>JAPWDM010000016.1:10164607-11417107 GCA_035578155.1 Brachynemurus nebulosus
ACGCACGAAATTTGTGGATGCAGCAGCCTTGAACTGGGGGAACGTCGAAGACTCGAGGGCACGGATACGTCTGTATCGTAATACAGGTATCAGCTTCTCCAGTATGGGTACGCCGAGGCCGCCCTTTCGTACCGGAGTATGGATGTAGGCATTAGGAACATCCTTGGGGAGCGACAAATACTGGCGCACTGCTTGCCTCACTGAGATATCGAGCTTCCGAAGATAACCCATCGAAGTACGCCCCAATACCCAGACATGAAAATGCCGGGGTAAGACAATAGTCGACAGAATCTTCAGTCGCTGCTGAGGTTTAAGCGGCGCTCTGGCTATCCTCTGCAGATCTTGCTTGAGGGTAGCGTCACAACCCCTAAAGAGTCTTAACCCTTAAGAGAGTCATAGTTACTCCCGCCGTTTACCCGCGCTTGCTTGAATTTCTTCACGTTGACATTCAGAGCACTGGGCAGAAATCACATTGCGTCAACACCCGTTGGGGCCATCGCAATGCTTTGTTTTAATTAGACAGTCGGATTCTCCTAGTCCGTGCCAGTTCTGAGTTAACCGTTAAATGGCGGCCGAAGAGAACATTTACGCATATATATTTTTCATTTTAATATAATATAATTAAATAAATAAAAATATAAATATAAAAATTATATGATATATATGTTGAGTAAAGTCTCGCAGCAAGAAAGTTCCGTAGGTGGCCAAGGCACGGGACCGAGTTCGGATCCACAAAAACATATACCCAAAACTAATTCATTAATAGCATACAAGTAAATAACAATTTAAAAAATTTTCAATAATTACATAGATATGTAAAGTATTTTTCGAACAAATGAAAAAACTTTTAATGAAATTATTATAAATAAATCATATTTAGTTTTATTATATAAATAATACAGCCTTTGTATATAAAAACTTTAGCCATCATTTTACATAAATGATTATTATCAAATATATATTAAATCCCCAAATATTCATTTATTATACACATAATAACTAATTACTTAGAAAATTATGTAATTTATAAATTATTCTTATGGAGTACATATTAATAAAATAACAAAAATAAAAAATCAGATTTTTATATATCAGTACTGTACCATACAATAATTAAATATAATTACAAATAAAATCGATTTTTCCAATAATTGTTCTATATAATACATAAATACACACATTATAATTATTTATTATTTTAATAAATAAAATTTACAAAACATATGTATAACATTTAGTAGGTAATATGGTATCACCTCACCCAGGCCCGGCACGTTAGCCATAACCTACATCCCAATCAAGCCCGACACGCCCCGGTCCTCAGAGCCAATCCTTATCCCGAAGTTACGGATCTAATTTGCCGACTTCCCTTACCTACATTATTCTATCGACTAGAGGCTCTTCACCTTGGAGACCTGCTGCGGATATGGGTACGAACCGGCGCGACACCTCCACGTGGCCCTCACCTGGATTTTCAAGGTCCGAGGGAATGATCCAGACACCGCCGCAACTGCGGTGCTCTTCGCGTTCCAAACCCTATCGCCCTGCTAGAGGATTCCAGGGAACTCGAACGCTCATGCAGAAAAGAAAACTCTTCCTGGATCTTCCGACGGCGTCTCCAGGCCTCTTTGGGTTACCCCGACGAACACTCATATACACATATATAATGTGAATGAGGGCCCGACTTATATACGGTTCCGCTGCCGGGTACCGGAATAGGAACCGGTTTCCCTTTCGCCCAATGGATGTAATTATTTATTATTTATTTATTTATTTTATAAAATTTTATTATTTTAAATAATAATTATTTATAAAAATAATTATATAATTTATTAAAACACATCAACATTAACATCGGTTTTCACCTAGGGCTTAGGATCGACTGACTCGTGTGCAACGGCTGTTCACACGAAACCCTTCTCCACGTCAGTCCTCCAGGGCCTCGCTGGAGTATTTGCTACTACCACCAAGATCTGCACCGATGGCGGCTCCAGACAGCCTCACGGCCAATCCTTCCGCGCACACCATCGCGACCCTCCTACTCGTCAAGTTTTCATGATATTTAAAAATTTTTATAAAAATAATAAATATCTATAATAACAATTGACGATAGAGTATAAGCACGACGCTTCAGCGCCATCCATTTTCAGGGCTAGTTGCTTCGGCAGATGAGTTGTTACACACTCCTTAGCGGATTCCGACTTCCATGGCCACCGTCCTGCTGTCTTAAGCAACCAACGCCTTTCATGGTATCCCATAAGCGTCGATTTTGGCGCTTTAACTCTATGTTTGGTTCATCCCACAGCGCCAGTTCTGCTTACCAAAAGTGGCCCACTTGGCATTCTGATCCATAAATATTATCTTAATTAAAAATATTATTCTCATAGCTTCACATATATATAAAATTAAAAATAAAATCAATATATGATTTTAAGCAAGCTAGAGATCTCACCCATTTAAAGTTTGAGAATAGGTTGAGGTCGTTTCGGCCCCAAGGCCTCTAATCATTCGCTTTACCGGATGAGACTCGTTGAATGATGAACGCCAGCTATCCTGAGGGAAACTTCGGAGGGAACCAGCTACTAGATGGTTCGATTAGTCTTTCGCCCCTATACCCAGTTCCGACGATCGATTTGCACGTCAGAATCGCTACGGACCTCCATCAGGGTTTCCCCTGACTTCGTCCTGACGAGGCATAGTTCACCATCTTTCGGGTCCCAGCGTGTACGCTCTAGGTGCACCTTTATTCATAATAAAAATTATAAAAAAATTATAAGAATAATATAAGATGCCCTGGGAGTGCGATATTTAATACATAATAAAAATATATCCTCCCTCAAATTTATAATAAAAAAAATAAAAATTTTTTTTAAAAAAATTATTTTACTTTCATTTCGCCTTTGGGTTTCATAAAATTTATTAATATTTCGATGAAAAAATATTTTATTCCCAATGACTTGCGCACATGCTAGACTCCTTGGTCCGTGTTTCAAGACGGGTCCTGAAAGTACCCAAAGCTATAGCGTCGCTGACAAAAAGATTATTGTTCAAATTAATACCTAAAAACTGACAGTAATATGGTATGATTTATTGGTATAAAAACCAAATAAAATCATATGTTTTATTAAGAAATATAAAAAACCTAATAAAACCCATATATACTCGTTTTAGGTAATGAACGTGTAAAAAAAAAATTTTTACACTTAATCTTATATTATGAATATTTATACCGTCAAACAATTAATTAGATAATATAGGCATATATTACACAAATAAATAAAAATTTATAATATAATATACAATGCACAAAAATATTTCATAAATCAATATTTAACGGGTCGCGACGTCCTACAAGATGAGAAGTGCATACCTCGTTATTATACACAACATATAGTAGTGCAATAATTTTATAAATTATAAATATACCATAAAAAATTATAATATATAATGATAATAAATTTTGTCACTAACAAATACAAGTTGGTTAATATACGATAAAAAGTAAATGAATCTCATCTTTCGACCTTTCGGATTTTTCAGGTTTACCCCTGAACGGTTTTACGTACTCTTGAACTCTCTCTTCAAAGTTCTTTTCAACTTTCCCTCACGGTACTTGTTCGCTATCGGTCTCGTGGTTATATTTAGCCTTAGATGGAGTTTACCACCCACTTAGAGCTGCACTCTCAAGCAACCCGACTCTAAGGAGAGATCCACCTGTTATTCAGTATATAGTCACTACGGGCCTGGCACCCTCTCTGGGTATATGGCCCCATTCAAGATGGACTTGGACTTATTACATAAAATAACAGGTTATATAAAAAATTATGGATCCTCCCAAACACTACATTCCCCGAATGACCATTTTTATTTAGCCATGGGGTTCAGTGATGGGCTTTTCCCTGTTCGCTCGCCGCTACTAAGGGAATCCTAGTTAGTTTCTTTTCCTCCGCTTAATAATATGCTTAAATTCAGCGGGTAATCTCACCTACTCTGAGGTCGCAATTATAAATAAATAAAATAAAAAAAAAAATTTTGATATTTTCTTTATAAATATAATAAAAATTTTATTTTGGAAAAATAAAAACACTATTAGTAATTACTTAAACCAAAAAATTTTATCTTATGTTATTATGTTAAATTTTTAAATATTATTATTTAATATTTATATGAAAATTAATAAGAAATAAATTATTTCGTTATTTCATATTTTCATAAAATAAAAATAATTAGATATTTAAAACACATATATACATGAATAATTTTTGGTTTTCATTACTATATGTGTTTAAATTTATTTTTATATTTTTTTAGAAAATATTGTTTCATTTTTATTAAATTAAAATGATGTGATGTATTATTTGATTTTCTTATTCTTACACATTTATAATAAGTAAGATATAGAAAAATAATATTAAAAATACATACATTAAAAACATCATATAGTTTAGAATGACGTATAAATTAAAAAAATATACGAACATTCATTTTATTATTTATAAGATATATATTTTAAAAAATATATTATCTTTTATTAAAAATAATCTTTTAATATATTATTGTATACGACCCTCAGCCAGGTGTGGTCCGGGAACAGTATCCAAGGACCGCAATGTGCGTTCGAAATGTCGATGTTCATGTGTCCTGCAGTTCACAAGTTGACGCGCAATTAGCTGCGTTCTTCATCGACCCACGAGCCAAGTGATCCACCGTTCAGGGTAATCTTTATATTATTAAATTTTAAAAAATATTTATATTAAATAAAAATTTATACTTTTTTTATTATTATAAAATAATAATAAAAAGACTGCAATAAAAAAACAATTTTTTTGTTTGTTTTATATTGACTTACATTTGTATAAATGAATAAATAATAATATTTAATAAAATTTTATTAGATACAGTGCTTGCTTGTTTATTTGACAAAACATTAAAAAAAAAAAAATTTTTTTTTAAAGAAAACTCATTTATTAAATAACTATATTATAAATAAGACATATTGAAAATAACTTGTTTTGTTATTTTACGAATATGCTATTTATTTTATATAGATTCAATAAATTTTTAATATTGTTAATATAAAAAAAAAAAAAAATTTATATATTGATATATAAAAATAAACACATATCAAAAAAAAATTAAAAAATCAAATTAACATTTGGATGTAAAACTTTATAACCAATAATATATTTAATATATTAAAAATTGGTATCCAAATACGTGTTTATTTATTACAATATTATAATTTTTATATTATAAAAATTATATATTTTATAAAGTAAGTTATAGAAAAAAAGTAAATTTTTCTTTTACTTACATAAAAATATAAGGAATTTATAAACAAAATATTTTAACAAAACATTAATATATATAAAAAATCACAAAAATCAAATTTTGTTATATTTCGTTAATGATCCTTCCGCAGGTTCACCTACGGAAACCTTGTTACGACTTTTACTTCCTCTAAATGATCAAGTTTGGTCATCTTTCCAGCATCATCGGCAATGTCTTTTAAAAACATTGCCGCGCACCAGTCTGAAGACCTCACTAAATCATTCAATCGGTAGTAGCGACGGGCGGTGTGTACAAAGGGCAGGGACGTAATCAGCGCGAGCTTATGACTCGCGCTTACTGGGAATTCCTCGTTCATGGGGAATAATTGCAAGCCCCAATCCCTAGCACGAAGGAGGTTCAGCGGGTTACCCGGACCTTTCGGCCAGAGGAAAACACGCTGATTCCTTCAGTGTAGCGCGCGTGCGGCCCAGAACATCTAAGGGCATCACAGACCTGTTATTGCTCAATCTCGTGCGGCTAGAAGCCGCCTGTCCCTCTAAGAAGAATTATTTGTACGCCGGCAGTAAAAACCACATCAAAAAACTGATGTCACTTTAGTTAATGTATCATGTTAAATATATCATTAATGCAGATTAAGTAATTACACATAGAAATTTATCCCCAAAGAAATAAAAAACATAAATGAATATTATCAATCATACATATTATAAATATATTAAAACAAAATATACAAATAACATTCAGTAACAATACAGCCGATGGGCCTTGAGATGCCGGTAATAAAGTACGTCTATTTAGTAGGCTAGAGTCTCGTTCGTTATCGGAATTAACCAGACAAATCGCTCCACCAACTAAGAACGGCCATGCACCACCACCCACCGAATCAAGAAAGAGCTCTCAATCTGTCAATCCTTCCGGTGTCCGGGCCTGGTGAGGTTTCCCGTGTTGAGTCAAATTAAGCCGCAGGCTCCACTCCTGGTGGTGCCCTTCCGTCAATTCCTTTAAGTTTCAGCTTTGCAACCATACTTCCCCCGGAACCCAAAAGCTTTGGTTTCCCGGAAGCTGCCCGCCAAGTCATCGGAGGAACTTTGGCGGATCGCTAGCTGGCATCGTTTATGGTTAGAACTAGGGCGGTATCTGATCGCCTTCGAACCTCTAACTTTCGTTCTTGATCAATCAAAACATTTTTGGCAAATGCTTTCGCTTCTGTCTGTCTTGCGACGATCCAAGAATTTCACCTCTAACGTCGCAATACGAATGCCCCCATCTGTCCGTATTAATCATTACCTCGGAAAAACTTCCGAAAACCAACAAAATAGAACCGAGGTCCTATTCCATTATTCCATGCACACAATATTCAGGCACTATTTAAATTTTAAAGCCTGCTTTAAGCACTCTAATTTGTTCAAAGTAAACGTACCGGCCCATCTCGACACTCAATTAAGAGCACCGCGATAGGATTATAATTGGGAGGCTGTCTCCATTATTTAAATTATAAAAAATAAATAACTTTAACACTTACGATAAATTATACTTTAATGTACATATTAGTATATAAAATTTAACTAGTATACTTTAAACTTTTCAAGTAAGTAAAAATATAAATAATAACTTACCATAAAAATAAAAATTTAAATAAAAATACAAGTATTTATAACCATATTATACAATATATAATTTATACCTCACCACCGGTAGGACGTCCCACAAAACATGCCAGTTAAACACCGCGAGCGGTGAACCGACAGTGTAGGACACAAATTCGACTACGAGCTTTTTAACCGCAACAACTTTAATATACGCTATTGGAGCTGGAATTACCGCGGCTGCTGGCACCAGACTTGCCCTCCAATGGATCCTCGTTAAAGGATTTAAAGTGTACTCATTCCGATTACGGGGCCTCGGATGAGTCCCGTATCGTTATTTTTCGTCACTACCTCCCCGTGCCGGGAGTGGGTAATTTGCGCGCCTGCTGCCTTCCTTGGATGTGGTAGCCGTTTCTCAGGCTCCCTCTCCGGAATCGAACCCTGATTCCCCGTTACCCGTTACAACCATGGTAGGCGCAGAACCTACCATCGACAGTTGATAAGGCAGACATTTGAAAGATGCGTCGCCGGTACTATAAAGACCGTGCGATCAGCTAAAAGTTATTCAGAGTCACCAAATTATTACGATGCACATATATTAAATATATATATGAAATTATAAAAAAACATAAATTATAAAAATATGTTAACATCGATTGGTTTTGATCTAATAAAAGCATTCCTTCCATCTCTGGTCGGAACTCTGTTTGCATGTATTAGCTCTAGAATTACCACAGTTATCCAAGTAAATGTATGTACGATCTAAGGAACCATAACTGATATAATGAGCCTTTCGCGGTTTCACCTTAATATGGCTTGTACTGAGACATGCATGGCTTAATCTTTGAGACAAGCATATGACTACTGGCAGGATCAACCAGGGAACTGTATGTTCCAAACTTAATAAAATTATTCCAATTTAAAAAAAAAAAAGAAATATTTTAAAAAGTTTTTCATTTATTAATCAGTATGAAATTTCTTCATAAACTGATATAAACATATAAAAATTATAACAAAAATTGAAATAAAAATAAATTTATTTCTTTTGTTACTTTTTATATAAAAAATATTTTCTAAAATTTTTAATATTTAAAAAACTAAAAAAAATTCTTTTTTGAAAATATTCATATTTGAATAAAAACTATTACCATATATTTTAAGTAATATAGTTTTATTGAAATAATTCAAACATTTGCTCATAACTCTTCGCTAGATTGTATGCGACAATTTTTAAATATATAATATATATATTTATTTAACGTTCGAATAACACACTTCATTCGCGCTTGGTATGTAGTGAGTTTCTGCATTATAAATTTATTAAAAAATTTATTTTATAAAATTGTTTGTCCACATAAGAGCCTAAGGCTTAACACCTATAGCCCATGGACTTGCTTTGACATAATATAGGATAATATTAAAAAATTATAAAAATTATATAGAAATGGTTTTGGGTTAATAAAAATATATGTGAATTATTAATAAAAATCATAAAAATTTTTAATAAATAAAAACACATATTTTTTTTAATACCAAAACACTTACTTTATATATTTTCATAATTTTTCGACGAAGTACCTTTACGATGTTACTATAGTAAATTAAAATTATTTGAAAATATCATCTTAAATAAAAAATAATATTTTCAAAAGAACAGAACTTAGTCAAAATAAAACTATTAATGTAATGCTCTTACACACATACATAATAGCTATATATACTTTGACCGAACCGTTCATAATGTTTAAGTCAACTACACACATCGATATTTAAAAAGGTACCATCATCATATATAAGTTTTGGATTTTGCAGCGTGGTAAATTTTACTTTTTTTTTATATTTTTTTGTTTTAATTTGTTATAAAAATGATAAAAACTATAAAATATATAATTATTAATGAAGTTTTTTAAAGTTTATATTAAAATATAAGAATTTTTTTTAAAATTTTTCATTTTTTTTTCAGTTTTTTTGATTTTTATATAGACACATAAAACATAGTACAGTAACAACACACATCGTAAGACGATGTTTGTACTCAATATAAGTCAGATGACTGCAACAACATCGCTTACATACAAAATCAATGTATATTTGAACTTAGAAAAAATTTTTACATATTAATAGTAAATGATACAAAATTTTTAAGAATTCATATATTTTAAAACTTTTTTTAAAATTATGATGTATTTTCTTAAAATAAACAAATGTGGATAAGTATTTTTTATGTAAAAATAATAGTTTAAGAGTAAATTTATAATTTGTTATTTATGGTGTACGTTTTATCAACTTTTATGAATAGTTAGAAAAATCATAATAAAACATTCACATATACCAATATTTCAATACTTTAACTTACTTTTGGTTAAAATATTATACATTCACCTGACTTTTGTTAACGTATTAAAATATTTTACTTCCATTAGTATTTTAAATCTACATTTTTCATACATTATCATAAGATACAAAACTATTAAAAATTCATAAATATTAAAACTTTTTTTAAAATTATGATGTATTTTCTTAAAATAAACAAATGTGGATAAGTATTTTTTATGTAAAAATAATAGTTTAAGAGTAAATTTATAATTTGTTATTTATGATGTACGTTTTATCAACTTTTATGAATAGTTAGAAAAATCATAATAAAACATTCACATATACCAATATTTCAATACTTTAACTTACTTTTGGTTAAAATATTATACATTCACCTGACTTTTGTTAACGTATTAAAATATTTTACTTCCATTAGTATTTTAAATCTACATTTTTCATACATTATCATAAGATACAAAACTATTAAAAATTCATAAATATTAAAACTTTTTTTAAAATTATGATGTATTTTCTTAAAATAAACAAATGTGGATAAGTATTTTTTATGTAAAAATAATAGTTTAAGAGTAAATTTATAATTTGTTATTTATGGTGTACGTTTTATCAACTTTTATGAATAGTTAGAAAAATCATAATAAAACATTCACATATACCAATATTTCAATACTTTAACTTACTTTTGGTTAAAATATTATACATTCACCTGACTTTTGTTAACGTATTAAAATATTTTACTTCCATTAGTATTTTAAATCTACATTTTTCATACATTATCATAAGATACAAAACTATTAAAAATTCATAAATATTAAAACTTTTTTTAAAATTATGATGTATTTTCTTAAAATAAACAAATGTGGATAAGTATTTTTTATGTAAAAATAATAGTTTAAAAGTAAATTTATAATTTGTTATTTATGATGTACGTTTTATCAACTTTTATGAATAGTTAGAAAAATCATAATAAAACATTCACATATACCAATATTTCAATACTTTAACTTACTTTTGGTTAAAATATTATACATTCACCTGACTTTTGTTAACGTATTAAAATATTTTACTTCCATTAGTATTTTAAATCTACATTTTTCAAACATTATCATAAGATACAAAACTATTAAAAATTCATAAATATTAAAACTTTTTTTAAAATTATGATGTATTTTCTTAAAATAAACAAATGTGGATAAGTATTTTTTATGTAAAAATAATAGTTTAAGAGTAAATTTATAATTTGTTATTTATGGTGTACGTTTTATCAACTTTTATGAATAGTTAGAAAAATCATAATAAAACATTCACATATACCAATATTTCAATACTTTAACTTACTTTTGGTTAAAATATTATACATTCACCTGACTTTTGTTAACGTATTAAAATATTTTACTTCCATTAGTATTTTAAATCTACATTTTTCATACATTATCATAAGATAAAAAGCCATTTCAATACTGTATATTTCAATACTGTATACATACAATATCATATAAAAAACCTTTCTAAATACGTAAGAAAAATAAAAATCAATATTTGTATTTTAACTACATATACATAACACATATTACATACATATATATATATATATATATATATATATATATATATATATATATATATATATATATATATATATATATATATATATATATATATATATATATATATATTCAGTAAGATGTGTTGGGGTGGCACCCTTGTTTAAATATTAAAACATATACATAATAACATACCACATATATCATATATATGTTTAGGAACATGTATGTGTTTGTGATGTTTCCCTCTTTTTTATAAACCAGAATATATTAAATGATAGGAAACATAAAAAGTTTTACATATATATATTCAGTAAAATATGTTGGAGTCGCACCCTTCTTTAAATATTAAAACATATACATAATAACATCCCACATATATCACATATATGTTTAGTAACACGTATGTGTTTGTGATGTTTCCCCCTTTTTTATAAACCAGAATATATTAAATGATAGGAAACATAAAAAGTTTAGTGTACGATACAGCGTCGTGAAGTTAAAGCACATAATATGTGTTGTTATATGCACTTAAACATTGTTTTTTGTGAACTTGTTTTTATTATTTTTTAGTGGTTACAACCATTATTAATTTTAAAAAAATTTGTAATTTTTTCCAAAACTATAAATTTTATATATAATAAAAGTGAACGAATTGTGTTACTTTTAACAAAATACATGTAAATGCGAACTTGTTTCTATTTTTTTAAACTATTACTTAAAAAGTGCTTTTAATATATATTAATTTTACAAAAATTGAAATTTTCTTCAAAATTATAAATTTTACATATAAAAATGTGAACGATTTGTGTTTGTGAAGTTTGTGGCGTTTGTGACTACTTTTTGTATGTGACCGTAATTGTTTAATTACAAAGTTTAAGTGCATATACCTTCATATATTATGTGCTTTTATTTCACAATGCTATTTTATATATTATAATGTACACTCATTTTACAAAAATTGAAATTTTCTTCAAATATATAAATTTTTAATATAAAACAGTAATAGATTTATCTTAACAAAATACATCAGTTTCAATTATCAATTTGTATCATTTACAAATAACAAGTAAGTAAAATTTTTTTCATTAACAAAACTATGATTAAGATTTTCTTTTATTATATATTTGTTTTTTATTTCTATTAGATATGAGAAATTATAAACGTAAAACTGAAAGAGGTTTTATATCTATCGAAACATTTAATGATGCCGCAAGAACAATAATTTCTGGAAACCGAAGTATCAATGCTGCTTCAAAGGAATTTAATATTAAACGTACGACACTATCACGTTATATAATTAAGTTAAAAGCATATAAAAATAAGGAAACGCAAGATTTACCGACAATTGGTTATAAAAAACCTAGACAAGTATTTTCTAAGGACCAGGAAATTGCATTAAAAGATTATTTACTACAAATGGCTTCGATATTTTATGGATTGACTCCGAAAAATGTTCGCCAGCTTGCTTATGAGTGTGCTGAAAAATTTAATATTAAAATGCCTGAAATATGGAAAATTAATAAAATAGCTGGCAAAGAGTGGCTTACTAGTTTTCTAAAAAGGAATCGAGAATTATCAATTAGAAAACCAGAAGCAACAAGTATCGGACGAACGACATCATTTAATGTTCAAAATGTAAAACCATTTTTCACAATATTAGCTGAAGTTAAGAATAAATATCAATTTACCGCATCAAATATTTATAATGTTGATGAAACCTCAATTAGTACTGTATTAAGACCTACTAAAATAATTGCTGCCAAAGGTAAAAAAAATGTTGGCTCCATAACTTCTGCTGAACGGGGCACTAATGTCACACTAATATGTGCTGTTTCTGCAAACGGAAATACAGTGCCTCCTATGTTCGTATTTCCACGAAAAAAATATAAAAATCATTTTATTAATAATGGACCAAAAGGTTCTATTGGTGCAGGAAATTCTAGCGGTTGGGTAACAAATGAAGAATTTTTTATGTACATGCAGCATTTCATCGCACACGTTAAACCATCTATTAATAATCCAGTATTACTCTTATTAGATAATCATTCCTCACATTTACATGTACCAACCTTAAACTTAGCGAAAGATAATGGGATCGTAATGTTATCCTTTCCACCACATTGTAGCCATAAATTACAACCACTTGATGTGGCTGTGTATGGACCATTTAAGAAATATGCTTCAACTGCACAAGATTTATGGTTAAGAAATAATCCAGGTGAAAAAATAACAATATATGATATCCCAAAAATAGTAGCAGATTCATTACCATTAGCTACAACTAATACAAATATCATAAGAGGATTTAAAAAGACTGGAATATTTCCATATAATGAAAATATTTTTACTCAAGATGATTTCGCTCCGTCATTCGTAACTGATCCCCCAGAATCGCAAATTTTAACATCATCACCTACAATATTTTCTCCAGAAATAGTTCGACCGTACCCAAGGGCTGCTTCAAAAGAACAGGGTCAAACCAAGAGGAAAAGAAAATCTAGTGTTTTAACCGATTCAATAGAAATAAAAACATTAGAGAAAGAACAAAATATAAAAAAAAAGTTACTAAAAAAATTAATATTTGTATTAATAGTAATTGCTTAATATTATTACCAAGGATTTCTTGCTTAATATGCAATGAACTATTTTCAAAGTGTAGCCCCAAAGAAACGTGGATTGAATGTCAGTTGTGCAAAAATTGGGCGCATATTAATTGCGTACCTAATACTAGTGATACATATATATGTATTAATTGTGATAATATTTCCATATAAATATTTCAAAAAAATTATTTATAAATGATACAAA
Source organism: Brachynemurus nebulosus (assembly GCA_035578155.1). Classification (NCBI taxonomy): domain Eukaryota; kingdom Metazoa; phylum Arthropoda; class Insecta; order Neuroptera; family Myrmeleontidae; genus Brachynemurus; species Brachynemurus nebulosus. The sequence goes on from JAPWDM010000016.1 coordinate 10,178,175, forward strand.
TTTCTTTAATATGGTTAATTGGATAAGGGTAACTTATTTAAGTCACCCTTATCCAAATAACCGTAATTTTGTCATATCTTTTGTGTGGTGTAATTTTTATATGTTCAACTTACCTCTGTAATGTGGTTAATTGGATAAGACTGATTTATTTAAGTGTGGTAATTTGACCATATCTTTTGTGTGGGGTAATTTTTACATGTTCAACTTACCTTTGTACCCAACTAACCCCGGTCTACCCTACATCGAGTGTTCAAGTATCAGCCAAAGCTGAACATTGAGTGAACATATGAATATTGGTGTATGTTTAAATACGGATAAAAATCCGCCATACACTAATAATGTTTCACAGGCACTCGATAACATTTGAAATTAAAAGTATAAAACTGCGTCTCGCATTAGAGAGAGGTTGTGTTTGATTGATTACTGAATTGGAGTGGCACTCGAATAAGTGATCGGTGGCCTAGTTGGTAAGGCGCTTGGCTGGTAACCAAGAGATCCGGGTTCGAGTCCCAGCCGATCCAGTTTGGTAATTTTTCAAACACTATGTCAATTTTAATTAACATAATGAATTGGCTATTTGCCAAAGTACATCGAGTGTTCAAGTATCAGCCAAAGCTGAACATTGAGTGAACATATGAATATTGGTGTATGTTTAAATACGGATAAAAATCCGCCATACACTAATAATGTTTCACAGGCACTCGATAACATTTGAAATTAAAAGTATAAAACTGCGTCTCGCATTAGAGAGAGGTTGTGTTTGATTGATTACTGAATTGGAGTGGCACTCGAATAAGTGATCGGTGGCCTAGTTGGTAAGGCGCTTGGCTGGTAACCAAGAGATCCGGGTTCGAGTCCCAGCCGATCCAGTTTGGTAATTTTTCAAACACTATGTCAATTTTAATTAAATTCCTTGTGGTTGTTAGAAATTTCAGATTTAGCAACTAAACACATAAGCAAACTTTTGCGGTAATAAGCTTTCATTGTTCGAATCACGCCTTGATCTAGTGGCGGAAATTCCAAATTGGTCGGCTGCCTTTCTTAAACTAACACCATTCTCTACTAAGTCTATAACATTTTTTTTCTTTTCAATGGTCAATTCTACTAAACATTTTCGCTTCGAACTCATGGTGCTAAATTTGTAACTAATAAATATTCAAGAGATCTGTACACATGACATCACTGCTGATTATTGACTAATAACCATTGTGACTGCCGAGCTTTTATATTTTTAGGACATAACTAACACGTGTTTCGGTCACGTGTAAAAATTCAATTATTATAACTGTCATAACATAACTAACACGTGTTTCGGTCACGTGTAAAATACATGAATGTCCAACGTAAACAGGTAAAAATATCAAAAATCATTTTAAAAAACTGTCCAAATTAGACAGGTTTCCAACATATAGAGGTGTCCAACTTATAAGTATTAATATGCATTTAAAACAATGTAATTTCGCCACGCCAATTGAAAAGTGTCCAACTTGAGCAGGTGTCCAGTATGCAGAGGTGTCCAACTTGGCAGGTTTCACTGTATAATGTTATGGAAATGGCAATAATGATGTAGGTATGGGTAGTTATTCAAACGATGGAATTTTGGACGGCCTAACGCATTTTGTATATTAATATTTTGAAAAATACATTTTTTCTAGATGGAAACTGTAAACCATTACTGCATCTAACTGGTCACTCAAAATAATCCGGTTTCGAAATATATTTTTTATAAAAAATGACACTTAAAATGTAAAATTCTCAGCCTCCTGATATGTCTCCTCTCCAAAGTAAAACATAGCAGACTAAATAATTATTTTTTCTGAATGTATAAAAAAAAAATTTACACTGCAGTAGTAATCTATAATATTGGTACATTTTTTTTGTATAAATAATTTTTGAATTTTTTTATCTCTTCTTTAAGAAATATTCTATTGAATTTTGTCTCCTGAACTTTGCATCATTCTCCTATCAAACAAAAACACTTAAAAATATAAAACATTTATATTCTGATTAAATCATCGTTTGTCATAGTAATTAACTGAAATATAATAAACAAAATAAAGTACATCTTTTACTTAATTTGAGGTTGTATCAACTAATTTAGTTAACATTGTAAGTGAGATCGTACTCGGTCCAGTCAATTTCTCAGTATCCTGGTCACCATTTTTGTATGAGTTGTAAATATGTTGTATTGGAATAGCGGACCTGTTTTTTTTTTTTTTTTTTATAAAACGTTATTTAGCCGATTTTTATTTAGCCGATTTTTATTTAGCCGATTTTTATTTAGCCGATATTGAAGAATTCTCAGTCTCCTGGCAGCTCCAAAAACGGGGATTAAACTTAAATAGTGTAAATAAATTAGGTAAATGTCATTAGAATACTGTAGTCAATGACTCCGTATATTTTTTAATAAAAAATAAATTCCCATTTTTTAGTCGAATTTTTCCTTGAAAAAATTAGACTTATACAGTCTATACGACAAGAACGGCGAGAGGCGAGAGTAGGGGCGCTATCCATTTTCGGACCCGTAGAACACGAATATGTAGAAAAAAAATGTCTGATATATATATATATATATATATATATATATATATATATATATATATATATATATTCCCGCCACATTTTAATTTGTTTAGGCCCCCCCCCATGGAAGTTAAGAGATAAAATTTGGTAAGTGGGGCTCATTTTCAAGGCACCTCATACTATTAAAGTGGGGTCAAATTTTGGGAAAATTTTTGATCCGACCGAACTTTTAAGGGGGTGGTGGGGGCGGTAAAACAATAAAACTTTTCCAAACCGGTTGGAAATAATGTTTCGGTGAATTTTCTACAACATATCCAAAATTCGGCTTCCTAAGATGATTTGGAGGGAGTACAGGGAGAAAAAACGATTTTAGCTGGATCTAACAGGCCCCCAGCCCCCCAGAATTAACGTAGAGGGTTGAAATTTGGTGTGTTGATAAAGTTAGTACCTAGGTTGTGCTTTTTGGAGGTTTTAATATTTTACCCCCACCCCCCTCATTTTTAAGCTACAATTTCAGGCTTTTTCGACGTTTTCGAAGTTTGTACCACTGGCACAGGTCACCCAAATAAACCTAGAGGGCTGAAATTTTGTATTCGGATTGAGTTAGTATCAAGGGGGTGCCTTTTGAGGGTCTCGACTTTTAACCCCTACCCCCACCATTTTTATACCAAAAAGAACATGATTTTTCTTGTCTTTTAACAGTTTCGTTCGGGTCAAAATCTCCCCAAATAAACCTAGAGGGCTGAAATTTTGTGTACAGGTTAAGCCAATAGCCAGACACTGCATTTTGGAAGTTTCAACTTTTAACCCTTACCCCCACGATTTTTACGCCAATATTTCCTTAATTTTTTTGCTTGTTTTCTAACACGTCTAGAGACTCTCTAAGGAAACCTAGAGGGCTGAAATTTTGTACGTGTATTCAGTTAGTATCCAGCTAGTATCTTTTAGGGAGTCCACATTACTTTTCCCCCACTTCTTCCATTTTTACATCGGAATTAAATGCTATTGTTAAATGTGTTTTAAATGCATTATTTTTATTTTAAATACAAGTAGGCGAATAGTAATTTTAAAAAATTTAAAAAAAAGTGAACTTACTTTTGTGACAAATGAAATACATACATATTAAGTAATTTAAAAATGTTATTAAAGTCACTGTTTATTTACAAATTAGGAATTTTGGATTTTTATTATTTATAAAATAGAAATTTTGGATTTTTTTGGAAAGAAAAAATATCTTCATAATGGCCTTCCAGTTTACTATTTAAGTTCCTTTTTTTTTAATATTTAAAAATAAAGCACAAAGGCAATTGGCGGATAAGCATGGGTAGGAATGCCCTCGTACGAATTGTGTTGGCTTTTTCCCTGCTAACTGTTATCGGCACAAAATTGAAATTTACTAAGATTCAACCCTTAAAAACTTAAAACCTTTTTTTAAAGCCCCGATCAACCGGACCCTCATCATCAGTTTTGAAGTCACCAAAATGACAAATCGCTTGTGGACTTTCAATTACATTTCGCTTGTAGACATTCAATACCGAAAAATTTAAGGAAATATTGGCGTAAAAATCGTGGGGGTAAGGGTTAAAAGTTGAAACCTCCAAAAAACAGTGTCTGGCTATTAGCTTAAACTGTACACCAAATTTCAGCCCTCTAGGTTTATTTGGGGAGATTTTGACCCGAACGAAACTGTTAAAAAACAAGAAAAATCATGTTCTTTTGGGTATAAAAATGGTGGGAGTGGGGGTTAAAAGTCGAAACCCCCAAAAGGCACCCCCTTGATACTAACTCAATCGGAATACAAAATTTCAGCCCTCTAGGTTTATTCGGGTGACCTGTGCGAGTGGTACAAACTTCGAAAACGTCGAAAATGCATGAAATTGTAGCTTAAAAATGAGGGGGGTGAGGGTAAAATATTAAAACCTCCAAAAAGCACAACCTAGGTACGAACTTTATCAACACACCAAATTTCAACCCTCTACGTTAATTCTGGGGGGCTGGGGGCCTGTTAGATCCAGCGAAAATCGTTTTTCCCCCCTCTACTCCCACCATATCATCCTAGGAAGCTGAATTTTGGATATGTTGTAGATAATTGACCGAAACATTATTTAAAACCCGTTTGGAAAAGTTTTATTGCTTTTCCGCCCCCCACCACCCCTTTAAAGGTGGGGTCAGAAAAAAAATTTGCCCAAAATTTGACCCCACTTTGATAGTATGAGGTGCCTCGAAACTGAGCCCCATTTACCAAATTTCATCTCTTAACTTCCATAGGGGGGCCCTACACAAATTAAAAGGTGGCGGGAAAATATATATATGTATATATATCAGACATTTTTTTTTCTACATATTCGTGTTCTACGGGTCCGAAAACGGATAGCGCCCCTACTCTCGCCTCTCGCAGCTCTTATCGTATAGACTGTATAAGTCTAATTTTTCAGAGAAAATTCGACTAAAAATGAATATAAGAAATTCTCTTGTGTTAATTTTAGTTTTTTACTCATTTTTTCACTTTCCTGGATGTCTCTTTTTTATAATGGCCATAAAATTTATAATTTTTAATTTTTTTACTGGCCACTTTCAAATAGTGTAAAAAATGTCATCAACTTGAAATAAAACTACTTTCCAAAGCTCATGCATGAAAAAAATGTGTGGCCGGAATTAAGTCCATTTTCTTCCATCGTTTGAAGAACTACCCGTATATGTTACGGCTAATACGCATGAAATAGAAAATACGCGTATTAACAGGATAATACGCGTATTATACGAATGTCGTGGATAATACACGAATACGTAAACGATTCTTCAATTAACTAACACAAATCGGTTAGGACGCGTTGTATCCAAAACGTCTTGGTTTAAATGTTTGTTTTATCAAAATACTCACAGTATTACATCATCCGTTAAGGAAATAACATGGCAACAATAACAGCAAATACTAACGATCGAAATTTCTTCAAGAATTGAATAAGAAGTATAAAAACATTACACAAGAGATCGTCTCTATTTATCTCACAAGGAAACATTTCAAGGTGTCCCTCTACGATTTCGATGATACTATAATATTTTATTCTTTGTCGAAATCTAAGATACCCGTATTTTTTTATCTGCAGTAAACCGGTCTAAAGAGGTGAAAATGCCCTTTAAAAATTGGGATAAAAATTTAATTTTGCAAATATCTCGAAGATGGTAAGTAACCTCCACACAATTGATAAACTAATAATAAATTCCTTAAAAGAGTAGAATAGAAGAAAATACAAAGGATAAGTTTTTTTCGCTCACCAACCCTGCTTTTCGGGAAAATCTGAAAAATTTTGAAAAGTCATTGTCCAATAAGAAAACAGAAATTTATCCCACACGTATCATTTCCTATTTATGTTAGATTGTTTTGTTTATGGTCTTATGACTTTATGAGTGAATCTAGTGATTTCAGCAAGTTGAAAATACATATATAATTTCAGCAAGTTCAATTTGAAAAAAAAATACAATATTTTAGTTACAGAACAGTATTTAAAGATACTACGGACAAATTTTCATGATTGTGCAAGGCTCGCCCCTAAGCCCGGCTGCACACCTAGCAGATACGACACAGCAGATACGACATGAGAGACATAGACATTTGTCTTAAGACATGGCATCTGCACACCTAGGAGACATTTGTCTTAAGACACGAGAGATACGACATGAACGACACTACAACAAGTGGAATTTTTCAAGTCAGTGTTAATCATGAGCTCATCAAGTGAGGAAGATACTATCGAAATGTACTGGTATTTAAGAAATAAAAAAAGGAAAAGGAGGGAGTATTGGATACATCCATACAATTTTTATAATGTTCAACACAGTTCTGCCATAGTTAGCAGAGAATTATCGCACCATGAATCAAAATTTAAAGAATTCTATCGAATGAGCCCTGATTGTTTCAATTTTTTGTTAGAATTAGTGTCACCTGCTCTTGAAAAACAGGACACTAAATACAAACTAGCTGTTTCTACATCCGAAAAGCTGCTTATAACTTTAAGGTAAGTGAATTAAGAATAAGAAAGAAAATAAAATTAAGACTGTAAATATTTCAAATATATATATATATATATATATATATATATATATATATATATATATATATATATATATATATATATATATATATATATATATATATATATATATATATATATATATATATATATATATATATATTTACTGAAAAAAAATGTAAATTTTTATTTTAACTGAACTACATTTTTGTATAATACAACGGCAAACTATATTTACAATATTTATTCCTATTCCTCCATGAAAGTTATGAATAGTTTGTTGAGATGATAAGTCAATCGAGCTAGTTTGAATCCATGAAGAGTCACTAATAGTCGGAGAATATGGAGTTGATGATCTAGATGTGCCTTGTTCAACCTCATCCTTGTTCAAATAATAAAATAGTTTATATCAAAAACATTGTGTTTTATTCTCTGACAAATGGGGTATTCATCCGTAATTTAAAAAAAAAAAAATTTGAGCTATAGAGGTCGGTCAATGTGGGAATCAACATAATCAACAAATTCCTGGACCAGCGGCATTTCAATAAAGACCCCACAGAACCTTTCCTTCAATTAATTATTAAAGAGAATTTTTGATAATGTACACACTATTTAAATTACCATTCCTTTCAAATGTATACGTATAATATAATTTTTAAATTTATCTTACATGTCGTTCGACACGAGCGACAGCAGACTAGCATGCTGTGTCGCTTAAGACAAATGTCAGTGTCTGCTATGTCGTATCTCCTAGGTGTGCAGCAGTTTTGTGTTTTCAATGCAATTTAAATGTACTCAAGCGATGCGTGTCTCCAAGCGACACATATCTTATGTCTCTTATGTCGTATCTGCTGTGTCGTATCTGCTAGGTGTGCAGCCGCACTTAAGTCATTAAAAAAGAAAATACACAAAAATATTTTATTTCTTTTTTAAGTATGAAGTACCCTGTTTAAAATTTAGAAAAAATATACGTTACAAAAAAATTTTCATTATTGTGTAAGAAAGGTAAGGTCTTTAAAAAATAAGTACTTAAAATATTTTTTTCTCACTGTTTTAATCATTCTCAGTCTTCTAAAATATTTCCTAAATGTATCTCAACAAATTATTAACTAAAAGTTACAAAAAATGTGTAATAACCAACGGTTGTTAGTTATAAATGGAACCCCTCGGATAAATCGCGTTGAAACCGGATGATTGCCGAAAATGTTTGAAATACATGCATTTCGTCACATATTATCCGGCATTTTTGGCTGTTTCGTGATTTAGCTGGCTAGTACGCGTAATGAAAGTTTTCGCATATTAGCCGTAACATATATAATACATATATTACGTATATAAAGACGAGGAGAGCGACATCTTTTTGCCATTTAGTAAACTGGTATTATCATGTTACGTCACCGACACGTTCTAAGTGTTTTCGAAATAAAACTCAATTAAATTTAAAAAAAAATTCGTTGACTTCCTTCTTTTATACAAAATTCAGTTACTGGGATTATATTTTAATTATTTGAGATATTTTAAAATCCTTTGTCGAAATTTACGAAATATCCAATTGCTAAAAATCATTTTTAAAGGAAATTTACTGTTTATTGTTTACTGGGATGCAGTTACTACAAAGAAGTTGGAAATACTTGAGTCGATGAATTTCAAAACCGTCTAATTAACACAACCAAAAATGTTCAGGAAACACAAAAAACTGTTTTCTCACTTATAATAATGATTTTGATGTGGTTTTTATTATTAAATTTTTAGGAAAAATCATACAGTTCTTATAAAGAAATAATAACAACGATACCACTCATCAATAATTAGTAAATAACGATTAAAAATTATAATTAACTACTTTTGCAGCAGTTTGCTTTAATAAGATGGTTTTGAAACGGTTGGTTTTGTAATTAGTTACTTTTGCAACAGTAACACTAACAATTAGACACCTTTGCAGCAGTAGCACTAACAATTAGACACTTTTGCAACAGTTTATTATTATTTCAATAAGTTTTAAATACAACAACATTCGTTCAAATCCATCTATTTACATCGTATAACGTAATTTATGAAAACTAATTTCTTTCTTTCTTTCTTATAATCTAGTAGAATATTCTCCAATAAAACAAGTCTCTTTGCTGTAATTTAACAGTAAAACACAAATCAGAACCACGATGTTTCACACAATTTTATTCTATACAGTCTGTACACATTCGCAGCCTATATTTGACAATTCCATAAGTTTCTTTGTATTTTTTCTAGTTATTTCAATAGTAAATATTTTCTTAGAGAGAGTAATAAAATTATCACATACGATTATTTGAACCTCCGCAGCCTTTGCAGTGCCACATATTGACTACCTAACTAGCTACTTCTATTCTAGGTTTTTCTAATGACGCCATTTTTATATAAGTAATTTAGTCCAATCAATCTACACAAGTCATTGCAAAAATTGTTAACAGGATAAAAAAAAAATATGGTCGTGTAGAAAAAAAAATCTGAGGAAGATAGCGTTTTAGTTCCCTAAAATTTTCATGGCGAACTTAGTCTAAAAAATTCGTAAAAGTAAAAAGAAAGGTTTTTCGCTGATAGAAAAGAAACTTGAAGTCGAATCCAAAAAAGTTAAATTAGAACTTTGTAGGTATTAAAATTATCTGTTGAATGATGTATAATAAGTTATAGGTTGATGCATAGGCCATAGAGAAAAATGGAAAAAACCGTTAAAAATCGCGTTTTTTAAATTTGTTAATTACTTTTATTTAACGCAACTTACAAATTTGTTATTTGGTAAAAATATAGCCTCTCGTTAGCTAAAGAAGTAATTTTTTTTTTGTTGCGAAATCTTGAAAATTTTTCTGGAAATTTCAGTTTTTGTAAATATTATTATTTACATTTATATATTATTATCTCCATGTTTTTGCAATTAGAAAATATTGCAATTAGCTACTTTTGAAACAGTTTCGTATTTTTGCCATTAAAATTAAAGGGGAAAAAGCTGACTTTGCACCGTCTAGTTGATATTTTTTAGTGTAATTTATCATCCTGAATAATAAACCGTATCTAACTCAATTTTGAAAAAATCGTCAATTAGATAGTTTTGAAACTCAGCGACTTACTTGATTAACATATTTACGGAGAGGATTATGTTAAACAACATTAGAGTATTTTCGGGAATGTCTTTTACTATCTCTGAATAAAGTAAAAAATAATTCCTATTTACTGAAATGGTGATGATACCGCAAAGTTCGGTTATATTTCTAAAGTGACACTTTTTTAAACAAATTAAATCATTTATTACTGCTTAATTATAATTTTAGGAAATATGCATATTGTCTATTATACTCGTAAATATACAGGTGACTCTAATAAAATTGCCAACATTAGAGGATTTTGTAAATAGTAAGAAATTAGGTGAATTATGCAGAAGGATTAAACAATATTAGAATGCTGTCTTCAAAGTTACAAAATTCCATATAGTTTAGCAGCTGTAGGCCAAAAACCCACAATACCTTTTTTTCCGTCTAGATAACAGTTATAGTATTTTTAATAACAGTTATAGTACTTATTTTTATTTCCACATTCTAATAACACTTTTTTACATAAAACTTAAATATCTTTTTAGAATTTTTTTATGACTATGTATCTTCGAATTATAATGCCGAACCTTCGCTTTTCTTATAAAATGTGAAGCAAATTTTAGAACAGTTCATGCCTCTTTTTCTCTCCTTTCTATCAATATGCCATACCCATCTTGGAAAATAACCTATAGAATTTTAAAAAAAATATTTTGAAAGTTTGGGTCGAGAAATAAACTAATTTTATTACTAATAATGCCTAAATAAAAATATCATGGCTCTTACCGGTAAACAACTATTGGAAAGTGGAAATTGAAAAGTGGAGTCTGAGCTACAGCTCTTAAACTACAAAGTTTAAAGACAATATTCTACTCGTCTAGTGCTCCCACGTAATTAATTTAATCGAATCTTATCTCCTACTATTTACGAAAATCCAACAGTGGAAATCTTAGTTATTCTATGGTTATTAGGCACATCCTATATTCCTATACAATAAATAATATTCACATATAACAAGTACAATGCGTGTAGTACGTACATAATACTTCACACTTAAAATAAAGCATGGAACTGTGGGGGAGGAGCCTCAAATGTCCGGTAATTCAAAAACATGTGTTTCTAATAAGTAATAAGAATGATAAATATTACATTTAAAGCGTTAGTTATAAACACATACTTTAACGTGCCGTAACCGGTAAATTAATATATTTTTTATCTTTTCAGTTTTACTTTTAACTAAGTATTCGATGTGGTTTTAATTTTTCGGTAACATTTAAACCTATGTTGTTTTATGATAGATTGATTAAATTAACAGAAAATATTGTTTGTGATTATTTTATTATTTTTTCTATACATATTATTATAGTTATATACATAAGTACTTAGATAGATTTTCAATAAATTAATGATATAAAAAATTGATCAGTTATAAAATTAAATTAAATTTACAATGGTAAGTTCAAATAATGTAATACATCTGTAAAAAAAATATTATTTTAGTGGCTTAATTTTATTTTCTTCAAAAATATTTTTTAACTGCATGGGAGATTATTTTATTCTTATTTCACTCAACAGTAAATTGTTGAATAGTATTAAAATCTAGATATTAAATTCACCACTATAACTTTACAACACTTACTATTATCCACTTTATGTGGTTTTCAACTAATGTTCTTGATACTAACGCACAATAACAAGATTATAATAATAACTTAACGTGTTTCGATATTTGTTCGAATTTAATAAATAGATTATAATTATGAATTCGAAAAATTCAAGGTGATAAAAAGTTGAGTGTGCGGAAAGTTTACCGACTGCTATTCACCGACGGAAAATTCAACGACGGCAATTCACTAACTAGCAAATTCACCGCCTCGCAATTCATGGAACGGAAAATTCACAACTCTACGATTATGATTTATGATTAAAATAGAAAATATTATATAGGTAGCGTTTATAAAATTACGGATCATATTTTATCCATAGACTCCTCACTTGATTCGGTAAACTTTTGTGTAGGTAATTATTCAGAATTGAGACCACATATTATATTTTTGATTATAAAAACAAAACAGATGGACCGATTTTAATGTTTTATTTTAAATGTTCGACGTTATGGAGGATTAGTCAAAAAATACTAGAACTCGGTAGTCGGTACCAATACTGAAGTGGTTGGGAAAGTTCCACCTATTTTTGGAATTTAAATATTCAAGCCTTTCAAATATTGGTATCGAGTTGTAGTATTTTTTTAACTCATTTCCCGCAATGCCGAACATTCAAAAACAAAAATTATTAAAACTAGACCATTAATTTTCTTATTTTACTCTTCACTATTAATTGCTACCGAGTTCTAATTTATTTTATTTTATTTTATTTTTTTTTTTTTTTTTTGACTAATACTTCATAACGTCGAATATCTATACATATATAATAAAACTGTAACGAGACCATTTCTGTACATCGAATATTTTTTGAAAATTATATTGGTATTGTAAATAGTTTTCGAGGTAGATATCAAAACAGCAATTTTTAAAATTTTTGTCTGTCTGTTCACGCATCACGCAGAAACTACTGACCGGATTTTAATGAAATTTGGTATGACGATAACTTATTAACTGGGTCAACATCTAAGATATTTTTTACTCCGGGAAACTGTCTCATTCCCACGGGAAAATAGAAAAACCACTTTGAGTATGTGCACACATTACGTAAATACTACTGGACGGATTTTAATGAAATTAGGTGTGATAATAACTTATTACCTGGACCAACATCTAAAATACTTTTTACTCCGGGAAAATGTCTTATTTCCACGGGAAAATAGAAAAACTGATTTGAGCATGCGCACACATTACGCAAAAATTATTGTACGGATTTTTATGAAATTTGGTCTGGTTTTGACTTATTACCTGGACCAACATATAAGATACTTTTTATTACGATAAAATGTTTTTCTTCTATCGGGAAAATATGAAAACCATTTACAAGTTCTGTATAATTATTACACTTATATACTTCTCACTGATTTTATAACAATGCGTCGTCAAATAAACAACGTTTTTTTGCTAGTCTAAATAATAGGTATATAATTTTAAAGAAATAATTTTTTTAAAAAGAACATTTTAAATTACACTGCCAATGGGAGGTAGCGTAGCACACAGACACAGCGTACTTGTATAGTTTTTCAATATTTAAATGAGATGACTTTTCAAGTACGGCAATAATCAGCAGTATTGTTCACAGCATGATACCTACTTATCTATATGAATGCAAAAAAAAACCGTCGCCTGTAAAACAGGTAACAAATTTAAATACAATTGGAGTGAACATAGGGTGGTATTTGTTGTAAGCAATAAAATAATTTAACATCTTGAAAGTTTATGGTTACTAATAACACCCTCTCGAAAAGTCATTCCAAATATTGTTGGAAAAGGTATAACAGACTTCTATTGACGTGTGTGAAGTTAGCCCCGCACTGTTTGAAGTTTATATTTTTCTTAATTGTGCTACATTGTGCTACGTTTGTGCCAATTTCTGCCACAAACGACAACTCAAAATTACCAAGCACTTATTGTTAGAAGAAAACGCCAAAAAACAAATTTTTTGCCGGCCCCGCACTTTTTGAATTTGCATTTTTTTTAGTTGTGCTGCTTTGTGTTACGTTTGTGTCGCGTTGTGCCACAAACGGCACCTCAGAATAATCAAGAACTTCGAAAAAAAAAATCAAAAAACAAATTTTTTGCCAGCCCCACAGTTTTGGAATTTTGAAATTTTTTCAATTGCACTGTACTATCCAACGTCTGTGCCGTATTGTGCCGTCGAAATAATTTTAAAATTATATTCCATTTGCATAAAAAATTTTTGTTTTCTTAGAAAGCCGCCACAGATTATTAAAAATCGACCTATACTATGCAATGTATTAATCTAAGGAAATTTTGTCACTTGGGAAAATTATTGTGCTCGTTTAGCACAATCCGGCACAATCCAAAAAAAATTCAAAAATGTCAAAATTTTAATTTCCGCCCCCCACTCCTATTCCATCAATTTTTAACAAATTTGAAGCTAAATATTGTGTTTTAGGAGTGAAACTTGCAGAATTCCATTACCGAACGTTGTTCACAAGTTACACGGATTTAAAATTACTTTATTCATAAAAAACCGTTACTGATAGATTCTATGCTTTTAAACTGCATCTCAAAATCTCACCTATTATCATATTTTTCATGTCATATCATTCAGTCATGTTTGAGACAAGAATAATTTTAAAACAAAGATGGGGTGAATTATTAGTTAACTTTTTTAACCAGCCAGGCCATATAACTATGGAAATTATGAGGTCAAAAAAATTCGCCAATCATTTCTGGATATGGGGAAAATGACCTATACCTTTTTTTCACGTTGATTTCGCGCTGTAGAACAATAATTTCAGTAGTAAAGTAGAAAAACAGTAAAAAAGTGGAAAATCTAAAAAATCGATTTTACTAGCTTACAGGGGAAAAATAATCACTACGAAATCCTAACCAACGATAAAAATAAGCCTACATTTTTTAGCAATTATACTTTTTCAAAAATAAGATTTTTTTTATTATAATAAGTAGGTATATTTATGCTTTATTACAATTAAAAGTAGGGTAAAGTTGCTTATTATGAGATACCACTTTTTAAAGCCGTGTTTTTCTAAAAGTATTTGACTTTAGCTACTAAAATCAGTTCTAATCTACAAAAAACAAAATTCTAGGTTTACTACCAGAAGTAAAAATCTGGTACTAGTTCAACTTTATTATTGGCAAACGATTTTGTCAATAGTGTCATTTTTGGTCATCGAAAAAATATGTTTCTTAGTATGAGGTAGTAAAGCATCCTAATATGAGGTACTGTCTCATATTAGGAAACTCTAAGAAAACAATTTATAAAGAATACTTTTATTGATTAAAATTAAATGAAAATAATAACAGACTTCAGTTTTAGTACGTCGAGCTTACAACTACTTTATTGGGTTATTTTATTGTATAAAAAATAAATAATAATTCTGATTTTAAAAATTAAATCTGATAAAAAATTAGCAGTTGAAAATTCTTCCACAACATGTAATTTTTTTATGGCATTAAAAAACAAATTTTTGTTGGCATAGATTGTCCCTTCGGCGAAAATTTCGGGAAACTAGCAAAAAGTTTGATGTTTCGGTGCTGCTCATCTGTGCGAGCAGAAAAAATTCTTTAAAGCGCTTTAAAGCAAAATGGCGATTTACTAAGAATAACAAAGCACCAAAAAGCAAAATGTCGTCGTAGATATTTAAACAAAATAACCTCAATAAGAGTTATTCGTAAGAAAATTTCTTATTTCTTTTATATTTTAAACAATATGGATAACATTATAGGTCATATTATTGAAGCATCATCAGAATAAACAACAATATGGCAGAATTTTGTAATTTATCGCAGTAAAATTTAAATTTGGTGTAAGACAGAACTACATGTCACTTGATTTCTGTCCAAGCAGAAAATTAGTCAGCAATATGAAGCGGCTTGAAGCGCTTAAAGAATTTTTTTCTGCTCGAACACAGCCAATTATAAATATCTGGTCGACACAGCCAATTATAAATAACCTGCTATCTCATATTAGGTGCATCTCATAATAAGCAACTTTACCTTATTTAAATTCAGGCTTATCAAACGAAAAATTGTTCTGGTTCGACCTCATCCGATCCGTGGAATAATTAAATACATCAAGGGCACTTTAAATAATATCCTGGTCCAAAATTGAAAATAACTTTATCCCCAAAAATGGGGCTGGAGAATCATTAGTAACACTTTTCAACCTATTTACAGATCTAACTTAATGATTTTTATCTACGACTACCATGAAATTGCTTGTTTATTGTACAACAGACTATCTAAGTAAGCTACGTTTTACATACAGCCATATAGCCAGCTGTACAAGAAATGGCTCTTTACACTTATGTACAATATACATATACGGAAAATACCAAAGCTTACTACACTTTTATTAATTCTTATATTGTATATTATATATTATACAGTGATATATTACATATTATACATATTAGAATCTATACAAAAATTTTACCTAGCAACTGAATGTTTACGTTTGTTTTTAATAAATTTCAAATACTACATAATTTTAATGTATTGTATTTGTAGATTTGTACCAAATTTTTATCGCTTATTGTGAATTTCATGTTAGTCGTAGATAAAGTATAGTACGTAACTCAGTTGTAAGGCATATTACACACTCGCGCAATTACGCACTCGCCGCTACGCGGCTCTTGCGTAACTTTTTCGCTCGTGTGTAATATGCAACTTACAACCTCAATCATGTAATATACTATTAAAGACATAATCAAAAAGATGAAATTTTAAAATATAAAAAGTATTCGAAGTTTGCTGGTTTCATAAAAATCATTAATATTTCGGTCATTTATTTTGCGTACTTTGAATAACTTAATAATGTGCACACTTATAGGCAGAGTGCGAAGTATATGGTGGGGACAATTAAATCGATTGCAGCGTGAGTAGTGGAGAAAACAAGCATTAATACTGGCTCATATGTGTTTATAGTATAATAAATAATATTAAATAAAAATATTTACATTGATTCACTTTGATTATAAACGCAGTTGCAACTAATATGTCATTCCTTATTTATCTGTCAACAGTATTAACGTCTACACGTCAATTCATAAATACAGAATTAAAAATATTTGATGTATTTTAACTCACATAATCACATGCAATAATGTTTTATAAGGAGTTAAAGTTATTGATGTTTGTCTTATGACTCTACATTCAACTAAATGACTTATGCCAGCATTTCTTAATTCTCGAATTTCCCTGACGTGCTTTACCGGCACCAGCAACTTTTTCCTCTGCATACTCCGACGTTGGAAGGAAATACTGTCTTAATAATTATATCCATATTAACGTCGAAAATTGTTTAATTACTTTTTTAATATAACTGTTATACTTCATCCAGTATTTTATTGTTCAAATTGAAAAAATCAAATTGTTCAAATTTATTTATAAAAAAATTAATTGTAAATAGCAAATATTTGTATTCAGATTTTACGGTTTGTTTAAAACTATTTTAAATTTATTTATTTCCACGGTTACCATTATTTATATTCGTTAATGAGCCCGGAAAAATGTATATTATAGATGTCGTTGCCATCACGCACCCAGCCTATTGCGCTAATACTGTTGACAGATAAATAAGGAAGCGCGCATACGTTACTACAAATCTTTAACAAAATTTTATGCCCGTAAATGTGCCTGCAGGTGGTCCAGGTTACTTGGTTAAATCAAATTCTGCAAAAACGTCTTTTTTTCGAAAAAATCGATTTTTGCAAAAATTACCAAATGTTTTGGAATTTTTCGAAAACGTTCCTATTCTTCTTGCCAAGGACTATACTTTCGCCAAGTTTCGTAAAAAGATATTTTTCTCCCTTTAAGATAAGCAATTTAAAAAATCCCGATTTTTGGCAGTTCTATTGCGATAACTAATTTGTTTATGCACTATTTTACATGAAATTAGGCTTATGCTGTTGATATTAAATAGTTCTACAACTTTTGTGCGAAACTTTCTTTTGTACGAAATTCAGTCTTTTTAAAAAATTCAAGAAACTGCTTTTGGCCTTTTTTGGTCGCCATTTTGAGGAACTTCCCCAAAGATTCAGCTGTTTAAAAATAGTTCATCGAATTCTACGGATTTTCTCCCATCTTTTCCATATTTTCCCTTCCAAGTACTAATTTTGGGACGTAAAAATTTAATTTCCTTAGACTAATATTACATAAGGTCTGACCAGAATATACGGCTGAGCTGATTTTTTAATAAGGTCCACCAGGATCTTGCGGATCTTGCAGATCGAACCGATTCTGAAAATTTTCTCATTGCTAGATCAATTATGCTGTACAGAGTCCGTCCGGGTTCTATAGTCCCAAAAATACTAAAAATGAATTACGCAGCCGATTTTAAAAATTATTTTACTCTTAGAAAGCTAAACTACTTTAGATGGGTATAAAAATGAATTACGCAATCGATTTTGAAAATTTTTTCACCATTAAAAAGTTAAACTATTTTAAATGAATATATTCTACACTATATGAGATTCGCTAGGATCCGGAGGACCCACGAGAGCTAAAAACTAACTACTCAACTGATTTTGAAAATTTTTTTATTGTGAGAAAGCTATTTTAAATGAGTACAGGTCTTAGATGAGATCCGCCAGTGCCCAATATTTGAAAATTCGCTATGTTATGTAAATGCTGCGACAGGGGTATTTTTCAATTATCATCGTTGGTTAGATTTTGGCGTGATCAATTTTAAAGGAAAAAATTTTTTTAGATTTTTTGGGAAACTATAGATGCTGGAAAAAATGGAACAGGGCAAAAAATAGCACGGATACATCAGCACAAAAAAATAGCACGGAATTCGGGTGTTTATTAACACAATATTTTGAACTATTTGTGAATCTATTTAAATACAGTTTTTTATTTAATTCTTTAAAAATATTGCCGGCCGCTGGCAAAATTAACTCTGTAAGTGCGCGGACCATATAGTGTTAATACTCTTGCTTTCCGACATAAGCTGCTTTTTAAAATGTTACCAACAAGAAAATTTAATTTTTACATGTCGTAGCTTTCATTTAAGTACCTAATTGAAGATTTAAATACAGTTTTGAATTTAAAATACTCTCGGCACCTAAAAGACACGTATTTTTTATTAGATTTTAATCAATGAACTAAAATCCAATTTTATTTTTAGATAAAATGTCGATTATAATGCCGGAAGATTTATCAATTCACGCTAAAATATTAAATTATGACAATAGAAGAAAAATAAATGAATCCCATCTACAAACACCAACACGAAAACAGCGTCGATATTCACGTACGCCAAAATGTGCTCGATGTCGAAATCATGGAATTATATCTTGTTTGAAAGGTCATAAGAAACTATGCCATTGGAAGGAATGCAAATGCACCAGCTGTTTATTAGTGGTACAACGGCAAAAGATTATGGCTGCACAAGTTGCATTGCGAAGGTTTGTCCGACATATTTTTTGATGGATAGTGTAGACAATACCTAAATTATTTAAATGGTCACTTCCTTTATAGACAAAACGACATGAATGTGATAAATGTTATTAAAGAAAATTTAAAACAAGTACGAAAAGAAGAAAAATCTACAGAAAAAAAGCCAGTGACACAATCGTCTATAGCAGGTAATTAGTTTCTTTTTCAATATTTTACACAATCCAGATAAGTAGGCAGTAGTATTACCTAATACTTATCGAACAGAAATTGTTTGTTTTTTAGTTTTTCCTAATTTGATTTCGATTGCCGTTATGATTTCTTCCAAAAAATAATTTATAATAATTTATCAATCGTGTCAGAAATGATTTTCAAAAGAGGCCATCCATAAATTAGCTGTGCGAACAAAGGAGAAGGGGGATAGTGGTCTAGCGTGATGAAGCTTGACGAGCAGGGTGTAGGGGTCCGGGCAAACGTGATGTTACGTTTAAGAAAACTTGCGTTACAGAGAGGCGGTGCAAAAACTGTGCAAAATATGCGACCTCACTTACAAGTAAAGGGCTTGAGGCCGGACCTATCGATTTTGATAAAACTTAGATATGTTGTAGAACACTAAAAAATAAGCGACAGGTATTTTTTTTTATCGGCGGAAAAACAGCTTGAAGGGGTGAAATCACCCTCCAAAAATTGGGGTAAAAATTTAATTTTTTTAAATATCTCGAAAACGGTAAGATATAGAGCAAAAGTGTAAATTGGCGATATTGCTCTTTTTTAAAGAGCTATCTATTGATATTAAATTTGTTCAAATTACATCAACAGGGGTGGTTGGGGGTTAAAATTTAGGGGTTAATTTTGCAAAAAGGGGGTGAAAATTAAACAATATAAAAATTTTGTTTACAGATTTGAAATATACGTCAAAAAATCTAATTGAACTGTTTTTGCTCAATGTCGTAATATTAAGTCTAGGGGTAGTTAACTGGGGGGTGACTATGTCGAATAGTCGTATTACTTGGGTAGTTCAAGAAGTCTTTCTTTATGGAAAATAGTTTAAGACATTTAGAATAACGTAGAAATGAAATTTTCGATTTCAAAATTCAGTTTGAGCAACATTGGAGAGGGGGTGAGTCACCCTCTTAAATTACATACTAGTTAACATACACTCATTTTCAATATTAACACATTGACAGTGGGTAATAATGTCACAATAAATAGTTCTGAAGTTGGACTGTCGTATGTAAGGTTTTTAGATACCAATAGAGAGCTCTTTAAAAATGAGCAATACTGCCAATTTAAACTTTTGCTCTATCTCTTACCGTTTTCGAGATATTTAAAAAATTAAATTTTTACCCCAATTTTTGGAGGGTGATTTCGCCCCTTCAAACTGTTTTTCCGCCGATAAAAAAAAATACTTGTCGCTTATTTTTTAGTGTTCTACAACATATCTAAGTTTCATCAAAATCGATAGGTCCGGCCTCGGGCCCTTTACTTGTTATTTTTTCACCTTTTGAAGGCTCACATTACCTTAAGAGCTAAGAGAACTATTTTTTTTGCTCGTCATCAATATTTAAGGAAAAACTTTTTAAAAATCAAAAAATGCCCAAATCTTGCCCACTATCAATTTTAATTTGCGCCGCCTTTGATCTTACAGTCGATAAGCAACAAAAAAATAACAATATTTTTCCAAAAATATTGTCATCGAGCAACAAGGAAACAATCCCATTTCAAAATTACAGTGGCTCAGTAAAAACAAACTTTCCATTATATATTTAATCAGTTGGGGGAGAAAGGGGGTCTCCAAGTTTTGTGATGTGATATTTCGACGAGGGGATTGGAAGGAGGGGTCAAAAATGCCCAAATTTAGCGTGACGTATTTAATTAATGACCCTAAATAGTAATAATTACAAAAGTAACCACATATAAGTTATTATATATACTAATAAAAGCCTTTTTAGAGTGCCTTAGTCAAAATGTAAAAGTTTTTATAAAGTTATAGTTTTGTCATTTGTAACGGGGGACTAGAACTGGGGGTAAGTAGTATCTTTAATATTTTGGATGACGAATGGCAATTTGTAAGTAGCCATAAAAAGATCTAATTTCGACTATATTGTAAAACTTTACCTTATTGCTAAAATACTAAGCTATGTTAAAAAAAACGCTTGATTACCACTACACTTACATATTTTAACGTTTCCCTTAACAGCTGGAGGGGGGCCTTACCCCCGAGTATGGGCGCCCTTGTTTCGCATATATGTATAATCCAAAAGCCGATCGCCGAGAATTTTCCGGTATTTCAGAAATGTGTACAGCGTGACAATAAAGAAATGCCTTGGCTACCTACATAACATCTGCGCCGACCTGCTGTTATTCATTTACAAAAATGCAGGTCCGTGGAGAGAAATGGCGGACTCTGGGCAAAAAACTCATCTCTTAAGAATTTCTCCGTGAAAAATAATGCGACAAGCGAAAAAAAAGCTCATTGTATTCTTTCCCGGACTCCTACTGACCGCTACAGGACTCCTCTTTAAGACGGCCAACCGTCCCGGATATTGCGGGACAGTCCCGGAAAAGAAGCTGCAGTCCCACATTGAAATTTTTGTTAAAATAGTCCCGGAATGAGTCTGATGCGTCCCGAAACTCTCGCATTTAGTAGATTAGAAATAATAAAAAAAAATTAATTGACAAGTAAAAGTCCCGAGGTCATACTTATCGATTTTAATGAAATTTGAGTGTGTTATAAAACAGTACTTCTCAACCTTTCTTTAGTCATGACCCGATAAAATCTCGGATAATTTGGTGCGGACTGGTCAGATATATAATCACATATGAGAAATATTATCAGTTGTTTTTTTTTTTTTAATTTGTACTTACAAGGAGAGGTCACACTGCGTGGGTTACAGATTTGGCCGAGTCTCAGTGTAGTAAATCCCGAAAGCCCTAGGATGCAACACTTGGAAATAAAGGAGAAATTTCTTTCGAAAGTTGTTGGCTTATCATTAGTACCAGTTTCAAAAATTCGAAATTATGAAAGTTAATAGACTAGTCTAGTCTATTAATAACAGACATAATTATAAATAAAAACCTTTAACATATTAACTTTTTCAAAGTACCCCAACCTCAGTATTTTCGACGAGCCTCCCTTGGACTAGTAATTTACTACGTGTACTGATATCTAATCAGAACATTAATTTCATTAGCTTCTTTTATTTCGTTCATCAAGATAATATCTATCCAACGGAAGTTAATTTATTTATTTAAAAATTTAACTTTGTTAAAAATTTTGTTTTTCTAATAATTTAGAATGTGTCAGAATTTTTTTTTTTAATCACAGTAAGTATATGTTGCTAATTTATAAACGGAAAATAAACACAAATGAAATTTGATATCCAATCTATGCACAGAGTGGGAAGATATTTGAAGTTTAGTTTCAAAAAGTAAATATTTCATGTGTGTCTTCTATCCCTAATATGGAATTTCTCTTCTTTTATTGTTAGATGTAAAAAAGATAAAATATCATATTACATAACACATATATGTACATACTTTATGATACAACAGACAGTCTGGCTCCTAAATGAACTATATAAAATAATTGATTTTTATGAATAAATATTTTATTAAAAGTCATTGAAAAAATTACATTATACGGAAAATGTACAGTTCTGAATCACAAATGAATCAAATAATTAACTAATATTACATACTTACATAATTTAACAAGTGAGAGACATTATAAATGCCCTTATTAATTATTTAATCGAAATTATTAGAACAAAATTTAACTTTTCAATACAGCTGAACCTTTTTTATGTATTACAAATGTATTCAATTTTCATAATACCTATTATAAAAATGAAACAAAATGTTCCCACGTGTAAATTAATGCTTTATCTTGTTTAAAAAAGCAACTTCTAAAGAAATCATGAGGTTTTGAGTGTTTTGAGTTATGTATTTTCGATGAAACTTTTTTATGCGGCCTCGATTCACCGCATAAAAAAAGCTTTTTTTATATTACTCATGCGGGAGAAGTACAGTAGAATTTTAACTAAAAGAAAGAGCATAAATTCCTCTTAGTTACAATTTATCTCTTTTTATTGAATATATCTCTCTTTCATTTATTTTTCAGTGTTGCCTTGGTTAACATTTAAAATATTTGTAATCCCCTTACCTCAGAATTCCCCTTAAAAAACTTTCTTTTAGTTAAAATACTACTGTACTAACTTGGCGCACACATTTCTGTACGCAAAAGAGCTATTTGCCCAATGTACTCTACCCACATACTTTCTTGCGTGCGGAAAGTAACTTTCCACACGCAAATTGACAATAAAACACGCAAAATTTAATCAATCATTTAATAAATTTTTAATAAATATTTCATAATAAATATTTCATAAATCATTTAATAAATATTTCATAATTATTTCTATAGAAACCACCAACAAAGTAATTTAAACAATTAATTCAGAAAAAAAAGACGAACACTTAAAAATATTATTTTAAAAAGTAGCGTTGACTGGGGTAATTGTGAATGGATTTTCATGAACTGAGATAAAAGCGTTGTTTTAAGTATTTTTTATTTTATATATCACATTATGGTTGATTTATTTTTAATTCTACATTATTCAGGATGCACCACACAAATTTTGAACAAATTCGTATGAAAAACAAAAATTTTATAAGCCATTCACATTTCCCCGGTGTTGTTTTGTAAATCTTATGAATTTTGGTGTAAAAGTGAATGCCATCAGAAAAATTATTTAGAATGGATTACAAGAGAAGTGAGGTACATCAAGTAAAGCCATTCTCAAATTTTTCATCGTACTTTGCACACATTTTCCGTACTTTGAGCACAGCAATGATTTCGTAGATTGGTACACAAAACATATCGCTCTTTACACAATTTTTTTTTGTTTTGTTTTGTTTGTACAACGGAAACTTGTACAATAAAGAGCGATATTCTAAAGGATGCTCATGCTCATGCTCATGCCCATACTCATGTTCATGCTCATGCTCATGCTCATGCTCATACTCATACTCATACTCTACTTGCTCATACTTACTTTGCTTCATTTGCTTACAATAATTTTCATATATCTTTTCCAACAATTTTTGGGATGACTTTTCGAGAGGGTGTTATTAGTGACTATAAACTTTCAAGATGTTAAATTATTTTATTGCTTACAAGAAATACCACCCTATGTTCACTCCAATTGTATTTAAATTTGTTACCTGTTTCACAAGCAACGGTTTCTTTTTGCATTCATACAGATAAGTAGTAACATGCTGCGAACAATACTGCTGATTATTGCCGTACTTGAAAAGTCATCTCATTTAAATATTGAAAAACTATACTTACGTACATAAATTATATACCTACATTTTTTCAAAGTCTGCG
Organism: Brachynemurus nebulosus; assembly: GCA_035578155.1. NCBI lineage: Eukaryota > Metazoa > Arthropoda > Insecta > Neuroptera > Myrmeleontidae > Brachynemurus > Brachynemurus nebulosus. Next base: position 10,202,230 of record JAPWDM010000016.1, read on the forward strand.
TTGAAATGTATTCACAATTATTGTCAATAGTTTTATGAAGGGTCATCTTTTGTTATATTTTTTACAACTTGGACTAGTGAAGGTACATATTTGTACAGATTAATTTCTTTTATTTAGTAAAAACAGGTAAATTTTTAAGAAATTGTTCTAAATAGATATTTATGATAATTGTTATTTTCTTATTTTTAATATGAATTTATATAAATATAAAATTCTTATATAGAGTCTATGTCAGACTAAACTTTTTTAGTTAGTTAGACTAAAGTTATATAATATTATGATAATAATTATTCATTCAATCATTTGTTGAAAGGTCTATCATTATGTGTGTGGAAATATTTGGATAACTAGTAACTTCTCCTATAAATTAAAATATATCAAAGAATGGACAGATTTTTATTTTATCTGTATTAATTATTTTGAGTTTAAGAAATATTACCCTAATTTTTAAAATTTTATTTTTGTAAAATATTGCATTAATTTGGACATCAAAATTTGTATGTTTGACTGTATTGCATATTTGTATGAAATTTTTCTAATGCATAATCGTCGATTGTTAACTATCGAAAAATTTTCCAATGTTATTTATGGAAAAGCTTGTTAATTTTAAATAAAACAAGGAACCGATAGGTTAATTGATTGTTAAAATTTCATGTTACTGATGGGACTAAAATTATGTGCAAGCTTAGTTTTTAAAATTAAACATTTACAGATTGATGGTTTACATGATTTAGTAGCAAAACAGTAATTTTCATTATAATCAATAATTACCAATGCCTTATATTGCATAGAATGTAAAAATGTACAGTATGAGAAAACGGTTAGAAATTACTGTCCTCCACTCTCAGCGTCAAAAGTATCGCTCAGAGAAAATATTACAAATATGGGTACAGTCAATAACACTAACAAAATAGCGGGACTTATACTTTTGATGCCAATTTATTTGTGCTTCACCAAGTTCTTCTCCAGTATCCGGAAATTTTATTCAAATTTTAATATTATTTACGTCATTTCATAAGTTATTCGGGATACTGTAGACTGAAGTATCCCAATATCTTGCATTTAAAGTCTCCCCGACTTCTGCTTGAAAACCTGGTTCCCCTACGTATCTGAGGACCACTTGTATCTATTGCATATTGAATAGTGCACCCCTTCTTGTTATCCAAGTTTTTTCCCCAACAAAGTGGTTCGACAGCCATTCCACTTTTTCTTGGGTGAAACGATATAAGTTTTTATAGTCCTCATCACTAAAGTTTCTTCTTTTTTGGTAGACTTTTCGTTGTACATTGACAACAAGCATAAATTCTACCATATTTCTAACTAAAGATTAAATTAATACTGATTTATATAAATATAAAATTAATAACCTAAATTCTTTCAAATTGCTATAAATTTCCCTGACTATGATCTAATTTTATTACTATTACATATTAATTGTAATTATTACATAGTTATTAGTTATTACTATTATATACTTATTTAAATTGTATTAGATTATAACAATAAATTTTTTTTTTTAATTACATAAGTGTACTACTATTCTTTAAAATTTTTTTTTTTAGTTAATTAGATATTATTTTTATTAAAAATGTGAATGTTTACAATTATACAAATGCTGAATCATTTCGTCAAATTATATATAATATATATAAAATTTTTTTTAAATTCTTTAAAAAACTGCCGGTATTTGAGGAAGTTTAGTGAGAAAGTGCGTGGACCATATAGTGATGAATGATAATATACCTGGAACTTGGCAGGTAGGCTTAAAAACACATTTTCTATTTAAATTTTTATATGGTTTTTCCACCCCTTTATGATATTTTTAATTAATGACAAAGATATATTTACTATTATTGTAAATATTTTTTCAAAAATCAAGTATTCTCTATGTTCAAGATTTCTCTGAGCGATACTTTTGACGCTAAGAGTGGAGGACAGTAATTTCTAACCGTTTTCTCATACTGTACATTTTTACATTCTATGCAATATAAGGCATTGGTAATTATTGATTATAATGAAAATTACTGTTTTGCTACTAAATCATGTAAACCAACAATCTGTAAATGTTTAATTTTAAAAATTAAGCTTGCACATAATTTTAGTCCCATCAGTAACATAAAATTCTAACAATCAATTAACCTATCGGTTCCTTGTTTTATTTAAAATTAACAAGCTTTTCCATAAATAACATTGGAAAATTTTTCGATAGTTAACAATCGACGATTATGCATTAGAAAAATTTCATACAAATATGCCATACAGTCAAACATACAAATTTCGATGTCCAAATTAATGCAATATTTTACAAAAATAAAACTTTAAAAATTAGGGTAATATTTATTAAACTCAAAATAATTAATACAGATAAAATAAAAATCTGTCCATTCTTTGCTATATTTTAATTTATAGGAAAAGTTACTAGTTATCCAAATCCACACACATAATGATAGACCTTTCAACAAATGATTGAATGAATAATTATTATCATAATATTATATAACTTTAGTCTAAACAAACTAAAAAAGTTTAGTCTGACATAGACTCTATATAAGGATTTTATATTTATATAAATTCATATTAAAAATAAGAAAATAACAATTATCATAAATATCTATTTAGAACAATTTCGTAAAAATTTACCTTTTTTTACTAAATAAAAGAAATTAATCTGTACAAATATGTACCTTCACTAGTCCAAGTTGTAAAAAATATAACAAAAGATGACCCTTCATAAAACTATTGACAATAATTGTGAATACATTTCAACGCAGACTTTGAAAAAATGTAGGTATATAATTTATGTACGTAAGTTTTTCAATATTTAAATGAGATGACTTTTCAAGTACGGCAATAGTCATCAGTATTGTTCGCAGCATGTTACCTACTTATCTGTATGAATGCAAAAAGAAACCGTTGCTTGTGAAACAGGTAACAAATTTAAATACAATTGGAGTGAATATAGGGTGGTATTTGTTGCAAGCAATAAAATAATTTAACATCTTGAAAGTTTATAGTCACTAATAACACCCTCTCGAAAAGTCATCCCAAAAATTGTTGGAAAAGGTATACGAAAATTATTGTAAGCAAATGAAGCAAAGTAAGTATGAGCAAGTAGAGTATGAGTATGAGTATGAGCATGAGCATGAGCATGAGTATGAGCATGAGTATGAGCATGAGCATGAGCATGAGCATCCTTTAGAATATCGCTTATTGTCACCACCATCTTCTTCAACATTTTCAACTCCGAAAAGGACACTACTGAAATTTTTGACCGAATGACGTTCACAATTACCTCACAATTTTAAAATCATGGGGTAATTGTGAATTGGTAATAAATTGTCCAATTTCTTTAGTAGTTAATAAGGAACCCTCTCAGGGTTTAGACCACTTCTTTAAAAATACTTTTAACCATCTTTTACCTTTTAAAAAAATAAAATGTATTTAAAAAAAATTTTTTTTTGAGGATTGGTCGAAGTTAGATACACAAATTTTTGCAACGGTTTTTTCAAAATAAAAAAATGATACTAATACTTGAAGAATTGTTATCAAATTTTAATAGCATATTAAGAAAGGACAGAAAAACATACTAAGAGTTGATTTTTAACAATACTAATGTTATTTTAGAAATTATAGGCGCCGTTCGTAATTGCCCCAATTCACAATTATCCCGGTCAACCCTAATAAAAATGTCAAAAATAGTAATAATAATAGAAAAAAGTGTGTCAAATTCGTAATAAAAAATAGTATGTGCAACTCGTGTGGGATTGTCGATTGCCCACTCAAGCGAATGAGCGCACTTACTACGTTCGTGTGCTCAACTTCGCTTTCGTGGGCAATCGACCCTTTCCCGCACTTATTGCACAATATACTATTTTACAATCTAGACCGAACTAAAGTTTTTATAGCCATTTATAGTATTTTTGATATATATTTTTTTGTGTGATTTTTTTTATGCGGTTCCTATCCACCGCATAAAAAAAAGTTAAGATGTACTTCAAAACTTACCATGGTTGGTGGGGCATGGGTCACTTGCGCACCGCGGTCAAAAAATATTCAGGTAATCCTAATTTCATGGGTCACTTGCGCGAAAGTTTCTCAAAAGGTATGGGACAGTAGTGCGCTCGGTCAGAAATAAATAGTGTAGGGAAATAAATATAATATTCTCGTCTGTCAGTCATTATCGTTATATTATATTTCTATTATAGTGCCTTCATATTATTAAAAATTAAAACGCATCAAATTTTAATAAAAATCATTTATTTTTTGTATATTGATAACTACAACTTTTTACAAAATCAAATCTATTCATAACTTTATTTTTATATAAATAAATAAAATTACTTATATTTTAGACGTTCCCTATACGGTCTTAGGGTATCGTCCTTTTTAAAGTAAGCAAAGAAACTGTTAGTTGGGAATTCTAAAAAATTTTGTAGAGTTATAATTTAGGTAGTTGAAAGGATACCGAATCTAAAATACATAAATAATGTTATATTCCATGGGGGTCGATCAATATAGGCAAGTAAGGGCTTGAACCCCACTTATGGTTCAAGATTTTAACCGGTTAGCGGTCATTGACAATGTAAGGCATAAAGTAAGACTGATTAGTTGCAACACTACGCTGTATCGCGTCAACAATTCTATAAAAAGTGTATTAGCTGTCAAAATAGTGTATCAGTTGGTCATTTCGTCATAATTCTTCATGACCGCCATTGTGTTAAAGACAATGATATTGAAGTTATGAATATTCAGATCTTATAAACCTAGATTTCAGTGTTATACAATTTTTTAAATCCTAGAATTTCATTGTTATATAATCCTTTGTTCTGTCTGAAAGTTTGGTGATGTTATGACGAAACTGAATGTCATGGTGAAGTTTTAGACATATTCGTAATTAAGATACCAAAAAAACCTTGACGTTTTGCAAACATTTACAGTATAGTACGTATAAGATTAAGATTTTCAAAAATGTTTAATTTTTAGTTATTAAAAGTTGAACTATTGCATACTACAGATTCTGTTCTAATCTTTTAAAGACGTTTTTAAATAAGTATAATGTTGTTTTAAAATTTTTTGTCCTTTCCCTTTCTTTTATTATACTTATTTATTTGTTTATTTAATTATTTTAAGACGTATAAATAATTACCTTATAAATAAAATTTTAAATTATTTGTACTGAATTTGAAGGCTTTTTAAGTATGTCTAATAGGCTATTGACTATGTAGTTGAATAAGGAACTAATTCGTAACAGGTGTTTTATTGTTTCATATGTTCAATTGTACCCCAAAGATGATAAATTCACAAAGTGCTATTAAATTTAGGCGTGCGTTTTTACGAACGGCGTAAACTTATCGACGCTTACGTTTTTTAACTATAACTCAAAAACTATGCATTTGTCGTAAATACACATGATATAATTTTTTATAGAGAATTAAATTTCCTATCGAAGTGGCACTTTATGAACTCAAAAAACTTTTTTATCAACAAAATAAGTCAAAAAAACTATTTAAAGAAAAGCTAAAATTTTTCAATTTTTCTTTTTTTTTAAATTTTTTAGTAGTACTTTTTTCTGAGTGAATTTAGGTATAGGGATTGGTTCACAAAAAAGAAAGCTGATGTAATTCCCGTCAGAATGGTGACCGATAAAACTATTTTCGATAACAACCGGCTGAGATACAGTCGTTCAAAGTTACCTACTTTTTTACAATTTTATTACTTTTGACTTTTATACCATGTTATTTGTAATTTTTACACGCAAAAATTATTTTTATTGAGTACAAAAATTATTTCTGCTTTATCAGAGGTAACGATAAAATTATTTGCTAAAAATTTTGATATTCATATGATCTTAGGTATAAAAAGAAACTTTAATATTGTACTAAATTACAGTTCTATTTTTTTTTTAAAATTAAATGTACCTATTATATTTCTCCCATGATGTTTTCAAATTCAATATCAATATCTTCATCAACATCGTTTTGGACATCTCCTTCTGTAATTTCTGGAACATCCGCATTTTCACAATTTTCTGGAACATCCACATTTTCGCAAATAAATTCTTTTCAGCTAATTCCTAATTTTCTACAGCTGCAGTTTCCGTGACAACCTTTTATACATCCGCAAGCTATTTGTTCCAGTAAATTCTACAGTGCAGGAGGTTTTGTTGTTTTAATTGGCACTAATCCATTTTTAGATTTTTTCCAACCCCACTCAAATGGATTTAAAATATTTCCTTCCCACTGTTGAATTTGGTGGTACGTCCTTAAACCGTGATATTTAGTGGCATCAGAAGTTAGTGGGAAATTGGTTAGAGAAAATTTTGTGCTTTTTGATAATTTTTGAAAAAGTTGTAACCGAGAACTACCTAAACTGTTGGCCTTAATGCCATAAAGAGAAATTACGATTTAATTCTATTACATAAATTGCGGCTGTAGAAAATTATAGGAATTAGCTGCTCCATGTTCTGCAAAGAATGTATGGGCCTAAATTGTGAAAATGCGGATGTTCCAGAAATGACAGAAGAGGATGTCCAAAACGATGTTGATGAAGATATTGATATTGAATTTGAAAAAATTATGAGAGAAATATAATAGGTACATGTAACTTTTAAAAAAAATTAGAACTATAAATTAGTACAATATTAAAGTTTTTTTTTATACCTAAGATCATACGAATATCAAAATTTTATCGTTACCACTTTTATCGTTACCTCTGATAAAGCAGAAATAATTTTTGTACTCAATAAAAATAATTTTTTTGTGTAAAAATTACAAATAATATGGTATAAAAGTCAAAAGAAATAAAATTGTAAAAAAGTAGGTAAATTTGAACGGCTGTGTCTCAGCCGGTTTTTATCGAAAATATTTTGATCGGTCACCATTCTGACGGGAATTACATCAGCTTTCTTTTTTGTGAACCAATCCCTATACCTAAATTCACTCAGAAAAAAGTACTACTCAAAAATTTAAAAAAAAAGAAAAATTGAAAAATTTGAGCTTTTTTTTAAATAATTGTTTTGACTTATTTTGATGAGAAAAAAGCTTTTTGAGTTCATAAAGTGCCATTTTGATAGGAAATTTAATTCTCTACAAAAACTCATATCATGTGTATTTACGAAAAATGCATAGTTTTTGAGTTATAGTTAAAAAACGTAAGCGTCGATAAGTTTACGCCGTTCGTAAAAACGCACGCCTAAATTTAATAGCACTTTGTGAATTTATCATCTTTGGGGTACAACTGAACATATGAAACAATAAAACACCTGTTACAAATTAGTTCCTTTTCACCCCGTTTTTTTGTACATAGTCAATAGCCTATAATAGCGTTAATCAAATTTAAGAATTTCTTTTTAAAAAAAAATCAAACTATCCGATAAGAGTAAGCCAGCCTCGTTCATGAAAAAGTAATATGGACGGCCATGTTATAGTCATCCCTTTTACAAGTTTTTATTTAACTTACTTGAGTTGCCCAGTTCTAAAATGAGTCTTGTCCAGCAAAAATCGATATTAAGATAAGTACATTATCAGATGTAGATATTATAGCTCTTTTGGGTAGTATCTAGCAAATGTTTCAAAAAACTTCTTGTCCCCATAAAATCAATGATTAAAATATAGGTTCGGTTCCATATTAAGTCTTTTACGCTGACAACTGTTCTATATTAAGTTTTGTCCTTCTGACAGTTACAAATTAAGTCTTGTCCAGTTGTCAATAATAAAAAAAAGTTATTTTACATATATACTACATAGCTTGTTTCAATTCACTCCTACGTTTCCATAGTGAGTCTTATCCATGATCAGCTGTTCCAGATAATGTCTTGTCCGACTTATTTTTGTTTATAACTACATACGTTTTTATAATAAGTACAGCCATAAACATTTAAAATAAAATTCAAATAACATTATTCGAAAATAAAAAATCAGATGATGTAAAAAAATTCCATTTATTATTATTTTAAACGTTTTTTTTCTAATTTACCGAAAATTTATAAAAGTGGACGAGGCTCATTTTGGAACTGGGCAACTCACTTATAAACAAAACATTTAGTTGGAAAATCCAAAAATTTTTATTACGCTTTAATTACGTAGGTAGAAAGGATATTTTAATAATTTATTTTAGTCAAAAAATCAAGTTAATTGTATTACAATAATTTTTAAAGATTCTAGAGCCGCGACGCCGATGTGCGTATTATAAAATATATACTAATAGGATATAATGTCAAACATAATATTTAATAACTATTAATATACTAGCTGCTGCCCGCGGTTTCACCCGCATAAAATTATCTAAATTATGGGCTAAATTATTATGTAAATTTTAAATTAAATATTCGGAAAGTCACTTATTTATTTTTCCTGGCTCCGCTTGTCAAACGACCATAAAGTAATCATTTTCATATTTCAATAGCGTCGCCAATTTCTACACCATTATATAGATACGCGTACCAATCGATTTAGAAGTATTTTCTATAGGGGACAATTTTAAATTCACTTTCATTTTTTCCAGAGATTTCCATAATATTTGAGCAAAATGTTATCAAAATTCCTTCAGCTTTTTAATCTGCGATAATCTGAAAGCATTAACGGACAATTTTGATCACAGGTTCATTCAAATTTGATATTCTGAAATGTACAAAATTAGTTCCTTATATGATACTTCTTTTCGCTCGCCTAACGACTCTAAACTGACCATATTCATATTTCAATAACATATATAGTTTTCATAAAATATGGTCCAAATCTAACTATAATTTGGAATTCACTTTACATTATTTTAAATTTGATATTTTCTGAATTTCTTTATAAAATAAATTTCTTATAGTGCTTCGCTCCGCTCGTCTAACGACTCTAAAGTAGAAATACTCTATATCTAATTTTTATGTCTTGAGATCTCTCCGTAAATAGTCATATTGATAATTTTAGGAGCATTTTAATTTCTAACCGTTTCTGAAGTCCGAGGCTTCTGGAGAACATTTATGAACTCGCGTTAATTTATTAATAATATGAGGTGTTCAGAGAACTATAGTGGTGTAAGTCAAAATATGTTGTTTTAAGTTATTTAACGTTAAAGTTTGAGTGAAGCATAGTAAGTACATATATGGAACTAAAATAAAATAATGGTCTCTACCGCCTTTATTAGTCGAATTTTCTCCGAAAAATTAGACTTATACAGTCTATACGATAAGAGCTGCGAGAGGCGAGAGTAGGGGCGCTATCCGTTTTCGGACCCGTAGAACACGAATATGTAGAAAAAAAAATGTCTGATATATATATATATATATATATATATATATATATATATATATATATATATATATATATATATATATATATTCCCGCCACCTTTTAATTTGTGTAGGGCCCCCCTATGGAAGATAAGAGATGAAATTTGGTAAATGGGGCTCATTTTCAAGGCACCTCATACTATCAAAGTGGGGTCAAATTTTGGGCAAATTTTTTTTCTGACCCGACCTTTAAGGGGGTGGTGGGGGGGGGGGGGGGCGGAAAAGCAATAAAACTTTTCCAAACCGGTTTTAAATAATGTTTCGGTCAATTATCTACAACATATCCAAAATTCAGCTTCCTAGGATGATTTGGTGGCAGTAGAGGGGGGAAAAACGATTTTCGCTGGATCTAACAGGCCCCAGCCCTCCAGAATTAACGTAGAGGGTTGAAATTTGGTGTGTTGATAAAGTTCGTACCTAGGTTGTGCTTTTTGGAGGTTTTAATATTTTACCCCCACCCCCCTCATTTTTAAGCTACAATTTCATGCATTTTCGACGTTTTCGAAGTTTGTACCACTCGCACAGGTCACCCAAATAAACCTAGAGGGCTGAATTTTTTGTAGTCGGATTGAGTTAGTATCAAGGGGGTGCCTTTTGGGAGTCTCGACTTTCAAACCCTACCGCCACCATTTTTATACCCAAAAGAACATGATTTTTCTTGTTTTTTAACAGTTTCGTTCGGGTCAAAATCTCCCCAAATAAACCTGGAGGGCTGAAATTTTGTGTACAGGTTAAGCTAATAGCCAGACACTGTTTTTTGGGGGTTTCAACTTTTAACCCTTACCCCCACGATTTTTACGTCAATATTTCCTTAATTTTTTTGCTTGTTTTCTAACACGTCTAGAGACTCTCTAAGGAAACCTAGAGGGCTGAAATTTTGTACGTGTATTCAGTTAGTATCCAGCTAGTACCTTTTAGGGAGTCCACATTATTTTTCCCCCCACTTCTTCCATTTTTACATCGGAATTGAATGCTATTGTTAAATGTGTTTTAAATGCATTACTTTTATTCTAAATACAAGTAGGCGAATAGTAATTTTAAAAAATTTAAAAAAAAGTGAATACAATTTTTTAACAAATGAAATACATACATATTAAGTAATTTGAAAATGTTATTAAAGTCACTGTTTATTTATAAATTAGGAATTTTGGATTTTTATTATTTATAAAATAGAAATTTTGGATTTTTTTGGAAAGAAAAAATATCTTCATAAAAGCCTTCCAGTTTACTATTTAAGTTAACTGCTATCGGCACAATATTGAAATTTACTGAGATTCAGCCCTTAAAAACTTAAAACCTTTTTTTAAAGCCCCGATCAACCGGACACTCATCATCAGTTTTGAAACCACCAAAATTACAAATCGCTTGTGGACTTTCAATTATATTTCGCTTGTAGACACTCAATACCGAAGATGAAAGGAAAAATTCGACTTCCGTGATGGGGCTCCGCTGCTCACGGCGTTTTTGTATAAGTAATGACTTTGTCGTTTTGCACTGAATAAAGATCGAGTTAAATAACAATAATTTCACAATATCTCCAATCTTGAAAAAATTGACTTACATCACTATAGTTCTGAGCCCCTCATATTTGAACAAAATTTGGTGCCAAAATCCACCCAGCCGTTTACTTTTTGTGTTTTTAGGTCCACAGAACCCTAGGGGCAATTTTAACCACATTCTAATTTTTCCAGGATATCAATATTGTCTGAGAAAAATTTAGTCAAGACCCGGCTAGCCGTATATTTGGACTATTTATGGCAAATATTTTTAATATTTGAGCAAAATTTGGTGCCAAGATCTGCCCAGGCGTTTACATTTTGTGTTTTGGAGGTCCCCAGAACCCTAAGAGACAATTTTAACTCACCCTAATTTTTCCAGGATATCAATACTGTTTGAGAAAAATTTAGTTAAGTCCTCGCTAGCCGTTTATTTTGAACTATTTTTGAGTTTTCAGCACCCTAGAGGACTATTCCAACCTTACATTCGTTTTTTCAGGACCTCATGAATGTTTGAGCAAAATTTGGTCAAGACTCGTCCAGCCATTTATTTTGGATATTTTCTTTCAGGATCTTAGAGAACAATTTTAACTTCACGTTCATTTTTTAGAATTTTAATAATTTTTCAGCAAAATCTGGTAGAGATTCGTCCAAGCCGTTTACTTTAGAATAATTTACATCAGAATACAGGGTATCACCTAACAAGACTAGTGAGAATGCTGTGTACTACAAATGCATTAAGAAATTGAAGCAAAAAATTTACTGATGTGCGCAAAAAAATTGATTGATGGGATTACTTTAATGGCGGTCAAACCATTAATTTAATGATTTATCTAATATTTATAAACAAGTCTCCGTGGTTACAAGTTTGGTCTACTAAAATGGAGTCGTGCCTCAAAATTTAATGCCTGTGGTATCTCTAGGAAACATATGCTAATATGTTCGATTCAGTGGTCGGTGCCTAACAACCAGTGAAACAATTTTTGAAATTGGTTGCTCTGATCGTCAAAAGACTCCAGAGTAACCGTACTCTTATTTCAGAAGAATATATAATTTTAACAGCTTGTGACTTTTTTGTGGACAGCCATACCTGTTTCGATTTTTAGGAGTGGAGTACGTTTGGTCCTTTAGTTTTGGACAATTTTTATTGTTCAAACTTCTGGAGAACAATTTTAAGCTTACGTTTATTTATTCCAAAGTTTTAAAAACGTTTGAGTAATACTTGGTCAAACTTCAAGTCACCGTTTCAATTTACATTTTTAGGGGGATCCCAAAACTTTGGGATACAGTTTTAATTTCACGTTTTCTTATCTTATATCTCGATTTATTTAAAGGAAATAAATTATTCTAAATTCATAAATTTTGAATATATTTATCGCATATTTTATTAAAAATATCATTAAATTTTAACAAATACAAATATTAAAATTATTTTAAAATTTTTCTATATACTGATTACTGCGATTAATAAAAAAGGTAATTAATTTAGAACTAATCAAAAACATTTCGATATTACATGTCGACTAGGAACACATTTTACAATAATAAGAATTCCAATATTATTTTTTTTTTAGATACTTAGCAAATATTTAAAATTTGTATGATTTTTTTATAAATTTCACAGATATATACAGTAATAAAAAATTGACATTTTTCGGTTTCTCGTAAATTTTTACGGTTAGACTAAAAATTTTGCAAAACCCTTTCTTAGCGAGCGCCTACGACCCAACAACGACCTACGTACCAAATTTTACGTTTGTATGTATTATAGTTTTGGAGTTTTCTTGATAGGTGAGTAGATTTGCCTTTTATATAATAGATAATATTTCAAAAATAATATTTGGAATATAATATTTAATTATTGACAATAAAAAACAGGTAGATTTGTTTTTTCGAGTAACTATCCTGTGACCCAATTGTCTCTTTTAGCCACCAGTATGGGGTCGGTTGACCGCGGTGCGCAAGGAACTAACAGCCGGTTAATGCACTAGAATATTCTAAAGACTAACATAATTTTATCGGTGAAATAGTTTCCTTAGGAAATTTTTTTGAATTTTGTATACGGGTCAATCCATATCAAGCGATCCAAAGACAATTACCTTACTATTTTATATTAACCTAAGATTTTGTCTTCTGGTTATACTAGGTGAAAGAAGAAAGAAACCAAAAGATTTTGTTTTTATCTCATGTACTTTTTTATTAAACAATTTTTTAAATTGTGAAAAATGTGAAATTTAGGCACACATTGTTTTACGTTTCTAGCTAGATCTCGGCTTAGGATAAATATATACTTTGGAGCAAAATACCATTTTTTTTTTTTTTTTAGAAATTTCCAAGCTTTAAAATGATATGCAGCAAGCTAATTTAAAAAAAAAAATTAACTTTTAATTTTTCAACTTAAATTTTGAAAATTTTATTCCAAAAAAATAATATGATAAATCTTTTTGAAAAATTTTTAGGTAATTACTTAAGTATTGATCTACAAACAAACAAAATTTTAAGTTGAGATCCTATAGGGATCATATTTAAAAAAATGTTTTTCCAATACAATGTGCCTCTCAAAAACACTTAAAAGTTATAATTTCTACTATCCTTTTTCAATATATTAGATAGTAGATCTTGTGAGAGACAGCTATAGTAGTGGTTTTTTAAGAGAAAGGAGCCCACAATCCCACCATCCGACTTTTTGAGTGACCTCGGATGGTGGTAAAACGACCGAGGCGGTTCTAGAAGCCTCCGGCGGTGGGTGGAGCAACTAACGATCACTTCATATCGTTTCACTAGATATCGTTAGGTCTCCAACCTAACGATATCTAGTGAAATTTTTTCTAACCTAACAGAACCCAACGGAACTTGATCTCACTTAACAGAACACAACAAAATTTGGTTTAACCTAACAAACCTTTTTTAACCTAAGAATTAAAAAATTCCGTAACAGATGGCGCAGCCACCTTCCTGTAAATTCACTGCTAGATGGCTCTCGTAGTTTGGATAATAGTGATCCCTGTGTGTAAGTTTGAAAAATTGTCAATAGATGGTGCTGGAAATCCTTTTTGGTAGTTAAACTAGCCATTAAAAGATGACGTTGCTAATCTGAACTACCGCGAACTCTGTACCTAGATTCAAAATTCCATGAAAAGATGGCGTTGCTTTCATAAGTTTATCATATTTTTGTCTGAAAACAGGTTTAAACTGTCAGCTAACGTCATTAACAGGAATGCTGATATTAATAGCGAAGATTTCTGTCTAATATGCAAAAATGAATTTTATCATATGATTGTATATTTTTATCTGAAAACAGGTTTTAACATGCATGGCTACATAAAGTGTGATAGCTGACGTCATCAGGCTATTTTTCTGCTATAAAAAGACCGCGACAGATTTTCTTCAATCGCAATTTTGTTTGAAACTTTAGTGAAAAAACTTTAAATCTTATTGTTGTGAATTTCCAATTGTTGTGTGTTAAGAGTTAATTGTTGCCAACAATGGAATCCATTACTGCTGGTGCTTCATCTGGAAACAGAGACTTAATTCAAAAAATGGCTGGAAATTTTGTGGATGAATTGAATCATCTTGGCGCTGTTAAACGATGGATTAAACTTTCTGATATGGAAATTGGAAAAGTATATAAAATAATGGGAGCCAGTCAACTACCATCAAAATTCGATTCATCAAAAATGAAGACAATATTGGAATTAGAAATTGGATACATATCATTGCCGGCGAGATCTGACAATTTGAACGAGCAGATCCTGGCATGGTAGCAAAGCAATCCAAAACTGGGTATTATGAATAATGGACCCATTGGATTAACTCATAAACTGGAATTCAAAACGCTGGATTTTCTCGAAATCGTTGGGGGTGCTGAATGGCGAATTTTGTAATTTATTCTCTTCAAAATGTATTATTTAATTGTACTATGTATTTTAAAAATTTCAATATAGTACCAATTTTTACATATATTTAATAAAAATTATAAATTCAATTGGTGATCTTTGATTCCTCACAGAGCACTTTCTTGCATATGCACAAATTTTTAATATAATTATAAATTTTACAAGTTAAAAAAGTGATCATTGTGTACCTATGTTTGTTTAAAACTATACTTAATAAAAAAAATTTAAAAAAAAAACCATCTTTTGATTTACACCGATCCCTAAAAAGAAATCAAACTAATTTTTGATATTATACCTTAAACTTGATGTATATATAAAAATTCCATTTAAAATTATGGTACACCATATATACTCGTAAATTTTACAAAAATGTATCACTGTATATTTTTTAATGCTACATATTCTCTGACGAAATTTAATATTACAATTATATTATGCACTCAGCTAAAAAAATTGCTACTTTCTTATGCTATAAACATCTAAGCATGTATTTTTTTTTAAATATGTACCTTATAAATACCATGATTACTATATCGCTAGTCACGCGATATCGCGTTATAAAATACATAAGAATTTACTCATTTATTGTAAAAATATTTGATCATCAACAATTAAATAAAAACGAATTTTTTAAAATATATATAGTAATATAATATTTCGCATATATACAGTATTCTGTTAAAAGTACGGGTTTCTACACCGTTAAAAAACATATTTTTTACAATATCAATATATTGTAAAAAAATCATATTTCTTAATATTTTTAAAACTGAATATGTAATATCAAGAATTTAAAACAGTTTTGAAACATTAATTTCTCCTCATAATATTTGTTTAGTCTTAAATTAATAGCACAATATTCCATATATTTTAAGAAACTTTTCCTTTTAATATTTTATAACTTATCTAAAAAATTTATAGCTATTTTTATCAAAAAATTTATTACTTGCTATTGTTAAAAAATTAGTTAAATATATCTATAGGTGTTAAATGACCTCTAGTTTTTGTAAAAGGCGGTGGTAACAGCAATTCATCTTAAATACGAAATTATTTTTATCAATGCTAAATAAGCGTTTTTTTCTCATATTGTCATACTCCAATATATTGTATATTATTATAATTTATAAAAATGTGTTTTATTTATTAAAAAATTTAACAAAATCATAATCTGACTTCACGATATTTCTGATTATATACTACGTCATATCTATGCATATATATTAACAAGTTTGCCAAAAAAAATGATGATGAAAAAACTTTAAGTCTTAAGACGTTAGTAATTGTTAAAAAATAAGGTAACACTAACAAATGACGATGAACGATTTGGTTCATGGAATCCCAACAATAAACTTAAAACTCTCCCGGGGGTATTCTGAGATAAATAAGAAAATTACAGATATTGAGTGATTTAGGTAATATATCTACGTAATAAATTTCTAACACTGACTGACTGACTGACAGACAACGCACAGCCTAAACCGTTGGGTTTAAAAGAATTAAATTTTGCATAGGAGTTCCCTATGTGACGTAGGTGAACAGCAATACAGAGTCATATTAAAATTTTATCAATCCTAAAAAAAGAAAATAATTAAATTTCCACTAGCACACATAAAATTTTGAAAGTTAATGTAAACCAAAAATCAAAAACTATTCTTCTTAAAAAAAAATATATTATTAATATCTAAATATTTTCTTTCTATGCAGCGAGTTGAAAATAATGCGTTAATGCAAAAAAAAATCAAACATTCTCTTATGTATGTAAGTTAATATTTTAGGAATAAATACGTATACAGGGTGGGAAGTAAAATAATTGTCGTCGTTTTCAAGAGCGGATGAAAACTAATTTGGAGTATGAAATTTTATTTTATTTTTCCTGAATTATGCTGAATTCAATTAATTAACACTTTCCTGCACAGCAGTTTTAGATCATTATTGTTCGACGATACTTTATTTTTAACAAATCATTATTAATATGGGTGAATACTTATTGGCAAGAATTACATAGTGTGCACATATGTTCTATTGTGTCAGAACGTCAATGAAACAGTGCAATTTAATTGCCTATATTCAGGAGCAAGTAAAAAACATTACCTATTTTAATAGCTCAGAAAATACACATTACATAGTTCGTTGTAAGAACAATCATTTCCGTGATCTTTTTTAACGAATTACTAGAATTAAGGACTGTGGTATGTAAGAAATAATAACACGCACATTATTTTAAAATATTTTATTAAATAATTAACATACAGCTGTTGGAAAAATTACAAAGATTTTTTTTAACAACTTATTAAATGTTGATAACTTATTTTAATATCTTCTATAGGGTCGTAAGTACAGCCCTTTACCTGAAATTTTTTCATCACCATCGTTGGCGACTGTATTCTCGTCATAATCAGCTTCGTTGCCTCTCGCAGTATCTTCGCTATCGCTAGCAGATGTTTTTTCATCACTGTCTTCGCCATCATTTGATACATACTTTAACACTGGCTCAATAATATCATGCTTTTCCGATTCCCTAGTTATTGAGATAATCCGCTTTCCAATCTCACTTTCCTTTAAATAATTAAAATGGCTTCGTTTTTTCTCGTTTTCGAAATAATCCGCGAAGCAGGGATTTATAATAGGACTCCTTTCCATTAAATTACATATAGTATTAACCATTTCTTCTCCAATTTGCGTCTGAGTCGCTAAACTTCTTAGTTCATCAACTAAATGGTTCGGGTCATCAAAATATTCTTCTTCATCAACAGGTTTCGAATGGCCATTATGAAGGTTAGCATTTTCATCATCATCATATTTGAAATGTTTAGCTCCCCCATTTATTGAGTCGGATGTTGAAGGTTGTTCCTTTTCTTCTGAATTTTTATCTTCTTGTTCTTCATCCTTTGCGCATGCGTTCTGAAGCTCTTTGATCATTAATATGTCTAGTGCAGTTTGTAAGAGACCAGCCACTTTTGGAGTCAAACTTGTTTCTTTGTAGTTATCAGGCGATGGTAAATGCTTTTGTTCATCAGATCGATTATCTTCGACATTTACCGATTGTAGAATATTATGCGAGTTTTTTAAAGCGTGGAATTTACTTCTGATTGCTTCTGCTGCAGCCATCATACTTTCATCAAAAGTATTCAAGCTTCTTTTGGATAGATCTGTATCATTTTCGTGTTGATTTTGAAATACTGGTGCTTTATCTTCCTTTGCTTCAATGTCATTTCTTGCTTCAAAGCTATATTCGGTTTCACCATCATCATCTTCATCATTCGATTTCGACGATTCACTTTGTATTGAAAGTCTCCTGTTCTCCGCACTGTTTACGTGTGTACCATTATTTACCGATTGATTATCTACCGACTGATTATTTGCGATCTGGTCATTATTGTTTGTTTGATGTTCCTCAACATTTGAACGCGTATGCACTCTTCTTTTCAGATGACGTAAAAGAGAATCTCTCCGCGAAAATGTCTTATCACAACGCATACACTCAAACATTTTTGATAGATGTGAATAGTTTGATTTATAGCATAAGACTGATTACCACCGCCTTTTACAAAAACTAGAGGTCATTTAACACCTATAGATATATTTAACTAATTTTTTAACAATAAGTAATAAATTTTTTGTAAAATTTTTAATAATAAGTAATAAATTTTTTGATAAAAATAGCTATAAATTTTTTAGATAAGTTATAAAATATTAAAAGGAAAAGTTTCTTAAAATATATGGAATATTGTGCTATTAATTTAAGACTAAACAAATATTATGAGGAGAAATTAATGTTTCAAAACTGTTTTAAATTCTTGATATTACATATTCAGTTTTAAAAATATTAAGAAATATGATTTTTTACAATATATTGATATTGTAAAAAATATGTTTTTTAACGGTGTAGAAACCCGTACTTTTAACAGAATACTGTATATATGCGAAATATTATATTACTATATATATTTTAAAAAATTCGTTTTTATTTAATTGTTGATGATCAAATATTTTTACAATAAATGAGTAAATTCTTATGTATTTTATAACACGATATCGCGTGACTAGCGATATAGTAAAGTAATCATGGTATTTATAACGTACATATTTAAAAAAAAATACATGTTTAGATGTTTATAACATAAGAAAGTAGCAATTTTTTTAGCTGAGTGCATAATATAATTGTAATATTAAATTTCGTCAGAGAATATGTAGCATTAAAAAATATACAGTGATACATTTTTGTAAAATTTACGAGTATATATGGTGTACCATAATTTTAAATGGAATTTTTATATATACATCAAGTTTAAGGTATAATATCAAAAATTAGTTTGATTTCTTTTTAGGGATCGGTGTAAATCAAAAGATCGTTTTTTTTTTTTTTAAATTTTTTTTTATTAAGTATAGTTTTAAACAAACATAGGTACACAATGATCACTTTTTTAACTTGTAAAATTATAATTATATTAAAAATTTGTGCATATGCAAGAAAGTGCTCTGTGAGGAATCAAAGATCACCAATTGAATTTATAATTTTTATTAAATATATGTAAAAATTGGTACTATATTGAAATTTTTAAAATACATAGTACAATTAAATAATACATTTTGAAGAGAATAAATTACAAAATTCGCCATTCAGCACCCCCAACGATTTCGAGAAAATCCAGCGTTTTGAATTCCAGTTTATGAGTTAATCCAATGGGTCTATTATTCATAATACCCAGTTTTGGATTGCTTTGCAACCATGCCAGGATCTGCTCGTTCAAATTGTCAAATCTCGCCGGCAATGATATGTATCCAATTTCTAATTCCAATATTGTCTTCATTTTTGATGAATCGAATTTTGATGGTAGTTGACTGG
This sequence comes from Brachynemurus nebulosus, assembly GCA_035578155.1. Lineage (NCBI taxonomy): Eukaryota > Metazoa > Arthropoda > Insecta > Neuroptera > Myrmeleontidae > Brachynemurus > Brachynemurus nebulosus. Next base: position 10,221,748 of record JAPWDM010000016.1, read on the forward strand.
CTCCCATTATTTTATATACTTTTCCAATTTCCTTATCAGAAAGTTTAATCCATCGTTTAACAGCGCCAAGATGATTCAATTCATCCACAAAATTTCCAGCCATTTTTTGAATTAAGTCTCTGTTTCCAGATGAAGCACCAGCAGTAATGGATTCCATTGTTGGCAACAATTAACTCTTAACACACAACAATTGGAAATTCACAACAATAAGATTTAAAGTTTTTTCACTAAAGTTTCAAACAAAATTGCGATTGAAGAAAATCTGTCGCGGTCTTTTTATAGCAGAAAAATAGCCTGATGACGTCAGCTATCACACTTTATGTAGCCATGCATGTTAAAACCTGTTTTCAGATAAAAATATACAATCATATGATAAAATTCATTTTTGCATATTAGACAGAAATCTTCGCTATTAATATCAGCATTCCTGTTAATGACGTTAGCTGACAGTTTAAACCTGTTTTCAGACAAAAATATGATAAACTTATGAAAGCAACGCCATCTTTTCATGGAATTTTGAATCTAGGTACAGAGTTCGCGGTAGTTCAGATTAGCAACGTCATCTTTTAATGGCTAGTTTAACTACCAAAAAGGATTTCCAGCACCATCTATTGACAATTTTTCAAACTTACACACAGGGATCACTATTATCCAAACTACGAGAGCCATCTAGCAGTGAATTTACAGGAAGGTGGCTGCGCCATCTGTTACGGAATTTTTTAATTCTTAGGTTAAAAAAATTTTGTTAGGTTAAACCAAATTTTGTTGGGTTCTGTTAGGTGAGATCGGTGAGACAGGATTGTTTTTGGTCATCATTAAAACCGCTCTGCGCATAATAAAATTGCTTTGCGCATAATCCTGACAATTTGGTACTATCCAAAACTGCTGCTCAAACAAGCCTTATAAGAGTGTGGCAACAACACTTTAATGTACTGGTATCTTTTTATATCCCTGACTCAAAGTTAGTGTTCCTTTAAGAAATATATCTTGCCATTTATTAGATAAAGACAAAATATACTATAGGAATCCAAATGACTGTTGCTATTGGTTCCGAGACTACTAAAGTAGCAGAAGAATTGTGATCACTTTCGAAGAATAAAAAAATTTTTCCCTCCAAAATAAAATTTTTTACGCACATTTTACGTTTTAAAACTTCCTGAACAATTTTGGTTTGGTGTCTGTCCATCCGTCCGTCTGTCTGTCCGTCTGTCCGTCCGTCTGTGTGTCGCCAGTTTGCACCAAGTGGCATAACTTCTGAACAATTCAATTTTTTTTTTATAAAATTGTCAGAAATTATGCGGTCTGGTTCCAAGATGGTTCCCTACAAATTTCATTGCATTCGGAGTAATAGTATCCACAGCGCTACCATGAAATCCCATTAAATGTCAATATCTTATTTACTGCTAGTCCCACTTCGCTCAAATTTTTAAAGTATTTTGGGTGTTAGTTTCTAAAATATTTTTGCTATTATTTTATAATTCAGCCTTTAATTATTTTGAGTTACAACAATTTTTTTCGAACTTTAAGGCGAAAATATTATAATTTCACGGTATACTTATATTTGGTAGAATACTATATTAAAGTCTATTACGAGTAAGAGGAAGCTGTGTGCCACACCCCATTGGCAGCGTATTTTTTCTGTAATGATAATTTAATTTTTAAGCGACTTTTTGAGTTGTCTTTCTATACAATTCTATGGTTGAACACCGAATTGCTGGATCAGATTGAATATAAAGACAGGGGTTACACAGCCCACTTTTAGAAACGAGCAACACTTTCAATAGGGTACTGGGGTTACACAACCCACTTTTAGAAACACTGAACAATTAACTGAACTGCACTGCTCAAGGACTGGCATGAGATCGATTTATATCTAAAGTTCTGCTTGCAAGATCCTACTTGTTTGTTTCCTGTCACAGCTTGACTGTCTCAGGACCAATAAAATAACTGTATCTTTATCAGAACTTATTGAAACGCACAGAGTTTCTTCCATAACAGAGACATTTTAATGTCTCTTCATAGATATATGTATTTAAAAATATATATGATCCCATGAAGATCCCAATTTGCTTTTTTATATTTTGTTTATAAAAGTTAAAAGAATAACTAGGATTTTTTTTTAAATTTTTGAGAACATTATTTTCTTGGAATCTTTTTTGAAATTTTGAGTTTTTATATAAAAAATTTTAGTTGCTTTAAACACACACTTGTAATATATCAAATTAAAGCTTATGCAATTCTGAAGAGAACGATGTTTTTTTATATTTCTATCACAGCTCTAAACGGAGTTACAGTAAAAAACGTATTATGTTACACTGTCAAAATTTGCGAATTTTCCAAATTTCCAAATTATTTAAAAAGGCAACTATAAATGATAAAAATCTAAAATTTGAAATTTGTACTAAGCTCTTCAAAAAAAAGATGGTATATAAGCACAATATAAAATGAACAAATATTTTTTGCGGTTTTTGTTCAAAGACAACAAAAAAGACGACTGCGAGGCGTATAATAGATCTATAAGCTATTGAGTATTTAAGAAGTAAGAAATGAGTATTTGATTCAAGTTTTCTACAGTGACTACATCATAGACGTCGCTCTATCACAGTGGTCTAATAGTAATAGCGAGAACAGATTATTTCTTTTTACTATTTTTATCAGTAAATAATTATAATCTAACTTATAAACTTGGTTGGCTGAATAAATTTGATAGTTTCTTTTTACATATATTAAAGTATGTATTTAAACTTATTTGGCTTTTATTTTAAATACACTTACCCTTAGTTAACATATGCATGAATAAAAATCTAAAACTCTTCAAGGAAAAATATACCTATCTTATTGACACCGATTCTTTTTTATAAAAAAATTTTTTACTGTATGGGAACAAAGAAAATCAATATAAAAGTGTGCGTTGAAACTTGCTGTTCCTTAAAGTACCTACATTATAGTTAGATTACTTGTATTTTATATTATACAAAAATAAATACCTTTACTATTTTGAAAAAAAAGGACGAATCCGGATAAGGCCAATTTTTTGCCCATAATATACATGTGAAAAAAATTTACACTTTACAGAGATCTAATTGTTTATTTTATAGAAGATGTGTGTTTTAACGCGGTGTAATTTTTATTTCATAGTTAAATTTAGTTAATATCATATTTGCCTCCTAAAGTTAGGTTCTTCACATATTTTTTAGCTTTTTTCACATTTTTTTTTTTCACAAATAGGCCCTTGTTTTAAGAAAAAGCATTCAAGGTACCAAATTCAAATTAACGTTCATTACTTTACGTTCAATATACTGTTGAATGAAGTTAATTTGAAGTGGGTACTTTTTGATATTTTTTTCCTTTGTGGAAAAAAATAGTTGAAATATACCGTCATATGCTAAACCCAGTATCGTATATAAATGCATAGGTACATGTCGCGACACGTACGAATAACAAACACTTCAGTAAACGATTAATTTTTCATTTTAAAGTGTTTTTGACTGTTTTGTCTATTTATAGTGTGAAAGCAATGCTTGCTAAACAATGTGACTGTCGCAAAAAATGGGAAAAACATCTGTGACTCGTATTTGTACTAATAAAATAATTTTATCTATTCTTTGTAACTTTAAAAACAGTGAATTAAAAAGTGGTGCTCATGTGCGTCCTATCTACCGATGTTTTTAACTCAAAGTTAATCCTATACTCAAGAACACGTTAACACGCATTCAGTTTTCATAATTTTTAATGATCCAACTTTTCTCAGGAATCAGCTTCGCTCTGGTAGATATCAGTGGCGACGCGTGTGAGTAGACAAGGGAGACAGTGTCTCCCCAAAAAAATTAACCTTCACAAAATTCAAAATTTTTTAGAAAATTTAAAATAATTATGAAATTTATACAAACTAATTGTCCATTTTCATACATTCACATTTCCAAACAAAAAGTATTTACGGATATCCAATATATGTATATTGTACATATATTACAAGTATATAGTACAACGTCTCTAAACGTATGTACGTTTAGAGACGTTTACAATAATGTATACGTATACATATACATGATAAATATAAGCTTATATGATTGTGTATGTGGTTAAACAAAATGAACAATACGTAAGCACATATCATTCAAATCTAAAATAGACAATCTTTATTTTGATTCTCTTGGATTTGTGTGTATGCGTAACAAACATGCAATTTTTATACATCCACACACACTGGCACAATCTATATCATGCATGTATGCAAATCTTCTCCAATTTTTACAGCATTATAATTCAAAAACTAAGAAAAATTTTGCAAAAAAAATTTTCTATCTCTATGTAAAATGTAGTAATCTTTCTAAAGCTACACTTCCACGAACAAGTACACTTACATAAAAGTAATGTTTTTTGGGGGCGTGACCAAGTTTTTATAACAGTATACTTGCGAGACCTGTTACATGTAAACCATGTAAAAGTACACTTGCATAAAAGTAGGTACGCGCTAAAACACGATATTTTTTAAAATTTTATTTTCTAATTCAATAATAAAAATATTACATGAGAAAAATGCCTTGCTTTAGTACTGCTTACTATATCTCTCGGGAAAAAGACAGTTTTGGGTAAAAGAAACTTTATAAATATATTTTTAATAGAGAAGATACTTTATTAACAGAAACATTAAACACAAAAAATTTTTAAAATTCCCGATATCAGTTCCCGATCCCAGTCAGTTTAGATCCTTTTTTTTTTAAATTTTCTCCGGAATGATACAATCTGTTTTTTGATTTGCTCTGGGGTTCAATTCAGTTCTTGTACAATTTTCTTATAAGTAGTTTCTTTCATAATTTCAGTACTTTTTATTTCAAACGTTTCCTAAATCTTCATTTTCTTCATATAAATTTATTAATTTTATTGTTTATTGTTTTGATATTATTAAGCAATTTATTTGACAGTTCCTCATCTTACTCAGTTTTCGCCATTTTTAATTTAAGTGGGGGTTACTTTTAACAGCAAAAGTAGAAATATTTTTACTTATGCAAGTTTTACTGTTATTTGTATAACAGTATACTTGCATGCAAATGATGCTTACACGAGCAAGTAGCCTTAATTTTTACTTAAAAGTATATTTGCATGCAAGTATACTTGTTCGTGGAAGTCTTGCATAATAGTACAAAAATCAGTAAAATATAATCAGTATTTTTTTTAATCCTACAAAACACAGATATTCGGGAATATCTGTACAAAAATGACGCCAAGAATATTTTGTCTTAGCACTCTAGTTCTTAAAAAAATAGTTGAAATCCACTGTTATGCCAAGAATATATGTAAATAACTCTGTTTTGGTACAGACATTATTTTAAAAAAATAATCTAAAGGAAAAAATTAAAACAAATTTCCGGAATGAAAACTTTTGTTGTACTTAGCTCAAATTTTCGCTTAATATTAAACAAAAGTAAAAAGTTTGAGCCAAGAACAACAAAAGTTTTCATTCCGGAAATTTGTTTTAATTTTTTCCTTTAGATTATTTTTTTAAAATAATGTCTGTACCAAAACAGAGTTATTTACATATATTCTTGGCATAACAGTGGATTTCAACTATTTTTTTAAGAACTAGAGTGCTAAGACAAAATATTCTTGGCGTCATTTTTGTACAGATATTCCCGAATATCTGTGTTTTGTAGGATTTCACTTATTTTTGTTTTGCTTTCTGTTAAACGGTAAAATATGTACAGCTTTATTATTATATGATTTTTGTTATTTTTTCAAAAACCACCGATATTGTCAAAATTTTTTTTTATACTGTGATAAAGTGACCATCCTTGCGTAAATTTTTAATATATTAAAAATTAGATACTAGAAAATACGGTGTGAATTCTGAATTCGTGCATATTCATTCCTATTTACGGTATACGCTGTATTCTACAAAAACTCGTTGTAAATACTACGTTCACTACGCGACGTACGTACGTCATTCGATTTCATTCATCAAAATTGTGTGCGATGAATACTTTTTAACCGAATTATCATGGCACGGAAATAGTATCCATAACTTGACACTCTGTTTAAACTGTATTAAGCGCACTCTCTCTAATTCCAAATTCCGTGCAAGCCGTTTCGGTCACTACAAGCCGTTTAACACAAAGGTACCTCAATTTTTAACAATTAAAATGTAATATTTTTTCAGTTTTTTCACGATTTTCACCTTTAATTCATCTCAGTTACTGCATGTAAACACAAAATTTTAATTTTACACCTCGCCTGAATTGTAGGACTTATTTACAAGTTTCAAATTAAAATTTATACTTAAATTCTGAATCAACTACTATTATCAAATGATTTCCACAACACTTTATCAGGCTGCTTACATTAAGTTGGTTAAAATTAAAGAAATATTATAATTATTATTTATTACACTAATTTGAAAATAACACTAGTATTTATAAATAACCACTTTAGTAAATTCTTCTTAAAGAAAACAATTAATAGTTCGTCTAACTCGTTTATGTCTGCTGTCCCTCTTTGTCAACCCATAACTATTATTTTTACACCTTACATTTTATTGGAAAAAATACAAAAAAAAATCTGTTGGTAAATTAATTTTTTTATAGTTTATAAATTTGAATATAGATGCCAGCGATGATTCTAAAAACAAATCAAAACATACTTATGAAACTTCAATTTCAATAGAATAAAAAGAGATAAATATACTCATGTCCGTATAAAATAGAAGAGAAAAACGAATATTGAAATATTCCCAGTAATTTTACATAAAATTAGGTTTACACATTGGTGTCGATAATTTTTTTTGCATTTGCTTCTAATTTTAATAATAAAAATAACAGAAAAATCGAATTAACTTTTAATAAATTGATGACAGTTCGTTCAGTTATTGAATAATTAGCAATTTTTTTAAGTGTTGCTTTTTAAATTTGTTAATTTGTATTGAAAAAAACTGTACCTCAATTCAAAAACAAATATGGGCGTCTTATTCAAATACAAATGTTCGTAAAGTGTGGGTTGACCACACTTCGATGACAGAAACCGGTAAATTATAATGATTTCGTAGTAAGATTGTTTCTACGAAATCCTAAAAACTGACAAAAACCGTTAATTTGCCTACTTCTACCCTCCTCCCTCCCAAACCCGACGCTCAAAATGGTGTGACTTTTGGCCAAACAATATGTGGACGGTATAGAACAATTTGGAGTTGGAGTGAAACTGTTACTTTGGATGTTGAGGTTTGGGTTTAATTGCACCGTGCTATATGTTTGGTTGGTTTTAAAAAGAATGACCCGTATGTCTATTACGTCAATAAGAGATGTTTGTCATAAACAAAGCGAGGAATTATAGAGTAGTAATAAATCATTATGTCAAAAAATTGAATGTTCTCCAGTAGTGTAAAAACAAGTATGAGGGGTTAAAAAATGAAAATAAACTGTAATTTAAAAATCTATAGTCATTTACAAATTCTAATTGTTATTATGTAAATGCAAAGGAAAATGCAAGGGGACAAACTAGAAAGTCTGCTCAACTATGCCCACTGTAATCAATGGGTGACGTAACACAGTACCACATACAATCACATAGAACACTAGAAGCCAACTAATATTAAAAAAGTGTAATTGGCTTGGAGTCATTTGGAGCCGTGTCACAGCTTAAGGCATTAGTCAGTCCCCGTCCGTCGTCGAACGCACACTGCATTGTATTAACAATATACCCATTGTTGTATTAACAATGTACCCAGAAAGCAGTGTAGGAGGTGTGCGACGTGTATGTATGTGTGTATTATTAGATTACATAATATAAGGATATTTGTAGCAGTCACATCATTTATTTTTATTCCCATATTTATTAACTTCCCGTTGGAAGTTATTATAATGGGTCCGATTTTACGAATCGCTAATTTGGACATATCTCCACGTTTCAAGGTCACTAGAATCCGAATCCATCGTTTTTAGCGTGATGTCTGTGTGTGCGTTCGTTAGTTTGTTCATTCGTTCGTGAATTTTTTTTCGTCTCGCATATCTCGAGAACAAATGATGATATCAACTTGGAACTAATTTCATTAGATGTTTAATCAAAAAATGAAGACCGGATAAAGTTTTTAGCAAATGCGGATTAGCGGTTGTTTTTTGTGATATAAAGACGGAATTAACTTCATTAACATAACATAGATTATATGGATTTTTTACCATGTCTTTATTATATAATGGCCTAAGAACCTTCCTTGATGTTAAAAACGCCAGTAATATTATAAAATTTAAAAAAAAAAAGAAAAAAAAAAAGAAAAACGAAATAAGAAACTTTTGTCTGAAACTGTCTCGCGTATCTTGAGAACAAATGATGTTATCATTTGTTTGATAAGGGTGGAGCCCCCACCCTTAGGTGCAGAAGACGAAGCCCCCCATGTGGTGCAAGGGGCAAAGCCTCTATCGGGAGCCCAGAAGAGGAGTCCCCTGAATTAAAAAAATGTTATTCATGTGCAATAGTCTCTAAGGGCATCCAATGGGAAGTTGACAGTGTGGGTAGACCTGTCTCTCCAAATTTTTTATTTATCATTTTATCGGTTAATGAAGTATGAATGCAGTTTACTTTTTAATAAAATAAGACTGCTTTTAATAATAATAAAAGACTGCTAAAAAAGAAGGAAAGCCATATTGTTAATGAGTTATGCACGGAAGATTTTTTAGATTTCAAACCCGAAAATTATAATTTTAATATCGACAATGCTGGAAATAAAGTTAAATGGACGGAAATTAAAGTAATCACTTTTAGAAAAGCATGTCCTTATCAATTATATTTCAAATATAATTTCAAAGAAGATTTTAGGGGTAATCGAGTTGTCCAAAAATAGACGAAAAGATAAATCTGGTGTTGATGAGTTACATAAAGCCTGCGACACCTCACCCTGTATTTCAGCAGCTAAAAAAATGATTTTTTAGATTTATGCAAACAATACCAAAAGAAATATTTAAGTAATATTTTTTTGTTGCATGAAAATATGTAAGTTTTCGTTTTTTATGAAAAAAGATGTTTATTAATAATTATTACCTACGTTTTTCTTAATAATGTTATAAATGCTTTTTGTTTTTTTCTTTTTTAATTACCTATATGAAAATACCTAATAATAATAAATTATTATTTATAACTATAGTTACTTAAATAATATATGTAAGTTTTCATTTTTTTAATAATAAGTAGTGATCGAAGAGGTTGCGGGGCTGACAGTATTGTCTTTATTTTTTTAAGGTATTAAAAATTGTTTATTTATTTTAGATAAAACATTTTGAGGCGATTTTAAATATATACAACAGGTAATTATGGATGCCTATATACGGACAATATCCTCTTATATTGATATGTTTTGAATATATTTTAGATATGCGTGTATACATTTATTGTCACAACTTGCTTGGTCCGATTTTAAGTGGATTTTAATTTTGTGTATTGTGTTAAGGTATGTTTTGATGTAACCAGTGAATGATTTATGTGTATCAATTGTCTTTTTTCTCCCAGTAAAATGTGAGAGAGACAACGCATTACTATGTTTTCCAAAAAATATTTTTTTAAATGACAGCTTATTTTTTTATTAACAAGTTTTAAGTTACAGTCAGTCAGTCAAATTTTCAACAATTTTAATTTAAAAAAAGTTAAAATTTTTGTACTTTTTTAAAATAACGCTTTTTTGTAACTTGAAACTAATTTTTATTAACAGCTGATGGTTAATAGAGAATATACCGATACAATTTTAAAAAAAAAAATATATTTAGCCCGATTTTTTAACGTTTTAAGTTTTGAAAATATAAGTACGGTCCTGTCAGCACCGCAAGATTTCGAACATTAATAATAAGAATAAATGTTTATTTTTTAAGTGTCTATATTTTTATTATTAATAATCAGAGGAAAGACACACATCAGGATTAACAGGGGTGAACTTTTTTTTTTAAGGTACAGTATATATTTGAGTCAATGTTTATATATTATATTATGACATATAAAAGTCATTTGAAAGACTTTATTTAAAAGTAATAATCATTAAGAATACATTGTTTTTCTAAAAATTTAAATTTTTTCTAAAAATATCTTAGTTTCTTGTTGGTTTTCACAACCAAAAAGTAAATACAACATACTTTATGACTAATACCTAGTTTCCGTTAATAATCTCACTTTATTATACATACATATTTGCATCTTTCGGTAAAAATTAAATCAAATTTAATTTATTAAAAATATTTAAAATAATAAAATACATAGGTATTGGGATAACTTCACATTATGTATGTTTATGTATGATGTGTACCTGTGGATGCTTGAACCGCTTGAACGATGAGCTCATTAGTCATTACCGTACAAAAGGACGACTGTATATTTATATTATGTATGTATTGTGTTGTAGTTGTGATTCTCTTTATTACCTGCAGTTGAACTGTATTTGTTTTTGCAACTAAGTGAGATATATATGTTTTAAAATAATTATGAGAGAAATAGAAAATTGTTTACTTTAGATAACAAACGAAAATTTTTATATCATAAATGACATCTTCTTAATTTATTGCTTTACAGTAGACCACTTATTTTCTCAACAATTACATTTCTTAATTTTTCCAAAAAATTTTATTTTTTCAAATATAACTAAAAATAATGGAACTAAATTTTCACATTGCTTAATACAAACATTTTTCTATCGAAAAATCGCTTATTACAGCGTAAAAAACAGGTAATTTTTGAGTTTAAACGAACTAGTTTAAAAAATTTTCCTAATTAGGTCCTGTTAATAATGTTAACGTAACATGACTCCAATAAAATTAACAAATTTTGATTTTCAGTTAAAAGTGATAATACAATAAGGTAGTATTTACACTTGTGTCATTTTTATAGTATGTTTTGTATTGAAAGTTAGAGCAATAAGGACACCATCGTTCATAAATTCGAAATTAGTTAACTTTTGTGAATCTACTCTATTTCCTATTAAAAGTTCGATTTGCTTAATCACCGAGTGAAATTTCATCATTTTTTGACGCTTCGTTTTGATTTTACAAAGATTTTAAATTTAGTAGCAAATTATTTTCTTCAATATCTCAAAACAACAAAAGTGCATTCGTGACCTTATTGTATTGAAGTCACTTATAGATTTAAAAATTCTATAAGTAGACTGAAAACATTCATCAGGATTTGAGGACCTAATTAGGAAAATTTTTTAAACTAGTTCGTTCAATCTCAAAAATTACCAATATTTTATGCTGGGATAAGTAATTTTTTGATAGAAAAATGTTTGTATTAAGCAATGTGAAAATTTAGTTGCATTATTTTTAGTTATATTTGAAAAAATAAAATTTTTCCCAAAAATTAAGGAATGTAATTGTTGAGAAAATAAGTGGTCCACTGTAAAGCAATAAATTAAAGAAATGTCAACAGTGATTAAAAAATTTTCTTTTGCTAGCTAATGTAAACAAATTTCTATTTCTCTTATAATTATTTAAAAACATATATACTTATCTCACTTACGCAGGTAGAGAGATAATTCACAAACCACAACAGAATACATACATAATATAAACAATATGTCATATACATGGTGATATAGTGGTCCATTTGTGTTTTTAATGAGCTTACCGATTCAAGCATATAGATACATCAGTAGTACATCACACATAACATACATAGGTATGTATAGTGAAGTCATTCAAGTACCTATGCATTTTATTATTTTAAATATTTTTAATTAATTAAATTTCAGTTAATTTTTATCGAAAGATGCAAATATGTATGTATAATATAGTGACATTATTAACGTAAAATAGGTATTAGTCATAAAGTATTATTTATTGATTATTAAAACCAAAAAGAAACTAAGGTATTATTACAAAAAATTTAAATTTTTAAAAAACAATGCATTCTAAATGGCTATTACTTTTAAAGAAAGTCTTTCAGATGACTTTTATATGTTAAAATAAAATATATAAACATTGACCCAACAATATATTGTACCTTAAAAAAAAAAGTTCACCCCTGTTAATCCTGATGTATGTTTTCAGCCTATCTATAAGTAATAAATTATACAGAATTGTGTTTTAGTAGACAGCATACGAATACATACACACACCTAATACACAAATACATGTATTGTAGATGTAAGATAATAACTTCCCCTTTACGTTTCTTGTTATGATAGCATTGGCGGTTTTTAAACAAAAAGATTTAAGATATTTTTTTAAATATTTGAAACATAAATGCTGAATAAATAAAAGAGTAGTTCTGATCAGCGTTACCAACATCAAATTTCTTCTCCCGTTGTAGAGAACGCTACAATCCCGTCAAAACCCGTCAAGTAGGGATTTTCGAGTTGTTACTTTTCCCTAAATTGAGAGAATGAGATAAATAGAGACGTTGATAGTTTTCTGTATATTCAACAGTAGTGTACCATTACCGCCAACCGACGGCAAAGTAGTTTTCAAGCTGGATTTAAAAGAATTACGTCAAGTAAAAATTTACTCTTTCAAAAAAACATACATTTTTGCTGTCCCGCTGAAAAATCCGTTAGCCGTCAAACAAAATTTTTTCCCGTTGCCAACCTCGCTGACCCGTCAAATCTAACGGGAAACCCGTTAAATTGGCAACACTGGTTCTGACTATACATAATATATTTTCTAATATTGTAAACAAGAAGCAATGGTACATATATATATATATATATATATATATATATATATATATATATATATATATATATATATATATATACCGTATTCACCGTAAACATGTAAGCATGACGCTAATGGTTGTCAACATCACTAAACAGATAGTTTGGTAGTTGGGGTGACACATTCGTGTGCACATTCCTGTCTCTTCTCCTACTGCAGTCACTGGTTTGACTGACTTGACGTATCGTGTTTACTGGACGAACTTGAGTTTTTAAAAAATAAAAAGTTTGCTAAGAACAGACAAGGATAGGTATATATATTTATGTACATATTCAGATATCGCCAAAAAATCGAGTCCTAAGTAGCCTAAGTATATATTTCCCCTAAAAAAGGAGAAATCAAATTTATCGGTTTCGTCGAATTTCCGGTGCGGTAGGCGTGGTTTATTATTTTGGTCAAATTATCTATGAAAATATTGAGAGAAAATGATTTTTCGTAGAAAAAATGGAAAGCTTATAGTTGATTTATATAAGACATTTAAGGACATTTTGACATAAATATCGATAATTATTACGTAAATACGAGAAGAACAATTCGGATACATGAGGGATATTGATATGAAGAGAATAATATAGTGGTTTGTTTAAAGTGGGCGGGACAAAATATTCTTGACAGATAAGTTACCACTATCTTAGATAATAATAAAAAAAACTGAAACAATTATTCAAGGTAAACATTCTGTCCTGTGTCTTTTCAGTATGTACATACCAATACAGCATAGTGATGTACTGATGTACATTCGGTAGATAGCACATACATAGCACAGAATACTTCGAATTAGTATCTATATATACATATTTGGTATTTTGTACTATATGCGTACAAGTATTAACAGTCTGTGAAATGGTGAAATTCAATATTTTTGATCCTGTGTTAATAGATTATTGTCCTTTGGTTTAGTTCAGTTTTTTATTTAAATTTTAATCAATTAATTTTAGATTTTGTTGTTTATTTTTTATAACTTTTTATTAAAATGTGTAATTATTTTTAATTTGTTTTTCTCCCATATCTGTTTAAATTTTTTACTTGTGTAGTTTTAGTCTTTCTCCTTTTCATTACTTACAATTAGTGTAATTCTGATGTCTTAATATTTTAAATGGACACTACCTTAGATTAAAATATATTTAAATACTATCTAAATAACTAAGTTTATAACTAGAGTTACTTTAAAATCTCTAATTTTTTCAAGACCTTTATATGTTTATTTAATTCAAGCTAATCACAACTTTAAAAAAATTCCAGCATCTTTTGCTCTTGGTACAACAATTACAAATGTCTGGTCAAAACATTCAATATTTTTGTTTTACAATCAAAGTCCTGGGTCAGAATGTCTTGTTACAATAAAAAAGCTTTAATAAAGTTGATTAGTGATTAAAATAAAAATAGATATAAGTCTATTTAAATATGGTAAAAAAGGCTGTGTCTCCCCAGGAAATAATTTCACGCGTCGCCACTGGTAGATATAAATCAAAAATATATAACATCTCCATAGAAGCAATTCAAAAGAGTTTCAATTTTGACATACAGTGGTACTCTCAATTAGGGCCGGACCTACAATTATTATGAGGGGGGCAAACTTTGCTGTTGGCGCCTTCCCTGAGAAAAATGACAAATTAAAATTTTGGCGCACCAATATTTTAACTTTTTTCCTGCAAAAAGAGAGTGACAACTAAAAAAAAAAAACTCAAATTTAACGTTTTGGTGCCCCCGAAATTACGCTTTTGGCGTCCTCTAAAGCGTTCAGTTGAGGCACCGGAGCCCGCGCCCCCCACCCTAGATCCGGGCTTGCTGTCAATACAAGGTAGATGCAAGAGTGGTTGGCTGTTGTGTTTATGTTCCGTCAGTACTGCAGTATTTATCATATTGGCGTTATCTATCCATCACTGAAGGGAAAAACTGTAACCTACACTGAGAAACTTGATGATGTAGCAAAAGGGTGCTCCAGTGATGAATCTGACGCCAAAAATGAATATTATGGATAAATAAAAATGTTATGTTACTAATAACAGCCATTCATGAGTGTTAATTTTATACAGAATATGTTGAAAAATAATATCTAGCTGATTAGTGAGTTTTTAATTAGACGAATTGTTGATCCATTTATATTAGGCCAAACTTCCATAGCACAAGATCATACCTGATAAAACACCTTAAATTAAAAAAGCTAAATCGATAGTAACTAATGCCGACAATAGGAAGTGCCCGCCAGACCTTTAAATTTTTGTTAAATTCTTTTTTTTTGAAATGGCCGAAAAAAACCTCAAACCTACCTCACATAACACCTCGCTGATTACGTATGTTATAGCAAATAATATATATTTTACTGAGAAATCGGTCTGCTTGGTATACCTATTTTGTTAATTAATGTCTGACAAACCTATTTTAATCAGTGAAAATTTTAAGCAAACCTACCTCAAATAACACTACCAATTTTTTGGTTTTAATTAAAAGCTTTGGGTATTTATTATCTACGTACTGAAATTGGTCTGTCTAATAAAATACATTATTAACCCGGCGTGTGTACACTGTGTCTTTAAAGGAACAGTCGAAATTTAAGACTCAAATTTCTCTCTCATGAATAAAGCGCGGGTTTTCGCTACTCTCCGTAAAAAATCTAGTTAGTAGTGGGGACTTAAGGTCCAATGGATGCCCAGGTCTGGCGATTGACTTGCTGATGCGAGTGAGTGAAAGTTTCATCCGTTCCCTAAAAGGGTCAGTGTACAGACGGCGTCAGTATTTTCGAAGGTAAGTAAATGGTGTTATTTTTATCTTTGTCGTAGTTTTTCAGTTTTTTTAAACCTAAAATAAATTACTGTATACCGTTATAATTCATTGATGGATCTACCTTAGGTGACATGGATAACGTGCACAGCAGTGGAATCGCGACTTTATTTTTTCATTTTTTTTTTTATTTCTTTATATAAAACAAAATTTTGCTCCATTTTTTTTCTTTAGTTTCATGCTTTTTCTGTTTTTTCTATTATTATTTAATTTCTTTTATATTTTCAATATCTGGAAACCGCTGGGCCATGTAGTAGACACTCCAAAAAGTAACTAAGAATTTTTGGAAATTTTTTGAAAGCCTAGAAAACTTTGAAAACACGACCGTTCCCTGAAAGACCCAGTGTACACACCGTGTTTTTGAAAATATAGTGTACACACGCCGGGTTAACCATGCCAGACAACATCAAATATTCAACTTTCACGTATGAAATTGATATCTGTTTGAAGCAATGTTATCTTTAAAAGTATGTTTTTTTTTTAATATTCTTAAAATTAAGTTTGGGACCTCTTATATAAATCATAGTATTGACCCGGCTTTAAAAGAATATAGCTAAGTTTGTGAAATTAAATTTTAAAGTGTAGCGTTGACTTTTTTTATAAACAAATACAGTTCCTTTGTGGCCGCAATAAAACACCTCCTATTTTCTTTTTTTAAAATTAAGTTTAAGATCCCCTCTAGTCATAAACAAGGGTGGACCTAGTCGAAGTGGCACTCGGGGCAACGTTAAAAAATGGCGCCACTGTAGAAAAATAAATATTTCTTTCTAAATTTTTTCCTTCCAAAAAGAAAGTGACGAGCAAAAAAAAAACGTGAAATACCTAATTTTGGCGCCCTCTTAATTTACTTTTTGGCGCCCCCAAAACCTGGCGCCCGGGGTACGTGCCCCCACTGCCCCCTAGATCCGACCCTGATCATAAATGTTGGTCTGTCTCATAAAAATCGCTTTTTACTAAGCCAAACTTAATATTTTAAAGCTATGAACCAGCAATTTTCATGAAAGAAGTCGTTTTTAACCATTCTCAAACAAAAAAAATTAAAGAAAGGAATTTTTCCAATTTTAATGTAAAGTCTAAGATCAGTTTTATTCATTATGCAAGTTTTTTTAGAAAATGTTTTACCCAGTCAGGCTTCATTGTTAAGCGCAGCAGTGACTATTATTTGAAATACACTAGTTTATCCATAAGCCGACGAACATACATACTCTACATATAACTTACAATAAATTAGTTTCTGCTCATAAGGAAACTTTGCGAAGTCGAAAATTCAAAAAAATCTGAAACTTTGTCAGTATGTAGAGAGTGATTACCTAATAACATAAAAAATATCAGTTGCTGCTAAAAAACGCTTTTAAGGGATGAACGACCCCCTCAAAGTTGGAACTCAAAAATTCAAAAATCTATGAAATTTTGTTTATACATACCTTAAAGAGGTCTAGTAGGAAATATAACATTATTTTTTGTATTTACACATTTTTAAGGGGTGATACCACCCCTTCAACTGTGTATTTAAAAATTTAAAAATTGATGATATTTTGTTTATATATACCTACTATACAGGGTTCTAGTAATAAATATAACATCATTTTTTACATCCACAAATTTTTAAGGGGTGAACCACCTCTTCAAGTGTGTATCTAAAAATTTAAAAATTGTCGGTATTTTGTTAATACATATTATACGGAATTCTAATAATAAATGCAACATTATTTTTTGCGTCCACACATTTTTAAGGGTTGAAACCACCCCTACAAAAAAAAAAAAATTTAAATTGACGAAATTTTATTCACATAATATAAAAGATGTATTAATAAAATTATTATTTTTTTTGCTGCCATACATTTTTAGGGGATGAAACATCCCATCTAAATTGAAAATTAGAAACTTAAAAATTCACGAAATTTTGTTTACATGTACTACTGTTCACATCTATGTGTTATGTGAGGTAGGTTTGCCTAAAATTTTCACTAATTAAAATAGGTCTATCAAATATTAATTAACAAAATATGCCAGACAGACCGATATATATATATATATATATATATATATATATATATAAAAAATTGTCGGTATTTTGTTAATACATATTATACGGAATTCTAATAATAAATGCAACATTATTTTTTGCGTCCACACATTTTTAAGGGTTGAAACCACCCCTACAAAAAAAAAAAAATTTAAATTGACGAAATTTTATTCACATAATATAAAAGATGTATTAATAAAATTATTATTTTTTTTGCTGCCATACATTTTTAGGGGATGAAACATCCCATCTAAATTGAAAATTAGAAACTTAAAAATTCACGAAATTTTGTTTACATGTACTACTGTTCACATCTATGTGTTATGTGAGGTAGGTTTGCCTAAAATTTTCACTAATTAAAATAGGTCTATCAAATATTAATTAACAAAATATGCCAGACAGACCGATATATATATATATATATATATATATATATATATATATATATATATATATATATATATATATATATATATATATATATATATATATATATATATATATATATATAAAATTTGTTATAACATATGTGAAATTCAATTAACTGTTATGTGAGGTAGGTTTAAGGTTTTTTTGGGCCATTTCAAAAATTTTTTTAAATAGAATTTACCAAAAATTTAAAGGTATGTCGGGCATTTTCTATTGTTGGCATTAGTTACTATCGATTTAGCTTTTTTTAATTTGAGATGTTTTATCAGGTATGATTTTGTGCTATGGGAGCTTGGTCTATAGGTAGGTTATTTTTACTTGCTCACTATGTTAGCCTCAAAGTGTCGAGAAAAAGGTTAAGAAAATATTGACTCTCAACATTTCAGTTTTCATATTATTTAATTTGTTATTATGAGTTGTATATTTTTTATATCCTTAATAAAGGATAATAATTGAAAAGTATATTGTCTTATCAAATAAGAAGATCTATAGATGCAATAGAAAATGTAATCACATCCATATACAGATGGACGAAAAATGGACCTTATTCGGACTCATCCTTTGCCGAATGGTTACATGCATAAGTAAAAATTTCACACAATTTGAAAACAATTCAGTATCTAGTTTTTAGATAATGTAAAATGCCTCTGTCGCAGCATCTGCATAAAATAGCGAATTTCCAAATATTGGGCACTGGCGCATCTCACCTAAAACCTGTATCCATCTAAAATAATTTAGATGGATACAGGTTTGGATACAGCTCTCTAACAGTGACAAAATTTTCAAAATCATTTGGGTAGTTCATTTTTGGCGTTTTTAGGACCCCCGAACTCTGATGGATCTCATACAATGTAATCTATGTCCATCTAAAATAGTTTAGTTCTCTAACAGTAAACAAATTTTCGATATCAGTGATAACGCGTTCTTGAAATTTTCAAGTTGAATAGTTAATTTTTAATTTGAAATATACTGTACAGATATACTGTAATGACAAAAACTATGAAGCATTTATCGTAAAAAAATTCAGCAAATTTCTTAATTTGTCTCAAATACTAGTTCACTTAAAATTAGAGCAATAAATCAAAAGCTTATTTTATGTAATTTTTTATATATACTTTTTTACATATGACACTCTTTTCGATGGCGTAAACAGAATTGAAGAAAAATTGACCAAAAATGAGAAAAAATGGTCAAAATCTTGGCTTCTAAAAATCGGACGTGTCTAGTTAACGAACTCATGCAAGGATTTGCGCAAAATTCGTAAAAATTGGATGCTTCTTTCGAAAGTTATCACGCAAACACATATATATATATATATATATATATATATATATATATATATATATATATATATATATATATATATATGTCCATACGATAGTTCAAAAACGAAACATCTTATTTTTACCAAATTTGGTGATAATATTGGACTTCTAAGGACCTCAAAACAAATTTCTGTCATAATCTCGGGCTCAAGTCGTGTCATAACAGTGGCTATAATAGCTGAATTTCCAATTCAAAAATTCGCTGCTAATTGCAAGTCATAACATTCCAAAACCTTCTTGGACATTCTAGAATATTCTCAAACAGCTTGGAATATTTTAGAAAACTCTCGAACATTCTAGAAAATTCTAAAAACTTTTTGGAGATTCTATAACATTCTGGTATATTCTTGAACCTTATAGAAGATTCTAGAATATTCTCGAACCTTTTAGAAAATTCTATAACATTCTGAAGTATTCTGCAATATTCCCCAACATTCTCGAACACACTAAAACATTCTGGAACATTTTAGAACAGCGGTTTCCAAACTGGGGGGCGCGCCCCCTAGAGGGGCGCGTATTGTTCACCAGGGGGCTGCAGGTTAATTCCAAATATCGTTGTCGTTTTGATGAAATCATGGTTTTAAGAATAAGCGCTCAAATATACTTACCAAATAATGGACATTTTATATTAAGGAGTTACATGGGTCTTTTTTAGCAAAAAAAAAACACTATTTTTTCAATTTTTTTACAATATAAGAAAATATAATTTATTTCATGATTTTTTTACAATATAAGAAAATATAATTTATTTTAGCATATTATTATATATTATTCTGAGACATTGTAAAAAAATTTTTATGAAAAAAAAATAATTTGCCATAGGCAGCTAGTTTTGGGAAATCGCTGATTTTTCGCCGTAGGGAGAGAAACTCGTGAAATTGTTACTTAAAACAAAAAACAAAATTTTTTCTACTGCAGCGGTTTCCAAACTGGGGAGCGCGCAATGTTCACCTGGGGGGCGCGGGTTAATTCGTTGTCGTTTTGATAAAATCATGGTTTTAAGATTATATATTATTTTGAGACACTGTAAAAAAATTTTTATGAAAAAAAAAAATCGCCATTGGCAGCTAGTTCTCGGAAATCGCTGATTTTTCGCCGTAGGCAGAGTAACTCGTGAAATTCTTACTTAAAATAAAAAACAAAATTTTTTCTATTAGTAGATGCTTATGCCTTGCACCTGAACGAAAAATTATTGTGTCCGTTCATTACATCTCATTTTGCAAGTAGAAAATCAACGAAAAACACGAAAATTTTTACCAAAAATAAAAATTTTTTGTTTAAAACACTATCAAAAGTTGAAGTTTCATTTTTTAGAATCCTTTTGTTCAAGTACAAGCCATAAGCATTTACTAATAAAAAAAGATTGCCAAAAGTTCGACTAAATTAGGTTTTTTGCCAAAAAAAAGCCATGTAACCCCTTACCACCGATTTTTCTGCTCGCTACTGTACGTAATATTTTAACAATAACAATTATTAAGTGGTCAGAGTCATGTTCGCGCGTAAGCATCGAATACGTGTTTGATCAACGGTTTCTTCTCAAGTGTCTTATAGACCTATTGTCCGCCAAGAATATGAGTTTGTTCAGTAAAAAAATAATTTACGAATTGTTTGTAAATTTTTTCAAGAAGAAGGGGGGCAGAGATAACATTTTTTATAAGGGGGGCGTTAGTGCACAAAGTTTGGAAACCGCTGTATATTCTGGGAACATTTTGAAACCTTCTAGAACATTCAAGCACATTTTGGCTAATTTTCAAACCGAAACTTTCTTCATGAGTGGAGAACGGAATGACTTGTGGAGTCATAGCAGCGTGTACGGACAAACTAAACTTACAGTTATTGTATATATTGATATTTATGTACATATGTGTATAATCGAAATTGATCAATACATAAAATAAGCAAATTCCACTCTCTAGTGATGAAAATGTGAATAAGACATAAACAAGTCAACTAATTCAGATAGCTGTTTCCATACACCGTAAAAGTAAAAATTGAAGTCATTTGTAATTGTTATGCTCCTTGTTCTTACTTTACGTTTCAGTCCATTTAAAAATAGTTCCAATTTGTAAAAAAAACTTTTCACTGCAACAATTGAAACTCTTGTCGATATTAAATTAAAACACACCTTTGTGCAGTTCAAGGTCTGTAAGACTTATGGCCGATTGCACCAAAATTAATTTAATCAGAACTTAATAGCCATTAGTAAATCAGAGATTAACTAACCCCGATTTGTCTGTTGCACCATTTAAAATATACCAGTGGTTAACTAATGGATGTTAACGGTCAATTTTGACTAGCAACGGTATCTGATTTGTTTTTATAGGACATGAAATGAGACAGAAGAGAAGTAAATGCTAGTAAGTTAATAATATCACATGGTTAAAAAAATTTGAATTTGCATATTTTGAAAATAAGTAGCGCTTACTGGATTTATATAATATTAGAAAATATATAATTTATGTTTACGTAAAACATTTTGAAACTGTAATTTGACGATTGCGAAGATATTTTTCAATTTAAAAATGGAAAAATGAAACAGATACCAAAATTTTACAGAAAAAGAAAAGATAATTTTAATCGAAATTGTACAAAAGTATATTTCAATAGTAGGAAATAGGGTAAATGTACCAGTGATTGACCGGGCACCAGTAGTTGACCGCTTCTGTATAAAAGTCCTAAAATTGTCGCCAAATGAGTATCTTGTAGCCCGAAAATTAATATATAATTATTGTTAAGCTTATAATAATCATAATTTGTACCTGCTTAAAATATTATGTAATTTTTATAACGTCGAAAATAATTCATGAAAATTTTTCACAGCATGATTTAACTGAAATCGGTCAGTTACTATAGTAAACCAGTAACCAAACCAAAAAGTATTTGTTAACCTCTCGATTTTGAGAAACAGCACCGATTTTGATGAAACTTGGCAAATACGCTCTTTATACCCTATCCTTTAAAAGTTATGTATCCTTGATGGGCACTTCAAATTTTTAAGGGGTGAAAACAGCCTCTTTTGAAGAGATATTGTTGAATGGTTAAAAACATAATCTTGAAATTAGAGTGATATTCCAACCCCTAAAAACCACCCCTAATATTACATCGTTCCAGTAATAATAATTTTTTTGCAATTTAAAAATAAAAATTTTGCATGCATTTCCCATGCCAAGAGCAGATCTATAAATCGAATCGGTGGGAGAGCCATCGTCGCTATCGGCTTCTTCCTCCTGCTCCTGATCAACAATGAGTGGACAACTGGTACAGTTGGAGCCCCAGCAGGTTCCACACGTAGCGTTGCAAAATAACCCAAATTTTCGATACGTGTAAGTAATGCCGCAATATTTCTTACAATTGCGAAAAATCATTCGCAACAAATCTTCCGGAACAGGTGGATTTCTTATTTTCGTTGTTATTAAGCAACCGTTAAGAGAATACCAGTAAAGGTAATTGGAGAGTTGAGAGCCAATCCTGTAAGGATTAAGATACGTATAGCATACCCTGCGTGTATACGTACATATAGTGATAGCGTACTCTTTGAGAAGTGATATATGGTACGTACAGAGTACATGTAGAATACTTTGTTACCTAACTTTCGTCAGCAGCTGAATGAGTGATACAACAATATTCTGTTCAATTGAGTTTGCCCTGGGATCAAGTTTAATGTTACAAAAGGGTTTTTTATAGTAAAAATTGTCAATTTCAGCAGTGAAACGTGAATCGTTCTGCAAAATCGGGAGGTGGGGAGGTGGCCCCGAAATGCTCATATTGCTACTACTTCGATTCATCAAAAATGAAGACAGTTTTGGAATTAGAAATTGGATACATATCATTGCCGGCGAGATTTGACATTTTGAACGAGCAGATGCTGGCATGACTGCAGAGCAATCCAAAACTGGGTATTATGAATAATGGGCCAACCGCACTAACTCATAAATTGCAATTCAAAACATTGGATCTTCTTGAAATCACAATTCAAAACGTTGGATCTTCTTGAAATTTGTAAATTTAAAAAATTTGCCATATTTTTGTAAGAAATCGTATTATTGTTTACATGTTTAAAAGTGATTATTGTACCTATTTTTTTCAACTATACTTAATAAAAAAAATTTTTTAAAAAGAAAAATCGATCTATTTATTTACATCCATCCCTAAAAAATAAATCAAACTAATTTTTTAATATCATACCCTAAACTTCATTCGAATATAAAAATTCACATAAGTTTATGTATAACTATTTGATATTATTAGCATTGTGTAATTTAAATATATGACTATGAGTAAAAATGTTGGTTTTTATTCATATGCCGATTTTTGGTAGCAAAAAGTAATAAGTTTGAAAACTATTATCAAATGTTATAAAAAATTCCATTCACAATTATGGTACACCATATATACTCGTAAATTTTACAAAAAATGTAACATTCTATATATTTTTTTTATCTGTATATTCTTTCGATGGTGATATTTAATACCAGAATACATATTACTCAGCTAAAAAAAAATCGCTACTTACTTATGTTATAAACATCTAAGTATGAATTTTTTAAATATGTACCTTATAAATACCCATAATTACTTTACTATATCGCTAATCAAGCGATATCGTGTGATAAAATATATAAGAATTTACTCATTTAACCTAAAATATTTGATCAATCTATATTTCATAAAAAAAAAAATAATTTCTTAACTATGTACAATTTATATGTCTTTTAACAACGCAGCAGTTTCAATCACGTGAAACTTTGTTAGCTCATACACCGTAAATATAACCCTTTGCCAGCAATTTTTTCATCACCACCGTCGACGATACACCAAAATGACAAGAAAGGTACACCAAATGACACCAAAAATACACAAAATGACACCAAAAATACGCCAAAAGTACACCAAATTACACAAAAAATACACCAACCAAAAATACACCAAGTTGCAGCATAAATACACCAAATTACATGAAAAATACACCAAATGACACCAAAAATACCCCAGATAACACCAGAAATACACCAAAAATACACCATTAACACCAAAAATACACCAAATGACACCAAAAATACACCAAATTACACCAAAAGACACCGAAAATACACCAAATGACACCAAAAAATACACCAAAAATACTCCAAAATACACCAAAAATACACCAAATTACACCAAATGACACCAAAAATACACCAAATGACACCCAAAAATACACCAAAAATACACCGTGTATTTTTGGTGTCATTTGAGGTATTTTTGGTGTATTTTTGATGTCATTTGGTGTAATTTGGTGTATTTTTGGTGTATTTTGGAGTATTTTTTGGTGTATTTTTTGGTGTCATTTGGTGTATTTTCGGTGTATTTTTGGTGTAATTTGGTGTCATTTGGTGTATTTTTGGTGTATTTATGGTGTTATTTGGTGTATTTTTGGTGTCATTTGGTGTATTTTTCATGTAATTTGGCGTATTTTTGGTGTAATTTGGTGTATTTTTGGTGTATTTTTGGTGTATTTTTGGTGTAATTTGGTGTATTTTTGATGTAATTTGGTGTATTTTTGGCGTATTTTTGGTGTCATTTGGTGTATTTTTGGTGTAATTTGCTGAATTTTTGGTGTATTTTTGGTGTCATTTGGTGTACCTTTCTTGTCATTTTGGTGTATCGTCGACGGTGGTGATGAAAAAATTGCTGGTAAAGGGTTATATTTAGGGCCCTATAGGAGGCTTTAAAATAAACTCTTAACATTTTATGAGTTGTAAACTAAACCAGTAGTGTAACTTTTCCAACAACTGTATACCAAAGTTAATTATTTAATAAAATTATTTTAAAATTATGTAAGTGCTATTATTTCTTACACACCACAGTCCTTAATTTTAGTAATTCGTTAAAAAAGATCATCGAAATGATTGTTCTTACAATGAACTATCCAATGTATATTTTCAGAGCTATTAAAATAGGTAATGTTTTTACTTGCTCCTATATATAGGCAATTAAATTGCATTGTCCTATTGGCATCCTAGCACAATAGAACTCATCTGCAAACTATATAACTCTTACCAATAAGTATTTACCCATATTATTAATGATTTGTTAATTTGAAGTAGCGTTTGAACAGTAATGATGTAAAACTGTCAAACAGGAAGAGGTTAATTAATTGAATTCAGTTTAATTCCGGAAAAATAAAATAAAAATTTCATAGTCCAAATTAAAGTTTTCATCCGTTCTTGAAAACGACGACAATTATTTTACTTTCCACCCTGTATACGTATTTATTCTTAAAGTATTAACTTACCTACATAAGAGAATGTTTGGTTTTTTTGCATTAACGCATTATTTTCAACTCGCTGCATAGAAAGAAAATACTTAGATATTAATAATATGTTTTTTGTAAGAAGAATAGTTTTTGATTTTGGTTTACATTAACTTTCAAAATTTTATATGTGCAGTGGAAATTTAATTATTTTCTTTTTTTAGGATTGATAAAATTTTAATATGATTCTATGTTGCCTGAATACCCCTTAGGTATAGTTAATTTCCATGTGTAGACACCAAAAATCCTGAAGTAGCATATATACAAGTCACACTTTAGTCGCATACGCAAAATCGTTTTCCTTTTGAAACTTTTTTTACAAAAACTCCGAATATAGACAATATATAACATGCTAATATATGTTCTAGTAGAAGAACTTCTGAATATAATTAATATGTAAACATAATAATTATTATTCAAAATTTTACTTTGCAAAATACCACTTTTTGAAAATTTTACTTTGTAAAATCCCACTTTTTGAAAATTTTTTATGACTTGTTTTTGATCAATAGGTTAGGTTTCGTTGGATTCGGTTTCACGCATTTTCGGATTTTGATTTTATTTATCTTTTCATCTTTAAAGATTTTTTTTATTAAAATATTACATATATATTACCTAAATTACCGAATATAGGTAAATAATGTTCTTATTTGCCCCTGAACTGCATGAATGCTTTTATTTAGAAGTAGAAGGTTTAACCCAACATTAATTTTTTTTATTCCTATAAAAATGTTTCTTAATTTTGAGTGCTCAGTTTATAAACAATATGCTAGTTTTATCGATGGCCGAATATTTTACGTTAAATGAATAGGTTCACGCTTATATATCAACAATACTATTCTTGAAAATAAATTTTCTAATATTGATAGAATTTATAATTGCTGAAAAAATTTCCCTATTTTTTTTTACAATCAAATTTTCATTTGGTATAATGCTCGGATATAAAAATTACAACAAGTCGCATATTTTGTATGTATGTATGTGAGATGCAGACGATATATACGGTAACGTCTGGTATTCGTTTCATATGCAGTTTGTTATATGTGATTGAAACTTTTGCGTTGTTAAAAGACATAAATTGTACATAGTTAAGAAATTATTTTTTATTATTATTTTTTTTATTTTTTTATTAAATATAGATTGATCAAATGTTTTAGGTTAAATGAGTAAATTCTTATATATTTTATCACACCATATCGCGTGATTAGGGATATAGTAAAGCAATCATAGGTATTTATAAGGTACATATTTAAAAAATACATACTTAGATGTTTATAACATAAGTAAGTAGCGATTTTTTTTTTAGCTGAGTAATATGTATTCTGGTATTAAACATCACCATCGAAAGAATATACAGATTAAAAAAAAATATAGAGTGTTACATTTTTTGTAAAATTTACGAGTATATATGATGTACCATAATTGTAAATGGAATTTTTTATAACATTTGATAATAGTTTTCAAACTTATTACTTTTTGCTAGCAAAAATCGGCATATGAATAAAAACCAACATTTTTACTCATAGTCATATATTTAAATTACACAATGCTAATAATATCAAATAGTTATACATAAATTTATGTGAATTTTTATATTCGAATCAAGTTTAGGGTATGATATTAAAAATTAGTTTGATTTATTTTTTAGGGATGGATGTAAATAAAAAGATCGATTTTTCTTTTTAAAAAATTTTTTTTATTAAGTATAGTTTTAAAAAATAGGTAGTATAATCACTTTTAAACATGTAAACAATAATAAGATTCCTTACAAAAATATGGCAATTTTTTAAATTTACAATTTTCAAGAAAATCCAACGTTTTGAATTGCGATTTCAAGAAGATCCAATGTTTTGAATTGCAATTTATGAGTTAGTCCGGTTGGCCCATTATTCATAATACCCAGTTTTGGATTGCTCTGCAGCCATGTCAGCATCTGCTCGTTCAAATTGTCTAATCTCGCCGGCAATGATATGTATCCAATTTCTAATTCCAAAACTGTCTTCATTTTTGATGAATCGAAGTAGTAGCAATATGAACATTTCGGGGCCACCTCCCCACCTCCCGATTTTGCAGAACGATTCACGTTTCACTAACTGAAATTGACAATTTTTACTATAATGAACCCTTTTTGTAACATTAAACTTGATCCCAGGGCAAACTCAATTGAACAGAATATTGTTGCATCACTCATTCAGCTGCTGACGAAAGTTAGGTAACAAAGTATTCTACATGTACTCTGTACGTACCATATATCACTTCTCAAAGAGTACGCTATCACTATATGTACGTATACACGAAGGGTATGCTATACGTATCTTAATCCTCACAGGATTGGCTCTCAACTCTCCAGTTGCCCCTACTAATACCATCTTCAATCATGCTGGCGAATATTAGTACTATCGAGCCATAATTGGGTTTTTAAATAAACCCTCTTTATGTGCTCGTTCAGAGCGTCAATTGTCGGGACGATAGATAATAATTTAACTGCGCTCTTTTTAGAGGTCACTTAGATGAAGTTCTCGTAGCGCACCTGCTCGAGAAAAACTGCTTTTGTGACACTATTCAATTGTTTTATTGTGTGCGCAGCTCCACCGTACAGTACAATTGTGCAATACCAGTCGGTTTTCAGAATTTGCTGTAACTTAAAAATGGCATGGAAAATCGTCATTTTTGAAGTTAGAGCTATGAAAGCTGGTGATTAGAATTCTATGTACCAGTAAAACCTAGTGGTAAAAGCGTTTTTGGAAATTCACTCCCTAAGGGGGTAAAATGAGGAACGAAATGTTTGTTTTTGTTTGTAGTCCTACTTAGTGATACGCCCGACCTTCATCACGCAAAATCCGAATATAGTGTTACGATCCGTAATGCATATGTATGGTTTGGATGGACGTAGAAAGGCGTCAAATTCGTCGAGAGCGACGCGGTATGCGTGCTCCGAAAAATTGGAAGCAAAATACAATTTGTTTTATAACGATAACTTTGTCAGTTTTGAAGATATCCAATCGCACAAATACTCAATTTGTAAGAAATTTCAAAGGCTAGAAGGCCTGTAAAGCTCAACTGTTTTGAACCCTATATTTTTTAAGATTTTTAAGTTTCAATATCTCGGGAAACGTAGGCGTTGCACCTACCTGTGAACTTATGTCGACGATATCTCAAATAATTATTATCGTAGAAAAACCAAAAAAGAACCAAAATGTCGGGCAATTAAAGACTTTTAATTTTATATAGATGCATTTTTTTCGTATATTACATAGCTTTTTAGTTATCGGAGAAAAAAGGAAATTTTTTCTGAAATTTCAAACTCTGTGGCTAACGTAAATGAAACGAATTTTCAAAAATAAGCATTCTAAAGCACTCAAACTCCCAGAATATATAGTTAGTACTTAAATGAAAGTATCTGTACTAGGATTTCGTTGACTATCAATTCTTGTCGCGAAGCCATTGGTATTGTTGTTGCTTTTTGCTCTGGAAAAATGAGACAGCCACATTCTTCTCACCATAACTCCGTCATTTTTGACGCAAATAACTTCTACCAGAGCTCATTTTGAAGGTCTTTTCAAGTTCTGCAAATAATGTCAGATAAGTTTTCCTCCTAAAATACGCTGTTTTCCCGTTATTTAACGCCAAAAAGTTCGAATTTAGTTTTCGGTGACCAAACAATCATTTTTAATGACTCATAACTCGAGTATTGTTTCATCTACGGAAAGGAAGAAAAAATAAATCGATTCGTTATTTTAAAAGCTTTGTTTTTACTTCAGTAAGTTTATTTATAAAAACGAACGGTTTTTAAGTTATTCATGAAAACCGCTTCAAAACATGCATTTTTGGCAGATAACTCGGAAAATATTGATTTATAGAAAAACATGTGCAGAATATTCTTTGATTAGAATTCATCCCTCTATCGATTTCTGCATTTAATTTACGGGTGTCAATTTCCACCCCCTAGAAAGGGTGGTATCCACCCCGGGGTAAAAGCACACATCAGCACTATATAACTTTTGTTTCTTAAGTTATTCCCTATCTACCTTTAAAATTTCATGATAATCGGAGCTGTTTCTTAAAATCAACAGTCAAAACGGTCTGGTCACTGGCCCATAGTAGAGTATCTGAGAGGTGAGTACATTTTTTAATTAATAAAATAATTTCTATTGGGTTAATCTTGTCAAATTAAATTCCATACTAGTAATTAATAATTATTTAACAAATCTATTAATGAAAACTTAAAATATTCATATAAGTACCAATTTAATTACCGGTCAGGCACTGGTACAATCAAAACACTGTTGTACCATAAATAAATGATTTCGGTCATCCATTGGAACCCGCGATTTTTTATAACACCAATAGTTGACCACATGCGCATTCGTAAGTTTCTAACCTATACAAAATAAAAAATATATACCTACTAATAAAAGTATAAATTTTGAACCTGAGCATGAATTAGAGAGTGATTTAAACTCATTAGTCCTCTCAACATCTGTTTCTCAAGAAATTTTAAATCAGTTAACTCCGGAATTAACAGAAAGGACTGACATAATCGATAGTGAAGGTCAAGAAATTCTGTTGTTAGATGTTGATGACACTCAAGTCAAGTTATAAGATACTGTACTATTAGGATAAAATAATTTAAAAGCGCAGAACTTAGATGATACTCTAATATTGGAATTATTCAGTTATTCTGACTTAATAAATTTAGAAGATACTGTGATTTTGTCAAAGGACAACTGGAGTAACACCAGAGTATTGGAATCACCCAGCAATAAATCTTATAAATTTAGATAATACTGTGATTTTGCCAAAGGACAGCTTGAGTCACACCAGAGTATTGGGATCACCCAGCTATAAATCTTCTAGAAATTTAGATAATACTGTGATTTTAGAATGTAATTTGAATAATAATAATATTTATTGCAAATTGAGTGAAGGTTTGAACGAAGCTGAATGGAGTAAAGTTTGGAAGGAACATTTACGCTTTTCCCGAATTGAAAAAGACGAAAAAACAAAAAAAGATAAGACTTTTGCAATTACTTCCAAGCAATTTCAAGAACTTGAAATGAAAAAACTTCAATTAAAAGTCGAAGAAAAACAATTGAAATTACAAAAGCAAACTGAAAAATTAATTAACAAGGAGAAAATTTAGAAAGAAAAAAACGAAAAAGAAAGAAAGGAAGAAGAGCGGCTATTGAACAAAAAATTACAAGAAGCAGCTAAACTTAAAAAAACGACAGGAAAAAGAAAAGAAAAAGCAAGAACTTAAAGTTAGTAAGAAAAATACTCTAACTCGACGCCAAAAATAAGAAAACCAAAGAGGTTTAAGATGAATCTGAAAGTATTTCTATAAATAATTTTATATTTAAATTATGATGATAGTTCGTAAAATATTTTACTCTTGTCACTAATGAACCTAAGTTTAATGTGCTAATTTGTTATGTATTTAATGTTATTGTTTTTGTTATAAACTAAACGTATTTTATTGACTAATAATATAAGTTTAACTTCATCGAACAACTAAATACAAAAAATTATAGATTAAATATAAAAAAACTCATTTAAGTTGGGCAAAATTATTCATGTTTCGTAATCGATCAACTACTGGTACATTCCGGTCAATCACTGGCTCAAGCCGGTCAACTACTAGAGTTTTCGTCTTACCTGCATTCTAAAGTGATTTTTTATGTAATTTCAATAATAATTTAAATAAATAACATCACATATATAAAACTTAACAATTTAAAGATGATATAAACTTTGAATTATTCGTTTTTACCCTATAGTAATTAATATACAATAAATTGAAAGGTTAAAAAAGGCTTAATCGGTCAACCACTGGTACAATTACCCTAAATATAAATATTAGCGATACTATGGAAACTAGCATCAAAATATGCACTAAACGCTGATTAAATATTTAATTGCCCAATATTCATCCATTAACGTAACGGACGATTTAATCATCAGTTAACAAAAATTAATCTTTTTGCAACAGATAATTAGACATTTTAACTACAGTTAAAGTTAATCATGGATTAACACCTTAACGGACGATTAATAATGTTGGTGCAATCGGCCATTAAAGTTGATGGTATAAACGGGCCTCTAATCTTTATAGACTTAAGTTCAAATCCAAACTTTAAGGCTAGACTGCTAGAGCCTGTTCTTCAGATCTTGGATTTTTGTAGTTTTCTTACCAATATCGCTGTTCACCGAGAAAGAGTACCCTTATTATGTCGCATCGTACCTTATTCTAATTGTAAGAGTTAGCAATATTAGCATACTTCCTAAGAGATAAGAGATTGTATATTATTTAGTTTTTAGTATTTACTCACCATATAAATATTATGTACAACTTAAATCAACTAAAAATGGTCTAATGTCATCAAACAAATGCAACAAATGAAGAAAATTAGATGAGCTTAGTTTTCTGTTTCTTTCCCTTTTTGTTATTTTTATATTAGACTTATTAGAGTAACTACGATAACTTGCGATTATACGTCAATTTTTTTTCATTTTTAAATGACCTCAGACCATTTTTAATTGATTTGACATATATATATATATATATATATATATATATATATATATATATATATATATATATATATATATATATATATATATATGTATATATATATATATATATATATATATATATATATATATATATATATATATATATATATTAAAAATAAATTGCATATTTTATACGTAATGCGATAATTGCAATAATACATACCTATATATATATATATATATATATATATATATATATATATATATATATATATATGTATTATTGCAATTATCGCATTACGTATAAAATATGCAATTTATTTTTAAAATAATAAGTAAATTAAATCAAATAAATAAGTGTGTGTTGTTTTAAATTAGAGACAGTTGCATCCAGCTGGTATCAATCTTATGTCTTTAGAAACAAAATACTAGATCAACTGCGTACTAAACAAATGGATTTAAGTTCCTTATCTTTTTATACACTGTAAATTAATATTTATATTTACCACAAATAATGATATTGAACTATTTTTAAGCAGAAATAGTCCAAACTCCGTAGCACAAAATCATATTTGATAAAACACGTCAAATTAAAAAAGCTAAACCGATAGTAACTAATGCCGACAATAAAAAATACCCGACAGACCTTTGTTTTTTTGTTAAATTCTATTTTTTAAAAATTTTCGAAATGGCCGAAATAACCTCAAACTTACCTCACATAACACCTCGTTGAATTTCACATATGTTATAACAAATTATATATATTTTACTGAGGAATCGGTCTGTCTGGTATATTTTGTTAATTAATGTCTGACAGACCTATTAATTAGTGAAAATTTTAAGCAAACTTACCTCGCCCTAATTTTCTTTTTTAAATGAAACTTTCAGACATTACCAATCGATTAAAATTGGTTTGTCTGGCAAATTTTGTTAACTAATGCCTAAAAAAAAATAATATTAATAATACTCTTAACAAGTATATGTACCTATTATGTATATGATTTCTCTGAGCGGATAACTAGAGTCAAATTTATATATAAACAAAAATGACTCATTTCAAAAATAAAGTTTTGTCACATATAAACGATATTGTAATTTCTACTATCCTTTTTCAATATATTAGATAGTAGATTTTGTGAGAGATAGCTATATTACGAGCGTGTCCGAAACATAAATTTATGAGAATGAGTCATTTGCAGTTGTAGTTGTTTTCTCTGTAATTGTAAGATATATGTATATGTATGTTCGTCGGCTTATGGATAAACCAGTGTATTTAAAATAATAGACACTGCTGTGCTTAGCAATGAAGCCTGACTGGGTAAAACACCTTATTTTCCAAAAAAAACTTGCTTTGATGAATAAAGCTAGTCTTAGACTTTACATTAAAATTGGAATAATTCCTCTCTTTAATTGTTTCTTTGTTTGAGAATGGCTAAAAACGACTTTTTTCATGAAAACTGCTGCTTCAAAACTTTAAAACATTAAGCCTGACATAGAAAAAAACGGTTTTTATGAGACAAACGAATATTTATGATTAGAAGAGATCTTAAACTTCATTTTAAAAAAAGAAAATAAGAGGTGTTTTGTCGCGGCCTCAAAGGAAACGTATTTGTTTATAAAAAAAAAGTCAACGCTACACTAAAATTTAATTTAACAAACTTAGCAATATTTTTTTTTTTAATTCGGGTCAATTGTAATTGATATAAGCGGTCCCAATCTTAATTTTAAGAATAAAAAAAAAAACATACTTTTAAAGATAATATTGCTGTAAACTGCTATCAATTTCATGCGTGAAGGCTGAATATTTTATATGAAGTCTGGCATGCTTAATAACGTTTTTTATTAGACAGAACAATTTTAATACATAGATAATACCAAAAACTGTTAATTAAAATAAAAAAAATCGAGGGTGTTATGCAAGGTAAGTTTGTCTAAAATTTTCACTAATTAAAATAGGTACGTCAGACATTAATTGACAAAATATGGCAGATAGACCGATTCCTCAGTAAAATATATATGTAACTTAAAGTAAAATATATATACTACTACAGACAATTAAGGGAGCAAAAAAAAATTGTTTATTTTTTAGTGATTTTTAAAGGGCTGTATTTACGTGGAAAATGGTCGTATCGAGATGTTAAGAAAAGCATTTTGAAGTTTTCAGATCTTTCGTCCAAAAATTTTTAGGAGTGACAGTTTTCGAGCAATTATAAGGAATAACACAAAGAAAGTTTTTGCAAATTTTTTGCTCTTTTTTTTTTGGTATACGGGCTTGAAAAATTTTTCTACAGTAAAACCATTGTATTGACATGATAGCCTGTTTATTCAGCTTCAAATCCTTTTTAAAATTTTTCTCTACGTTGGTTTCTTCTGGAGATATCCAACTTTGAATGCAAGAGGATCCTGTTTGCTTTAACCAATGATATGTAACCAGTGATCGGACGGAAAATTGAAGGGCAGTTTTGGAATATGAAATAAGTTTCCTACAAGGTTATGCCGAAAGATCTGAAAACTAGAATCTTGGAGCTTCAAAATGCTTTTTTTAACATCTCGATATGACCATTTTCCACGTAAATACAGCCCTTCAAAAATCACTAAAAAATTAACAATTTTTTTTTGGTCTCTTAATTGTTTGTAGTAGTATATATATTTTACTTTAAGTTACATGTATATTTTACTGATGAATACTGTTGTTGATAAAAATGTGAAAAAAGCTGAAAAAATTTTATTTTTCATGTAAAAGCTTAACATCAATGGTTTTCTCGAAATTTTTAATTCAGCGCTTGATTTTCCAAAAAGCCCTCAAAAGCTCTTTTTTTCTTGATTCTTCAAATTCATGTAGAGTATCCAAAACAATTTTTTCTGAAAAAACAATGGCCAATCCTTGTAGAGAATTTATTCGAGTTTTCGAAACACACCTTCAATTTTCTGTGTGATCATTGGTTGCTGAGATATCGATAGTCAAAGGCGAAACGATCCTTTTCCATTCAAAGTCCGATATCTCAGCGGGAAGTAGTCGTATAAAGGTCTAAAAAAAAGCAAATTAAAACTGAATGAACAAGTTATCCGGTCCATATAGTGGTTAAGTCGGAAAATTTTTTTCCGAGTCCGTGGACCAAAAAAAGAAACCGAAAAAATTTCGGAAATTTTTTTTTCAGTGTACTTATTAAGATTGAGCGATACACGTTGCTTTGAAAATTTTTTTATCGCAAGATCTGAAAACTAGAAACTTCCAGCTTTAAATTGCTTTGCTTACAACTCCGATACGACCATTTTTCACGAAGATACAGCCATTCGAAAAATCACTAAAAATTTGGAATTTTTTTTTGATCCTTTAATTATTTCCGCTAGTGTATATATATATATATATATATATATATATATATATATATATATATATATATATATATATATATATATATATATCAGACATTTTTTTCTACAGAATCGTGTTCTACTGGTCCGAAAACGGATAGCGCCCCTACTCTCGCCTCTCGCCGTTCTTATCATATAGGCTGTATAAGTCTAATTTTTCAAAGCAAAATTTGACTAAAAAGATTATTTTTTTCTTGTTATAGAAAATACTTTCCTTTACGGATCGTTAAAGAATGCCCCCCGCACCTTTTAAAACTGATGAATGCTATCAGAACACAAAAATATTAAAATTACTTTTATCTTAGTAAATCAATCGTTTCCAAAGTCTATCATAATTTATATCATAATCTTACCTCAAAAAAAGGTTTCCTCGAAGCTACTAGATCATGAAAATTAGCTTTTCGGAACGTTCTAGGCACATTTTCGACATTAGTAGGTTTGCTGTCCCAGCAATTTTAATGGCCAATCTTCTAGGATTTAAGTAATATTCGTTCATTTCTTTACAGATAGTAAATATTTACGACCCCTTCCAGGCAGGGCCGGCCAGAGGTAGGCCCTGCGCTTTCGAACGCCCCGCGTCGCTGACTTATAACGACATTAATTATGATGATATTTTTAACGAATTTGCTATGAAACATGTAAAGAAATTCACTTGTAAAACTGGCTAATGGCTCATCTAAAATATTTTATAAATAGGTGTACCTACGCATTTCTGTCCAAGTAGGTACTTCGAAGTTTGACTTTGATCTGAATATTTATTTAATTTGTATCTAGCAAATAATATAGATGGACTTTTTCTGGATTTGCTTTATTTTTAATGAATAAAAAATATTAAGTATCTTGTACAAAATTAAAAAAAAATATTCGCATCAGTAATCTATTTAAGGGGAAAGTTAAACAAAATTAAATAGTAGAAACTTTTTGATATATTTTTTCTTTGCTTAACATCTATAGAATATGCTTCAAAATTTTTATATCTGAATTCGAAGAATAGATGTTTCCATCATGTAATAAGTGTAGCGTTCAGAATGTTCCCTAACGCAGGTAAACGATTTTATGCACGATTTTCTCAAAGTATGTTTTTTTTCGTATGTCGTGCAATGTAGCTCAGCGAATTTTTAACCGATTTGCATGAAATTCTACAGGAATATTCTTTAACTTACTGGCCATTGCACGCCGTTATAGGTTTTTTTTTTTTAATTTTGAGCATTGATTTCTACTGAATATTTATAATAAATGAGTGATTTTTTCAAAATGGTCTTGGAGTTTTTAATTTTTACTTTTTGATTTTAGTTGAGATTTGAAATCTATAGCCTAATGGCGCAAAACCAACTTTCCAAATTCCAGCAGCTGTAGCGTGTCTATTTTGAAATATTTTTGTCTAAAAAAAATTGTCGAGACATATTCTGTATTTTAAGATATGCTTTATGCCAATTCAATAAACTTTCCCATCCTTCTTTTTTTAAATTCTCGAAAGAACATGCGTTTACTTAACTTCCTCCCATTAAATACTTAATATCTTATGACTTGGAAAAATATAAATTCGGTTTTTAATATATTTGATAGATTTGAGCGCTACTTTATGGTATTCCATTTAAAAATAAGAACAATTTTTACTTTGCATTTTATTTTAATTTTTCAAATTTCTGTGACATGCTTCGCTAATGCGCCGAGTGTCATATGAATCGGAACATGTTACAGAAGTTTAAAATCTTGGAGAGGTATCGCCCTTTAGTATATGAAACAATTATTATTGTTTTTTAATTTATTAACGATTTTTTGTGTGAAATGCTAATTTTATTTAAGTGTTGCAGTTTAATTATTTTTAGGCGCTTTTTACTATACCAATTTGTGCAGTGTTTCAAAAATAACAAAATACAATTAATTATAATTTTTTATTACTCATGCGGGAGAAGTACTAACTTGGCGCACATATTTCTGTACGCAAAATGGCTGTTTGCCAACTGTACTCTTCCCGCATACTTTTTTGCGTGTGGAAAGTAACTTTCCACACGCAAATTGACAATAAAACACGCAAAATTTAATCAAAACACGCAAAGCCGCCTCTTAATTTTTCATTTAATAAATATTTCATAATTATTTCTATAGAAACCACCAACAAAGTAATTTAAACGATAATTAATTCAGAAAAAAAGACGAACACTCAAAAATATTATTTTAAAAAGTAATATAAATGTCAAAAATAATGATAATAATAAAAAAAAGTATGTGAAATTCGTAATAAAAAATAGTATGTGCAACTCGTGCGGGATTGTCGATTGCCCTACTCAAGCGAATGAGCGCACTCACTACGTTCGTGCGCTCAACTTCGCTTTCGTGGGCAATCGACAATTTCCCGCACTTATTGCACAATATACTATTGTTTTACTAAATTCGCTTCAAGGACCCGAAAGTTAAATTTGCACCAAGCCCCGCGTTTGTTTAGACCGGCTCCGCTTCCAGATACACTGCTTCCAAGTGCACAAGTTAAGTAAAATTTTTGTTCCTTGATATATTTTTCCTTGTACAACATCTATAGAATATGCTCTAAAATTTTTAATTCGAAGAACAGATGCTTCTATAGTATCTACATGTAAGTGTAGCGCTTAGAATGTTACCTAGCGCAGGTAAACTATTTTAAACGCGATTTCTTCAAAACATGTCTTCTGTTGCGGGTAGTGCAATCTAGCTCAGCGAATTTTTAACCAATTTGCATGAAACCTCATAGGAATATTCTTTAAATTACCGGCTATTGAATGACGTTGTAACTTTTTATAGACACTGCTTTTACCGAAGATTTATAAAAAATAAGTTTTTAAGTAATAAACATTTTACTTTTTGATTTTAGTTGAGATTTGAGATCTGTAGGCTGCACGGCGCAAAACAAAGTTTCCAAATTTCAGCAGGTGTAGCGTCAACATTTTCAAATAATTTTGTCTAAAGAAATTTGTCGAGATATACGTGTGTTATATTCTATATTTTCAGAAATGCTTTACGTCAATTCAATAGATTTTCTCATCTTTTTGTGAGCAAATATCGAGAAACGTACAATTACTTTCCTCCAATAAATCTTATGACCTGGAAAATTATAAAAATTCGGCTTTTAGTATATTTGATAGATTTGATCGTTCCTTTATTGTATTCCATTTGTTTCGTTTTTTTGTGTGGTCTCAATACTTTTCCCCATCCAATCGTGCTAAGAATACAGGTTGATTGACAAGAACGGCAATTTTAGAAAAATAGTTTATTTCCTTTCCAGTATTATAATTCAACCTTATATAGTATACTGTGCACATCGACTGTTTACATAGGAACTGTTTCATGCACCGTTGATCCTAAAAACAAAAGAAAATTTTGTATTAAATTATTGTAGAACTTATCAGAAAAAGAGAAAATTTAAATATAAATATCAGCATAGTGTAATTTACGTAGGCTGTATGAAAGGAACTTTGACAGTTGTAATTTTGGTTACAATTTTGACATTTCTATGTAAATAAACCAAGTGACATTTAAGTGAAGGTTGTCAGTATTGAAGGAGATCACAATCACCTGTATGTGCGCATATGCGGAAGCTTGAAATAAATTAGAAAGAACTCCGAAAGTGAAATGGGTGAGGAACAGAAGGAATTCACTCTTTTTCGACGATTGGAGCTCAGGGAAGCAAGACGTGGCCCCTAGTGGGTTCACGCTCTTGAAAACGCTCTCTTTCGTTTTTTGGATCCCAGGCGAGGGAGATATGACAAGAGGTGTCAGACCGTTAACAATTAAATTGTGAAGGGCACGCCATGTGGCGAATCAGTTATTAACCATTATTGGGATTTGGTAGCTACTATACAATTTGGTGCTGCATATTGTGTATGTAACAAGTTTTTAGTAAAAAAGTATTAAGCACTTATCTTAAATATACTGCTCGATTGTTTGGATTTCTTCTTCGGAACCCTTCACGGATGATTGTCTGATAATTGAGGTTGTAATTGGTATCCACGTGGTGGAAAATTTCTGGCTGGTGCCGTTTACTATGTGGGAGTTGGTCCCAATTTTGTTGTTGGAGTGCAGATGCTGCCGACCATATCATTTCCAATCCGTGATGTTCGTCTGGAAATATGATGTATTAGTGGTATCTGCAAAATAGACACCTTGTAGTGATCATCGCGTAAATTATTTGTGTGAGTACGTATAGAACTTATAAACCATTGTAATATTGTTTTTGTAGTAAATTCTTGTTGTTGATTAAATGTACCTTGTTTCGTTGTTAATAACTGTAGATTTTTAAGTAGGCGAAGCTGAACGGACATTTCTGTAAATGAAATTTTATATAAGCATATGTGGTATAATGTTCAATGTAGTTATTTACCAGAACCGTAGCAATCTCCGTCAGCTACATTAATTTTAATTAGGTTAAATGTTATAATTCAAATTTTAGCTTTGTAGAAAATATTTTATCAGCCGGCTTATAATTACCTGAAAAAAAATTTTAATAAAAAGTTACAAGCTAATAAATTTAAATTCTATATGAGTACATTCAATTACGTGAAAGGTATTCGCGTGAAATTAATTTAAATTTAACGTTTTAGAATTCGGCGTCCACGCCATTGTCATTGAACAGTTATGATTTTTGGAAACGCCTTTAATGTAGTATCACATAATTGAATGTTGCCTACATCAGTTCTTATTGATTCATATTTAAACATAATTCATTTATATTACTCACCTTTTGTAAAATATAGATCTCCACGACTGAATCATTGTACACTTCCTTTAAAAAATCAACAGTTGTATGAAACAATTCACATAATAATAATAATAATTCACTTCGTTCTGACCTGATTGTTGTTCTTGTCTCTCACTTGCTTTTTGCAGCTAAATAGTACTAATGGTGGTAATTATAGAGGGTAACAACTAGCATCTTTTTCCATATTGTTTTCGGATAAAAATATGGTACCGCTCAATTAGTTTTTTGATTAATTGTAATCGTGAGTATTTATTTCTGTTAGAGGATATAATTAACTACCCCTCCCCCCAGCTTTACTAAGCTAGTCGAGGTGGGTCGAGTGTGCACTTCTCCCAAGTGGTAACACATTTTAAAATAAAAAACAATTGTTACCTTGAATTTTATTTTAAGTTTCTAAATCTCTGTGACATATTTTTGTAATGACTAATGGGCCGAATGTCATATGAACTGAAACATGTCACAGAAATTTAAATACCCCTGTCGCAGCACCTGCATAACATAACGAATTTCCGTTTATAAAAATCCGTTTTTCTGTGATTTTTCACCCTTCTAAGTGTTTTTTCCTCTTCTTACTAATGGTGTAAATAAATGTCGCAAAAATTTTTTAACTTGAGATAATTTTGGCAAAACTAATTTTTGTCACTAAAAATTACCAAAAAACCATGTTCCAGGCATCCGACGTGACTGGCTAACGAACTTGCCCAACGGTGTGGGACTAAATACAAATATAATACATAAATTTTAGTGAATATTATTTTCTGTTTGTAGGGACCTCAAAACAAATTTCTGCCATAGTCTCGGGCTCAAGTCGCATCATGAGAGTGGCTGTAATAGCTAAATTCCATTCTGGAAATTCGCTAAAACCACCCGTAAAACCTATAAGTCTAGCAAATACTTAACAGATTAATATTTTTTGTATATATCAACATCTAAAATCATTTCAGTCCCTTTTTGACAATCTTGTCAGAACTTAAACACTTTTTTAATTTTTTTTTATTGTTAAAATCGAAACGTCATTTTGAAGACGGTTTAAAATTAATATATTTTACATCAAAATATCAACACAATCACCCCCTAGTTAATTACCCCTAGACTTGATGCTAGAAAATTGAAAAAAAAAAAACAGGTCATATTGATTTTTTTAATTTAGATTTTATTTGTAATGATTGAGTTACGAAATTCAAAAGGACATTTTAAAAATGTGTGTATTCGCTATGAGCTTTGGTCTGGAGGGAATCCAGCACCTCAAAATCGGCTCCAGCGCTCAAGATGAACAGAACATATCAGTTTATTAGGACGGCATTTGTACATAATTTTAATATTTTCTTTAAGAAATAGTATTTTGTTCTAAATACTTGTTTGATTTTTTCAAGGCGAGTATTTGTTACGATTTCTACTTACCAGCTTCTACAAAATAAAAAAAAAATTATTTGTAACACTACTATCAAACGTTATTTTATTTTGGAATTTTCAAAAAAAATATAAAAGTTACGTCTTATACGCTTTTTTTGGGTTAATTATTGAAAAATATTCTATTTTCCGACATTTTTGAGGTAAAATGAGCAGATGTATGGTTTTTGTTAAACAAATTTCGGCTTTTTAATATATTTTCGCCTTGAAATATTTAATATTTTCAAAAATGTATGATAGAATTTGTCAAAATTTAAAATTGTTTTGTTATCAAAAAAAAAAAAAAAAAAATGAATGTGCAAATTTATCTACAAGTAAAATGCTGTGTTTATACATAATAATTATAACAGTATTGTCATTTGGATAAAAAATTACGTAAAAATATTTTATTTGAATATGATTTAACGTAATTTTTATGCGATTGTAGCAAACTCTTATTAATTTTAGTAAGGTGTAAACATAATCTAAATTCTGCCCCGTATCACATAAAACAAATTTTCTTGGTAATTTTCCTATAAAAAAATGGAACAGATAGATTATAAAGATTTACTCAACTGAGAGAAATAGAATATAATTGACTCGTTAAACTGGATTAAAAAAATCATGACACGTCACTTATAAAGTCGTTTTTTTTTTTTAATGTAACATCGCAAAAAATGAGACAGAAAAAAAGACTGTGAATGCGAATGTAATAAAAAATGATTTCTTCCAAAATATTTTCTAGCTTTTCTCAAAAAGTAATTAATTTAGAGCAATGGTGTAAAAGCATTTTTTACGCATATTGCCTTTTACTTTGGATTGGTGTAAAAAAGAAATTAAAAAATTGCTTAATTCTGGCAAAAAACTCATTTTGTTGACAAAAAATGCCCGAAAAAGCTACTTCTGGGCATCCAACGTGTCTGGCTAACGAACTTAGCCGAGCCAATCTAGTCTTCAGTACGCACACAAAATTTCATAAGCATTAAACGTTTCGTTCGAGAGTTATCGCGCGGATTAATATATATATATATATATATATATATATATATATATATATATATATATATATATATATATATATATATATATATATATATATATATATTTCGTATTACAAATCCTTACAAAGTTACAGACCCTCAAAATTTATTTTACTTTATTTTCTCCAAAATGGCAATTCAGCTGTTACAGCTGGTGTCATTAAAAAATTTGAACCTAAGATTATGACAGAAATTTGTTTTGAGACCTCGAGAAACCAAAAATGACCATTAAAATTTGCATATATATATATATATATATATATATATATATATATATATATATATATATAT
Source organism: Brachynemurus nebulosus (assembly GCA_035578155.1). Classification (NCBI taxonomy): domain Eukaryota; kingdom Metazoa; phylum Arthropoda; class Insecta; order Neuroptera; family Myrmeleontidae; genus Brachynemurus; species Brachynemurus nebulosus. Next base: position 10,264,615 of record JAPWDM010000016.1, read on the forward strand.
ATATATATATATATATATATATATATATATATAAATATATATATATATATATAGATATCTATATATATATATATATCTATATATATATATATATATATATATATATATATATATATATATATATATATATATATATATTGAGACCTCGAGAAACCAATTAGTTCTTCTGACAAATACCATAAATGCCTTGAAAATGTTTTAGTTGCAGCATCGGAAATTTCTTTGTGAACAGAACGGAATTCGTACAAATTTTTTATCATATTTAAATCTTGATGAGGTGACTTTATCGCGAAAGGTGCATTAAACCATGAAACAATATATAATTTTACAAGAAATAAACAAATATATCTTAACCCATCTATCTCTGTAGAATTCATTTGAAACTGTTTTTTAAAGATGAACATTTTTAATGCATTAAGGGCTTTCGACATCCATCGTGCATGGTGGTTTGGTCCTGGAGCTCTAAATCTTATTCCATTTTTCGGAGTGCCGCCTAAAAATATCAATGACAACTCCAAGAATTCTTTATAATCGTCTCTGTCATGTTTCTCCTGAAATATAAAATTTTTAATTAAGTTTTAAGAACTTGCTCCACAAATTATCACAGTATTATTGAATTATAATGATTATAATTAGGAATTGGAACAAACAACTATAGGTAGTCAGAAATGAACATTAGCCAAACTGAAGTGTACTCAGTTAAAAAATTAAACAAGTGAAATAATTTCTAAATTTCTTTCGTAACCTTTAAAAGGCTGTAATTTCGATAATAATTTGCGTATCGGGAAAAAGAAAAAACAAAGCTGTTTCAAACAAAATTTTGAAGCTGAAATACCCTACTAGGGTTTTGAAACTTAGAAAAGCAATTTTTTTAAAGGTATGACTCTTACCATAATCGAAAACAATGACAAAAAAATTTCAAAATGTTTGGATATTTTACTTCCCATTTCACAATTGATAATAATGTATTTCATTATCGGTATCTTAGAAAGAAATTATTTCATAGAAAATGTAAGGGTAGAAAGATTTCGGCATTAGAAACACAGCTTGAAAGTTTTCAAATTTTACTAAAGAATACATAATTTTTTTTTTTGTTTCTTCAATTATCTTTAGTTGAATGGTGTTGTCAAATTATAATCTAATAATATACTGTTCTAAAACTATCATAATTTAAATGTACCTGAAGTTGGGCAATAATGAAATTAAGTATTTCATTTTTTTTCTTCTGAGTTACTTTCTTTATAATTGGATCCTGGATACCAGTTTCATATTTTGATTTGTCTATGTCATCCCAAGAATTTTGAAACTTTATAAAAATCGTTACGTTAGGGGAATTTACTCCTGGCCAAACAACTTCGGTGATACTTCTTAAAATCAACTCATAAATATGATGTCGGCATGCCAAATACAATAACGGCTTATTTAATAATTTTTCTAATCGACCGCATGTTTTTTTTTCAATTCCTACAATAAAAGTAATTAAAAATGATTAATTTTTTTTTTGTAGTTATAATTTTATTATTTCTTTAATAGGAACAGTCACCAACAACGGTTTTTATAGTAACAGAACGTCACATAATCAATCAGTGAGCTAGTGATAAGAACTATTTATTGATTTTTTACCTGTATTTGTAGAACATGTATCGAAGCACATAGCTTTGATACGTTCAGAAATGCTCCATTCGTTTATGGTTTCTCTGATAGCGATTGCTTGATTTAAACCAGTCCCATAACTAAGTTTCGGTACTCCCAATAACTGCTGTGTATTGACTCCTAATAAGATTATCGGAAGTCTTTCCACTTTGGTTCGGCCAGTTATATCAGGCAACAACTTCCCATCCCAATGTATGACAACACCTGTTTTCAAATCTTCAGCAATCTTTTTTCTGACTTCGATCCGACTTCGATGAATAGTACAGCGACTTTTGGAAACATCACCCAAGTTGTGTCCTAAAGCAGATGCGAATGCACAAAAAAGATATGTTGCTTTTCTACTGCTCACATTTGCTCTATCCATTGCTGAAACCATATCTGCTACCATAAATTTCAATTTTTTAAGTTTTGGCTCAGAGGGAAACTCAGAAAATTCTGAAGTAGCTGAACGTTTTGATTGACTTGGAGCAGTAGTAACTACAGAATGTTGTGAAAGAGGTAACACAGATTCTAGAAATGAAATTTTTCAAGATTACATTCAAAAAGTAATAAGTTCAGTTCAATTAGCACATAAAGAAGATCACTTAAACTAATTGTAAAGAAACATTAGTTTGAAACAAAGACAATAAAGGCAAACAGTAACTACTTGATTATACCTGTTATATCAATTTGAACAGTGTTTGAACATGATCCAGTACTTTCAATCTGAACTATATTTGCATTTTTTTCCAAATAAATAGACGATGAATTCCTTATCTCTTGAAGAATATTTGAAATTTTCAGTAACTGACTACTTTTACAAATTTTCCCACTATCAATCAAAATTCTTTTTTGTGGTGAGTTTAATGTCTGTAAAGCATTTTCAGGTGTAATATCGAACAATTTATCAAGAGACTCCACAAAAACTTTTTCACGTAAAATTTGTGCTGAAGATTTTTTTCGAGACTTATTTATTTGAATTTTTTTCCAATTTTTATATAATTTTTCAATTTTTAAAATTGAACGATGTGAGTTGTTTGTAGGTAACTTAAACTTATTCCACACTTGGATGACCCCACGCAAAACGGATTTTGCACTTTCTCGAATATTTAGTTTTTCCGTTTGATGTTTATAATAGAATAAACACGAAATATCACGATTTTTTGGTAACATCACATTACTTAAAAATTTTGATTCGAAGCCAGCTAAGCTGACATAGTTTCGTTATTGTGTTTTATTAGACATTGTTTGTCTATAAAGCTAATTATTCCTTTGTTTCGAACAATTACATTTTTTGAATAATTTGAAAAATCGAATTATTCTTTTTTTCGAATCATTCGAATTTTTGTTTTTTCTTTTGATTTTGAACCTTAGACATACTAATAATTGCAATAATATAGTTACTAACATGACTTATAGAATGAATTTCTCTTTATTTTATTTGAATCAGTAATCTTTGATTTAGAAATTCAGTTGCATTTGATTAAAGAAAATCATTGTTCTCTCTGATGACAAATTTATTTGTTACATTCGATACTGATTAATTATAATTGAATTATTTGTCTATTATCACTATAGTTTATCTACCCCGCAGTTAAAAAACCATAAAAATAAGGCTCGACGGGCCTGTAACTTTGAACTAATGATGATATAAAAACTCTCATCCTTATGATTGTGTAGCAAATTTAACGTACTGAAGAATTTCCACTAAATTTTTTGTGCTCTTATCTATAGTTCACTTGATGAAAGTTATAACAATCTATACCCATCTAAAATAGATTAGCTCTCGAACAGCGAACAAATTTTCGAATTCGATGATGATGCGTTCTTGAAAAATTAGTCAATTTTGAGCTTATAATTTCGTTATTGACTTTATTTGGCGATAAAATATTAACAGCAGCAAAAAGAGCTTTAAACAATATCAAACATGTCGACCGGTTTCGGTGACACGGAAACCGGTCGACATGTTTGATATTGTTTAAAGCTCTTTTTGCTGCTGTTAATATTTTATCGCCAAATAAAGTCAATAACGAAATTATAAGCTTAATTGTTTTGGCGAAATTAGAGGTAACAATTTATTTATTAGTCAATTTTTATTTCAATAAATGAAACAAAATAAATATTGTTCTCAAAAGCTAGTTCACTTCGAATAATGCTTTAAAAGCTTATTTTATTTTTTACGCTCTTTCGATGGTATAAAAAAAATTGAAAAATTTTTGAAATTTGGCCAATTTTTGCAAAAAAGCACTAAAAATGGCGAAAAATGGCCAAAATTTTGGCTTCCAAAAATCGGACATATCTGATTGACGAACTCATACTAGTTTTTGTGACTTTTGATCTTCTCACCAAATTTTGTTAAAATTGGAGGCTTCCTTCGAGAGTTATCGCACAGATATATATATATATACATACATACATACATGCATACATATATATATATCTATATATATATATATATAGATATATATATATATATATATATATATATATATATATATATATATATATATATATGCAAATTTTAATGAAGGTCATTTTTGGTTTCTCGAGGTCTCAGTACAAATTTCTGTCATAATCTTAGGTTCAGATTTTTTCATGACACAAGCTGTAACAGCTGAATTTCCATTTTGGAGAAAAAAAAGTAAAATAAATTTTGAGGGTCTGTAACTTTGTAACTATTTGTAAGACGAAAATTTTGTAAGGAACTTTTTTGTAAAGCGTCAATTCGCTCCTCTAGAATGTAAGTGTTCTATGTCCATTTTCAATAAGGTCGATATAGAGAGTGATAGCTGTATAAATGCATATGTTTATTCTACAGTTCTCTCTTTCTATATCGACCTTATTGAAAATGGACATAGAACACTTACATTCTAGAGGAGCGAATTGGACTACAACACTGTCATTTACCATTTTGTCCTATCTTTAATAGTTTAGCTAAAAACTGTAAAAAACGTAAAATTTCAAGAAATTTAAATTCTAAGGCTCTGTAGAAAGTGAAATATTGGTGACAGAAATTTGACTCAATGAAATTTTCTGTCCAAAATTTAATGCTTAATAAGGTGCTTTGATTCATTTTATGGAAAAATAATTTCTTCATAGTTTGCAGGAGTAAATAACATAAAAAATCGTTTTTCCTGTGTTATTTAAATGGGAAAACATTAGGTTCGATGATGTACCTCTAAAAATTGGAATTTTGAGCTGCGCTTGGTGAAGATGTTTTTTTAGACGTATCCTACGATGTTTTGAGTGGAGAGCGATTTTTTTTTTGACACACCCTAATTAATATATATATATATATATATATATATATATATATATATATATATATATATATATAAATATCTAAAATATCTGAGTATAAATCTAAATTTTATATATATATATATATATATATATATATATATATATATATATATATATATATATATATATATATATAAATAAATTTTAGTGAATATCATTTTCGTATTCTAGGGACCTCAAAACATATTTCTGTTATAGTCACGGCCTCATGTTGCGTCATGAGAGCGGCTGTAATAGCCGAATTTCGAGTTTTCTAAACTCGCTAAAAATGATATCGACGTTTAGTATAGTTTTTCAATATTTAAATGAGATGACTTTTCAAGTACGGCAATAACCAGCGGTATTGTTCGCAGCATGTTACCTACTTATCTAAAAAGAAACCGTCGCTTGTAAAACAGGTAACAAATTTAAATACAATTGGGTGAACATAGTGTTATAAGCAATAAAATAATTTAACATCGTGAAAGTTTATGGTCACTAATAATACCCTCTCGAAAAGTCATCCCAAAAATTGTTGGAAAAGGTATACCTATATGAAGCAATTATTATTGTCATTTAATTTAGTAACGATTTCTTGTAGGAAAATTTAATTTTATTTAAGTATTAATTGTAGTTTAGTTATCTTTTTACGCGCTACTTAATATATATATATATATATATATATATATATATATATATATATATATATATATATATATATATATATATATATATATATATATATACGAGGTGTGTTCAAAAAGTAAGGTTACTTTTCAAATTTCTCGAGCTACGTACATTCGTTTTTCGATTTTTTTATTATGTTGCGTTAGTACACTCGTCCCGAACATATGTTCACAGTTTTAGCTATATAGCATTCTTTGTTCATTTGTGAGAGGTTAGAAGTGTTTGGCGTGCTCGGCGATTTTCTGCTGTCAAAAAAAATGTATCAAAGGATTTGCATCAAATTTTGTGTGAGAAGTGGAACTAAGTGCTCCAAAATACTCGAAATGTTAACAGTGGTATACGGTGAGTCTACTCTGAGTAAAAAAAAATGTTTATAAGTATTACAAGCTCTTCCAAGAAGGCCGAGAAGATGTCAATGACGAAACTCGCTCTAGACGTCCCAGCACGTTAAAAACTGATGAACACGTTGAAAAAGTGAAGAAAATGGTATTGGGAAATCGTCGAATCGCCATTAGAGAAGCTGCTGAGTATTAACTTGAAATCATGCACCGTTTGCGAGAAGCGATACGAAAAAAAAAAACGTCCGGAATTGTAGGAAAACAATTCATGGCTTTTTCATCACGATAAGCACTTGCTCACATATCGTTGCTTGTGCGTGATTTTTACCCAAAAACAACACCATAATCATGCCTCAGCTATCATATTCACCGGATTTAGCCCCCTGCGACTTTTTTCTGTTCCCAAAACTGAAGAAACCCATGAAAGGATAGAGATTTGCAACGATTAAGGAGATAAAAACTGCATCGCCGGAAGAGCTCAAGGCTATACCAAAAAGTGCATAACAGAAGTGCTTCGAGGATTGGAAAATGCGTTGGCACAAGTATATTGTATCTTAGGGGGATTACTTTAAAGGGAACAACATGAATATTGATGAATAAATAAAAAGCCTTTGATAAAAACCTAAAGTCACCTTCCTTTTTGAACCCACCTCGTATATATATATATATATATATATATATATATATATATATATATATATATATATATATATATATATATATATATATATATATATATATTATATACAGTTAGGCAGGCCCGGATCTAAGGGGGTCAAACCGGGGCCCCCGCCCCGGGCGTCAGTTTTAGGGGGCGCCAAAATCATGTTAGGTCTGTCTATATCAAATGGTCTAAAAAAAAGTTGGAAAAAAATTAATATTCTTCCAGTTGTTACTATTATATTTGAAGTATTGAGAAAAATTCTTAAAAAAATTATCTAAGCGTGGTAGCCATTTTTGCTTTCCAATTTGCGCTGATTTTTGTATTTGCAGCTATTTATTGCACATATTTCATAAACTGTTCATCCAAAAAGGTTGAAATAAAAACAATTATGTCTATTTATTTTAATGTCTCTTTATTTTAAGTGATGTCCATATTAAACCTTTCGTTCCATAAGAAAACTTTACCTAAAGTTGGGTATCAAAATTTAATAAAGGTCACTTTTTGAACATTTTTTTTCTTATAGAAGGAATGTTTTAAACCTCGCTTAGTATTTTTCATGAGAATATCTATACGGGTACAACTACCCTTTATGAAGCAAATACACACTATTTTAATTGTGAAACTTGTATCCTTTAATTTTTATAAATTCCGAAAGTTGACTTTTTTCCAAATTTTGAAATTTTACGCCCCTGTAAGTCTGATGGGGCTGGTGATAAAAATTTAAAATTTCCACAACTTCTAGTGCTTTCGGAGTAGATTTATTAAAATAAAAAATCAAATTTTACCTATATTGACCCTATATCAAACCCTCAATTTTTATCATTGCTGCAAGGAGAAAAATTGGACTTTTATAAAGGACTTATATACTTACGAATTTTTTTGGCAATTTATGGCAAACGTTGGAGAGGTGGGGGGCGCCATTTTCAAGTTTTAGCTCCGGTTTTAAAAAATCTTAGATCCGGGCCTGCAGTTAGGTGCAAAACTGACAAGTAAAGGGCCCGAGGCCGGACCCATTGATTTCGATGAAACTTAGATATGTTCTAGAACACTAAAAAATAAGCGACACGTATTTTTTTTTTCGGCGGAAAAACGGTTTGAAGGGTTGAAATCGCCCTTCAAAAATTGGGGTAAAAATTTAATTTTTTAAAAATCTCCAAAACGGTAAGAGATAGAGCAAAAGTTTAAATTGGCCATGTTGCTTTTCTTTAAAGAGATATCTTTTGATATTAAATTTGTTCAAATTACACCAACAGGGGTCGTTAAGGGTTAAAATTTAGGGGTTAATTTTGCAAAAAGGGGGTGAAAATCAAACAATATAAAAATTTTGTTTACAGATTTGAAATCTACGTCAAAAAATCTAATTGACATGTTTTTGCTCAATGTCCATATATTAAGTTTAGGGGAAGTTAACTACGGGGTGACTGTGTCGAATAGTCGTACTACTTGGGTATTTCAAGAAGTTTCTCTTCATGGAAAATAGTTTAAGACATCTAGAATAACGTAGAAATGAAATCTTTGATTTCAAAATTCAGTTTGAGCAATACTGGAGAGGGGGTGAGTACCCTCTTAAATTACATACTAGTTAACATACACTTATTTTTAATATTAACACACTGACAGTGGGTAATAATCTCACAATAAGTGGTTCTGAAGTTGGACTGTCGATGTCGTATGTAAGGTTTTTATAAGGTTTGTTTTTTAATGGATGTTATAGTTTTCGTTATCGAAAATTATCCATACTGAAAATAACGATATTTTCAAAATGAATGGAAACCTAATAAAAACCTTACATACGATAGTCCAACTTCAGAACCACTTATTGTGACATTATTACTCACTGTCAGTGTGTTAATCTTAAAACGAGTGTATGTTAACTAGTATGTAATTTAAGAGGGTGACTCACCCCCTCTCCAATGTAGCTCAAACTGAATTTTAAATCGAAAATTTCATTTCTACGTTATTCTAAATGTCTTAAACTATTTTCCACGAAGAAGAACTTCTTGAACTACTCAAGTAGTACGACTATTCGACACAGTCACCCCCTAGTTAACTACCCCTAAGCTTAATATTAGGACATTGAGCAAAAACAGGGCAATTAGATTTTCTGACGTAGATTTCAAATCTGTAAACAGAATTTTTATATTGTTTAATTTTCATGCCCTTTTTGCAAAATTAACCCTTAAATTTTAACCCCCAGCCACCCCTGTTTATACAATTTGTACGAATTGCATACCAATAGATAGCTCTTTAAAGAAGAGCAATACTGCCAATTTAAACTTTTGTTCTATTTCTTATCGTTTTCGAGATATTTAAAAAATTAAATTTTTACCCCAATTTTTGGAGGGCGATTTCACCCCTTCAAACCGTTTGTCTCCCGATAAAAAGAAAATACGTGTCGCTTATTTTTTAGTGTTCTACAACATATCTAAGTTTCATCAAAATCGATAGGTCCGGCCTCGGGCCCTTTACTTGTGAGACAACTAAGTTTTAGATATTTGTATTTCTTAAATATATTATAAACCTTACAATCAAAACAATATTTACATAACTGAAATAGTTATTTTCGATACATATGCGTAAAGAGAGGTATTCTAGTAGGCTTAAATTCGGGCACGAGTCTAAGGGACTGACGTATACACAACGAGATCGAGTGCGTAAGCGCACGAGATCTCGTTGTGTATACGTCAGTCCCTTCAGCGAGTGCCCCAATTTAAGCCTACCGGATACCTCTCTTTACGCATACGTATCGAACATAAGTTTTTATAACGACGGCTTCTAAAGTTTAATAGAGAGAAAAAAATTAATTATTTTTAAGCAATTTTTATTAATTTGTAGAACGTTGTTGTTTTTTTTTATTAATTTGTTGATCGTTTCCATGTTAATTTGAATATGATTATCATTGACAAATGAATATCATTATTTTCTCGCATAGTTTTAGCTACTTTCACGCACACTTGTACTTTCGCGCACAGTTACTGTCATTTGTTTTACAATGATATAAAAAACTGCTCTTTACGCCCACTACACAACGCTCGAATATTGAACTTTAGAAGCAGGTGTTATAAAAAGTACATTTATTGATACATAAGGTTATAAACTTAATTTAGCTTAAAAGGCTATTTTAGAATAAAATAATCATAATGACCTTTGGTTCACTTTTGCACCACTTGTAGCAAGCATCAAATAATTAAACTTTAATATTATATCCACAGACCTTTTGCCTTTCTAACAGCATGTGAATGTTTTTTAATACTTCTAACATGTTATTTCGCAGTAATCAGGTGAGACTTCGTATCACTGTTCCTGTACATCTTTCCATAAAATTTGACGGAGGTGATTCACATTCATTTAAATGTTTATTCTTCAGATATGACCATAAATTTTCAAAAGAATTGAGATGGCCACATCAGGACCTTGAATTTTTGTTTACTTAACCAATTTTTTACTAATTTCGAGGTATTTTTCGGATCGTTGTCATGTTGAAATATTATTTCATCTTCTGGATATGGTATGTTTCTGACTGTTTCTGTTAAATATATCCTGGGAATATTATAGTACAATTTTTTGTTCATATTACCATCAATCCTATGAGTTGGACCTGCATCAATTGCTGAAAAACAACTTCACAACTTGATGTTACCACCACCATGCATTATCGTTTGAATGTAATTCTTTGGTTGTCTTGATTCTTTAATTCTTTTCCAATTCCACCGGCGACCATCTGTACTGTATCTATTAATTTTAGTCGCATGTGACCAAACCACCTTCATTCAATTATCATCATTCCATTTTATACATTGTTTTACAAAATCTAGCTTTAATATTTTTTTAGTGAGAAGTGGTTTCTTTTTTCTTTCGACAGCTCGGAACTTTGCGGAATGTAATGCCCGACGAACTGTCCACTTACTTACTGACTTGCCAACGTCTTTCTGTAAAAGCTGGGTTGCCTCAGAAGCCGAAGTGCTTCACCGGTAGCCAAATATCGAGTAACTCTTCTAAGATCCTCTCCTGATAGTTTATTTTCCGACCACCAACATCTTTCTCTATTAGGAAATTACATTTTTTTCGAATTTTTTGTATTGTCGATTGGCTAATATGAATTTTCTGAGCGATATATCTTGTAGATTGTCTACTTTTAGCGAATTTCGAAAACTCGAAATTCAGCTATTACAGCAGGTGTCATGACGCAACCTCCGGCGGAGACCATAACAGAAATATGTTTTGAGGTCCCTAGAATACGAAAATGATATTCACTAAAATTTATATATATAAATATATATATATATATATATATATATATATATATATATATATATATATATATATATATATATATATATATATGTCGCCACGATAACTTTCGAACGAAACTCTTAATGCTGATGAAATTTCGTATGGAGACTCGATTTTGATCTGGCTTGGCTAAATGCTTTAGCCAGATACATCGGATGCCCAGAAGTAGGTTTTCTGGCCATTTTTTATCATTCGATCCTATCATTAGACAGTTCGATTTTTACATCGTTAAAAAGCCAAAAAAAAGCCAAAAATAAAATTATGAAGAAAATATTCTTATAATTTTCTTCCTATTTTAAGTATTTTTCGAGAAAATGTAAATTTTCACTTTTGTATTAGTTTTCCTTCTTTGTTAGTCTAATAAGTAATTTATATTTATGTGTCAGTTCTATGACATATAAAAATGAAAATAAAATGAAATGAAATATAAAAATATTTCATTTTTTTTTAAAGAATTTTGTGAGAACAAGTGAAATCTATTCACATACATGTATTATAATACACATACATATACATAGTTTTGTTTCTCATTTATTGCATTATAATTAGCATAGTGCTGTCTCAAATTGAAAAATGAAAATTAAGGAGATTTTCTAAGCTTATGTAATTGAAGATTTTTTTCTTATTGTTTTTTTAAATAAACAAGAAACCGAACATTATGTTATGATATAATATTATTATTAAATATGAAACAAAACAACATAATATATGTATGTAAGCACGGAAAAAAAATTTGAATCGATTTTGAAAATTTTTTCACTAATAATTATTAATGTTAAAAAATTAAACAATTTTAAATGGATTTAAGGTGTGAGGTCAAGGTTTTCGGGACCTAAAAAGGTCAAAAATTAATTAACCAATCGATTTTAAAATTTTTTTCACAGTTAGTAAGTTAAAGTATTTGAATTAATTAATTAAATGATGTCCGCAAGAACCTTACGGACTGCCATAAGTTATATGAGATCCCTACAACCCTTTTCTTACTGTTAGAGTACTAGAATTGTATGAGTTTCGCCAGGGTTTACTGATCTCATAATTGCAAATAAAGAACTAAACGACCAGTTTTGAAAATTTTTTCACTGTTACAGAGCTAAACTATTTTAGATAGATATAGAATACATTATGCAAGGTCCGCCAGGGTCCATAGGGCCCAAAAGTGTCAAAAATAAACGAACTGACCGATTTTGAAAATTTTTTCACTGTTACAGAGCTAAACTATTTTAGATAAACAGAGATTACGGTATGTAAGTTCCAGCAGTGTCAGTGGGACCTAAAAGTGTCAAAAATAAAATAACTGACCGATATTGAAAATTTTTTTTACTATTACCGAGGTAAACTATTTTAGATAGGTACAGGTTGTGTTATCTGAGATCCACAACTGTCCTGCGGATGCAATTGCGGCGTAGAATGCTACACAACGGGTTTTCATTATATATATATATATATATATATATATATATATATATATATATATATATATATATATATATATATATATATATATATATTACATAAAGTCCGCCTAGAATATACGGTCGAGCTGATTTTTTAATGAGGTCCACCGGGATCTTGCAGATCCGAAAACATCAGTAATAAGCTACCGAACCGATTCTAAAAAAATTCTCATTGCTAGAGAACTAAATTATTTTAGATGGATACAACTATGCTGCACAAAACCGTTCAGGTTCTTGGGTCCCCAAAAATACCAAAACTAATTACCCAGCCGATTTTAAAAATTATTTTACTCTTAGAAAACTAAACTATTTTAAATAGGTACAGGTCATAGATGAGATCCGCCAGTGCCCAATATTTGGAAATTCACTATGTTATGCAGATGCTGCGAGAGGGGTATTTAATAATTCAATCACTAATTTCTTAGTAGATTTCGATATCGGATACATTATTGTAAATTAAAAATAAAAATAAATGTAGCTTTATTCATTAACTATGGCACGCTGATTTAAACTTAAAATAAGTCGATGCTGTATTCTTTGTTACAGTGACTACACTCAATCGGTATGGACATGTTTTTATCGCGTAGAAAACTCTGTGTCAGCACAAACAGAAATGTGGTGCAAAAGTGAGTCAAAGAAAATATTCAAAATATTCAAAATAAATAGATATGTATACAAATTAATATTTGTTAAGTAGCTGGCAGTCTATAGTTATTCAAAATAACTAAAATTTCAAAAAAGGATTATTATTAAAATTTACTTTCCAAATAATTTCGAAATATTATGAGGCTGGTTCAGTTTTGCACCTAACTGTATATATATATATATATATATATATATATATATATATATATATATATATATATATATATATATATATATATATATATATATATATATATATATATATATATATATATATATATATATATATATATATATAGACAGATAGAATTCTGTATTTAACTTTCGTATTACAGGGAGGTTGGTATAAATAATATTAATATTAAAAAAAAAAAATACATACTTAATAATAAGCTAAAATTTTTAATTAATAAAATAAATTAATACTATGAAAAAAAACTAAAATTAAAATTAAAGTTAAAAACAATTATCAATATTAAAATTAAAACCACAATTATTCATAATTAAAATTTCAATCTTTCACAAGCCTTTACTCATTACAAGATTTTACTCATTTAATATAAAGCTTCTTAATTTTAAAGCATTTACGACAAATAAATATATTTGTATCATTTTATGCTTGTGGGTGGTTGATAGCAGATCAATTAAAACATTTTCAGAATCATTATTTATATAAGCTGAAAGAGAAGCCTGGCGTATTAGTTGTAAAATTGAGCATCTCAGCATGAAGTGTTCAAGATTTTCATTTTCTTTCAAGTTGCACATTTTACAAATTTCATCTGAGGACGAAATGTAAATTAAACCGTTTACCACAAATCGCATTAACCTCAACTGTACTACTACTCTTAATTTGTCTATGCTTACATTTAACTTTATAATATATTCGTTATCTTCAAAATTTAGATATTTGTATAATGTGTTATAACTAGAACTTAGTATTCTTATACTTTGATCTTCAAAATAGCATTTTTCGTTAAATTTTGACAAAGTGTTTTGTTTGTGGTTCTTTACTAATTGAAAGTCTTGCCTTTGTCACAAATGTCTAAAACCCAATTCACTGAGAATTTGCTTCCGCTGAGAGATCCAATTGTACTTAACAGTGTTATGATCTTGTTCGTCTAAGTGTAATAGACGCCTATAACACTGTTTAAGAAGTCTTTGCTCTGGCAGTTTTAGAAGCTTTTCCCACCAGTTCAAAATTAATTTCAGAGCAATTACTGCCAGACTTGTCCTTTGCATTTCACTTTGATAAGGAAATGGGCTGTCGATCTGGGTAAACAAAGAACTGACTTAAAGAAAGCACTTTAAACCTTATCCAGTGAGTTATGATGTCTTACAAGGAGATGCACCCAGAGTGAAATTCGGGATTTTGATGAAACTTCGCTGTTGTGTAGAATAGGCAAAAATAAGGGACCCATATTTTTTTTATCGGCCATCTTCCACGTTTACAGGGTGAAACCAGCCCCTAAAGTTGGGGGTTCAAATCGTATTTCTTAAGATATCTCGAAAACTATAAGAGCTAGACGAAAACTTTAAATTGACGAAATGTTTCTCTTTGATAGACCCATTCACATGTATAGGTTAAATCAGGGCCGGGCTCATAAGAGGGGCTGGAGGGGTGAAAATGGGGGTAAATTTCTTGTATTGCCTGAATGGTTCAATGTATCAAATTTGTGTTATCATAAATGGAAAGAACACCAAAAATTAGGGGATACGTGTTTTTGCGTTTTTTTGAAATATCTGTGGTATCCAAGCCATATAAGGAAGAAAAAATAGGGTAGATTGTGTTGCATTATTATTGATTGCAAATACGTTCTATATTTTTAGTCGAATTTTCTCCGAAAAATTAGACTTATACAGTCTATACGATAAGAGCTGCGAGAGGCGAGACCAGGGGCGCTATCCGTTTTCGGACCCGTAGAACACGATTATGTAAAAAAAAAAGATGTCTGATATATATATATATATATATATATTTTCCCGCAACCTTTTAATATGTGTAGGGCCCCCCTATGGAAGTTAAGAGATGAAATTTGGTAAGTGGGGCTTATTCCGATGCACAACAATACTATCAAAGTGGGGTCAAATTTTGGGCAAATTTTTTTTCGGACCCGACCTTAAAGGGGGTGGTGGGGGGCGGAAAAGCAATAAAACTTTTCCAAATCGGTTTTAAATAAAGTTTCGGTCAATTATCTACAACATATCCAAAATTCAGCTTCCTAGGATGATATGGTGGGAGTAGAGGGGGGAAAAACGATTTTCGCTGGATCTAACAGGCCCCCAGCCCCCCAGAATTAACGTAGAGGGTTGAAATTTGGTGTGTTGATAAAGTTCGTACCTAGGTTGTGCTTTTTGGAGGTTTTAATATTTTACCCCCACCCCCCTCATTTTTAAGCTACAATTTCATGCATTTTCGACGTTTTCGAAGTTTGTACCACTCGCACAGGTCACCCGAATAAACCTAGAGGGCTGAAATTTTGTATTCGGATTGAGTTAGTATCAAGGGGGTGCCTTTTGGGGGTCTCGACTTTTAACCCCTACCCCCACCATTTTTATACCCAAAAGAACATGATTTTTCTTGTTTTTTAACAGTTTCGTTCGGGTCAAAATCTCTCCAAATAAACCTAGAGGGCTGAAATTTGGTGTACAGGTTAAGCTAATAGCCAGACACTGTTTTTTGGAGGTTTCAACTTTTAACCCTTACCCCCACGATTTTTACGCCAATATTTCCTTAATTTTTTTGCTTGTTTTCTAACACGTCTAGAGACTCCATAAGGAAACCTAGAGGGCTGAAATTTGGTACGTGTATTCAGTTAGTATCCAGCTAGTACCTTGTAGGGGGTCCGCATCACTTTTCCCCCCACTTCTCCCATTTTTACATCGGAATTGAATGCTATTGTTAAATGTGTTTTAAAAGCATTATGTTTATTCTAAATACAAGTAGGCGAATAGTAATTTTAAAAAATTTAAAAAAAAGTGAACTTACTTTTATGACAAATGAAATACATACATATTAAGTAATTTAAAAATGTTATTAAAGTCACTGTTTATTTATAAATTAGGAATTTTGGATTTTTAGTATTTATAAAATAGAAATTTTGGATTTTTTTGGAAAAAAAAAATATCTTTATAAAGGCCTTCCAGTTTACTATTTAAAGTCCTTTTTAGTCGAATTTTCTCCGAAAAATTAGACTTATACAGTCTATACGATAAGAGCTGCGAGAGGCGAGAGTACGGGCGCTATCCGTTTTCGGACCCGTAGAACACGAATATGTAGAAAAAAAATGTCTGATATATATATATATATATATATATATATATATATATATATATATATATATATATTTTCCCGCCACCTTTTAATTTGTGTAGGGCCCCCCTATGGAAGTTAAGAGATGAAATTTGGTAAATGGGGCTCAATTTCGAGGCACCTCATACTATCAAAGTGGGGTCAAATTTTGAGCAAATTTTTTTTCTGACCCGACCTTTAAGGGGGTGGTGGGGGTAACAAAACAATAAAACATTTCCAAACTGGTTTTAAATAATGTTTCGATCAACTATCTACAACATATCCAAAATTCAGCGTCCTAAAGTGATTTGGAGGGAGTAGGGAGGGGAAAACGATCTTCGCTGGATCTAACATGCCCCCAGCCCCCCAGAATTAACGTAGAGGATTGAAATTTGGTGTGTTGATAGAGTTCATACCTAGGTTGTGTTTTTTGGAGGTTTTAATATTTTACCCCCACCCCCCTCATTTTTTAGTCGAATTTTCTCCGAAAAATTAGACTTATACAGTCTATACGATAAGAGCTGCGAGAGGCGAGACCAGGGGCGCTATCCGTTTTCGGACCCGTAGAACACGATTATGTAAAAAAAAAAGATGTCTGATATATATATATATATATATATATATATATATATATATATATATATATATATATATATTTTCCCGCAACCTTTTAATATGTGTAGGGCCCCCCTATGGAAGTTAAGAGATGAAATTTGGTAAGTGGGGCTTATTCCGATGCACAACAATACTATCAAAGTGGGGTCAAATTTTGGGCAAATTTTTTTTCGGACCCGACCTTTAAGGGGATGGTGGGGGGCGGAAAAGCAATAAAACTTTTCCAAACCGGTTTTAAATAATGTTTCGGTCAATTATCTACAACATATCCAAAATTCAGCTTCCTAGGATGATATGGTGGGAGTAGAGGGGGGAAAAACGATTTTCGCTGGATCTAACAGGCCCCCAGCCCCCCAGAATTAACGTAGAGGGTTGAAATTTGGTGTGTTGATAAAGTTCGTACCTAGGTTGTGCTTTTTGGAGGTTTTAATATTTTACCTCCACCCACCTCATTTTTAAGCTACAATTTCATGCATTTTCGACATTTTCGAAGTTTGTACCACTCGCACAGGTCACCCGAATAAACCTAGAGGGCTGAAATTTTGTATTCGGATTGAGTTAGTATCAAGGGGGTGCCTTTTGGGGGTCTCGACTTTTAACCCCTACCCCCACCATTTTTATACCCAAAAGAACATGATTTTTCTTGTTTTTTAACAGTTTCGTTCGGGTCAAAATCTCCCCAAATAAACCTAGAGGGCTGAAATTTGGTGTACAGGTTAAGCTAATAGCCAGACACTGTTTTTTGGAGGTTTCAACTTTTAACCCTTACCCCCACGATTTTTACGCCAATATTTCCTTAATTTTTTTGCTTGTTTTCTAACACGTCTAGAGACTCCATAAGGAAACCTAGAGGGCTGAAATTTTGTACGTGTATTCAGTTAGTATCCAGCTAGTACCTTGTAGGGAGTCCACATCACTTTTCCCCCCACTTCTCCCATTTTTACATCGGAATTGAATGTTATTGTTAAATGTGTTTTAAAAGCATTATGTTTATTCTAAATACAAGTAGGCGAATAGTAATTTTAAAAAATTTAAAAAAAAGTGAATACAATTTTTTAACAAATGAAATACATACATATTAAGTAATTTGAAAATGTTATTAAAGTCACTGTTTATTTATTTATTTAATTATTATTTAGGAATTTTGGATTTTTATTATTTATAAAATAGAAATTTTGGATTTTTTGGAAAGAAAAAATATCTTCATAAAAGCCTTCCAGTTTACTATTTAAGTTCCTTTTTTAATATTTAAAAGTAAAACACAAAGGCAATTGGCGGATAAGCATGGATAGAAATGCCCTCGTACGAATTGTTTTGGCTTTTTCCCTGTTAACTTCTATCGGCACAAAATTGAAATTTACTGAGATTCAACCCTTAAAAACTTAAAATCTTTTTATAAAGCCCCGATCAACCGGACACTCATTATCAGTTTTGAAACCACCAAAATTACAAATCGCTTGTAGAGTTTCAATTATATTTCGCTTGTAGACACTCAATACCAAAGAAATAATTTTTTTTTTATTTTTTTTATTTTTTATTTTTTATTTTTTTTTGAAAGAAAAAATATCTTTATAAAGGCCTTCCAGTTTACTATTTAAGGTCCTTTTTTAATATTTAAAACTAAAACATAAAGGCAATTAGCGGATAAACATGGGCAGGAATGTCCTCGTACGAATTGTGTTGGCTTTTTTTCTGCTACCTGTTTTCGGCACAAAATTGAAATTTACTGAGATACAACCCTTAAATACTTAAAACTTTTTTTTAAAGCCTCGATCAGCCGAACACTCATCACCAGTTTTGAAACCAACAAAATGACAATTCGGTTGTAGACTTTCAATCACATTTCGCTTGTAAACATTCAATATCGAAGATGAAGGGGGAAATTCGACTACCGTGATGGGGCCCCGCTGCTCACGGCGTTTTTTTTATTTGTATGTTAATTTTCATCATGAAAATGTAAATTTTTACTTTCCGATAATGATTTATATATTTCTCAGTACTTACTGAATTGGTAATTTAGGCATGTGTATATTTGGTTACTCATATTCGATGTTTTTTATACCTTTTTCTACCAAAGTTCTCTGATCTGCAAGTGCTAATGAATGTTCAGCAAGAAGCAATAATCTTCCGTTCAACAACTGCCTTTATCTTCCTACAAATTCGTTTTTAACCAAATAAACGCGGTTTATTTGTTTCTCAATATTCAAACTATTTTTCTTATTCTTTTTGTATGTTTTATAGGTGTCAACCCCATTTCCCAAATCGCAAAATTTATTACAAAGTACCTGAAGAGTGAGCGAAAGAGATTATTGCTTCTTGTCGAGCATTCATTAACACAAGCACACCAGAGAACTTTAACTTTCACAAAAATAGGTATAAAAAATATCGAATATGAGTAACCAAATGTACACATGGCTAAATTTTCACCTCGTAAACGTGGGAGATTGCCGATAAAAAAAATACGGGTCCCTTATTTTGCCTACTCTACACACCAACGAAGTTTCATCAAAATCCCGAATTTCATTCTGGGTGCATGTCCTTGTTAGTGACCATATTTCGGCCCCGTATAATAATGTTGTTTGCACTATTATTTCAAATAATTTAATTTTTGATTGCCATGAGTTACATTTACTTTTGACCAGAATTGATTTAACACTGCCAATAGCCAACTTGGCTTTTTTTAATTACATTTTCAGCTTGTTGTAAGAGTAAGCCCGAATTGGAAAAAATAACACCCAAATAATTAAAACTTTGCACTTCTTCTATTTTTTCCTTATTTATATAAAATTTATTTTTTTGTGCTCTACTACCTCTCTTGCGAATTGTCATTATTTTAGTTTTATCTATATTTATATATTTGATTTGTTTATATCACAATATTTAAAGAAAATCTTTAAGCTATGCTGTAGTTCCAACTCGTTTTCAGCAACTGTTGTGCAATCATCGGCAAACAGAATATACGATATGTAACTGTTATTCAATTTTACTCCCATAACTCCGTGCTCCTCAAAGAGAGGTTTTAAGTCGCTGAGAAATAATATGAATGACAGTGGACTCAATGAGTTCCCTTGCATAACACCGACGGTTAGACTAGTTTCTAAATTTTGTGTTAAGAAGGTTAGTAAGAGTTTTCCTGATTTATGTATGCTTTCAATAATTTTAATAATTTTACGGCTTACTGCTATCGATTCTAATTTTTTCCAAAGTAAATTGTGATTCACTGTATCAAACGCGCGTTCAAGATCTACAAAACATCTATACATCTACCCCTTACAACGTGCAACGAAAATGTTGATTAATGTGTTTAAAATAAAGATATTGTCTTGACAACTTCTGCCCCTTCTAAACCCAGCCTGATTATCAGGTAAAATATTTGCGCTATCTGCCCATGTTAACAAGCGATCACTTAATATTTTTGTAAATATTTTCATAATATAATTTAACAAAGCTATAGGGGGAGAGGGGGTACATTGATACACGGGGCACATAGATACGGTTGACATTAGTTGAAAATAAATCGCGATCGGAGACTTAAACACGAATACAACGTTAGGCGTCAATCAACACCAACAATATATCTGAGTTGTATCCACGTCTAATCATTGCTTCGTGCTCGACAAATACAAACTTGTTTTGCACGTTCTCAACTAAAATATTGTCGTCCTCTTTCGAGTGTGATTTTGTTGAGAATATTTGTGTTGGTTACTGCATGTGAAATTATTTGGTAAGTAAATGTCCTTCGTAATGTGATATTAACTTCAAATTTTATGAATATGTGTTATTTTAAATTCATGTAATATTTAATTTCTGTGTAGCAGATTGGGGCACATTGATACAAACACCTCTGGGGCACATTGATATGTATCAATGTTCCCCAAGCATCTTCTATGTCTGATGAACAATTGTAACACTTAATATTTTTATTTCTTCAAAGGAAAATGGTGCGAACATACAAACGTAAAACGGACAGAAGTAACATCGACGAAGTTGCTATGGCTTCTGCAATCTCAGATGTTCTGGAAGGCAAGTTATCAATTAGAAAAGCGGCTGATGAATACAATTTGAAAACTGCTACTCTACAATATAGGATTGAAAATAAGAAGAAGAAAGTGGAAGAAAAGGACGTAAGTTATTCATCTAAGTATACCTCTCAACAAGTATTTACTACTGAACAAGAGAAGCAATTAAATGAATACATAATAAAATGCAGTAAAATGCATCATGGTCTTACTTTAACTCAAGTACGACAACTTGCCTATCAATTCGTCAAAAAATTAGATTGCAATTATCCCAAGTCTTGGGATGAAAATAAGAGTGCCGGCTTAGATTGGATATCTAGTTACCGCAAGCGGAATTCTAATATAAGTTTAAGGAAACCCGAAAACACAAGTGTTGCTCGATCATTTTCTTTCAATAAAGCTGCTGTAGATATATTTTTTAATAGTCTAGAAGATGTTCTATCAAGATACAACTTTACAGCTGATCGAATTATTAATTTTGATGAAACCGGTATTACGACGGTCTTGAATACTCCAAAGATATTAGCAGAAAAGATACAGCGCCAGGTCGGCCAAATTGTTTCTGCAGAGAGAGGAGAACTGATAACTTTTGGAGGAATCATAATTGGTACTGGCTATACTATTCCACCCGTTTTCGTATTTCCCCGAGTTCGTTATAAAAGTCATTTTTTGAGTGGTGCACCAGAAGGATCTTTAGGTTTGTCATCTAAATCAGGTTGGATAAATAGTGAACTGTTCTTAGAAGTCCTTAAACACATTCAAAAACATACAAACAGCACGAAAGAAAAGCCTGTTCTTCTAATTTGTGATAACCATGAGTCCCATGTTTCAATTGATGCAATCAATTATTCCCGCGACAATGGCATAGTTTACTTATTGTTTTCTCCGCATACGCCCCACAAACTCCAGCCTCTTGATGTTGGTGTCTTCGGTCCGTTCAAGGCAAAGCTTAAGATAGCTTTTAATGACTGGCACGTTAATCACCCTGGAAAGGCGTTAACTATTTACGACATTTAGCTCTTGCTAAATTGGCTTTTTTTGAATCGTTCACTGCAAAAAATATTACAAGCGCATTTGCAAAACCTGGAATCGTGCCATTTAATAAATTAGCATTTTCAGATGAAGATTTTTCTCCCTGTGAGGTTTATAGCAACCAAGAATCACAAGGTTCTTCTGTAAGCAATTTAAATTCAGCTAATTCTCTCGATCTTGAGGATACAATAATGAATGTGCAATGTGTGACGCCTACTCCTGGTAGAGAACCAACAAATACTACTAATAATGCTTTATCGCTAAATATGCCATCAACATCAAGAATTTCCAAGTTAGGAACCGAAATTTCGACATCAAAATTATGCATAACCCCTGAAGCTGTAAGACCTTACCCAAAAATCAACCATAAGAGCCAAACTAAAAAAGAAAAAGGGAAGGGTAAGTCGAGGATCTACACAGATACTCCAGAAAAGCAAAGAATAGAAGAACTACAGAGCTAAAGATGAAGCAAACTTGAAAAAAGAACAAAGAAAGCAAGCAAGAGATCTGAAAGCTGCTCAAAATTTGTTAGCCAGTGTTGCAAATCCCATTAAGAGACCAACCAGGAAGAATTCAAAAGCTCGAAATCTCGAGAAAGAATATATTTCAAATAAAAACTAGTTCAAAGCTATGTATGTATAAATTATTAAATATTAATTAATGATTATATTAATAAATATTATAAAAATTAATAAACTTGTTTTCTTTTTTTCTTAGTGATATTTCAATAAATACAAGTTAATTGACTATGAATCAAAGTGCCCCGGACGTGTATCAATGTACCCCGTGAGTGGGGCAGTTTGGTACAATTTCCATTGTTTTATAAATAGGGCATAACACTTTTACTTGTTAAATTTAAGACATAATTCATAATAAATAAGTTAGTTAAATATACATGAAACACATCTAGAGATTTTTGTTTTTGTTACTGTCAATAGGTCCCCTTTCCTTGGATCTTCCCTGGATCCTTTTTTAAACAGTAAGACTAACTTACTCTTAGACCATTCGGGGGGTGTTTTTCTTCCGACAGAATGGCACTGAACATTTTTTGTATTAAGAGCAAACAATTTTCAGGTAAATTTTTTATAAATTCATTCGGTATACCATCTGCTCCTGGTACTTTGTTATTTTTAATGTTTTTGATGGCATTGTTTAACTCATTCAACGAAATATCTGCATATAGGTAGGGATGTTTTACATCTAAAAATACAAATTCTTTAATTAAATTAACTGGATAAATTAGTTCAAAGTGCTCCCTCCAAGTTTGATCGCTGATACATAATAAATCGGTAATATTTTTTATTTTTCTAAATTTATTTATGGCCTTCTAGAATTCCCCACTATTTTTTACATTGGATAAGTCATTATGTAATTTATCATAATAGATAGTTTTTTTGTTTTTAGAAATTCTTTATATTGTTTTTTCTCATAAGTATATACTTGGACTAAATCTTTTTCAAAATTGTTATTTTTAGCCAATTTGAATACACCTCTGACACGATTTTTTTTCTCTTTACAATCTTGATCAAACCATGGTTTGCTATAACAAGCAAACCATGGTTTGATCAAGTTTTTGTTATTGTTAATCCATTGTTTTTGTTATTGTTAAAAAGTTTTTTATTTACGCACATATTTAGTGTAAAAGATACGTCTTTTATTTTTTTGAATTAAATTAGTGTAAATTGAGCTAACATCATCAACGTCAGAGCTGCATTCGAAGTCTCCCATTTCTTCAAGAAATACTTTACATACTTTGGGATTTGTTCCATTTCAAATAGTGTATAATAGAAGCCCCAGTGATACTGTCGTCATTCAGAACAGTTTTAGTTTTGTTATCGATATACAGAATGCACGGTAAGTGATCTTATGTGAGGGTTAAAACCACATACTTTAAAATGTACAACTTTGGTCGTTAGAAAGCTAAAAATGTGTTGTTTAATATGATAGAAACATTAATTAATTAAAAGAAAACAATTTTTATTTATTAAAAAAATTATATTTCAATTTTTAAAAAAATAGAGACTATTCACTTTTACTCTCTGATGTGACGTGATCGTCAAAGCAATGCCTAAATAATCTAAACAAGTGCATGGATTTGAAGCTAATTGTGTAATCAAATCCTCCCCATACAGATTGTCTAAATTAAAGTTTTCATTGAATAGATAAAACCATTTAAAAAAAAAAAAAATTGAAGTGGTCTTAAATTTTCTGTCGGGAGTATATATATATATATATATATATATATATATATATATATATATATATATATATATATATAGCCTTCGCCAACAGTATTGAACACCCCTATAAACACGTGTAACTCTAAAATTAATTTAAAAATGACTTTTCTGTTTAATAATAGAATGAAAGGCAATACGAAGAGTTAATTTTAAGCAATTGATAAAGGATTTTAAGGTACCATAAAACATCTGGCCCACAAAATGTGAAATTTGAAGTTTTTTGAAAACTAATGTAACTTATTTGTTAGCCTGTGATTAACTTTCAGGATAACAAGAAGCTGCTGATTGTGAGTGTTGTTTATTCGTATAGTAGAGACAGTTTGTAATACGAAATACCGAAACAACCAGAACTTAACACAAAAACACGAATAAAAATCCAGATTTTATATGAAGAAGGGAAGACTCAAATAGAGATTGCTAAATTAATAAAAGTTTGACGAGGTGCAGTGCAATTTACAATTAAAAGGTTCATGGAGACTGGCTCTCACACAAACAAACTGAGAACGGGTAAAAAACACGCTACTACTGACCGCCAGATTAAAAAACTTATCCGTGACTCACTTAAGGACCCACAGAAGCAGGTTTAAAAAGCCGCAAAGTAGGAAGAAGCCTTGGCTCTCCGATAACATCAAGAAAAATAGTTTAGAATGGGCTTTAAGACACCAGCATTCTTCTGAAGAAGATAGGTCCAATGTGGTATGGTCCGACGAATCTAGTTTCGAAGTAAGTTAAATTCTATACCATCGCATTAAAAGATGCGATTAGATTTGCCGGACCATACCACATTGGACCTATCTTCTTCAGAAGAATGCTGGTGTCTTAAAGCCCATTCTAAACGATTTTTCTTGATGTTGTCGGAGATCCAAGGCTTCTTCCTAGCTTTGCGGCTTTTTAAACCTGCTTCTGTGGGTCTTCTTCTTACAGTTCCAGAACTAATTGGTTTCCTAATGTCTCCCGATAAAGCTGCAGTGAGCTCAGAAGAAGTTTTTTTGCGGTCCTTAAGTGAATCATGATTAAGTTTTCTAATCTGGCGGTCAGTAGTAGGGCGTTTTCTGCCCGTTCTCATTTTGTTTGTGTGAGAGCCAGTCTCCACGAACCTTTTAATTGTAAATTGCACTGCACATCGTGAAACTTTTATTAATTTAGCAATCTCTATTTGAGTCTTCCCTTCTTCATATAAAATCTGGATTTTTATTCGTGTTTTTGTGTTAAATTCTGGTTGTTTCGGCATTTCGTATTACAAACTGTCTCTACCATATGAATAAACAACACTCAGCAGCTTCTTGTTATCCTGAAAGTTAATAAACAGGCTAACAAATAAGTTACATTATTTTTCAAAAAACTTCAAGTTTCACATTTTCTGGCCCAGGTATTTTATGGTACCTTAAAATCCTTTATCAGTTATTTAAAATTAACTCTTAGTATTGCCTTTCATTCTATTATTAAACATAAAAGTCATTTTTAAATTAATTTTAGAGTTACACGTGTTTTATGGGGGTACTCAATACTTTTGGCCAAGGCTGTATACATGAAAAAAATTACTTTTTTATCAAAATTTCCCCAAAATCAAAAGGTTTTACGGCATTTTTTACACCATTATTGGAAAGAGAAAAAAAAATTACAAAAAAAAGTTTTTTGAAGCAGTATTCTATGTAAACGGGTTGCCGTGAAGAACTGATTTTTTCAGACGGAAAGCTATGTTATGCAGGATGTTGCGACAGGGGTATTTTTAAATCAAAATTGCTGTTATCGAAATATTTAAAACGTTGGTTCGTTCCGCTAAACAGAAAAGACATTTTAAAACATTTTTTTTATTGAATGTTAAGTTTTGCGTTGACATTTTGGAATGTTGTTAGTTTTGGTTCATATTTAAAAAGAAAAAATGTGTATCGTATCATTTAGTAAACACATGTAATTGTAAAAAAAAATTTAAAAAGCTATTTAAAAAACAATTAATCATATTCATTTTTTGTTTCAAGATGTTTCGTATTACATACCTTTAAATCTATTAAGCCCGTATTAACTCAGTCATTTTTTTAAAATTTCTAATAATTTAACTCCAAAAAATTCGTTTCATAAAAATATTTTTTCATAAAAAATAATATTTTGAATATCACATTAAAAAAATACGGTATATCATGAAAATGTGTATATAAATGATGAATTGGTAATTATTTCTAACTTAAGGATGTCTTCCTATGTATTTTCTCAAAAGTTGAGAATCTCTGATTTTGTAATTCGTCTAAAAATTATAACTCAATCTACTTATTTACTTTATGATTTTCATTAAGTCTAAGCAGACAATTTATAATTAATCTTAAAATTCACTAATTTCGTTATTATTTCTTACAAGTAAAGGGCCCGAGGCCGGACCTATCGATTTCGATGAAACTTAGATATGTTGTAGAACACTAAAAAATAAGCGACACGTATTTTTTTTATCGGCGGAAAAACGGTTTGAAGGGTTGAAATCGCCCTCCAAAAATTGGGGTAAAAATTTAATTTTTTATAAATCTCGAAAACGGTAAGAGATAGAGCAAAAGTGGTTAGGGGTTAAAATTTAGGGGTTAATTTTGCAAAAAGGGGGTGAAAATTAAACAATATAAAAATTTTGTTTACAGATTTGAAATCTACGTCAACAAATCTAATTCACCTGTTTTTGCTCAATGTCATAATATTAAGTCTAGGGGTAGTTAACTAGGGGGGTGACTGTGTCGAATAGTCGTACTACTTGGGTAGTTCAAGAAGTTTCTCTTCATGGAAAATAGTTTAAGATATTTAGTATAACGTAGAAATGAAATTTTCGATTTCAAAGTTCAGTTTGAGCAACATTGGAGAGGGGGTGAGTCACCCTCTTAAATTACATACTAGATAACATACACTCTTTTTTAATATTAACACACTGACAGTGAGTAATAATCTCACAATAAGTGGTTCTGAAGTTGGACTATCGTATGTAAGGTTTTTATAAGGTTTGTTTTTTAATGGATGTTATAGTTTTCGTTATCGAAAATTATCGATACCGAAAATAACGATATTTTCAAAATGAATGGAAACTTAATAAAAACCTTACATACGATAGTTCAACTTCAGAACCACTTATTGTGACATTATTACTCACTGTCAGTGTGTTAATATTAAAACGAGTGTATGTTAACTAGTATGTAATTTAAGAGGGTGACTCACCCCCTCTCCAATGTAGCTCAAACTGAATTTTAAATCGAAAATTTCATTTCTACGTTATTCTAAATGTCTTAAACTATTTTCCACGAAGAAGAACTTCTTGAACTACTCAAGTAGTACGACTATTCGACACAGTCACCCCCTAGTTAACTACCCCTAAGCTTAATATTAGGACATTGAGCAAAAACAGGTCAATTAGATTTTCTGACGTAGATTTCAAATCTGTAAACGGAATTTTTATATTGTTTAATTTTCATCCCCTTTTTGCAAAATTAACCCCTAAATTTTAACCCCCAGCCACCCCTGTTGACACAATTTGAACGAATTGTATACCAATAGATAGCTCTTTAAAGAAGAGCAATACTGCCAATTTAAACTTTTGCTCTATCCCTTACCGTTTTCGAGATATTTAAAAAATTAAATTTTTATCCCAATTTTTGGGGGGCGATTTCACCCCTTAAAACCGTTTTTCCACCGATAAAAAAAAATACGTGTCGCTTATTTTTTAGTGTTCTACAGCATATCTAAGTTTCATCAAAATCGATAAGTCCGGCCTCGGGCCCTTTACTTGTTAGGGTTATAGAATTTTGAGACTCATTAAACTCTAGGGTTATTAATCTTAACGAAATTTATAAATTAAATACATGGAATAATTTTAAGATGAATTACAAAATTCGAGATCTTAGTTTGCTGTTTAGGGGGAAAGGGCGGTTGCATCTCCTGTAAATGGCCCTATTAAATTATTTTGCAGAAATGACAAACTTTATTGAACTGAAATACAGTACATCACATTACTTACAATTTTAGTTGTAAAATAATTTTGCTGATGAAAATTTATACAATTCAGGAACCCTATGGGTCGAATAGATTTACGGATTATAATCTGTTTTTATTCTTTAAATTCTGAATTGTAAAGTTACTTTCCATTTTACGTAAAAATTGTATGATAATAATTAGAAATATCATAAACAGTATTTTTTTGTATGACTGAAATTATATAGTTTAATTTATAAAAATTATAAAAAATAATTTTTATAATAACAGATGTAAATAAATAAACGACTGAAGAAGACATCAAGGAGTGTCGAAATATAAAATATATGGTTTTGTGATGAAAAATAAATGAGAAATTTACTCAATAATGAATGTTGTTTATTAATTTTCTCGCTGAAGTTTGTCACTGAATTTTTCCAGATTTGGAGTTACGTAAATTTTACCCTGGGGTTTGTGGTTAAAATTATAATTTAAACTAAAGAATTACTTTTCGTTCTCTAATAATGTTTAAAAAGTATTGATATTTATCTGAATTATATGGTCGGCCAAGTGGATGGAAAACGACATTTGATATTACACAACCTAACGTTATTCCAGTTATTGGCGGAAATGATTTCAGCCTACAATAAATCAGTTCAGAGTTGAAGATGTGCCTTTAAGCATTTCTTTAATGCTTAAAAAAGTGTCAACGGGGTGGATTAACCCTCTTTGATGCTCTAACCGTTTTTTTCTTATCGGGCTCCTCCCAACTCCACAAGATATAGAGCACACAAAAAATACAAAACAACAAATAGAATAAAACTAAATTTAAAAAAAAAAAAGAAATCTCAAATTTTGATTCAAATATTCAAAATTGACACTTTGACCGGGCCCTAGCTACTTGTCTCATTTATCTATGCAATGATCCGGCCCTGCGTACATTATTTAACTGAGTGTGCTGTATGTCGATCAGCATCTTGAAATGAACGTCGAAAATAATTATTCGATTATAACGTAAGTCTGGCAACAATTTTGTAAAGGTTGTTGTTGTAGATAAAACGATTTTATCTACAACTTTTTTTGCGTAAAATTGGTCGGTCAATAAAAAATTAAGAAAATTTGAGAAAGGGTTTTTTTAAAGTAAAATTAATTAAGATCTATCTTAGATCATGCATGATGCAGGGAAAACTGGTAGACGTGGTAACAATATCAATTGAACAAGAATTAGCGCAAACCATCGTCTTTAATGAACTAGTTCTTATAGGTATTTTCTTAATTTAAGACTAAGAAAAGCAAAATATAATCTTCAGTTCTTTGTTTTCTGTTTTGCTATTCTTTATTTTTATTTATTTTTTTTTTTTATTTATGTATTAATAAATAATTTATTGTAAATAGATAAATAAGCATTAAGTATTATTTGATTGTGTTAATATATTTTGTGAAAATAGCTTTTACACGTTAAAAGCTGAAGATTCATTGTATGACTTTTAATTGTTATTATGTCTAAATAAGTGTTTATCAAGTTTGGGAGCGCCAAAAGGTATTTCACCTAGAACCCCAAATAACCTTGTGCCGGCCCAGTACTTAACCCTATAACCTCATAACCTATTTAACCCCATGACTTAATGTGCATCACCTCCAATAACCATGCAACTATGTCAGATATGTACGATAATTTAGTAACCGCATAAGATATACGAGTAAATTGCATATATATATATATATATATATATATATATATATATATATATATATATATATATATATATATATATATATATATATATATATATATATATATGTATATATATATATGTATATATATATATATATATATATATATATATATATATATATATATATATATATATATATATATATTTTAATAACTTCATTTTTTTTCAGAAAATCGTTTACAGTATCCAGCAACCTCGCTATATTCCAGTACACATCTTCCACTTCAACGATTGCGGAAAGCATTCGCCGATGTTAGTTTAAGTCGAGCTACATTACCATCGATGTCTTCGTTACCATCACCTTCGTCAGTTATTGGACCAATTAATTTTATACCAAATAATAGTGACTATCAACTTATTAACACTTATTATAATACTACTGTAAAAAATTTCGATCGAATATGGCTTCCAGTAATAAATATTACAAAAAATGATCAATTATCAAATAAAAGTGACTTACTTTATACGAATTCGTATACTAGTGATAATAACAATGCATATTCGTTAAATTGTGAAACATTCATAAATGACAGTATGAATGAACAAATTACTAAAGAATGTATGACAAATGTTGTGCAAGTGAAACGTAAAATCACTGACTTTAGTATTAAAGCTTTATTATGTAATGACTGAATATTTTTGTCACAAATCGTAATAAACTATAATAATTTTTAAAGAATGTATTTAAACTTAAATAAAGGAGATCATACGTTTTTACAATATACAACTTCATTTATTACCATTAATTCATGTGAGCACTTATATTAGAGAAATCATTTTTTACTAAAAAGAGTAAACATTTCCTACCATTTACAATCACTTATTTATACTTAGATAGTTTTAGTTGTTGATACCTTTATGTACATATAAAAAGCCAATACGATACAATATTATACTTAAATGAAATACCTAGAATTTTGCTAAAATGCATAATAATATGTATGTTTTACGGTAAGTATAATAAATACATCCAGTTTGTATTAATAAAAATTAACGGTAGTTATGTCTCAATAATAACCGCATCAAATGGTTAATATAATTAATGACGAGGGAATAATCATTTTTATCGCTTACCACTAATAGTTGGGTTTGGTTTAAGTTAAGGCATTACATCACTTTGAAAAGTCAGAAAAGAAGTTGTTATTCCAAATTTTTTTTCTCCGTAGCACATAACGTAATCAACATAAAACTTTTTAGAGGATATTAATCTGGGATACGCAAAAAAAAAATGTTCCCTCTATTTACAAAACAAAATGGCGCAGGTACAGGTCGAACACGGACGTTTTCCGAAAAATTTCATGGCGGGCAGCATAACAATTTTCAAACAGCAGCCAGAAAATAAAAAAAGTTTCTTCATTATTTAGATTACTTTTTATTAAAGCGGTACACAAGATTGTTAAAAAATATTGCTTTATCGCTAAATGGTAATAGTTAAAAAAAAATATTGTAAATCGACAAAAATATCAACCTTATCTTTTGTTTATAAAAAATCCGACAAAAACAGATATTTGGGAATGTCTGTAAAAAATTGCACCAAGAATATTATGTATTTGTATTTAAGAAAAAAAATAAAGCTTTAAAAAATAATTGAAATCCATTGCTATACCAAGAACAGATATAATTATAATAACTAAACTTACGTACAGATGGTATTTAAAAAAATAATCTAAAAAAAATTAATGCTAATTTCCGGAATAAAAACTTTTATTGTACTTGGCTCAATATTTTTTTTTTTTTTTTTTGTTTTGTTTTGTTTATTAATATCAAGTTAAATATTAAGCCAAGTACAACAAAAGTTTTTATTCCGGAAATTAGTATTAATTTTTTTTAGATTGTTTTTTTAAATACCATTTGTACGTAAGTTTAGTTATTATAATTATATCTGTTCTTGGTATAGCAATGGATTTCAATTATTTTTTAAAGCTTTATTTTTTTTCTTAAATACAAATACATAATATTCTTGGCGCCATTTTTTACAGATATTCCCATATATCGGTTTTTGTCGGATTTCACATATTGAACTATGGACAGTTTTCCGTGCGCCCACACCAGTCTAATTAGTCCTCAATACCTATATTCCAGTAGTTTATGTCTACTCACAATGAGTTCATATTTGGTTGATATAGTACAGCTAAACCTTCTATGCGCCTTTTTTGTGCGACTTTTTTATGCGATTTTTTATACGGTTTTTAAAAAAATGGTTTCTAAATGCACAATGTGAATCAAAATCAAGAGACAGTCAGAAACTTAGACATTAACTATCATTAAGTTTTTTTACAAATGTATTTTCCACAACTTTCTCAATATTATAAAAATGAAATAAAATGTTCTCATGTCTAAATTAATGGTTTATCTTTTTTAGAAAAACAACTTTTAAGAAAATCATGAGGTTTTGAGTGTTACCTGTAATTTTTAAAATCTAATGTTTTTTGTCGTTACCTCTAAGTTTTTTTCCACTGACAAAACCATGTTCAGACCGACTGTTAAATGTTTAGTGTTAGGGTTAGTGTTAGTGTTAGTGTTCACTAAATTTTATATGATTTTCTGAGACGTAAGTAGCATAAATATAGGGATTCTAGAACCTCCTCCCCTCCTCCCGATTTTTTGACTTACCTTGGGACGAGGTAGCTCGATCAGGGCGGCTCCAGAAACCTCCGGCGGTGGGTGGAGGAATATTTTGGTCTCAAACCTACCTGAACCCTGACGAACTTAGCTTAACCTAAGAACTCAAAATTTCCCTAATAGATGGCGCAGTCACCTTTAAGCTCTGTAAATTCCAAGTTTTCACTACTAGATGGTGCTCGTAGTCTGGATACTAGCGAACCCTGTGCGTAAATTTGAAAAATTACCAATAGATATCCTAGCCACATTTGAACTCTGTAAATTTCAAGTTTCACTAATAGATGGCGCTGAACACTAGTGAACCTTATAGTAAATTTGAAAAATTGTCAATAGATGGTGCTTAAAAATCTTTGATAGTTATACTTTTCACTAATAGATGGTGCTGCTAGTCTGAACACTAGCGAACTCTGCGTAAATTTAAAAAATTATCAATAGATGGCTCTCAAAACCTTTGATAGTTATACTTTTCACTAATAGATGATGCTGCTAGTCTGAACACTAGCGAACTCTACACCTAGATTAAAAATTTCGCCTGAAACATCTTTAAACTTGTCTGTGCTTGGATGCCATTAGAAGATATACTCTATATTTGTTAATAGACTGGTTTTAACTTCTATGATTATATATTTTATCTGAAAGCAGGTTTATACAGGTTTTCCTCTAAATAAAAACACATTTTTATATTTTTAATAAATTTATTTAAAATATATTTTTTTTACAATAAATTAAAAATAATATTTAAATGTTATTACAATAATATTTGTATATGGATATAACATTTTCCATGGCGCAAGTTGCTCCAGAATGTTGACCGCATCGAGGACTAGTGTATATCGATGTTATAATCCCCAACTTGGGAAAATGGTTATTTATCGAATTTCAGTAAAATAACGCCGACCCAAAAATACACCAAATTAGACCAAATGACACCAAAAATACGCCAGATTACACTAAAAAGATACTAAATGACACCGAATGACACCAATAATGCAACAAATTACACCAAAGAGACACCAAATGTGGCGCCAAAAATACACCAAATTACACCAAAAAAACACCAAATGACATCAAAAATACACCAAATTACATCAAATGACACCATTGTATGATTGTATATTTTTTTATATTAAAAAGGTTTATGCAGACTTGAACTTGTCTGTGCTTGTTAACTGAAGGCATACCCTATATTTCTGTTTCAATTTCACTGCGTTGCCAAGTGGCCCCATACCTACTTAAACATATTATTTAACGCCATGATTGACACTGACTTCATAAGACGTCGAGCGCATTTTTGTCAACCTGACAATTGTTGGAAATAAATTTTTTTCTAATGCTATCAAAATCCCGTGAGCTCTCGTCTTCCAATTCATCCTCAAAAAATTTTTTTTTCATTGTTGTCGACGGTCCCATTGTTGGAAATTGTGTTGTTGCTTTTAGCTCGAGAATTTTGAATTGTTTTAAACATTAAGGACAGGGTAAGGTATTAAAATAATTTTTTTTGCATTTTTTTAAATTTTTTTAAGTGAATGCGTAATATCTCAAGAATATTGTCTCAAAATTTCAAGTAGATTGGAGCAAAATTGACGAAGTTATAATGATTTTTGTTGTAACCTGGCAGATGTTTCCCTCTCTATCTCTCTCTCTCTCTCCCTCTCTCAGTTATATTATAGAAATTTCAATGCAAGTACAAACGTGTTTATACCTGTACTGTATATTTTGTCAGTGTAGGGTACAAAATTTAGTTTAGCAGTAAGTATTCTATGTCAGTTTTATACAAGAATTTTTAAGTGTTCAAAACTTTAAAGCGTTTTCCCCACAGCTCACGTTTTCAAAGACGGTGCCCCTCATAACTTCAAAACTACAGCACCGATCCATTTGAAATTTTGCACACTACTTCTGTACATAATTTACGAGGTAACACTGGAGAGTTTTTTTCAAATTTCTTAATAATTTTTATTTTACAATAACAAATTAGCCAATTTTTTTCGCAAAAATCGTGTTTTTCCGTTCTAAGTGTTCCAAAAAAGTGAAAAATTGAAATTTCGAAAAACCCTCCCAGCGTTACCTGAGGAAAACTATTATCTAACGAATGAACTTTAATTTTTTTATTTCGGATGATCCAGCTCCAAGTTATGAGGGGCACCGCAATTCTACTTTTTTCCGAGACACGTTCGAATAATTGCTGCCATTACTGTATTTTTTAATATTTCTTCGTAAAAATTTTATACAGTATTCTTCGAATGTTATACTTTAATGTACCACTGGTTTTAATAAAGAGATTTTAACTGTTTCGTCACAAAAAAAATAACAAAAACATGCCTTTTTTGGTACGAATTAACCTTACCCTCTCCTTAAGATATATTTTACCGCTAAGACGGGTTCTACTGTATAATGAAAAAAAAGTAAAAATAAGAACAGTTTTTACTGTAGATGTATCATATTACCTACGTGACATTTTTAAATTTATATAGTTTCATGATATCAAATGCAACTGGTAATTAAAAATTTTTTATGTTCGTAGAGATATATTACTCTATCGACGACTCTTTGTTCTTAAAATACGTGACATTTTCTAATTTTTAACGGAAGTATCATATTTCAATGTCGCGACATACTGACGCCGCGCACATGCAAATAAAAATTGCTTTGTAAGCATGTATGGATAAATTACAAAGTGACCTTTGACACCGGATGCTTATTAAGAAAAAAATTTTCATTTGTACAGTTGCGCCCATAAATATATGAACGCTGAGATTATTTTTTATTTTCTGATGGTCCTTATTAATAAAGTGTAATAGTATTTTTATCATATGCATTTCAAAACTTGCTAGGATATATAATTATTTTAGACTTTTAAGAAAGGGATATAGATAAAAAAGATTGATTTTCTCTCCAAAATTTTTTTGCCAAGTATAGTTACAAAATAAATACAGTATTAAAATTTTTTAAAACTCATAAATTTTTTTTCAATGCTATCAAAATCCCGTGAGTTCTTGTCGATTTTTTCAATCCATTGTCAAAAAAAGTTTTTTTTCACCCGTGTTGACGGTCCCATTGTTGTAAACTGTATTGTTGCTTTTAGCTCGAAAACTTTGAAATTGTTTTAAACATTAAGATAGATTTTACTGCTAAGACAGGTTCTACTGTATTATGTGGAAAAAGTGAAAATCAGAACAGGTTCTACTGTACATGTATCATATTACCTACGTGACATTTTTTAATTTTTTGAGTTTTACGATATCAATTGCAGCTGGTAATTAAAAATTTTTTATGTTCGTAGAGATATCATATTACGCTATCAACGACTCCTGTTTTCTTAAAGTACGTGACATTTTCTATGATCTAAAGGAAGTATCATATTTCAATGTCGCGACATGCTGTCGCCGTGTACATGGAGATAAAGAATTACTTTGTAAACATGTGTATTAATTACAAAATGATCTTTGAAAAGCAATGCTCAATAATCATTTGTATAGTTGCATCCATAAGTATACGAACGCTGAGATTATTTTTTATTTTCAGATGGTCTTTAATAATAAAAGTGTAATAGTATTTTTATCATACACATTTCAAAACTCGCTAGCATATATAATTAGTTTAGACACTAACATATTATCTCCTAATCATGTCACAAACACAGAAAAGTTTAAACCTGAATAAACGTGTTTTCAGATAAAAAAAAAACTTCAAAGTTATAACCTGCTCATCGAGAAATATAGGGTATGCCTTCAGTTAACAAGCACAGACAAGTTCAAGTCTGCATAAACCTTTTTAATATAAAAAAATATACAATCATGCAATGTAAATTAAAAATCACAAAGTGATTGAAAAAGTTATCCGGATCGGTCGGGAATCGAACACAGGATCTCCTGGTAACGGGCCAGGCGTGCTAACCACTACACCAACGATCCTATGCTCGGCAAGCGTCCGAGCCGGACACCCATTCAATCACCTATGTGTATTAGTACTCTCTCTGATTCGAGAAACAGTTACAATTTTAATTTCAAATATTATCGAGTGCTTGTGAGACATTACTACGTATGACAAACTTTTGTTTGCATTTCAACACACGAAGTATTGATATATTCACTTATCGTTCAGCTAAACTGAAACTTTAAGCACTCGATTTCCTTGGTATAGTATGACCAAAAACCACATGTAAATTAAAAATCACAAAGTTAGCCGGATCGGCCGGGAATCGAACCCAGGATCTCCTGGTAACTAGCCAGGCGTGCTAACCACTACACCAACGATCCGATGCTCGGCAAACGTCCGAGCCGGACACCTATTCAATCACCTATGTGTATTAATACTCTCTCTGATTCGAGAAACAGGTACAATTTTAATTTCAAATATTATCGAGTGCTTGTGAGACATTACTACGTATGACAAACTTTTGTTTGCATTTCAACACACGCAGTATTGATATGTTCACTTATCGTTTAGCTAAACTGAAACTTACAATGGTGTCATTTGATGTAATTTGGTGTATTTTTGATGTCATTTGATGTCATCTGGTGTCTTTTGGTGTAATTTGGTGTATTTTTGGCGCCACATTTGGTGTCTCTTTGGTGTAATTTGCTGCATTATTGGTGTCATTCGGTGTCATTTAGTATCTTTTTAGTGTAATCTGGCGTATTTTTGGTGAAATTCGATAAATAACCATTTGTCCCAAGTTGGGGATTATAACATCGACATACACTAGTCCTCGATGCGGTCAACATTCTGGAGCAACTTGCGCCATGGAAAATGTTATATCCATATACAAATATTATTTTAATAACATTTAAATATTATTTTTAATTTATTGTAAAAAAAAATTATTTTAAATAAATTTATTAAAAATATAAAAATGTGTTTTTATTTAGAGGAAAACCTGTAAAAACCTGCTTTCAGATAAAATATATAATCATAGAAGTTAAAACCAGTCTATTAACAAATATAGAGTATATCTTCTAATGACATCATAAGCACAGACAAGTTTAAAGATGTTTCAGGCGAAATTTTTAATCTAGGTGTAGAGTTCGCTAGTGTTCAGACTAGCAGCATCATCTAGTAGTGAAAAGTATAACTATCAAAGGTTTTGAGCGCCATCTATTGGCAATTTTTCAAATTGACGCAGAGTTCGCTAGTGTTCAGACTAGCAGCATCATCTATTAGTGAAAAATATAACTATCAAAGATTTTTAAGCACCATCTATTGACAATTTTTAAAATTTACTATAGGGTTCACTAGTGTTCAGCGCCATCTATTAGTGAAACTTGAAATTTACAGAGTTCAAATGTGGCTAGGATATCTATTGGTAATTTTTCAAATTTACGCACAGGGTTCGCTAGTATCCAGACTACGCGCACCAGCTAGTAGTGAAAACTTGGAATTTACAGAGCTTAAAGGTGACTGCACCATCTATTAGGGAAATTTTGAGTTCTTAGGTTAAGCTAAGTTCGCCAGGGTTCAGATAGGTTTGAGACCAAACATTCCTCCACCTACCGCCGGAGGTTTCTAGAGCCGCCCTGATCGAGCTACCTCCTCCCAAGGTCAATCAAAAAATCGGGAGGAGGGGAGGAGGTTCTAGAATCCCTATATTTCTACCACTGACGTACTACGAACGAAAGGAACGAGATAGAGATATGAGGTTTTGTGCATATGAAAGTACTAGTCTTTAACTACAAAAAATATGTTTTATTTTAGTTTTAAAATCACGCGCACACAAGGAAAAAAAATCTCGGACGGTCGGCATGGGTGTACCGTTACACAATTTTTAATTTGGAAAAAATTAAAAAGTTTCTTAAAATATAGTCCCAAATCTAGCGAACGTCGTAGGATTTTTCTACAAATTGTTTTTTGAAAAAGGGCGTTAGTTTGAACTTTTGTTTTTTTCGGAAGAATTGACCAAAAATCGCTTATAAAATCTATAAAAATCAATTTATCAAAAAAATCCTACGACATTCGCTAGATTCTGGACTATATTTTAAGAAACTTTTTGATTCTATTATATTTGGTAATATTAAACAAAATAATTTTTTAATGATTCGAAAACATAAAAGAAAATAATTTTCAGTATTTTTAAATCTTAAAGTTGGTTTTTAATGACACAACTTACCTAGATATATGGGCGATTCTCTTGTGACGCACGGGACATTTTTGCAACAATAACATTTTTTTAAAAATGAAATTAATAACAAACAAAACAAAAAGTTCATAACATGGGGCAACTGGATTAAAATTTTTTGAGCATATTTTAATTTATATCTGAAATGCAGTACTCCAAATATAAGACATAAACTTCGTTTTGTACGATGTCCCGTGCGTCACGTGAGTTTATGCCTTTTACATATCTTGAGTACTGGACTGCAGATAAAAATTATGATATGCTAAAAAAATTTTAACTCATTTTCTGCATATTATAAACATTCTGCTTTGTTTATTATTAATTGCATTCTTTATGAAAAAATGTTTTTGTTGCAAAAATGTCCCGTGCGTCACGCGAGAATCGCCCATATACTTAAGATCCATCTCTCATCATACTTTTACATTTACTCGTACGTTAAAAATTCTAACTTTAAAAATTTATTGCTTCTAAACTAGACGTCAGAAATTATTCAAATGGTGTCAGTGTATGCATCATATCTTTCTCTATAATATACTAAAATTTCAAATTCTAAACATGGAAAATTTCTTGTAATGGATTCACCTTAAATAATATTATTTTACAACTAGCCGTTTACGTCGTATACCCAGCCAATCGACAACATCTCAGGATGTCAGTCAGTGTTAAATATTTATTAAGATAATATTATTTACTTAAATAGCCTTACAAGTAAAGGTCTTGAAGTGATAATTCAGGATTTTGATGAAACTTGGTAGTTGTGTAGAGCAAGGAAAAATGACAGATACGTATTTTTTTTATCTGCCAAAAACGCCATTTAAGGGGTGAAATCCACCCCCAAAGTTGCGGTAAAAATTTAATTTTGCCAGATTACTCGAAAACTATAACAGATAGAAGAAAAGTGTAAATTGACACAACCCTTCATTTTTAAAGGTCTTTCTATTTATGTACTCAAATCCAGGGTCGGACCTACTAGGGGGGCCTTGACTATAAAATTGGGGGTAAAATTTGAAATAGGGTGAATATGATTCGACCAATCAAAATATTGATATCAAATATGAAAACTACATCAAAAATACTAGTTTACCTGTTTTTGCTAAAAGCCGCTGCGTTAAAGTTAAAACCTCAAATCTTAATCTGCAATCTTACATGTATACCAATATTTTACTTATAATATCTTTAGAAATAACTTTTTAAATCGTTTTTATTTATTGTATTTATAATAATAATGTGTTTAACGTCCGTTTTTGAGACCATTTTATCTATAACAGACACCACCCACATCATTATTTGTATACTTTATTTATTCATTACACAATATATTCGTTACATTATACATTTATGATATGGGTGGAGGACAAGGAAATATTTATTGTATTTATACTCTACAATTAATATTTAAACAAAAATATTGGATAAAATTTTATTATAAAGTTATTCGTACAAAATTAAGGGGTCTGTATAAATTCCCGTAGCTCTAGTTAATATTGGAAACTGTTGAAATTCTTACTAATATTATAAATGCGAAAGTGAGTTTGTTTGTTTGTTTGTTTGTTTGTTTGACTGGCTTTCACGCCTCAACATCTTAACCAATCAACTTGAAACTTTACACAGACGTTGCTTGCGGGCCAGAGACGGTTACAGGCTACTTTTTATTTCGGGAAAATATTTCACTCCCGAGGGAAAATGCATTAAATTACAACAGTTGACTATTAAAAAACGGATAAATGATTTCAAACTTTGTATATTGCTAACAGAAGGGATGAGAAAGGACACAAACTACTTTATGCCCCGGGAAATTTCCCGTGGGAAATTTCATTCCTGTGGAAAAATATATTTTAAATGAAACAAAAAATTATGATAGACAAATATGACGATATACAGCGATAAACATAGGTTATTTTTTATCCCGATAAAATATCTCATTCCCGAGGGAAAATGTAATTAAAACGAAAAAATGAAATAACAACTGACTATTAAAAAAAAAGCATGATTGATTTCAAACTTTGCATATTGTTTACAGAGACATTGAGA
The DNA here is from genome assembly GCA_035578155.1 of Brachynemurus nebulosus. NCBI lineage: Eukaryota > Metazoa > Arthropoda > Insecta > Neuroptera > Myrmeleontidae > Brachynemurus > Brachynemurus nebulosus. The sequence continues at coordinate 10,305,242 of JAPWDM010000016.1, forward strand.
AAGGACGCAGACTACTTTCTATCCCGGGAAAATATCTAACTCCCGTGGAAAGCCTTATTCCCATGGGAAAATATATATTTAAAACAGTATAAAAAAGAATCATTGATTTCATTTGAACTTGGCATGTTGTTAAAGGAATGTTATAGTCTATTTTTTGCCCGGGGAAAATGTTGTATTTCTGTGGGAAAATTTCAAAGAAAAAAGTAATAATACCTACTCGACGTGTAATAGCGACGTGATGAAAGTTCACTTTATATGTTTTAACTAGATGCCATAATTTCAAATTCCACGCGGGCGAAGCCGCGGGTAAGTGCTAGTATTTTAAATAAAAACAGAATCGGTAGAGACAAAATGTAAATTTTCGTAGCATAATATAATATAATTGTTTCAGGGCTCAAAAAAATATACAGGGATATTAACATATGTAAATCCAGGCTCGTAATTATTAGCGGGTCTTCAGTAAAATTTTTTGATAAAATTTGCACTTCGATATTATTATATAGTTTTATCAATTGCAAAACAAATGACATAAATAAGTAATCAATATAACTTCTACTATTTGAAAAAATATGTCTCCTGCACTGATACCGACCATATTTACTTAACAACAAAACGAAATGGCATGAATGGCTCCTTTAAAATGTGTGTTTCTGCTTTTGTTGACAAGTACATATATAGCTAATGTGCTATACGTTTTCATGCGCCTAAAATATCAAAGTGTAGGAGGCCATTGAAAAAAATAAATATTTACTGTATCTAATTTTTAGTACAATGTACTTCCGATTTTCCAGCATTGGTGAATTCCGTTCAGATCACCAATATTCCACAAATATACAAGTAATACTTTTACAATGAAGCCCTTTATATTTTTAGGAGTGATCATGTAATATTCCTTTAGAGTACTATTTTACTAGTTAGTAAAAATGCTAGATCATTAATTTCAAAAAAATCTGTGGTCTGCTGTAAATTAAAAAAATTTTATCAGCGTATTCATAATTGTAAACATTGGCAAACCTCACCTATTATTTTTATAAGCAACCAGAACATTCTTCAGTTTCTTTTACTAAAAAGGAGGCGGTACTCGAATACGTTCTCTAGTTTCCTGGCTTAAAAAGGAATACTATCACGTATCCCGGTTACTTCAAAAAATATAAAAGAGTTGTGGTTTTAATGTTTTTCTAGTTATAAGTATTTAAATAATTGTGGATGAATTTTTTTTTTTTTTATTGTGAATGTAATTGTTGTTACTCAATTGTTGATATGGTTCAAATAAGTTTAGCAAATGTAATTCATATGTTGATGACAACATTTCAAATAACTAATTTTGTTACTTACCCCATAACGTTTCGTGAAATTGAATTACATGATATGTTACGAGATATAATTATTAGAGCAACCTACGATGTGTCATTTGTTATTGAACATGATAATGTGTTGGATTTCGATCCTGAATTTGTACGGAATAGTGCTGAATATAACGACAATCTTTTTAGTGATTATGATGAAAAATCGGAAGAGGTCGAAGTCAGTGTGCAAGAAGAACCATCATGTTCATATGGTGAAGAACATTCTATCGATTTTGATTATAAAGATCGGGCTGTTAAATTCTGGAAGAGTGGAAAGAAAAGAAGATTGGATCTGACTAGTGTTCAGAAACATTTCAGGCGAGTGAAAACATTACAGCAATTGTATAGATGGAAAAAACAAGTAGAAAAGGGCGGAACCAAAAGAGATAAACTACATTTCATAAATGAATACGTTTTAAACCACTTTAGAGACGCAATCGAGAGAGGATCTATAATTCATGACATAAATCTTCGGCGATGGGCACTAGAAGCTCGTGATTTAATTGAATTTGCTGATTTCAAAGTCTCAAAAGCTGGTTGCGCGCCTTTAAAAAAATGTTTGGCATCGTTTCAAGAAAAATAACAAAATTTACTACAAAATAATCTTACCAACAATCATCATCCTTAAAAGAAACATGCGAAGCCTTTATTAATAACGTAAATAGTTATGTGGAAAATTATGAACTACAGAATATTTTTAATTCCGACCAAAGTGGTTTTAATTTAGAAATACATTCAGGGAGAACATTGACGGAAAAAGGTTCAAAAAAAGTCCATGCCATTCATTATTCAATCTCTATCATCCATGACACATAGTTATACCATCCAACCAACAATATCTGCTGGAGGTCAACTGCTTTCACCTCTATTTGTAGTTTTAAAAGAACCTACTGGGAAGTTAGGCCCCAAGGTAGAACAATCATTATTGAAAGCAAAAAACGTTTATATTTCGGCTTCCAAATCTGGAAAATTAACAACGGAGCACTTTAGAGATTGGTTTAAAAACGTCTACCTACCTAGAACTGGAAAAAAATCTGTTTTGTTGCTCGACTCTTGGAGTGGGCAGTGTCCTGCTGTTATAGAAGACGTTATTCCTAAAGAAAAAGAAGTTAAAATATTAACTATACCTCCTAAAACAACAGCTTATTTGCAACCATTAGATGTTTTTGGATTCCGATTTTGGAAGAATTATGTTCGAACATTGTCTGACTTAATCATTTTATCAAATAATGATATTAATCTTCATTCGAGAAATAACATTATAAAAATGCAATCATTGGCACACAATCAGTTATCATCGCCACGCTTTAGAGATACATTTAAATATTCTTGGTACAAAAGTGGTTATATTGATCAAAGACCTCTTTATTTTATCAATCCCGTAGAATACGCTTTCTTTAAAACAAATTTTGATCAACTATCAGAGGAACCAAAATGTGCTGTGTGTGGTGAACCTCCGATTATAAGATGCATATGGTGTCAAAAATTTCTTTGTAGCCTAGTCGGTAGAGTTTTCGGAATTACATTTTTAGCACGATCCAATTTTTTTTTTTTTTTGTATTTGATTTGTATACTTATAGGGAGTGTAAAACCAAAATGGCGTTATCCTACAGGTTGTGCTAAAGCCGCCATCTTGGAAAACGTGTTTTTCCAAATATCTCGTGAACGGCTGGGCCCACAAGAAAAGTACGAGAAACATTTTTCATAAAAAATTATATTTCCCAACTTTTTTATTTAAAAGTTTTTTTTCTAAAGTAATTATTTCAAAAATTATGACGCTTTAATAAAAGCAATTTTTGGTTTTCGGTAAATAATTTAAAAACCGTTAGCGTTACGGTGGTTAAGCTTATTATAAAAATTATAGAATGCACAATTCTCTATAAATTTTGTCTTAAACATTCTTTTCCAAAGCTCTTATTTTACGAGATATCATGTACGAAAGGCTTGAAAATGCGGCTTTTTTGTATCATAGAAATGTTCACGTTTTTGATGAATATACACGAAGGTAAATCAACGTACGTATAGTCTAGGTACGTACGTACCTTCGTGTATATTCATCAAAAACGTTTCTATGATATAAAAAAGCCGCATTTTCAAGCCTTTCGTACATGATATCTCGTAAACTAAAAGCTTTGGAAAAAAATGCTTAAAACAAAATTTGTAGAGAATTGTACCGCTCTATAATTTTTATGACAATATTAACCAACATAACGCTAACCGTTTTTAAATTATTTACCGAAAACCAAAAATTAGGTTTATTAAAGCGTCATAATTTTTGAAATAATTACTTTAGAAAAAAAGTTTTAAATAAAAAAGTTGGGAAATACAATTTTCTATGAAAAATGTTTCTTGTACTTTTATTGTGGGTCCAGCTGTTCACGAGATATTTGGAAAAACACGTTTTCCAAGATGGCGGCTTTAGCACACCCTGAAGGAGGACGCCATTTTTCAGTTTTACACTCCCTATAAGTATACAAACCAATTGTAAAAAAAAAAAATTGGATCGTTCTAAAAATGTTTTGCGATCCGCCATTTTGAACCAGACCGACTAGGCTATTGCTTAAAACATTATGTCGAGGAATATCATTACTGTGAGGATTATCAACCCTAAATTTTTAATGTAAAATAAAATTTGTTATGTACTCTGTATGAATTGGTTAAATTATATGTATAAAATATTAAATACTTGCTGTTTATATACAAAATTAATTTCGGCGCTGATAATAACTAGCTAATAATAATTACATTATGTTTAATAAAAAAAAAAAAAAAAAAAAAAAAAAAAACACATCCACAATTATTTAAATCAGCGTAGAAGACATTTTCTTGTACATATAATAAAAAATGTTGTAATTATATATAAATATAAATGTTAGCTCATTTAAATTTCATCTCTATTGATTCTGTTTCTAAAATATTTCAGCAGTTTCCAATATTAACTAGAGCTACCGGAATTTATACAGACCCCTTAATTTTGTACGAATAATTTTATAATAAAATTTTATCCAATATTTTTGTTTAAATATTAATTGTAGAGTATAAATACAATAAATATTTCCTTGTCCTCCACCCATATCATAAATGTATAATGTAACGAATATAATGTGTAACGAATAAATAAAGTTTACAAATAATGATGTGGGTGGCAGGGCCGTAGCTAGGGGGGGGGCATCATGGGGCAATGCCCTACCTTAAAATATCAATGCCCTACCTTAAAAAGTACGATAATATGCTAAGAAAATTATTTGTTTATAGTATGAGATGATGGGAAAAAAATAATTTATTACACTAGCGTAGTAACACTAGAGGGAATTTGGAGGTTTTCCTTAATTAAATTTAAATATATTTGTTGTCCATATTAGTAATAATTAAACATAACAATCAGTTTCAAATCAACCAATAAAATTTAAATGTACAATACCGTATTTTAAGACAACGGCAAAAGCTAACAATCATTTTCAAATTAGCAAATAAAATCGAAATGTATCTTGGTACTAACAGTTAAATACAGTGACTCAACTTTCTGATCATTGATCAAATGTTAATGTAAGAATTAAATAAGTCAGCATTTTACGAAAACAGTAAAGCTTATTTATTTAAAGTATATGTATGTGTTTATTTATTATATTTTCATATAATAATAAAATAATAAATTATAAATAATTAATATTAGAAAGGTTTACTTTGTGAAAATCCATATTAAACATAGGATCGTTGCTTTATCACTTTTCACAGGAAAATTGTAGAAAAACACGAGTCGACTTTCGGCTTTTACACCATCGTCAGGTGAAAAACATAACTAAAAATTATTCTTTTAGGCGAAAAGTATTTATAATACAAACTGAAGTAAATAATGTATTGGTGGGGGATGTTAGAGGCAGATATAATCAAACCAAATGTAATGTAATTCCCAAGTTGAACAATTTTGATAAAACTAAAAATGTATTATTTGCAAAGGCTCCCGCAGCGAATTTTATTTTAAAACCAGTTAAGTGTAATATAATTAAAATGGCTAGAGTATGTTGGGGAAAACCAGAAACATGAAATAGTGGTGAACATTAATTGCAAGAAAAAAGAGAATAAAATATACAGGTATCTATCTGTGTTAATTTGTCAAAATAGAGAAATGTGTTGATTTACAAGAAAAGTTACACCCCCAGGTAGTTGCTTTTGTTAGACTGAAAGGATTGTAAAATCAGAAATATTGCATAAAAACTATTTTGAAATATTAATTACCAGGAATCAATAAAATTTTTAAAAATGGGTACCTGTCAGCTAAAACTATTCGAAAAACGTGAGATGCATCGTGTTATAAATTTAACAAAGGCGATTTGTTTAGATCAATTTGGTCATTTAAGATGACGTGGTTTGGGTCTTTGTTCAATTTATTGATTTCCAGGGCTTCCAAAATGTTGAGTTTGCGGCGTTTTTTACAAATGTGTAATATTTTGTCAGCAATTTAGCATACCTAGCCCTATGAAAACAAATTCAATGAAACACATTGGTATTGTTAGCCATGGTATTCCTTCTGACATTGCACAAATCGGAGAACCGATAAAGCAAGTTATTTTAGACACATATCCAAAACAAAATAATAGGGCCTTTGTAGCGGACTGGTTCAAAAGATTTAAATGGTTACAATATTCTGTCGAAAAGGATGCTGCTTTTTGCTATCCTTGTCAGCAATTTTTACCTCATGGAAGCAAACAGACTTCGTACACTTCTACAGGATTCAGAAACTGGAAAAATGCCACTGATTCGAAAACTGGGTTTCCAAAACACGAAAAATCCATTTCTCATTTTTCCTGCCACAAGCCATGGCTATGTGGCAAGAAAAATTACATAGAATATCTACAACTAGTAGTGTTGAAACGTTAATACATCAAACAATATTAGAAAAAAACAGGTATTACGTGAAGTCTATTATTGAAGTAATACAATTTCTAGTTGTAAACGAATTAGCTTTGCGTGGAAATTATATTTTAGAAGAAGAAAAAGAACAAGGTTTATTTCAAAATTTGTTTGAATACACGTGCATGAAAGACCCTAGTTTAAAGGAGGCTCTCAGTCATATACCACAAAATGCAACATATCGTTCACCTGCAATTCAAAATCAAATAATTCAAGCAATGGTTCAAGCAGTACGCAGTTCCATTGTTAAAGATATTAAGAAATCTGACGTGACCTGGTTTACTCTAATGGAAGATGGGACGAGAGATAAAAATAATCGCGAAAATATTGCAATAGCAATACGGTATATTAAGGATGGAATTGTCAATGAGTCTTTGCTAACAGTTATAACTACCGAAAACCTTGATGCAGCCACTTTTACGGAATTGACGTTAAATACCCTTACGGAAAATAACATTAACCTCTCTCATATGCTAAGCCAGTGCTATGACGGCGCAAGTGTAATGAGTGGGAAAATTTCTGGAGTTGCGACCAGAATAGAAAATAAATTAGGCCGAAAAATTCCCTACGTTCACTGCTATAACCATCGTTTGCATTTGATAGTCATCAGAACTATTTCGGAAATCACTTTTATTCGTTTATTTTTTGATCAATGCATCATGCTACATGAATTCTTTCATCATGGCAAAATAGCTGCCTTGTATGGTGGAAAAAGGATTGGCCGGCTCCTCCAACAGCGTTGGTCAGGTCATCTGGCGGTTACAAAAGTTATATATGATAATTATTCATCGATTTTGGTAACTCTAGATGAAATCAAAAATGATAGATTTAACGGTGATGACGTCGCCAAGAGTGTCGGCATTAAAAAAGTCATGCTCAGTTTGGAATTCCGAATGGCCATGATTGTCGCCAAAAAAATTTTATCAATGCTTCACCCTGCAGACGCAGCTTTACAAGCCCGAAGCACAGGATTAAAAGACGCGATAACGATCATAAAGTGCGTCCAAATTGAAATGACGAAACTGAGATCAGATGAAATGTATTATCAAATTTTAGAAGAAGCTAAGTCTATAATAAGCGGCGATTTGGAAAATAGGACCCAGACCCAGCAAAGACAAGTCAAAAAATCAAATCAGATGGATGATTACTTGTTATATGGCCCTTCCTCTTCCTCTGCCAGACAAAACCTAGAAGGCCTAGATGCTCTGCCATTTAAGTCTGAGTATTTCGAAACGCTGGATATACTAATTGCTGAATTGCAAAGAAGATTTTCGGACAACGACGATCTGTTAAATTCGATAGCAAGTCTCGACGAGTTGAATGTAGACAAAATGATGCCGTTGAAAAATTTAGGTAAGTAAGAAAATTAAACAAAACTATATCTCTGCTTGTAAAATACTAGTGTTATTTATTTATGGACATAAGTTCACAATTTCCACTGATTTTTTAGGTCTAACGGTTCCATCAAGAGAAGAGGCTACTGTAGTCAAAGCTTATTTGAGTCGTAGCGAGAATACAATGGAAAACACAATACAAGTTCTGTACAGGCAGCGAGAGGCGTTCAAAGATACATATGAACTTTTTGCATCTGTGGCGACCATAGGATGTAGCACTGCTGTGTGCGAATCTACGTTTTCAACTTTGACTGCAATCAATAGGCCTCAGCGACTGTCAATGCGTCACGAAAGAATGGCAGGCATGGTATTTTTGGCCTTTGAAAAGAAAAGAACGAAGTTAATTGATCTGGATGAAGTTCTTCGCACTTTTAATAATATGGCGAATCGAAAAATTCAGCTGTTTTAAGGAAGGACTAATTATTATCGAACTGAATACAATATGTTTGAAGAAATTATATATAAATTTGAATAAATAACTGCTTTGCTCTTATCTATCTGTCACCCCCTCTTGACAATTAAGTACTATCTCACTTACACATACGCAAAAGTACGAGAAAAATCGATTCACTAGATCAAATCAAATAAAATTTTTACTTCTGCCCTACATATAACAACAGCTGCCCTACCTTAAATTCAGCTCTAGCTACGGCCCTGGTGGGTGGTGTCTGTTATAGATTAAATGGTCTCAAAAACGGACGTTAAACACATTATTATTATAAATACAATAAATAAAAACGATTTAAAAAGTTATTTCTAAAGATATTATAAGTAAAATATTGGTATACATGTAAGATTTCAGATTAAGATTTGAGGTTTTGACTTTAACGTAGCGGCTTTTAGCAAAAACAGGTAAACTAGTATTTTTGATGTAGTTTCCATATTTGATGTAGTTTGAATATTTTGATTGGTCGAATCATATTCACCCTATTTCAAATTTTACCCCCAATTTTATAGTCAAGGCCCCCCCCCAGTAGGTCCGACCCTGGATTTGAGTACATAAATAGAAAGACCTTTAAAAATGAAGGGTTGTATCAACTTAAACTTTTCTTCTATCTGTAATAGTTTTCGAGTAATGTGGCAAAATTAAATTTTTACCCCAACTTTGGTGGTGGATTTCACCCCTTAAATGGCGTTTTTGGCAGATAAAAAGAAATACGTGTCTGTTATTTTTCCTTGCTCTACACACCTACCAAGTTTCATCAAAATCCTGAATTATCACTTCAAGACCTTTACTTGTTAGTAATATATGAGGGTTGTCATTTTAAAGTCTGCAATCTCCACCGTGCTCAAATTTTGGGAAATCGCGAAAAATTGATTTAGACTATTGGAGTTCGAATATACTAACAAAAATTAGTAGGCTTATAGATTTAGACCATAAAAAAAGATTTCGGGTGTCAAAATTCACGAATTTTTTAAACTTTCTGAGTTATTCATCTCTAAATGTGATTGCAGATTATGGGCCTATTCGTACCGCACCAAGTCAAAGTGTCTTGCTCTTACTTTTAAGAACATTATACTTGTTTTGAAGAACTTTTGTCTTACTTTGAAGATATTTGTATGTTCCTGTCTCACTTTCCGTGTTCTTGAGAGAAGGGTGAAGGATATGTACGATGTATACCGAACGCTATTACTGACTATAAACTATGTATGCTACAATCATCGTATCATAGAGATGTACACGATATGATTTTACTCACAGAGTACTAATTTAAATACAAGAGTAATATTGTACTAGATTTTAGATAAAATTTCTTGTTAATACAATAATACGTGAAAGTTTTTAAAAAATGTGTTCTTAATTATTTAGAATTTAGCTAATTCACTTGAATGAATTTTTTTAATGAAAATAAGTTGCGTTTTTAATGACAATAGGAATATTCTTATTGGAACGAGAAAAAATTAAAAAATAAAATAACAGAAAATTCTCATATAATTTTTATTTGTATAAATTGAATTATATAATTCATTTTATTTATTTATACTATTATTATTATTATTATTATTATTATTATTATTAATTTTTTTTATTATAATAAGAATTGTACAGAATTTTGATAAGAATTGAATGTAAAATGTTGAACTGGCAAAAATTTTAATAGGTATAAAGAAATTAGCATTATGAATAATACAATTTTGTTCGTCATTGGCCTGGCCTTTATATAAGGTTAAAACTATTCATTAAGAATTTTTTAGTACATCAAACATGTATACGAAGTATCCCATGATTTAAATACCTAATTAAAGCCGGTTACACACGGTCTGATCTCATCGGCGAATAAAATAGACATTATTGACGACGTAAAGATTCTCTCTCGTGTCTCTGGTGGTAAAATTAGGACTAGTATCAAGTTAAAATATACGCATAAATGTTTAATTGGGGATATAAAATCTAGTAATCCGCCCATAATTTGTATAATAGGTATTCTAATGACAATTACACGTATACAAAAATTTTTACTTGATACAGATTCTAATTTAAAAAAACAAAAAAAAAAAAAACAAACCTGAGATGCTTGCGTAATCTTTAATCTAGTACGTGTTTCCCCTCTATCCCATACTCTTCACCACAAGGGATTCATAGTTTACTTACATACTTTTAATCAAAAGTGACGGAGATGAAAAGGAATTGAAACAAAATGAGTACAGTAATAATGCTCAGTTTTCTGAAAAAATTAGTATTTTCTGTATTTTACAGATGGATTTATTTTGTTATAAAATTTACAAGTTAACAATATAGTGTGTAAATTTAACACAACTAAACAACAAACTGGGTCAATTCATGACATGGTTCGCACAAGATCTTATTAACATTATTAACCTAAGAGCTATTGAACGATTTTCACAAAGTATTTTGTACCGGTTAGGATCTTTTACACAAACAGTATATAGGCGCGCGAATCAGAAATGGAGAACCTGGCAGTCCAAAGCGGGGCACAAGACTCTTAATAAAATTTTTGAAAATGCAAAAAAGGGCCCAACTCAAAGTGTTTTGTATCGGTTGAAATTTTAACAGGATATTCCAGACACTCACTGAAGCCAGAAAAAAAATTGACAGGCCGTTTGGTGGAGATCTACTCCTTGCCAGACGGGTCCAAACATGTCAAATTTTATACCCAACTCAAAGTGTTTTGTACCGGTTGAAATTTTAATAGGATACTTCAGACACTCACTGAAGCCAGAAAAAAGATTGACAGGCGGTTTGGTGGGGATCTATCCCGTGCCAGGCGGGCCCAAATATGTCAAATTTTATACCCAACTGAAAGTGTTTTGTATCGGTTGAAATTTTAACAAGATACTCCAGTCACCCACTGAAATCAGAAAATAAATTGACAGGCGGTTTGGTGGGGATCTACCCTTGGCCAAGCGGGCCCAAACATGTCAAATTTTATACTCAACTCGAAGTGTTTTGTACCGGTTGAAATTTTAACAGGATACTCCAGACTACAGAACACTAGAAGCCAACTAATATCAAAAAAGTGTAGCTCGCTTGGTGTCATTTGTTGGTCAGTCACAGCTTAAAGCATGTAGTCAGTCGGTGTCAGTCACCGAATCCACTACGATTGTTATGTATTCTAAGACCTCTGTTACTTGAGCTGCACGTTGCTCTATCTCATAATACGTGTTTTGTAATTGTGTATGTGGATACGCACACAGAAGCAAACATCAATCCAACACCACTGCAAACAGTATGTACTTACACAACATAGTAATGCGAGGTGGGTCACCTGACGGCTACAGTTGGAATACTACCTATTATATTCTAGTTTGGCCCCTTGCTCCAGACAGTCACTGAAGCCAGAAAAAAAATTAACAGGCGGTTTGGTTGGGATCTACCCCTTGCCAAGCTGGCAGAAATGTGAAATTTTATGCTATACTCAAAGTTTTATACTGCCTGCAACTCATATAGTGAGTATACCGAGAAATATACAGAGAATACTATAAAAATTATGTTAGTAAACAGCCAGGCGATTTGAAAGTTTTCATGATAGTGGACGTCGTGGAAAAGTTTTACGCAGTGTAGGTGCAGCCAGTAATTCAAAGTGAAGTATACGGCTTGAAATTGTAAGCGAATATTGTAAAATTTAGACATTTATTGAAGTTACTGAAAAAAATATACGGGGAGGTTTGCTGGGAAGGTAGCCATCGCCAGGTGGTACAAAGGTGTTAAATTTTATACTTTACTCAAAGTGTTAACTCACATAGGTAGTAACTAAATATTCTTCTAAAAATTATCAAATCAAATATCTAGGCGATTTGGGCGGTTTTATGATGATGAAAATTGTCGAAAAGTGTGATCAGTGTATCAAGAAGGTGTACTATAAGCAGCAATAAGTAACGAATTGAGACGATCTGCGTAATTTTAGATCCTAAAAATGGTTTTGAAAAAATAACATAGGAGGACATCATATCGATACATTATTATTAATAGATTTATTAATTTATTTAAAACCATAAAGTTATTTGGGCATATGTGTAAGTAGATAGGCTATGAGAGAGCTGGAGCACCGCAAAACTAAGCAACTTGAATCCTTTTGCCAATGTTTGAAATCGTGTAACTTTACGGTACTAGACATTCCGAACTGATGAGTCATCAAACTGTATCGATGTGCAAACCTTAACCTTTGACCCGGCACGTACCGAGTACATGTATTTAAAATTTGTTGTTGACATATGACCCCAACACTCGCTCATACTGCTGGCCTTGAAATTCCAAACACATGAGTCATCACCAGCAACCAAATTAATTTATGTTAACCCATTATGCGCCATCACAATTTACTTATAACAATTTGGTTTTGTGTTAACCCATTACCCGCCACCACTGACGTAGTTTTTGAATGCAAACCTAACGCATGCGCAGACTGAATTTAAGTACACGACGCATGCGCAGACTGAATTTTAGGTTACAATTTGATAGATGGGGTACACTACCGCGTCAAAAATGTGGGGTTACCCTAACTCGGGGGTGGCCCCAAACTTTTGACACCGTACTGTACTTAAATTTTTGGTACACTGCCGTGTCAAAAGTGTGGACCCCCCCTGTAGCGTGCAGTACTGTACTTATTTTGTGTACGTGCAAACCTTGACCCCAACACGCGCTTGCCTTAATTGCGTCATTTTAAACGAAAGGTACACTACCAAGTTAAAAATATGGAGAATACCCTAACCCAAGGGGCGGCCGCTAAATTTTGTGGGGGCACTGTACCATGCGCTAGCCGCAATCATGACTTCAGACTCCAGACTCCAGAGTCCAGATTTCTGACCGCTACTGTACTGCCGGAAATCGAGTGTTAACTGTACCTTATGGGGATTTTTGGTATATTTAACCTTGGAAAATTCCAGGAATTTTTATCAGTTTTAAAATAAACAAACAACCAATAATTAAATGTTTATTTTAGCTGAATTATGATCATATGACTCATATATGGAGGTTTTTTGGTATAAGAAAGATGACGTCATGGAATATTAATGAGTTAAAAAATTGTTTAGTAAAAAATATCACCCATTGTAGGCCTCAAGCAAGAAATTATTTTTATCAGTTTTAATACTTTAACATTTAACCTACAGTGACCAATTTTTTAGTTAACTAACAAAAGTTCTTGAAATTTTAACAAGTTACAAAAAATATTATTTCTTATGGTGCACAACACTTTTGAATTTGACTGTAGCACAAAACTGTTTCTATATCAAACGAAAATTATCTGAAATAATTCAGTATGTATATATGTATAGACTCTGTATATTAAAAATATTTTATGTATACACTCTGTATATTGAGAATAAGAAAGAAAATTTGTATATAATTTTAATTTTTATGAATACTAGTAAACGAATTGTATAGCCATTTATGAACAAGTATTAAATCTAATTATAAAATAATTTATAAATATTGCAAAAAATTTGTTTAATCAGCAAAATCAATGTATATCATTTTTAATACTGATACATATTTATATTAGGGTATAATAGTATTGTATTTAACATTTTTAAACAGAATAAAAGTTCAATTTTTGGTTTTAAATTACTATCAACACGTCGCTTAATATAAAAATGATAACAGCATTGAGTTTTACTAAATTTTTAAGTCTGTAAAATCAAAATTTTTATAGACTAGAACATTTTGAATTTGCTACTTTATCATTAACATACATATAATATCATGTATATATAACGGGTGTATATTTAGTATTTTTAATAAATATTTTAGTATACAGGGTGTATCATGAAATATGCTTTTCAATTAGAACAATAAATTTCATAAGATTTTTGTTAATACTCTTATAGGTTAACGAAAGAAACTTTTTGCTGTAAAAAAATAGGGGAATTCAGGGTAATAATTAAATAAAACGCACATATTTTTCTTTTTTTTTTTAAATTATATTTATAGAATATGAATACAAAAAATTAAATTGCTTAAATTTATATGTTACTAAAAATCTTTTTATTTTACATATTAAAATTTTTTAAAAGAATACAGTTTTCTAATGAACAAATTTTATCTGAATGGATCATACAGCGTCTTGAATAATATTCATCTCGCAGATTGGAAATCTTCGGTACATCAAATATTTCTTCCAAATTCAAAATCCACGGCTGGTTTTCGGTGTCATCAAACAAATTTGAAATCCATTTCTTCTTTTTACTGCCCTTGACGTATATGACATCAAACTTCTTTAATATAGGTTTCAATATGGTATGAAGTTTTTTGTACGGAATAAATCCATACGACCAAGGTATCCCATGCCAATTTCGGCAAAGCCAACGTGCAGCAACCCGTTCATATTTCTTCGGCAACTCGTTGAAATCAAACGGTGCATCGAATATAAGATGTAGTATTTCATCCGAATTTTCCGCAACGATACCAACTTCTTTAAAATAAAATTCGTTGTTAACTCCTTGATAGCCTTGTATATCAAGAAACGCCATTTTTTATCGCCGCCGTAGAACTGAATTTACTCACACAATCCACAACTTTATATAAAATAATTAAAATTGGTGAGGATAGTTAATTTGTGGGATGTATCCGAAAATGGATACTACTAATAGCTATTGCTAGTTAACCATCAAATTACAAACTGTTAATAATATTTAGCACATTACTGAGTACCATGTTCTTTTCACTTTAAGACCTAATGATTTAAGGAATGCTAAATTTTCGGGTGAAATGTGTTGTCGCTTAAAAGTTTTACGTTTAATGATCTTAGGTTTCGAAAGTCCTTTGCTAGGTTGTCTAGTGGTGGACTGCTCTGAATTGTAAATTATCATGGTTCGAAATGCAATTGTTTTACCAGAAATTGTTTTTTCAGCGAAAGAGATGTTAACTCTTTGACAACCACCGGTAAATTGACAATATTTTGTGTAAGTTTAACTATTTTATACCCTTTAACCATGATAATGTGTATGAGCCCTTTAACCATGATAAGGTGTATGAGCTCTTTAACCATGATAAGGTGTCTGAGTTCTTTAACCATGATAAGGTGTATGAGCTCTTTAAGGATGATAAGGTGTATGAGTCACTCCGGGAGCAAAATGAGTCACTCCGGGAGCAAAATGAGTCCCTCCCGGAGAAAAATGAGTCAATCCGGGAGCAAAATGAGTCACTCCGGGAGCAAAATGAGTCACTCCGGGAGCAAAATGAGTCACTCCGGGAGCAAAATGAGTCAATCCGGGAGCAGAATTAGTCACCCCGGGAGCAAAATGAGTCACTCCGGGAGCAATATGAGTCACTCCGGGAGCAATATGAGTCACTCCGGGAGCAATATGAGACTCCGGGAGCAAAATGAGTCACTCCGGGAGCATGTGAGTCACTCGTCGGAGTCAAATGAGTCGCTCCGGGAGCAAAATGAGTCACTCCGGGAGCAAAATGAGTCACTCCGGGAGCAAAATGATTCACTCCGGGAGCAAAATGATTCACTCCGGGAGCAAAATGAGTCAATCCGGGAGCAAATTGAGTCACTCCGGGAGCAAAATGAGTCACACCGGGAGCAAAATGAGTCACACCGGGAGCAAAATGAGTCACTCCGGGTGCAATATGAGTCACTCCGGGAGAAAAATGAGTCACTCCGGGAGCAAAATGAGTCACTCCGGGAGCATGTGAGTCACTCGTTGGAGTCAAATGAGTCGCTCGGTGAAGCAAATGAGCTAAGTATATATAAGTAGAGAAGCAATAAATCATTGAACAGTTATTCATTTACTAGCGAATGCTTCAGACCTCCCGCTGAACGATGTATAATTGTGATTTTTGTGGTAAAGCATTTACGCGAAAGTCTAATCTTTCTAGACACTTAAATGTTCAACATAATTCGTTAAGCAATATTAATGATGGTACGATTGGAAATAATGATAACTCATCAAGCAAATTCATACCATATGATGCTAATAATAAAACACCTGATGATATCTCTATATCTAGATTTGATGATAATGATGATGAAAATACATCTCAACTACAGCATGATATTGATTACTCTGAAGCAATCTTGAATTCGTTTGACCAAAAAAGGATAGATGCTGCAACTGAAGCCATTCAAACCAAATTTAACTCTTTGAAAAGAGGAGAAAACCGTCGTCAATCTGAAAACAAGAAAGATAGTTGGTCTAATGAAAGTAAGCAAGTAAATCACTTAACAGCAATTAATAACAATTGCAATGAAACAACCTCCTCTTCACAACTAACTAAACTTCTAGGAACTGCTTTAGATATTATAATGTTAAAAGAGGTTCGAAACGCTGACTCGGAAAATGAAGCG
The DNA here is from genome assembly GCA_035578155.1 of Brachynemurus nebulosus. NCBI lineage: Eukaryota > Metazoa > Arthropoda > Insecta > Neuroptera > Myrmeleontidae > Brachynemurus > Brachynemurus nebulosus. The sequence continues at coordinate 10,321,646 of JAPWDM010000016.1, forward strand.
AAAATTGTCAATCAGGTTAAACCAATAAGCTTAAAACGTCATATAGCTTCAAATGGAAATGTCGAAAACGGGGCCTTAGCTAAGCATTTTAAGCAAGACAACTTGAGAGAGTCTAGAAATGTTAACATACAATCGAAAAAAATAAAATACTGGCATAATCCTAATACTTTAATAGATGAATTACAACGTTTATACGAGACTTCAGAGACTGGTGAAAAAATACTCAATATTATTCGAAGTTTAGAGGAAAATAAAAATATGTTGTTGTTTAACGTTTACGATCGAGAAGATTTAATCAAAGAGTTAAATGCTTTAAAAGAAACTACTGTTGGTCGAGAAATATTCTCTATACTTCGCGAACTTCAAAAGGCTGATATTATTGAACCACTAGGTGATTATCTGGATGAAACTGATAAAGAAGATGCTAGCGATTATGATGATGATGATGATGATGATGATTAATTGATTATCCGCATTAAGAATTTACTGAATTTTGAAGAACACCACCTTATAAGAAGCAGCAGTTATCCCTCATTAAAGTGTATATTTTATTTTTATATTATTTAACCCTGTAAGATAAAAAGGTTTTTTTTTTCAAATAAATAACACATATATGTAAATAATTATTGTTCTTTATTTTTAAAATATAAGTATGAATACAAAATATTTTCACAGAAAATGTATATGTAATATTCTTTACAATAAATGTATATGAAATATTTTTTACAATAAATAAATATTAAAAATTGTATGATTTGTTTATATATTCAATAAGACCCGAACGTAATTGTTTCATGTTTTCAGGTAACTGATCCCATACTTGACAAATTCGTTGTGCATATTCGGGTATCATATATGCATACAGATGTTGCACCCAAATATCATATTTCAATAGTTGTTTTGGATATAATAAGGATGAGTCAGAAATATGTCTTCAACGTGTGAAATCCGTGTTGCAAATGTCAATGGTTCACCAACGGGCGGTTGAAAGTTTTCCTCCATTTTCACGCCATTCTTGCACATTTCACAGCGAATTTTCAAACCAGGTGGTCCATCAATATGATCTTGTTGCCATGGTCGATTATAATGTTCAAAACATGGTTCACATTCTTGAAACATGGCTCGATAATCGGATGGTAACCAAATCCAGGCGCGTTGTATGATTTTCGCACCATAACTTTTCAGCACATTCAAACTGATCCACTTGTAGATTTGAAGAAATGTTTCCAAAATTAGTTCGTTCAGTAGCATTGGTTCACGTTCGAAAAATTCACCAATTGAAACATCCATTTTATCCCACTCCATTGATTCCGGTTCAGACAATTTCAAATTTTGCATTTTTACAATAGCATCAATTGTTTTTTCATAGGTATCAACCCGTTTACGTAGTTTATCCAGTTCACTTGAAAATATTTGTAGCCGTTTCCAGTAAGCCGATGATGACGATGCCATTTCCACTTGCGTACTAATTTTAACGTTGTTGATATTCAGTAATTTAACGAGTAATGTCCCCATACTAAAGTATCCGTTTCCCCCTCCACAATATGTCGTTTCGTATCGTACGGGCTGAGCGCCACCTTGTTCTGAGTTACACTATACACATTATGTTTTTTCGATTGTATCAGATTTTGTTGTCGGTTTATGATTGTATGGTGTTTTAGACAGTCCACGTAATCGTTGAAAGTTATCGTTTTCTTAACCACAGAGTTCTTTACACCTTTCGCTTTCTTCGTGTGATCCTCGCCGTCCACTTGACAACTATACATTTTCGATCTTAAGCCCACAAATTTTGTAAATATTCGTCCATTTAGCTCATCCTTCATTAACCCGGGTATTTTCTTATTTAGTCTAGGCATGTTGTATTGATTATCCGCGCTGTAATCCGACGTATCAAAGTATTGAATATCACGTTTCATTATTTCGTAAATATCTGGGCATTTTATCTCGTAAATTAACGAATCCGTGTCTGTGTAGAGTAATTTGCTGTTGTTCCCGAACGTTGGCTGTATGTAGTTGTAATGAAAATCGTAGACACATGTTTTCGAAATATCCAGAATTGCTTGCCCGACGTATATTGGTTTGTTCATAAACACTTCCGTTTTTCGTAGTTCGACTGCAATAAGATTCTCGTCAAATATGGTGCGGCTGTGGAAATTCGGTTTTGCTATCATAACTTCCGCACCATATCGTCCATACCATTTCGTTAACAGTTTCACAATCGAGTGTTTCCGTACGTTTTCCATCGTTTTTCCGAAGACCGCGTTGTTGAGTAGCTTGTAGAGATTTTTCTCGAATTCGTTTCCCGCCGTTTGTCTTAGAGCTGTGTTTAAATCTATGTAGGATTTAAGCCATGGTGATTGATCGAATTGTAGCACTCTATGTATTTTCTTTAATTTCATCCCGTGTTGTAGACATTGTTTCAGGTTCCGATAGTGTATCACGTATTTCTGTTTGTTGTATAGCGTTGCCAGTAACATTTCCTGTTTAGTACCGGGTGCACACATTCTCTCTGGACATAATGGTAAATCGTTGTGTTTATCATGCAGTTCTCTCGGGTATTCCAAATCCACTTCCAGTAAATATCCTATTGGTGAATCATCAGGTATTTGTTGAACATCTATTTCGGTATTATCCATCCATTTGAAATTTCCCGTTGGTAAGTATTGTGACATTGCCCATCCATATAAGTTGTTCACGTCATAGTACATCAGGTATTTTGATTCCTCGTCCGGATCGTAGGTGTTCATATATTTATTGTTTGCTGTCGCGTATCGGTTACTACACTGGCTCAATCCACCTCGAATACCACGTTCAATGAATAATAATTGGTCCACATCAGATATCAGTTCTAACTCTACTTTTGTATATTTTAAGGCTGCATCCCACGTAAGTCCCGGCGTCGTGTAGTAATGAGCAGGATCCAATCCGTGTGTGCGCATGCACGTATCCCGAAAATTCTCGAAAACATCCGCGAGTAGTAGTATGTCCGTTTTCATATATAAATCCGAGTATTCTCCAAGCGTCTGTATGTTGAATGTATCCCAAACTTTTTGTGCGTGTATATAGTCATCCATGGTAATATCGTTATCGTTCAGTTGATTGTAGAATTTCTCCCGTGATGGTAAACATGTTTCTTCCAATTTATCCCAGCTAGATATGTAGTCGTATGGAAAAACACCTTTGCGCGTAAGTAATTTGTAATCGGTATCCGGAAATTGTGATTTAACTATGTTGAACTCGTTGAGATATGAAGATAATTTATCCAAACTTGATGCCATAAATCGGAAAGAGTCGATGAATCTAAATGTAATTTCGCTGCCCGTAACATGTTTAGTGAATGCAATATATCGTTCCTTGTTGATTGGTAGTAAGTCGACACGTCCCTCGAATGCTGTTGCTATATCCTTTATTACGAAATGTGCATCATAACCACTCAAGTTGTGGAATACAACAGGAATCATATGAAAATCCTTATAATTCAAGTTGCATCCCTTGTGCGCAGGTCCATTGTATTCGCCGGTGAAGTGGTTATGATCACGAACCACAATATCCTCAAGTTTGAATGGTTTCTCGCAGATGTGGCACCCGGTACTTCGTTGTTTAAGTTGCTGTTGTTCCTCTGGTGTTAACTCGTTCATTGGTATTATGTTGTCATATATGGGTTCCAAGATATTTTCACGTAATGTTGCCAGTTCTTCCGCGAACCATTTTTCGCAATTTGGCCCGCGGTATGATCGATAGTAGCTTAGTTGATTGTTGTAGGAGCAGTGAAAGTAGTAACCGATACTGTATGCCCGATGTTGTTGGTACGTTGTTGTATTCTTCTGATTTCCGTTATCCGTCACAGGTTGTAGGAATGACTCGACGTCCGCGTAAATTATAAATGGAACACGTTTTTTGTTGCTATAATTCTTGAACGATATGTATTTGCTTTTCCCTTCTGGCATTATCACCCGACAGTTGTTCATATTCACGCAGTCTTCCGTATGTTTAATCAGTTTATCCTCCGTATGAAAGTAATTTAAGCATCGATCACAGATGTATTTTTTTCCATTACGATTTGATAGTTGTCTTGACACGAGTTTTGATAAGTCCTTAATCCAGCAGAAATGGTAACGTAAATCTTGATCGTTGTCCTGTTCGTTGTCCTCATCCTCGTAATACTCGTTCTGGATCATTAAAAGGTTTATGTGGTTTTGTTTCTTCTCTTTTGTTAGCGCAGCAGGTACGGTTTCAAAATGTCCATTTTGTTTTTTTAGCATAAACACGTTGACTGATATTGTTGGGTTCTGTTTCTCGAATTTGCTCAGTTGTTGGATCGTCATTGGAAATTGTATCCCGTCTAAATTTAGCACCGTTGAGTAGTGTGGGTACGCTGATGTTCTGTTAACACACCCTTGCTTTGCTGGATAAAGTGCTGATACCACTGCCCACGCGAAACAGGCGTCATCGTTGAAGTTTTTTACGTTGATACATGCTTTTTTCGTTTTTATTTCTTGAGGTAATTCGATGTAGCTTGATCCACGGAAAGGTGTATACTTGTTGATGTTCACAGCTAGGTTGATTATGCTTGATAAAGCCCATCCGCTCCCCGACTCGGTAAACTCGCTCAATTTTCTCAAAATTGGTTCCCGTACATGTTCCATGTAGCACTGTTTTAGGTTTGTTCCACGATCTATTATGATATTCGGTGTATTGAAGTGTTTCATGTCGTATTTATCCTCGTCACCATCAGTTTTCACAAATAACCCGCAAAACGTTGTGTTGACTTTTATCGTTAAGTATTTTTTTAATATATTTTGTATTCGCCGAGTGAACATCGATGTAGCGTCGTCTAAAAAGTCCTTTGGCTCTATGTGTGTTATGTTGGTAACCACTCCCGTTCGTATTCGACTTGCAAATGCGGATTCCACGTCAGCCCATTGAATTCTATCAGATCTTTTACCTTGATTTCGATTCATGCCGGCACCTGAAACAATCAATATAAAAAAAATTATTTATCAAATTTATAAAAAATCATTAAAAAAAAAATTATTTATCAAATTTATAAAAAATCATTAAAAAAAAAAAATTATTTAAAAAACTTACCATGTTGATATATCAAAATTATAAAAAAAGAATCATTAAAAAATAAATTTATATTTGAAAAAACTTACCATGTTTTCGTAGCGCCTTCATTCTGATTCGAAATCCTTTCATTTTTCCCGCACATGACTCGAAGTGTTTCCGTTGTCCCAAATTTTCCGCTCCACGTATAGCCTTGTTGATTAGTCGTATATTGGTATTTGTATGTTTCATCCATTTTTCCAGTTCATCTGCATCCCGGGTATCCATTTCCAGTAATGATAGCGCGTTTCGTACATTTTCCACCATTCTAGTTGTCACGTCGTTTAATGAAGCCATTGTTGTATTTTAATTTAAAAAAAAAAACCTCGATACAAATTCTTGCAACAATAACAATATTAACTGCTTGAAGTTTGCTGAAGAAGTGATTTGAGGGAACACGCAGACCTCAATTTATACGATTTTGACTGCTCGAAAAATTCTGGAGGGGAATCACAAAAAATGCTGGCTCAGAATTTTTACAACGCAAATAACCGAAGGTCAAATGTCAAATTCCGAGAAATTTATTTCGCATTTGAAACCTAATAAAAGAATTGCTGACTAATCTTAAATAAACATTTTTTAAAATTAAACCTTATATAAACAAATTGAAAAAACCCCCGATTATTATCAGGCCATAAATTAAAAATTCCGAGAAAATTATTTCGTATTTGAGATCAAACAAAGAAATTGCTGTGTTGTCAAAATCTTAAATAAACATTTTTAAAATTAAAATATGTCTTATATAAATAAATTAAAAAAATATCTGAGTATGAGTCAGCAAAATCTTAAATAAACACACAGCTATATTAATAATTTATGAGGACATTAATGTAAACAAATTTATTTCAATTCAACAAGTTGTGACATGTTTTTAAATAAAATTCCCCTCCGACTATGATGTAAACATATCATGAAATTACAAATAGTTAGCTAAAAAAGCTTAAATAAACAAACTCAAACCATATAAAAAGTTACGAGTTAATTTAATAAATAAACAACTTATAAAGTGCTGACCACATATCCCCTGAGGTACAGCTGACACCCAAATTTCCGGCAGTACAGTAGCGGTCAGAAATCTGGACTCTGGAGTCTGGAGTCTGAAGTCATGATTGCGGCTAGCGCATGGTACAGTGCCCCCACAAAATTTAGCGGCCGCCCCTTGGGTTAGGGTATTCTCCATATTTTTAACTTGGTAGTGTACCTTTCGTTTAAAATGACGCAATTAAGGCAAGCGCGTGTTGGGGTCAAGGTTTGCACGTACACAAAATAAGTACAGTACTGCACGCTACAGGGGGGGTCCACACTTTTGACACGGCAGTGTACCAAAAATTTAAGTACAGTACGGTGTCAAAAGTTTGGGGCCACCCCCGAGTTAGGGTAACCCCACATTTTTGACGCGGTAGTGTACCCCATCTATCAAATTGTAACCTAAAATTCAGTCTGCGCATGCGTCGTGTACTTAAATTCAGTCTGCGCATGCGTTAGGTTTGCATTCAAAAACTACGTCAGTGGTGGCGGGTAATGGGTTAACACAAAACCAAATTGTTATAAGTAAATTGTGATGGCGCATAATGGGTTAACATAAATTAATTTGGTTGCTGGTGATGACTCATGTGTTTGGAATTTCAAGGCCAGCAGTATGAGCGAGTGTTGGGGTCATATGTCAACAACAAATTTTAAATACATGTACTCGGTACGTGCCGGGTCAAAGGTTAAGGTTTGCACATCGATACAGTTTGATGACTCATCAGTTCGGAATGTCTAGTACCGTAAAGTTACACGATTTCAAACATTGGCAAAAGGATTCAAGTTGCTTAGTTTTGCGGTGCTCCAGCTCTCTCATAGCCTATCTACTTGTGTATTTAAAAAAAAAATAAATAAATATTTTATCAAAAATAATGTAATAATTACGAATACATATTATAGTGAAACAATTTATAGTTATATGTAATAATGAAAATTTTAAAAAAATAAAAGACTGATGGACCCATACTGCATCTTGCAATTTCTTTCAATGCAAAGGAACTAAAGAAACATTATGTAGGTACCTGCTTATTTTTGGTTATAAAAAATGCTTTAAATATTTATCAATAACTTTCTACACAAATATTGACAAATGTTTGTCATCTGGATTTAGAACAATGTAAAAAAAATAACAACAACAAATATAGAATGGTAATGTTTACAACCGATTTGAACTTTTAAATAATGAATGATTAATATATAGTCCTGTATGTGCTAAGGAAAAGGTCCTTTGGATTTAAAAAAAAATACATTATCTTGTACCATATTGAGGCGTTTAAAATCAAAATCCGTTAAATTCATTAAAGCAAATTTTAAAGGAAGCTTAAAAAACTGTTAACTACAGAATTATTAAAGTCGTTTATGTTTGGAAATATTGACATGGAACTACTGATGAGGAATTCGCAAAGTTTCGTACAGATTCTTTGAAAATCAAATAATTATGAAGGATTTAATATTTGCGATAACGGGTTTTTATCCCAAAATAATGATTTAGAGGGTTTTAATCTCAGATTTGGGATTTAGCATGTTTTTAAACAGACACTTAGTTTTTAATGCAAATTGAAAATTTCAAGGTGCAATGGCGATAAGTTATTGTTTTTGTTTTTATATTACACTTTTAGTCTTATTGTTAGTAAAAATGCACCGTTTAATGTTACTAATAATAATAATAATATATAAATCAATCTATTTATTTAAGTAAGTGACTAGAAAAGAAAACGTACTTAAGATAGAAGTTTTTACTGTGAAACTGAAAGTCATGTGGCATTAAGACGAGTTTTGATTGGCTCGAAAATATTTTATCGGATTTTGAAATAAATAATGACGAAATGGGCAGTAAATTTAGAGAGCTTCGCTATGAAAACAATATTTCTAACTTTATTATCAGCAGAACATGGCTGCTTTTGATATAAAAAATTTTTTAAAATGTGTTTAGCCTCTCACCTAAAATAATCCATATTTAACTCAATTCAACCAAAAAATGAATTTGGGTGATTTAGGTTCAAGACGCTTCGACTTAACAACGGCATTTTTCAAAATAAAGGTTAATAATTGTTTCCATATGACTCAATTTTGGGGGCCCCTGAATTCCATAGGTCCGCAAGCATTGTCTTCCTAATACTTATCCCAATGTTTCGAAGTTCTTTGTGAGTGAAGACGTATAATAAGATTATTCCTTTTAAATTTAATTGTTGCTTTCATTATATAGTGTCTGGAGTATCCTGTTAGAATTTCAACCCGTACAAAACACTTTGAGTTGAGTACAAAATTTGACATGCTTGGGCCCGCCTGCCAAGGCGTAGATCCCCACAAAACCACCTATCAATTTTTTTTCTGGCTTCAGTGAGTGTCTGGAGTATCCTGTTAAAATTTCAATCGGTACAAAACACTTTGAGTTGGGTATAAAATTTGACATATTTGGGCTCGCCTGGCAAGGGGTAGATCCACACCAAACCGTCTATCAATTTTTTTTCTGGCTTCAATGAATGTCTGGAGTATCCTGTTAAAATTTCAACCGGTACAAAGCACTTTGAGTTGGGTATAAAATTTAACATGTTTGGGTCCAGCTGGCAAGGGGTAGATCCCCACCAAACCGCCTGTCAAATTTTTTTCTGGCTTCAGTGAGTGTCTGGCGTATCTTGTTAAAATTTCAACCGGTACAAAACACTATGAGTTGGGTATAAAATTTAATATGTTTGGGTCCATCTGGCAAGGGGTAGATCCCCACCAAACCGCCTGTCAAATTTTTTTCTGGCTTCAGTGAGTGTTTGGAGTATCCTGTTAAAATTTCAACCGGTACAAAACACTTTGAGTGGGCATAAAATTTGACATGTTTGGGCTCGCCTGGCAAGGGGTAGATCCCCACCAAACCGCCTGTCAATTTCTTTTCTGGCTTCAGTGAATGTCTGGAGTATCCTGTTAAAATTTCAACCGGTACAAAACACTTTGAGTTGGGCATAAAATTTGACATGTTTGGGCCCGCCTGGTAAAGGGTAGATCCCCACCAAACCGCCTGTCAATTTTTTTTTCTGGCTGCAGTGAGTGTCTGGAATATCCTGTTAAAATTTCAACCGATACAAAACACTTTGAGTTGGGCCCTTTTTTATATTTTCAAAAATTGTTTTAATAGTCTTGTGCCTCGCTTTGGACTGCCAGGTTGTCCATTCCTGATTCGTGGGCCTATATACGGTTTATGTAAAAAATCCTAACCGGTACAAAATACTTTGTGAAAATCATTCAATAGCTCTTAGGCTATATTTTCTTCTTGATTCTGATTGGTTGATATTGGAGATTGCCGAGTTTGTTATGACATGGGGCTTGTAGTATTGTACAAATATATTCATACTGATTCATACACATATACGTATACATACTGTAATATCCCAAAGATCTATTTTTCTTAATTGTAAACAAAATAGTAAAGTGGCTCCTACACACTCAGTAACATTACACAAAATCTGATCTTATGCAATATTACGGATCAATTTTTTGTAGATTATACTGAAGGGTTGTACGACATGCAGCTTTATTTATTTACAAGTTTAATTTGTTTATTGTGTCACCTATTGTGCCTATAATTTGAACTAGTTTAAAATATTCATTTATAAAAAGTAATTGAAGCGTGGAAGTAGCAAAGGCACTAAGTACCAATTCATATATTTTGAGTTATTACACAAATAAGGAATAAAAACTCCTTGCAATTTTTTATTTACTTATTATTACACGAGAGGTTTGTATTTTTTCGAATAAATTTGGGTTTGTCTAACGAAAATTGCTTTAGACAAGAAATTTGAGTTATAGAAAACACAAATTTATTCAGAAAAAGATAAATCTAAAGTGTAATACGGTAAGACAATTTAACGAATAAAATAAATTAGTATAATTCATATTATTAATTAAATTATTTAATATATTTTTACCATGATTCTGAAATCATTTAAATTTACCAATAAGAATTTTTGTTTCGTTTTTATTGTGTTTACCTACAACGAAATGACCAATGAAATTTTTTGTTCCATTTTTTTCGCTGTAAAAATTTGTCCTAACTTTTCTCCATGGTAAAAGTGAAAAAATTACAATATTTTTATGGCATTTGATACACATGAGTTAAGTTGTCAAGTTAAAAATTAAAAATATGATAAATATTACTTTTAACTTTTGTTTGGGTTTTGGCGATGTCGTATAGTACGTTTTGAAGACTAATTTTTTAAAAAAAAAGCTTTTTTTGGCACTTAGTGCTTTTGGTACTTCCACCCTTCAATTATTTACTGCATCGTAGCATTTTTATCAGTTAAGGGAGGAGTTCAAATAAAAAAGCAACTTTTTTATTTATGATTATTTTGCTTGTTGAAATTTTTTTCAAATTAGGAAAGGTTTCAAATAGAAAATTTTGTTTTTGAAACATTCATTACTCTTCCCTGTGGGGGGAGGAGCCCTTTTTCACAAGTTTTTAAGCGTTTACAAGGAACGCCATATCTCAAAAAGTAATGAATATTTTTTAATTATTTTTTCATTATTTATTCCTAAAGGACCTGTCCATAAAGCTGAGTATGGGTTTCAGGTAATTTTAAAAATTAACTATAAAACTGTAATCCCAAAGTTCTAGAAATTATAAAATCCAAATTTTTATTAAAAAAAAAATGTTTGCAATTGTTCAAATGGAAAAAGCATACTCCACTTTATGCGCAATATGTTTATGAACAAAATAAAAAAAAAAATAAGTCTCCATCTTTTCTAAAACTTGAGATATGATTTTCCTTGTCGGAAAAAACACAAGTTTCGGGAAACGGTAAAAAACAAAAATAATAACAAGAGAAGCGGTTTACTCACTGTTTATTAAAACGTCTACAAAGGCATACAAATAAAAGAACATTATTTCAGTGCATACTATAACTCGTGTACACACCAAAACTAAATATTACTGATCAAATCGCGAGGAGGGGCGAGCGTTATCTGCAAAGGACCAGCAACTTGGCTGTGCAGCGGCTTACACATAAATATTTTTCTACTTGAAAAAAAAAATTTTTGGCCATATTTTATATATCACCGTGTTTGTAAAGAACCACAGAACGAAATAAAAACAAAAAACGAGATTCGAAAAAAATTAGTTTATTAGCCGCTTCTGGGGTGAACTCCCCCCTTAATCACTTAACATTTTGAATCAAAAAAATTTTATTATCGTCTAAAGAAGACTTTAATAAATTGCTCAAGCTGATTGCATAATACTATTGAGCGTGTAGGGATTGCTTATACTTAAAGGTGCTGTAAAGACCTTTTTACATATATAGGTACATACACATATATACGCATATTGTGTATATGTATACATTATTGGTAACAGTTTTAAAACTACATATGTGTGTATCTGTCCTTTCGTTCACACTGAGGCTGTGTTCGGATTGTCAAATCTATACATATAATAAAATTGTAACGAGACCATTTCTGTACATGGAATATTTTTTGAAAATTGTACTGGTGCTGTAAATAGTTATAGATGTAGATACCAAAACAGTGATTTTTAGAATTTTTGTCTGTCTGTCTGTCTGTCTGGACACGCATCACGCAAAAACTATTGGACGGATTTTAATGAAATTTGGTGTGATGATAACTTATTATCTGGGTCAACATCTAAAATACTTTTTACTCCGGGAAAATTTCTCATTCCCACGGGAAAATGGAAAAACCATTTTGAGCATGTGCACACATTAGGCAAAAACTATTGGATGGATTTTAATAAAATTTGGTGTGGTGATAACTTATTACCTAGAGCAACATTTAAGATACTTTTTATTCTAGAAAAATGCCTTATTCCCACGGTAAAATGGAAAAACCATTTTGTGCATGTGCACGTATTACGCAAAAACTATTGGACGGATTTTGATGAAATTTGGTGTGGTGATAACCTGTTACTTGGGTCAACATTGGGTTAAGATACTTTTTACTGCGGGAAAATTCCTCATTCCCACGGGAAAATAGAAAAACCATTTTGAGCATGTGCCTGCATTACACAAAAATTATTATTCTTTGCAAGTTCTGTATAATTATTACCCTTACATACTGCTCATTGAGTTTATAACAATGTTTTGCACGAACAACGTCGCGGGTACGGCTAGTAAATAAAAAAAAATTTAAAAATTAGAACTCTCTTATTTAAAAATTATCGTCTATTCTTCATTTACAGATATTGTATAGGGTCTTAAGTTTCTGAAAAAAGCAGTTCGAGACCTAGATTAATAATATGTTCAAATTTCCCACACAAAATATCGTTTTTTATTAATAGTACATAATTAATAGTACATAATTTTTATAGTACATAATTAATTAAAATGTCATCTAAACATTTCAAAGAGACAGACACGGGAATATTAGAATATTATATGACTAGAATAATGTAATTAAGCATTAACAATCGCCATTAGACTCGTATTTGATGTCAACAATGCCGAAACAAACAATTTTTACATTAAAATAGTTAAGTAATAAGTTCGATAATTATACAAGATTAAAAATCGTCAGATGTATGGTAAAACATTTTCATATATGACTACCAAATTCTAAATATTATTCGCACCAGTCTACTTGATGTTAAATACAGACTAATAATGTTGACAATCCGTGCACTTTTCCTTGCACAAATTTAAATTTTAAAAATTAATATGTAAATTTGAAAGATAAACAAGAATGACAGATAGGTTTTATATTCAAAATCTATGTTTCCATTCTGTCTAAAAAGGGCCTACCTAAAAATATATAATGTGTGAAGAAATCCTCATATTTTTGTACATAAAAACAGAAACTTTTACTAGTGTTAGATACTGATATTTAAGAACAGAAATAGTAAAAAATATGAAAAACTGATCGGACATTTTCTCTCCAGTTAAGATTTTAACACATAAAGGCCTTTTTCAATGTATTATGGGCGGCGCTTAAAATTTAGATAAACTAATTTCTTTAAAGACATATTATTTAAAGTCTATTTTCCAACCGACTTTACGGGACGTATGCGGGGATGGTACAAATCAATATTTGATTGGGATATGGAAAGAAGTTATTTTTCTGTTCGTTTAGACTGTTTTCGCTAACTTCAAAGCAAATTTTTAATACTCGTGAGGCCCAAAAAAAACCTTTTTTCTTGATATATTGAACCAATTTCAAAAATATTGTATACCGCCCTAGATAATTTGTCTAAGAAACTGCAGATAAAATTTCAAATCAGTCAGATGAAACTTGCTGAAATTATCTTGGTGTTTTGTAAAACGTAATTTTGACAAAAGCCCATAAGTTTCAAAACGTGTTTACCGTTTTGTGTGTTTGTACCTATCATTTTTGAGTTATTTATGGAAATATAGCAAAAGTAACGAAATAAGTTAATGGAAGAAAGTAATTAAGAAAAAAGTTATTGACCAAACTGAAAGATTCCAAAATGTTACGCGCAACGGAGCAGCGTTTTTATTTAAACGTATACAATTGCTCGAAGTCATTTCAATAATCGGATTCAAAATGATTTTTAAAATATTTTCGCAGTCATAATTCTTTTCGAATATCATTCTAGAGACGTTAATATATCATTTAAGCCAATAAAAAAAAATGGAGTCCAGACTTTTTTGGAGGATGTGTTAGTTTGCATTTTTGAGAGCTATTGCTGCCTTTATTGTGCCTTCCCGTTACGGATGAGTAATCTAGTTTTAACTCTTTCCTTTTTAAACAGTATCATACTGGTTTCGGTAGGACTTTTTCGAAAGCTTTTAAGTGTTGATTTTCTTTTTTTACCGCGGCTTGGATTTTGGAACGACACCATAGAACAGGCTTTGGTTTACTTTATTGATATATGATATGTTGTTAGAAGTATCAAAAATTTGGCCACCAAAGCCATTTTAATGCTAAAATCTTCAACTATTTCATTTATATCCAACTATTCTATCTCACTGACAGTTGAAGTTAATTCCATGTATAACTTTCAATTTGCTTTATCAAAGTTAAATTTATAATTACTGTCGATGCTTATTTGGTTATCGTCTGGTAGACTAATTAAAATACGTGGTCATGGAAAATGGAAAATGGTCACTTTCGTACAAGTCTTCGTACGTACCATTCAATATTACATTGCAACTCGGGGCTGCATAAACTTAGGTCGATAATTGTAAATGTGCGATTTGCTAAATAGACATGAATGTGTCGTCCGTTGTTTAGTAAGATTATGTCGTCGTTATTTATCAGTTTTTTCAATATTTATAAGTGAATCTGTCATTATAAAAGGAAAATACTGAAAATAAAATCTAGTAAAAATTTTAAAGCATTTTATAATAGAAATTTAATGATAACGAATATGTAGAAATTTACATATTTAAATTTTGAAAATATAGTTATTTTCGGTATCGATGATTTTCAATAACAAAGGTAGGTAGGTTTAGACAGTCCTAATATGTTTGAAATACCCACAACTTGCTTTGGTTAAGCGTTCAAAAATTTCGTTATTTTTTCGCCACGGCGGACCGTTTACGAGATATTTACGATCAAAAGTTTACAATTACGAAAAGTATCGGAAATTAATTTTTTTTAAATATTCTATTGATGACCAAATCAATGGGACTAATGAGCCTGAATTAATCAATTAGAATTAGTTTATGATGAATAAATCGGTATCGATTTACGTATAGGTGATAGGATAGGTTTTTTGAGCTACGACGCACTGTTTACGAGATATTTACGATCAAAATTTTCAATAACGGAAAGCATCATTTATAAACAAATAAAAAATAGAATCTTACATTTTATAATAGACCGACTTTAGAGCTTTTGAATGCTCAATTTCATTCCATTTTAATTGTAATGAGTACACATTACATACACATTACTAACAAATGTATACAGCCTTGGCCAAAAGTATTGGGCACCCCCATAAAACACGTGTAACTCTAAAATTAATTTAAAAATGACTTCTCTGTTTAATAATAGAATGAAAGGCAATACTAAGAGCTAATTTTAAATAATTGATAAAGGATTTTAAGGTACCATAAAACACCTGGCCCGCAAAATGTGAAATTTGAAGTTTTTTGAAAAATAATGTAACTAATTTGTTAGCCTGTTATTAACTTTCAGGATAACACGAAGCTGCTTAGTGTTGTTTGTTGGTCTAGTAGAGACAGTTTGTAATACGAAATGCCGAAACAACCAGAACTTAACACAAAAACACGAATAAAAATCCAGATTTTATATGAAGAAGGGAAGATTCAAATAGAGATTGCTAAATTAATAAAAGTTTGACGATGTGCAGTGCAATTTACAATTAAAAGGTTCGTGGAGACTGGCTCTCACACAAGCTAAATGAGAACGGGCAGAAAACGTGCTACTACTGACCGCCAGGTTAGAAAACTTATCCGTGACTCATTTAAGGACCGCAAAAAAAAACTTCTTCTGAGCTTTATCGGGAGACATTGGGAAACCAATTAGTTCTCGAACTGTAAGAAGAAGACCCACAGAAGCAGGTTTAAAAAGCGGCAAAGCTAGGAAGAAGCCTTGGCTCTCCGACAACATCAGGACAAATCGTTTAGAATGGGTTTTAAGACACCAGCATTCTTCTGAAGAAGATTGGTCCAATGTGGTATGATCCGACGAATCTAGTTTTGAAGTAAGTTAAATTCTATACCAGGGGTGGCCAACCCGCGGCCCGCGGGCCGCATGTGGCCCGCCTAGAACTTTTTTTGGCCCGCGAGATTCATCACGCTTATACAAAATACATTTTTATTTTATAATGACGAAAGTAGTGAAAACCAATGTATTTAAAAAATATATAATATATGGGAACGCAAAATTTTTAATGCGGCCCGCGGAGTTATGATGCGCTTCCAAAGTGGCCCGCAAGATCATTTGGGTTGGCCGCCCCTGTTCTATACCATCGCATTAAAAGATGCGATCAGATTTGCCGGACCATACCACATTGGACCTATCTTCTTCAGAAGAATGCTGGTGTCTTAAAGTCCATTCTAAACGATTTTTCTTGATGTTATCGGAGAGCCAAGGCTTCTTCCTACTTTGCGGCTTTTTAAACCTGCTTCTGTGGGTCCTTAAGTGAGTCACGGATAAGTCACGGAAGAAGACCCACATTCTTCTTACAGTTCGAGAACTAACTGGTTTTCCAATGTTTCCCGATAAAGCTGCAGTGAGCCCAGAAGAAGTTTTTTTTGCGGTCCTTAAGTGAGTCACGGATAAGTTTTCTAATCTGGCGGTCAGTAGTAGCGCGCTCTCTGCCCGTTCTCATTCTGTTTGTGTGAGAGCCAGTCTCCACGAACCTTTTAATTGTAAATTGCACTGCACATTCGCAATCTTTTATTAATTTAGCAATCTCTATTTGAGTCTTCCCTTCTTCATATAAAATCTGGATTTTTATTCGTGTTTTTGTGTTAAGTTCTGGTTGTTTCGGCATTTCGTATTACAAACTGTCTCTACTATGCGAATAAACAACACTCACAATCAGCAGCTTCTTGTTATCCTGAAAGTTAATCACAGGCTAACAAATAAGTTACATTAGTTTTCAAAAAACTTCAATTTTCACATTTTGTGGGCCAAGTGTTTTATGGTACCTTAAAATCCTTTATCAATTGTTTAAAATTAACTCTTAGTATTGCCTTTCATTCTATTATTAAACAGAAAAGTCATTTTTAAATTAATTTTAAAGTTACACGTGTTTTATGGGGGTGCTCAATACTTTTGGCCAAGTCTGTATAATCCCGTTTTTTCTAGTCTCGAACAACACTGTTTCAAAGAACATGGAACCAATTAATCGTGTTCTTCGGAGGATTGCTGTATTTCCGGAATAGAAATTATCCTTAATCAGTGTAATTAGTTTGCGGTGTTATCCTTTCTGTAACTTTTAACGTGTGATGTCCTTTTATGTTATATGGATGTTCAGCTAATAGACGGGATTCTTGAATTACTATAGACGTCTGGGTGCAAAGCGATACCAGCTGCTTCAGTTCTTCACTATTAGTTTAATAAAATTGTAGTTAGATCATGCATTTCAAGTAGGCAAAAAAAGTTTTTTTGAAGACCGTAGGAGGGTCTGGAATGAACGTAAAACTGCGTTTTCGGGATTGCCGGTGTTGTAGTTTTATTTTATTTTATTTTGTTTTATTTTATTTTATTGTTTTTGCTGGTATAACATTACTAAAAATAAGTATTACATATTAACCTTAGGCATTAACACTACTCCACACTATCCGTTGTGCTTAAAGCCTTTCATTCCAAAACTGTTAGTGGGATGTATGAATGAATAAGTGAATGCTATAAGTGGATCGAGATACAAAGCTCCCGTCGCATGTAGGTCACCAAAACGGACCCATTTTACTCCACATCTTCCAAAAGGAACTAGCTAACACTCCGTCCCTCGTAGAAACTCAAAATTGCACTAAAATCTGCTCTACTGATGTCTTCGCAACTCAATATTGGAGATTCTAGATACTTACATCTTAAAGAGCACAATGCTTCACAAGAACATCAAACAAGGGGGCAGGATTCGCTTCTAGGCCACGTCTTCGATAAGAAAAATTCCTAGTCCCATGGTAATCAGATGCTTATTTAGGACATTATTCCCCGTGAGTATACCTGTTAATCGTTTCGGTTCTAACTTGTACCATGTTTAAAGATTGTACTTGTCTTCTTTTTCCCGTTTTAAACTGGGTAAATCTATGTTCAGTAAAAACGCTCCCTTTTCTTTTAAGTAATAGAAAATAATGTTTTACAAAAATAAATTATTTAACTATGTAAGCACTACGTTTTCTATATTTTCTACGTTATGATTACCCAGGTTCAAGGTCCGTGTTCCCAAAAATTTTCTTTTTTCTAACCCGGGCTCCGTGGCTACAACCCCGTCCGCCCCTCTCGTCGGACCTCTCCAGATTGTGGTTAATATCAAAAAACGTCATTATCAGTAATAATATTGTCGGATAGTTCCTAATGGATATTTCTACATGCTCGTTAAACGAGATTGAAGTTTTGTCTAGGTTCAAAGTAAAGGTAAAGTTATGGTAAAGTTTGTCTAGGTAAATACTAGTATTTGTTTCTATTATTTGTATTCTTGCTGGTACTCATGATGTATTGCACTCAGAAAAAGAATGAATAAATAAAATGTTATTCCCTCGCTGGCGCTGATATGAATTATACTTTCAATTAATTTTTGTTATTACTTAAAATACATTTATTAGTAGAATGGATCATACAAAATTTTAAAAAACTTACAATTCTTTACTGTAGAACTTTATTTGATCATATTTTATAAAATTTTTAGGACGTTTTTATTACCCATGGTTTTTTTGAATATGAAAATTGAAAATAAAGTAGATCAATTAAAATACCAATTTCCAAAGTATCCAAAGTTTACGCCTTCTCGACCATCTTTAATAAAAGGTGTTACAAGCAGGGCCGGATTAACCCTGACTCCGCCCCTAGGCACCTTGAAAAATGCCGCCCCTACCTTTTGTTTGAAAAGAAGGAAATCTTAATTTTTCCTACTTTTTTTTCAAACTTTCTTTTAAAAAATAAGTAACGAGCAAAAAAAAACCGTCAATTACTAGTTTTTCCGCCCTGTTTTAAAAATTTACCGCCCCTAAAAATCTCCCGCCCCTAGGTCATGGCCTAGGTTGGCCTATTGGCTAAGCTGGCCCTGGCTACAAGGATATCCAGGTGGTGTAAAGAACTGTTAAATATAAATTTTCTTGACATATAACTCAATCAAAATAAATTAAAATATAGAAATATTAATAATTATAATAATAAACGTTTCAAAATATATCATTCAAATAAAAAATGTGAACAGTTTATTTAGTTGTATATCCTAATCTTTACAACGCACAAACTCGATAACTGTTGGCTTAAGAATAAAAATAAATACATCAAATTGTTCGTCAAGAAATTCTCTATGAAAAATAAAAGAAACACTAATCTTGTCGGGTTTTAAAATATAAAAGTTATAGCCCCCCAAAGTTTTCCATTCCTAAATTTTTCATGCTTTTTTGTGAATAACTTTTATAATATCAGTTTTTCGACAAAAAGTTTCAAATAAAAATTGTAAAAAATAAAATTTCCTATAAAAATTGTCTTGACAAAATTTTTGTCCGACTCACGGTTACAGAGAAAATCGAAAAATTAATTTTAACCTTTTTCCAATATGGCAGCTAAACTGCTATATCCCCAGTCCCGAAAACTCAGTTTTACGCTTACCACAGGCCCAGCTGCCGACCCGAAACGCACGGTTAGTTCCTTTTCGGCGACGTTCTTACTGTAGTATATGACTGCAACAGCCAAGGAAGTTCCATTGAAGTATATTGACTGTTCTATTTAAGTGGTACATTTTATAACATGAGTCACTGGGCTTCTAGTTGTGATTTAATTGCTTGTATAATCTTGCTCAACTTAATCTTTACATTTTTGCTAGTGTTTCCCCTCGGTATTAATTGTCGAATTGTCTGTAGATTTTCGATTATAGTGTCTATGTTCAACGTGTACTTTTTAGCAGTTTCTAATAAATCCTCTGATGTACTTGCTTCTTTTAAAAAAAGTTTGAATTGGTTCGTTGTTAATAAAAATTCATAATTTTTATCTATATGATTTCTTAGTGTTTCGAAGGTGTCTAAACAATATTGAGTAGTTTCTAGACTGTAATCCGTGGTATGAGCATGTCTTATGCTTAGTGTCCACATGCAAATCACTTGAGGAAGTTTTTATAGACATTACTTGCATAGACGTGTCCACATGTTTTATACTTTTTGCAAGTTTTCATTCGCAAGTTACTCTCGGAATCGCTCTATTTAATGACTTGCAACAACGTGTGCACATAAATTATTTTTTATTTGCAAGTTTCGTACGTAGTCAACAAGTATTCTCTAATAAAATCTCTTTTTAAAAATGTACACTTTGTTCAATTTTACTGGGCGGGTCACAAAATCTGCGCAGAAACCTATTTGTGTAAGTATAATTAGTGATGGGCATAATCGAATGAAAATTAATCGATCATTCGATTATTAAAATATCTGAAGATACCTCGAGATATAATAAAATCATTCGATTATTTTTCATTCGAATGATTTTAAAAAAATATCTCGAGATATTAAATCATTCGATTATTTGTCAGTCGAACAGGTTTAAAAATATCTCGAAATAAAACAAATTCGATCCTACAAAAGGGATCCTACAAAATATCAGATAATAATTATTTAACAGGTCGTCATATCTATTGAAAACAGACAACAGTTTAAATAAAAAAAAAAAGGTTTTATGATAACAATGATTGACGATGTTTTGCATAAGATGAATAGCACAACCTATTAGGGGTGCTTCCTTATTGATACTTTAATGGTCATGGGCGCTGTATGTGCACCGTCAAGTAAAACCTAACTAACTAAAGTACAACGCTGTACTACGTCAACAATTCTATATATAAAGTGTATTAGTTGTCAAAATACTGCGCTAGTAGAGTGTTTCGTCATTATAGATTATGACCATCAGCGTGTTAAAATGCCGACTATTAAAGTGGAAAAACCGTTAATACTGTAATTAGTACTGGTTTAATCTCTAATGAACATTAATATTATAAAAAAAATATTTTTGAAGATAATATAATAAACCAACTAAAAACAAAAGAACTGAAAGATGGATTATGGTTGTATGGTACATACAAGTAAATAATATTGTATTATAGGTTTGAATTTGAAAATAAAAATTACAATAAAAGGATTCCGAAAAATTACAAAATTGAAATTTAATTTTTTATGGCATCTCAATAATTAAATAATATAACCGATAAAAATAATCGATAAATAATTGTTAGAAATAATCGAAAGAAAATAATTGATAATAATAATCGAATGAAACATAGTCGATAAAAATGATCGAATGAAAATAATCGACAAAAATAAACGATAAAAATAATCAAATTAAAACAATCGATAAAAATAATCGAATAATTAATCGATTATTAAAATTACTCGATTATTGCAATCATTCGATTATTCCCATCACTAAGTATAATAGTATCGTTAGTACAGTAACACATAATTATACAGATATGCGTAAGGTTCAAGTCCAGCCGCCATGCCAAGTAGAAATGAATAACCTATACATATTTTACTGGGCAAACATACAACTATTTCTCAAATTTATCTGTTTTTACGGCTTTATTGCATTATTGCTTTGTTAACACTATTAACAATACGAATGTGAATATTATAAATGTTACCAATTTTTTGTATTTGTCAATTTATACTACTTTTTTTAAAAATATTTTTTATAGCTTTGTCTATTGTTAATGCTGGCTATATTAGTGTGAAGACAGACCGTGGAGGGCGTCCGTCCTATTGCCCGTGCGGCCTATCACACGAACAATTCAATACATGTATTTAAATGTACGTATTCAGACTAATATGAACTGGTTTTTGCAGGCAAATTGACGGGCAGTCTGTCTACGAGCATCTTACGAACTGTGAAGTGGGTAGGTGATAAAATACTTAACAAAAAAAAATATCTCTGTCGCAGCATCTCATCTAAGACCTGTACCCATTTAAAATAGTTTAGATTTCTAAGAGTAAAAGAATTTTTAAAATCGGCTGGGTAATTAGTTTTGGTATTTTTGGGACCCAAGAACCCGAACGGACTTTGTGCACCATAGTTGTATCCATTTAAAATAATTTAGTTCTCTAGCAGTGAGAAAATTTTCAGAATCGGTTCGATAGCTTATTTCTGGCGTTTTTGGATCTGCACCTCATTAAAAAATTAGTTCGACCGTATATTCTAGGCGGACTTTATGTAATATATATATATATATATATATATATATATATATATATATATATATATATATATATATATATATATATATACACACATATATATATATATATACATATATATATATATATATATATATATATATATATATATATATATATATATATATATATGGGATTATTTTTTATATTTTAATTACACAAAAACAAATAAAAGGTAAGTAAATAAAATATAAACACGCTGTATGACGTCGTCTTAAATAATTGTTGTTTGTTTCAGGTAGTCGTCGTAAAAATAGCAAGAATCTTCGATACGTCTTAAGAAGATAAATGCACGTCTTTTTAATTAAATTATAACACACGTCGTCGTCTTAAAAATGAATAAAACAATATTCACTTCGTCTTAAAATGGCGTCTTTACATGTTTACGTCTTTTCGTCTGAATCTACAACTACTGACTACTACGCCATCTGTGCAACTGCTTTAAGTCTAATTATAATACGTCTGTGTCGAACAATTATTAAATATATCTTGTTTATTCTCTTTGTAATACACGTCATCAATTTTCTTTCTCTGTTTCTTACAACTTTTCTTATCTTCTCTAATCTTTTTGATTTATGGCAATAATAGCCTTTTTGTAATAGGTAAATTTAGTCTATATTGTTAAATGTATCTATCCGTTTTCGTATGACGTCATAAATATTTTAAAATGTAGTTATTCACGACAAACGATTTTTAACTACTTTTAAATTAATTGAAGAGAAATGCATACAATTTTTATTGCGATAACTAAAAAAAAAAGCTGAATGAACAACACGCCCATTTATATAAAAAACCATAAACAAGCTTATTTATAAAAAAAGGATTATGTATACGATTTCTATTGATGAATAAATAATATAATAATCTGTTACACACCTGGCCTCACATATAAAGGTACAAAGATACTCACATATGAAAAATTTTAGAACACTTTTTACTTTTAAGTTTTGTATTCAAAGCAATAATATAAATTTAAAGAAAAAAATAAAAGCTAGTAAGGCCCGATCCGCATTAACGTTCCGCTCGACGCGAAAATTTGAAACTTAGCACAGAGATATGGTGTGGTGGCAGATTACAGATGTGAAGTTGAATTTCGATTCTGGGGATTAATTTTAGGGGATAACCTGGAAAGTGAAAACAAAATTTTTTCCCGAGCGCACTGAGTAGAGTATCAAACGAAAGCCTATTAAAGCACAAATTCGGTAATATATGTAACTACATACTTTTGTCCTTTTTTGGGGGAGGGGAGGTAAATCATAAAAATTGCTGTTCCCGATCCTTATTATCAGAAGGGTTGCTCAGAAAAATCTGAAAAAATTCGTGAACATTAAGAATGGGGTGTAGATTAAGCTAAAAATATCAGGACTGAATTTCCTTATACAACTTTCTTGGCATATAAAAATAAAAGTTGATGACATATTTTTCTTTAATAAAGATGTTGTTTATCAATAATAATTGTATTAATAGTATCTATGTTAAATGGATATTTTGGTAATTTTTTTATAAAGTGAGTTTTAGAAATTAAAGAAGTAAGGAATAGCAGATAAATCTGTACGGAAAAAATATATTTCAATCTCTGTATCTAAATATTATCTATAATAATATTTGTAAAGTTTTGTTAGGTGTCCATAAAAATAAAACAAATTCAATCTATTCAAAGAAATTCAAAATAATCTACTTAATAAATTTCTAACACTGACTGACTGACTGACAGACAACGCACAGCCTAAACCGTTGGGTTTAGAAGAATGAAACTTTGCATAGGAGTTCCCTATGTAATGTAGGTGAGCACTAAGAAAGGATTTTTGAAAATTCGTCCTCTAAGTAGGTTTAACGGGGGATGAAAATTTGTATGTAAATTCGTTATTTTTGAAGTTAATGGTATATAAAAATATGTTACTATGGCTATAAAAATTAATAATATCTTATTTAATGAATAAGAATGAAATTTCTATTTATAAATAAAAGTCAGTTGTTTCTGGAAATTTATTCCTTAACAGGTTAAAACAGAAAATGAAAGTTCATATGGGAAGTTCGTCACTTTTGAAGTTAAAAACGTGGACATTGATTTAGGCTTTTCTAAAACATTAAAAGTGAGCAGAAAGTGAGTACCTAATAAAAAAATGTTGTCGATCGGAAATCCCATCGGGCATACGGCTAGTATTTAAATAATTTTCTGACTTGTAATATTATCTAATACAATTTTTATAATTAATAGTAGGGTAGACCGGGGTTATTTGGGAAGTGAAAGGGCATAGCCGGGTAAGATAGGGAAAACGGCCCTTGATGCAAAATTAATTGTTTTTATAGGAAATAATACTTCTTAGCCCCAGATACATTCCTGCCAAATTTCAACCCTCCGAGGCTAATAGTTTATGAATACACAAACAGACAAAAATTTTCAAAAAAAAATTTTTTCGACGAAATTACTGAGCCGATTTATTTGAGTTTAATATATATTGTGTACCCACCTTAGGCAAAGTAATAAAAAAAAATTAACGTTATATCCCTTTATTATACTAATTTTTTTAAATTTTTAAATTTAAGTAAATTTTTTTTTGGCACTTACGCGTTAGCGACACCCACCATTTTTTGTTCAATAATATGTCTCTTAGTACTCTATAACATATATTTTTTTGGAAAAATTTTAGTTGGTAGAACATAGTAATATTTCAATACAAATGCATGCCATGTTCAGTACTACATATATTACTTATATATAAAAAGAACCATAAAGTAAAGCATCTGCCTTATTTCTAATACACAGTAGAACTCTGAGGAGTGCAATAAAATGTTCTCTTCCCCCCTGAGTTGCAGTTCTTGGAGTTCCTATGACGGTCTAAAGAAATATATATTTCGACTTGTCATAAAAAATATGTTTTAACTTATTAAAAAATAATTTTCAAGGTTAATTTTACCATGAATCTGAATATTTAAATGAAATTAATAAACTTATCTTAGTATATTTACTAATTAAAATTACATCTAACTCAACAAAAATTAGAAACTTTATTGAAATAAAGATAATATTAATAACCATAATACATCTTAAATGTTATATTGTTTTAATAATAATAAACATTAACTTAATAAATTGGAACAAAAAAATTTAACAATGTATAGTAATAACAACAGTCCGGCTAAAACCTGCTGTAGTTATAAAAATATGTAGGTAAATTACATGTACATATTACTAACTTGAAGAAAGTGGTGTAAATGTGTACGCAGTATGTAGCTCGCCCCTCTCACTTGATATTTTTGTTGCACTTCTTAAGGGGGTGCAGAAAGTGGATTTTTTCTGTAATAAAATTACATGCGTTCATAACTACGTCAAACAAGCCTAGACAAACGTCTAGCTTTATCTACCGTTTGTCTTCTTTTGTTAACACGATGACGGGTCATGGGGAATATAACGAAATGACCAATTGTTATACTATTTTGACAGCTAATAAACTTTATATGAAATTGTTGACGTCGTAAGATGTGGTGTATGAGCTAACAAAGTTTTACTTGACGTTTTACAAAGGAAAAAACTCTAACAAAAGAGAAATCAATATCTATTTTGTTTTATTAATAAAAAAGACAAACGGCAGATAATGTTGGACTTTTGTAAATTTAAACTAGTTTATCGTAGTTATGCACGTATGTAATTATATTATTTTAGAAATAGGGTAGATATTATACTTTATAGTGCTTTTTATACATAAGTAATATATGTAGTACCGAACATGGCATGCATTTGTATTGAAATATTACTATGTTCTACCAACTAAAATTTTTCCAAAAAAATATATGTTATAGAGTACTAAGAGACATATTATTGAACAAAAAATGGTGGGTGTCCCTAACGCGTAAGTGCCAAAAAAATTTACTTAAATTTAAAAATTTAAAAAAATTAGTATAATAAAGGGATATAACGTTAATTTTTTTTTATTACTTTGCCTAAGGTAGATACACAATATATATTAAACTCAAATAAATCGGCTCAGTAATTTCGTCAAAAAAAATTTTTTTTGAAAATTTTTGTCTGTTCGTGTATTCATAAACTATTAGCCTCAGAGGGTTGAAATTTGGCAGTAATGCATCTGGAGCTAAGTAGTATTATTTTCTATAAAAACAATCAATTTTGCGTCAAGGGCCGTTTTCCCTATCTTACCCGGCTATGCCCTTTGTAAGAGGTAATTTGAGCAATACTTTATTTAATATGTTATGGAATATGCATAATTTTATTTAAATAAAACGCATCGCTAATTTTTGTTGTACTTTTATTTTTTAAATAAAACGCCGCGACGTTTTTTATTTTTGTTTTTCAAATTTGCAAGTATAAATAAGTTTATTTTTTTTAAATAAAAAGTAGCGACATTTTTAATTTTAAGCGACATTTTTGTAATTATATAACTCTTTTTTTGATTTAACTGGTCTTGGTGTTATATAAGTCTTTCTTTTATATACAGAAGTTGTATTAATTTCGATACCATTTTCTCGGTGACCGACACGGTTTTGTTCAGTTTCTCATTGTTACTTAAAATTTTCTACTGTATATTTTTAAAGTTATAATGGCATATAAAATTAATAATTTAAAATTAATAAATGAAGTTGAAAAGCGACCCATTATATGGGACACGGAAAGGATACATAGTGATATATATATATATATATATATATATATATATATATATATATATATATATATATATATATATATATATATATATATATATATATATATAACAGAAAATTCAGTTCGTCCCTGTGTTGCAAAGTAGTAAGACGTGTTAAAAAGTGCTCTTGCTTAAAAAATAAAAAATATTGCTATTTTAACACTAAAATTAATATTAATTCTATAATAATACGTAATTATTTACGGTTCAAAGAAGATTAAATGAAAATAGTGTTTATTTTTGATTTCCCCTGTGTTTTTGTCAAGTTTGTATGAAATTCAAAATACAATTTTGACATTTAAGCTAGTAATTAAATTTTGGACAGTGGCATCTGTTAAGTGAAATTAAATAAGTGATATAGGTTTAAATCTCTACTGTTAACGTTTAAAAATAAAATAAAATAAAACAATTATTAAATCAGCAAAATTTTAAAGCACTCGTAAAAAATAAAAAATAATAAATTTAACAAATTACAAAATTAACCTAAACATTATTATATAAACAAAAAAATAATTAAACAACAGATATTAAGTTTTCTTAATTTCAAAGTTTACAATGGCATCTAATCAAGACGTCATTAACTTTATTAACGAGATGAAAATCGAACTAAAAAATGATATCAGTGATTTAAGAAATACTTGCATAGATACAAACGCAAAAGTTAAAAGTATAGACAATGTTCTTCAATCAATTATTGAGAGACAAGATCAATTAGAAGTAAATCAGGCCCGCATTGAAACTCATTTAAATTCGGTAGAAAGAATGTTAAAAAAAAATAATATTATTATTCACGGTTTGGATGACGGTGGGGAGAAAAGTCCTTATCAAGAGTTGGAATCTCAAGTTTTAAGTTTTTTAAATGATAAATTAAGTATAGCATGTACAATTGAGCATATTAATTACATGAAAAGAATAGGACGCATATCGTCAAATAATCCTAGGCCTATTCTAGTTTCCTTCATAGCTTATCGGAAAAAATTGGAAGTGTTGAGTAAAAGAACAAACTTAAAAGGTTCCAACATCTATATAAATGATGATCTTATTAAAAAAGATAGAGATGAAAAACGGGAGCTACTAGTTCATGCAAAAAGATTGAGAAATGAAGGTAAAATGGTTTCTATAAAAGGAAGTCAATTAGTAATCCACGGAAACAACTACACACTAAAAGAATTATCTCAAGATTTTGCGGAAGTTTCAAGTAATGCCATTAGTGAATTGGATATTCCATCTACACTGGTAGCAGATGAAGAAATACGTGGAAAGCTAAACAAAGTCAAGCCAAACATGAACACTGAAAGTACATTGCAAAACGTAGCAACATTTGCGAATGACAACGCTACAGGTTCCCCATTAAAAAAGCTGGCATCTACCGTAAAAACAAACACTCCGTCAAGATCTTCGGGTAATGAGAGCGGCAAAATAGATAGGTTTCTCCGGTCGAAAAGTACAGCCATTACCAAAAGTTAAAACTACTACGAAAAAGGACCAATTATCTAATAATATAAATATAATGTTTTGGAACGTTCAAGGGATTGGGAATTTAAATGATATAAACCTAAATAACGAAAAGTACGACGTGATTTGCGTGTGTGAATCATGGGTTACAGACGTAGTTGATCAAAATCTAAATTCACTATCAAACTATAATTGCTTTAGTGCCGTAGCAGTGAAAGAAAAAAGTCGTGGTCGGGCAAGTGGGGGTATAAATATTTTTGTAAATAAATGCTTTACAAATGTTCGAGTCATTGAGTGTACAACATGGTGGCTGATTATTTTAATAAAACAACGAAACATAAATATAATTCTCGCTATGGTTTACTTTAAGCCGGATCTAAATACTGAATCTATTTTAGATCTATTGCAAGCTACATTAGATGAAGTGGTCCAAGCGTATGGAGATTCATATTTTATAATTGGAGGTGACTTTAATTGCCGCGTTGGTGAACTTAATCAACTTGCAGTGGATATAGACATAGGAAGTAATTTAAATCATACAAGAAGTAGTTTGGATGTTACATGTAACTCAAAAGGCAAATTACTAATGGAGTTTATGGAATCAAATGCGCTGCTCTTGTTGAATGGGAGGACGAAATGCGATTCTCCTGCTCAGTTTACTCATTTTAGCACGCAAGGTTGCAGTGTTATAGATTTAGTTTGGTGTAGCTTCAAATCTATAGAAATAGTAAATGATTTATCTATTGGTAATTATGTTACACAATCGGATCATTTTCCCGTGTTACTGCATCTTCAACTTCCTAAACCTGCCATTAAGGGTGCCGTGGTTACCGAAACTCCATCGACTAAATTAGCATGGTATGACGAATTATACCTTGTGTATGCCAGTTTTATGGAATGTAGCCCAAATATTGCTTGTAATTTTGAAAAAAAAGATGTCGATTATCTCTACGAAAACCTTAAATCAACTATAATTCAGGTGTGCAATGATTTGAATATGATAAAATTTCGATCTCGAGCCAATCGTACAAATAATAACAAACTGTGGTTTGATTCCGACTGTCGCAATATGAAAAAAGTAGTAAAATCAAATCTAAATCTTTGCAAGAAAGAAGGTTTTACTGAACTGAATAAATCAGCTTACTTATCTTCAAAAAGGGAATACAAGAACCTCGTAGTAGCAAAAAAGAAATTATTCAACAAAAACATAATCGATTCTATGGCAAATGTAAGAAACTCTGCGGACTTTTGGAAGACAGTTAACAGGTTTAGAAATAACAGAAATTACGTAAAAAATGAAATAGCAATTTCTACTTGGGAACAGTTTTTCTTAAACGCCAACCCCTCCGAACCTATCAGCAATACTGTTTTTATAGATGTACGAAATCCGATTCTTGACTCATACATTACACTGGAAGAAGTTCTCCAAAGTCTCGCATCTTGCAAAAGAAACGCTGCTGCGGGTGAAGATCTTATCACAAATGAGTTTTACAAGCATTTACCGCAGAATTGGATCCTGTACATACAGGTACTATTTAACAAAATCATTGAAGACGAAGTTGTTCCAGATGCATGGGCGAGATCTAATACAATTCTATTATTTAAAAAGGGCGACAGGAATGATCCAGCTAACTATAGAGGTATCGCGCTAATGAATAGTATTCTTAAAATTTTTACTCAGATTCTTTTACAAAGAGTAAAACAGTGGTCAGATATTACTCATGCGATTCCTGAGTGCCAAGCGGGATTTAGAACGAACAGAGGGGTTATGGATAATATTTTTGTGTTGGCTACAGTAATACAATTACAGCTCCGTTTACCAAAAAGACGAGCTTATGCAGCTTTTGTAGATTTAAAACGCGCCTTCGATTCGATAAATCATAATAAATTATGGCAAAAATTGTTTGATTTGGGTTTCAGCTCCAAGATTCTGCGGCTTATCAAAAATCTTTATGAAAATTGCACGATACGAGTGAGTTCCAATGGCGAAATATCGGACCCAATTCGTGTTACTCAGGGTGTTCTCCAAGGGGAAACCCTAAGTCCTCAGCTTTTCAATCTTTTTATAAGTGATTTGGAGACATTTTTTAGGCAGCACAATTGTCAAGGTCTAAATGTGGATGGTATCAACGACATATTAATGCTTCTATTTGCCGACGATCTTGTGATCTTAGGTCATTCAACATTTGACTTAAACAACAAATTGAGTTTGCTTGATTCATACTGCACAGAGAATGGTCTCACTGTTAACATTCAGAAAACTAAAGTTGTAGTATTTCGTAGAGGTGGGAAAATACCTAACGGAAAAATCTGGTACAAAGGATCAGAATTAGAAATTGTCTCCAAATTTACATATTTAGGGGTCCCTTTTTCATCTTCATCATTATTCTACGAAGCGGCCTCATACTTCAAAAACAAGGCAACCATGGCAATGGGTACAGTGCTTGCTACACTCGTAAAAGCGAAATCGCAGTCTTGGGATTCAAGAGTGGAATTGTTTCGGTCAATCGTAGAAGGAAATCTTATGTATTGTGCTCCCGTATGGAGTCTCCGGTATCTCGATACAGTGGAGAGTGTCCAAGCGTCTTACTACAAAAGAATATTATCTCTGCCAAAATGTACGCCTAATTACATAGTTCGTCTTGAAACAGGCTCTACCCGCCTTGCGGTAAGAATGTTTCAGGCTACCTTGAATTGGGCTCGCAAAATATTAGCAATGGATAGCGGCAGGTACCCGAGAATGTGTTATAATCGGCTCCTTCAATTAGATAATGAGAGCGATGTGGACCGCAAATACAACTGGATAAGTCAAATCAAATCAGTATTGTCGTTGATAGATTTTAACAACTTTGAAGTTTTGAGAAATGCCAATTTACTTCTACAAAATCTCGACGAAATTTTATTGTCATTGTCTGATTATTTTTACAAAAACGATCTCCTACGGTTACAGCGCTCAAACTTCTGCCACATTTACAATTACTTCACTTTAAACACCAGTGCAGAACCATACATACATTTGAAATTACCGCTAAAAATAATTAGAGTGTTTGCGCAGCTGAGAACAGCGGGAAAGGACTATACTAGAATTGTACACAATGGTTGTTTACATAGAATATGCTCTTCTGAACTTTGTACAATTTGCAATCTACAGGTCCAAGAGACCCTTGAGCATATTTTATTTGTATGTCCTATATACGAGGCACCACGTCAATACTTCTTGTCAAACTACTCAAATAATATGAATGAAATACATGACAATGCCAGAAGTCAGTTAATTAGGCTACTATCAGACCAGTCAACGAACAATCTACACCGCCTCTACAACTTTGTGTCAACAGCACTAAAAATTCGCGCCTTTATAATGGCAGAGTAGTGAATTTTATTATGTATATATTGTATTCAGAGATTTTGTTAAGGTCGGTTGATTTTTGATTCTAGGTTCCTAATACCGATGCACGTTTCGGCTGATTCCTAAATTTTTTTGGAATAAACTGGTAGATAATTAGATAATATATTGTTACTTTTTCTGTATTATGTTGTTATTGTAATTATATATATTATAGTATAGCTATTGTTATTGCTTGTATTTGATACTGTTTGTTGTTATGTCACTGATATTGGTTGTTGTTGTTATTACTAATTTATTAGATTACGTATTTCAAAAAAAAAAAATTTATATATTCTTATTTTTAATATATTACTTATTGTTTACGAATTGTTAACTAATGCTGGATGAACTCTATTGTACAAAACTGTGTATGTTTTAGAACAATAAAATTTATTATTATTATTATTATTATTATTATTATTATTATATAACAGAAAATTGGCTTGGAATCAAATCATAAATTGTTTTTCCAACGAAGAAAGAAATTTTAATAACAAAAAAAAATTTGGAGAATTCTTACAGAAACGTTGAAAAAATATTAAGGACAGATATTTTGCAGTAATAAAACAAAAAAAATTAAATCCTGAAAAGAAAAGAAAACCATATAAATATGCAAATCAACTACAATTTTTAATTAAAAAAACGCAAAAATTAAATAAAAACGAAAATTTATTGGAAACGAAAAATAAAACGTTTAATGACGAAAAGGAAAAATTTCTGTTATCTTTGTTGCCAACATTAAAAACATTTTCAGAAGATTTAAATAAAAATTTAAAACTCGAAATAATGCAATTCATAGAAAAATATGAGTAGTAGGAATATGGGGTTTTTGGACCCACCTTCCCACCTGCCGACTTTTTGAGTGACCTCGGCAGGTGGTAAAACTACCGAGGCGGTTCTAGAAGCCTCCGGTGGTGGGTGGAGCAAAATTTGGTCTCCAACCTAACGATATCTAGTGAAATTTTTTCTAACCTAACAGAACCCAACGGAACTTGATCCAACCTAACAGAACCTAAGGAAATTTGGTGTAACCTAACAAATTTTTTTCTAACCTAAGAATTCCCTAATAGATGGCGCAGCCACCTTCGAGCCCTGTAAATTCCCTAATAGATGGCGCAGCCACCTTCGAGCCTGTGAATTCGCTACTAGATGGCGCAGCCACCTTCGAGCCTGTGAATTCGCTACTAGATGGCGTTGCTAGTCTGGATTCCTGTGTGTAAGTTTGAAAAATTGTCAATAGATGGCATCGAAAACCTTTTTTTTGATAGTTAAACTAGCCATTAAAAGATGGCGTTGCTAACTGAGTTACCGCGAACTCTGTCCCTAGATTCAAAATTCCACGAAAAAGTGGCGTTGCTTTCATAAGTTTATCATATTTTTATCTGAAAACAGGTTTAAACTGTTAGCTGACGTCATTAACAGGAATGCTGATATTAATAGCGGAGATTTCTGTCTAATATGCAAAAATGAATTTTATCATATGATTGTATATTTTTTTCTGAAAACAGGTTTATACAGGTTTTCCTCTAAATAAAAACACATTTTTTTATTTTTTTATTTTTTCTTTTTATTTTTCTTATTTTTTTTTATTTTTTTATTTTTTTTTTTTCTTATTTTAATAAATTTATTTAAAAGAAGTATTTTTTACAATAAAATATTTAAATGTTATTACAATAATATTTGTATATGGATATGACATTTTCCATGGCGCAAGTTGCTCCGGAATGATGGCCGCATCGAGGACTAGTGTAGGTTGATGTTATGATTCTCAACTTGGGGCAAATTGTTATTTCTTCAAAGTTCATAATGGGCGCTGACGGTAGTAGTCGTTTCAAATAGCGCACTTTTTCTTCCCCTTTCGTATAGATGATTCGAGTTCCGTGTAGATTGTTTATTAAAATGTACTGTAGTTCCTCGTATTCAATATGTCCATCCATCCAGGCGAACCCATGATGATTTTTCCGTAACCAGCGAGCTGTGCGTTGATCCTTTTCACTTAATCCGCAAAACGGTATTGGTGATTTGAAAATATAGTGTTGTATTATATAATCTTCACCACAATTTTCTTCGGAAGAATCGAATTTCAACACAGCCAATTCCTTTATGTAGAATTTCCCATTTGTCGAATTTGGAAATCCTTGGAAGTCAACAATTGCTGTGTCGGCCTTCATTGTGCGTTGTCTAGAGCGAAACTGACTGATTTATAGTCGGATTGCCACGCTTTTATACATATTTTGTAACAATATTCGTCAATGGATTATATTGAACCACACGATCATGTAGTAGAAGGCAAAATGCTGATGTATTCTCCGGCACCTCCTTCAACGTTTTAAATTCAACTCGAATATCCACCGGTCAACTTTTCAATGATTCGCTATCATGCTATTTTATTGTGGAAAATCAATTAGTTTGTCGACCCCGAGTTGGTGTAGTGGTTAGCAACTCCGCTCTTATCTGGTAGATTGTGAGTTCGAAACCAACCGGGGGAGATTCGTCATCTACATTACTACGCCGCTCATTAGTTTATCGTAGAATTGTTGGTATTTGAGAGTTTTCAACGAGTTGTTTAATAATTTTCTCTCGACGCTTCGCTTTACTTAGTTCTCTTAATTCTGCATTGAAGAAAACTGCATTGAAGAACATTGAAGAAAATTGATGTAATGATCCGTAAATTCCATACAACAGAAATATTCCGATATCTCAATATTCCCAATATTTCGTCTATAATTGAGCTTGAAAAGTCTACAAAACACCTCAATAAATTCAATGGTGTTTGTTGAATAATTTTTCACTATTTTAATGCACACAAGTCGGCCAATTGGTGATCTTTGATTCCTTCACAGAGCACTTTCTTGCATATGCACAAATTTTTAATATAATTATAAATTTTACAAGTTAAAAAAGTGATCATTGTGTACCTATTTTTGTTTAAAACTATACTTAATAAAAAAATTTAAAGAAAAAAAAAACCGATCTTTTGATTTACATCGATCCCTAAAAAGAAATCAAACTAATTTTTGATATTATACCTTAAACTTGATGTATATATAAAAATTCCATTTACAATTATGGTACACCATATATACTCGTAAATTTTACAAAAATGTATCACTCTGTATATTTTTTAATGCTACATATTCTCTGACGAAATTTAATATTACAATTATATTATGCACTCAGCTAAAAAAATTGCTACTTACTTATGCTATAAACATCTAAGCATGTATTTTTTTTAAATATGTACCTACCTTATAAATACCATGATTACTATATCGCTAGTCACGCGATATCGTGTTATAAAATACATAAGAATTTACTCATTTAATGTAAAAATATTTGATCATCGACAATTAAATAAAAACGAATTTTTTTAAAATGTATATTATAGTAATATAATATTTCGCATATATACAGTACTCTGTTAAAAGTACGGGTTTCTACACCGTTAAAAAACATATATTTTACAATATCAATATATTGTAAAAAAATCATATTTCTTAATATTTTTAAAACTGAATATGTAATATCAAGAATTTAAAACAGTTTTGAAACATTAATTTCTCCTCATAATATTTTTTTAGTCTTAAATTAATAGCACAATGTTCCATATATTTTAAGAAAATTTTCCTTTTAATATTTTATAACTTATATAAAAAATTTATAGCTATTTTATCAAAAAAAATTATTACTTGCTATTGTTAAAAAATTAGTTAAATATATCTATAGGTATTAAATGACCTCTAGTTTTTGTAAAAGACGGTAATAATAGCAATTCATCTTAAATACGAAATTATTCTATCAATGCTAAATAAGCGTTTTTTTCTCATATTATCATACTCCAATATATTGTATATTATTATAATTTATAAAAATGTGTTTTATTTATTAAAAAATTTAACAAAATCATAATCTGACTTCACGATATTTCTGATTATATACTACGTCATGTCTATACATATATTAACAAGTTTGCCAAAAAAATGATGATGAAAAAACTTTAAGTCTTAAGACGTTAGTAATTGTTAAAAAATGACGATGAACGATTTGGTTCATGGAATCCCAACAATTAATTTAAAACTCTCCCGGGGGTATTCAGAGATAAATAAGAACATTACATATATTGAGTGATTTAGGTAATATATCTATGTAATAAATTTCTAACACTGACTGACTGACTGACAGACAACGCACAGCCTAAAACGGTTGGGTTTAAAAGAATGGAATTTTGCATAGGAGTTCCGTATGTGACGTAGGTGAGCACTAAGAAAGGATTTTTGAAAAATTCGTCCCCTAAGTGGGTTTAATAGGGAATGAAAATTTGTATGTAAATTCTTTATTTTTGAAGTTAGTGATATTAAAAATATGTTACTATGGCTATTAAAATAAATATTTAATGAATCATTAACTTTGACCGATAGACAACGGTGTTACGACCGCCGCGGAATGACGATCAGTAGCGTGTTGAGCGTAGAGGGTTCGAACTCTACGAAACTCAAAACTAGTAGTTTCGAGATGTGCCCTCGTGTCGGACGGTAGGGGGATGTCTCAGGGTTAAGAAATAAAACATTCTAAACCACGTTTACGCTTAATCTACAGTTTATTAATATATTAAGTTTAAAAGAAATACATATTACTATCGACTTACCCCGAAATTCCCGTGCTTTCACTTTTATTCTGGTTCTCAAGTAACACTCACTTTCACCCTTCAGACACTACGTGTAATTAACTTCCAACTCTACTCACACTCTGTTTCCAACTGTATTTCATCGTTCCCCAATTTTTGGTCAACGACTTGTTTGAATGCAACGATTTTCGCTGACACCATCAATTTTTAATTATTACATTAATTTTTCATTAATTGCGTTAATCGCTACAGTCAAACCTGTCTACGCTGGAACACAGTTAGACCCGTTCACAACATCACTCCCCCCTTTAGAAAAGATGGTGCTTTTATGAAAGCACCAGCCTTTTAAGTAAATTTTAATTAGAAATAATTTTTATAGTTCCGGGTAAGTCGCATATTACAATAAAAATGATAAGATTATAAAATGATAAGCCTTAAATACTAGCATCTATTGTTTCCTAAAAGTAAAACCCAATTCCTCCCCATTTTCCCCTTTTTTTTTTTTACAAAAATAGTTCGCTGTTACATTAATTGATCCTATCTAATCTTAAGTACTAAGTATTAATTACTTTATTTTTGTCCTAAATTTATCTTAAAGTCCTTAGGTACTGTCCGTTACATATGTCCATATTGCACTCACTGGAGTTCACATTTTAGTCTCCTAAGTTTCACTTGTCACAACCACTTTAGTTTATCAAGGAATAAAACTCTGTTTTTGCTGTTTCACCCCTTTTTCTTTTTTTTTTTTCTCACCAGTTCTCACGTCCCACAATTTTAGTTTTAGACAACTCATAAAAATGTTTTTGTTTTTTTTAACTAGAAATAATTAATTTAGTTTGATATTTAAGTGTTATTGTTTTAAACAGGATACACTAATCACTTTCACGATGGAGTGAGTTTATTTATGTAAATATATATATTTTTATTTTTATCTTTTACTCAAATCCGTTTGGGTAGGACCCATGGGTGGTCCGAAACCCTACCACGGCTTCTGGTACGGTAGTTTTCATCTCGCCTCGCATCACCGACAGGTGCGGCTCCCTCAGCTTCGTCGGCACTTGCGTAGCTATCCGAGGAGTTACCGTCATTTACCCCTCCCATGTTGGGTTCGGCTTCACCTTCATTTTCGTCTTCAGGTTCTACGGCTTCCTCGTCCTCGGGATGTTGCCGTATATCGATCCCCTCTACAACCGGAATTTGACGTGCTTCTGGTGGTGGTGGATGAACGTCAACTGGAACCTCTACGATTTCGATCGGCTGGTCCTCAGTTTCATTTGCCATTTGCTCATTCCCGTCTGATAAAATCGGGTCCCACATTCCCACTTCTTCGATTTCTCCCCCGTTGAGCTGATTTTGGCTGCCCCCTTCCCACTTCGGTAGATTTGCTATGTCCCCCTTATATGATTTTAGTCGGTTCACATGAACGACTTCGGTTTTATTCCCGTAGACCTCCTTTATTTGGTATGTAACCGGCCCTTTTATGTCGATTACACGATATGGCCCGGTCCATGGTTTAGCGAGCTTTTTCCCTTGTTTTATCGCTGGTTGGTATAGAAAGACAATTTCGCCAAGTTGAAACGCCGCTGGTTTTGATTTCTTTTCGTAATAACTATTTTGCCGTTGAACTGCTTCTTCGTTGTTTTTCATAACTCTTTCGTATGCGATAGACAATCGTTGTAGAAGTTCGGTTACATAATTTTCGCTGACGTCATAATTCATACGCCTTGGTTTGATTATTTCGTCATACGGCATCCTCATGTCGCGCCCGTGTAATAAGAAAAATGGAGTCTCTCCCGTTGCACTGTGTATCGTACCCCGATACGCCATTAAAATATATGGGAGCCAGTCATCCCAATCCCGTTGATCATCTTTGATGAAATGTGACAACATATCTTTAATGACCCTGTGACTTCTTTCAATAAGCCCATTTGACTGCGGATGGTAAGCAGTAGTGTGAATTTTCTTGATTTTTAGTTTTTCACACAAGTTTTTCATCAGGCTTGACAGGAAATTGGTCCCTTGATCCGTGAGCAAAATCCTCGGTGTACCGTGCCTAGCAATGACTGTTTCAACTAGCGCCCTCGCTATCGTGTCTGCTTTCTGGTCTGGTAGAGCAACAGCTTCCAAATATCGTGTGAAGTGATCCTGGATTGTAAGGATAAATTTGTTCCCACGTAAAGTTGTTGTTAGAGGGCCCACAATATCCAATGATATTCGTTCAAATGGGGCCCCTACCGTCGAAAATTTTTGAAGGGGTGCGGGTTTACGATTCGGTGGTGTTTTCCTACGAGTACATGAGATACACTGATTACAGTAACGCTTAACATCTGATGACATTGAAGACCAATACAATTTACTGCGTATTAAAGCCAATGTTTTTGCGATACCCGAATGTGCACAGAATGGCGAATCGTGATAGTCACGTATCACTTGATCAACCATTGAATTGGGGATCACAAGTTGGTCATATCTTCCGTCTCTTGTGCGCGTTTTGTACAAGATCCCGTCGTCATCTAAATAGTATTGATCAATATTGGACCCATTTTCGATTTTTGATATAATAGAAGTTAAATTTTTATCCCTTCGTTGTTCTGCTTTTATCCACCCGCGATCCCAAAACGGTTCATAGACTGGTTCGACATCTGCCATTCCCACTGGTATTCGAGACAGTGCATCTGCATTTCCATTTTTGCGTCCCGGACGATATGTTACTTCAAAATCGTACTCACTAAGTATCAAAGCCCATCTAGCAAGTCGTGAACTTGGGTCCTTTATTGACAGTAACCATTTTAACGGACGATGATCCGTAATAACGGTGAATTTTCGACCAAACAGGTAGCAACGGTAGTGCTTTATAGCCCATACCAAAGCAAGCAGTTCACGTTCAGTCGCCGAATAGTTCCTTTCCGCCTTTGTAAGTTGTCGACTAGCATACGATACAGGTTTTTCGAGCCCATTTTCTTTCTGACTTAAGACCGCCCCTATCGCTGTGCCCGATGCATCGGTAGTTACGATGAATGGCTTTGTAAAGTCAGGATATTTCAGCACTGGTGGTGTACAAAGTGCTTCTTTTAAACTTTGAAAAGCCCGATCCGCTTCTTTACTCCAT
Source organism: Brachynemurus nebulosus (assembly GCA_035578155.1). Lineage (NCBI taxonomy): Eukaryota > Metazoa > Arthropoda > Insecta > Neuroptera > Myrmeleontidae > Brachynemurus > Brachynemurus nebulosus. Next base: position 10,360,830 of record JAPWDM010000016.1, read on the forward strand.
ATGAAGGGTGTGTTTTTCTGGGTAAGTTCCGTTAGCGGTTTAGCGATCTTTGCAAAATTCTGGATGAACCTCCGGTAGAACCCAGCTAGACCCAAAAAGGCACGTATCCCTTTAACGTCCCTAGGTTGAGGATATTTCTTCACGGCTTCTACTTTTCCCTCGTCGGGTAAAATTCCTCGGTGAGAAATTATATGCCCTAAATACTTGGTTTCACGTCGCAGAAACTGACATTTGGTTGGTTTCAATTTTAGATTAGCCTTTCGAATGCAATCAAACACTTCCCTGATTCTATCTAAGTGTTCTCCCAGTCCGTTACCATTGAAAATGATGATATCGTCGAGATAGGCGAAACATTTGATCCCTTTAATTCCTGTTAGGATGGTGTCCATCAGGCGCTGGAAGGTGCTTGGGGCATTAATGAGTCCAAAGGCCATTTTTCGACATTCGTAGTGACCATCTGGAGTTGAGAACCCAGTCTTCTCCTGATCTTCATCAGCAATACCTATTTGCCAATACCCCGAAGCCAGATCTAGTGTGGTAAAAAGATTGGCATTACCGAGCATGTCTATCGTCTCTTGTAGATTCGGTAAGGGATAGAAATCACGCTTCGTTACTTGATTTAACCCTCTGAAGTCGATGCAGACCCTGACCTTAGCCTCCCCTGTTGGTGTCTTTTTCGGAACCATAACAACCGGTGCCGACCATGGTGATGTTGAGTGCTTGATAACCCCTTCCTTGAGCATCTCTTGAATATTCTCCTGTAGAATCTGTCGTTGTGCATGCGGAACTCGATACGGAGCTTTAGAAATAGGGTGAACATTTTCTGTAATTATTCTATGTTTAATCCCAACGGCTTCCCCTAGTTTGTCTCCTTCAAGAAGAAATATATCCCTATATTCGCATAATAATTTAATTAGGAGCTTTTTGCTAGTCCCATCTAGGTGCCTTAAATCGATGCAATCCTCCAATAACGCTTCTTCCGCTTTTAATTCGGCGTTTACTGTACAGCAATTTATCCCATTTCCCATTTTTCTATTATAATTTGCCCTATTTTTATTCCCTTTGCTTTTATTTAATAATGACGTTGCGCGCGCATTTGCATTTTTCCCTTGTAAATGATTTCCCATATTATATTTATTGTTGCCCTTTAAATTTATAGAGCCCCCACTTGCTGTATTGTTTCCCATTCCATCCAATTCCGTTTCTTCTGCATATCCTACAATAGTTTTAACTGGAACTTCCAATTCTTGATGGCTTAAATTTACTAAACAAACTCTAACTTCGTTGTCCTCAGTTACGTTATCCATTACACGTGCTGATATAACCCCATGAATAAGTATTTCAGTTGGTTCCACAATAACTGCTTTCGACGTAAGTTCCGAACTAGCCACGCAAACGCATTCGCATCTAGCGGGCAGTAGAAGTCTTTCCTTGAGCGAAACAGGGTAGCGGCCAACTACCTGCTTCTGATCAACACTTAATTTTGGCCGAATTAAGGGTGATCGGACTCCTTCGTTGTTAATCTTCTTTGTGGTCGGTTCGATACTGATATCGTTTTCAGCTACATGAGTACTTGGTTTAGAGTTTGCACATTTTTCCCACTTTTCCTTGTTCCCATTAATTGATTTCCCGTCGTTGACGAAGTTGGTTATAGGTAAATTTGCATCTTCTTCATTATACATCCGTAGTATTTCGTCCCTCATTGTTAATGTCCCGTTGTCATAATTTATGGTAGCCCTAGCGGCCCTTAAGAAGTCACGTCCTAGTAGTCCATCGGCATTGATGGGTAGATCGTCACAAATTATGGCTGTAAGATCAAAATTTTGATGTTCGGTGGATAAGGTAAGGTTGGCATATTCATCGCAGCGTATCTCGTCCCCAGTTATACCTATTAATTTCATATCGTCCATTTTTTGACATATTAATGAAGCTAGTGAATCCCTTTTTAATAAAGTTGCCGCGCTACCCGTGTCCACAATAAGTTGAACTGGTCGTCCATTTACATTCACCGAGATGAAGCTGGGAATGTCCCTTTGAATGAATGTGTGTGATATTATTACTGTCGGTTTCCTTCGAGCCGGGACTCGCGCGAAGGGTCTTCGTAGTTTAAATTCCTTCCAGAATCATTAGTTTGTCGAGCTGGTACACCTGTAGAAGTTGAAGGCCCCCTTGTAGGTGTCGTCCTGGTGCCCCATTGACGTTGCCCCCCGTTATTATTCTGGTTGCGAAAACAATTTCGTTCCATATGCCCTATCCGGTTGCACTTTCTACAGACAATTGCGGAGCGGCACTGAGCAGCGAAATGACCAGGTTTGAAACAATTAAGACATACTTGACCCCCTGGTGAATTATTCGGAGAATTCCGTGGTCCCCCCCTTGTAGTTGTCTTCGGAGCCCCCCTAGATTGATAGTTGTGGTTAATGGAAGGATTTCTAGAATTTGGTGTCCGATTCGTGAATCTTGGTGGTGAAGCATTATTGTTGTTTTGATAGGATCCCCGCGTACGATTTTGCATGCCCTGGTCAGAAGTCCCATACCCCGTGTAAAAAGAGCTCGTCGATGTTCTCCCGTTGCTTAGAATAATTTGATTCATTTCTTCTTGTTCCGCAATTTCAGCTGCTTTGTCGATTGTAAGGTTCTTTTCGCGGACCAAGTGAATGCCGATAATTCGTAATAACTCCCGCTTGAGTCCCTGTCGAAACTGTGCCAGTACCAGATCCATGTGTTTCTTCTCGATACCCGGTTTTTGACGGTCGGATGCATCTTGAAGGTCCTCTTCTAAAGATTCCTGAGCGACTAGTTTCAGCCTTGTTATGAACTGCTGGACCGTTTCATTACTTCTTTGGAAGGTTTGCGTTAACCTGTATTGAGCTGCTCCAGGGACACGACGTGGTGCAAATCGTGCTATTAATTTAACTTTAAGATCTTTATAGGTAATACCGGGTGCTTGCAAAGTCGTCTCGCTTTTGTAATATCGGTATGCTTCCCCGACTAATTTGCATTTGAGTACACTTAAAAGTTGAGATTCTGTGAGTTGCTCCAATTCGGCCCGTTGTTCCAAACGATCGAAATATTCCCTAACGTTTACATCTGTTTTGCCCGTAAAATTTTCAAGTGAGTTCACAATTGAACCCAAACTAACTCGTGGTACCTCAACCGTGATGGACGGTTTACGCTCTGCTGCCTTAGACCCAGCTGCTTCGCCTTGCGTCATGATTGATGATTAGGTGATGTCGCCCCGCGAAAAAGAAAATTACGAATTCCAAAACCCCCGAACAGACAAGAGAATACAACCGTATGTTCGTTTATTTATTTATAAATAATAAAAAGAAAATTTTACATATAATGTTTTAAACTGATGGATACCGAATATGTATTAAAGGTGTTGTTCCCTTTTCCAGAAAATACAAAACAAACAACAACAAAAAAAAACAGAAAAAACTTCGAAACAATTCCCAACAACCTTTCACTATTTACTCCTTGTTTACACAGATACAAATTTACGTCCCCTCCCAATTTCCAAAATTTTTTGCAAGTGTAGCATTACCGTACGCCCAAATTACCAAAATAATGCATACAATTTCAAAATTTATTATAAAATACTTTAACATGTATATTTAACTGAATATATTTATGACCCACTCTGTAGCGTGAGTACACCTTGTATTTATCACTTTGGCAATGCATTAAAGTTGTGTATGAACTGCGGACGTTCGTATATGTACGGTAATACTACCTCTATGCTTATATGTATATATCCAATATATTATTATGTGTGTATCCTCTGGCGCGGTATAATATGTTTGATGTACAACCTCATATGTACGTATTCTCGTATACATACATATAGTATGTTATAGCTACATATACATATCCTTGATAATTATTTATGTATACATATGTAGTAATTTAATTAGTAATACATACATATGTGGGTACATATAGTATAATGTATGTACTATGCATGTATTATGTATATGTGGTGTACGTGTACGTCTCTATGCGTACGTCTACTGTCTTATATGCGATATGTGTAATATAATGACGTAATCATTACTTACCTTGCAACAAACGAATCTAGGAAATTGATTCGCAACGATCAATTCAACGTGTATTGTTACGCACTTATTGTCTTTTTATTGCTTACGTAGCTTATTTCATATTATAATGACCCATAAATTAACTATGAAACAATGCCCTATCAGATTTTTGTTAATTTAATTTTTCAGCAAGAAAAAAAAACACGAAAAATTATGCAGATTATAATATACCTAACTATATTTATTCCTCTTTTGTTTTTTGGTTTTTTTCTTTTTTCCTTCTTTAAGAATTTATTTTTCTAAATTGATTTTAACTACCCGCGGAAAGAGAAGGAAAAAAAAAAATTGTATTATATTTACAAAATTAATATTAACTGCCCAGTACAAAATAAATTCAAAGAACCCTTTTAATTTTTCTTTTTCTTTTAATTGATTCATTTACCGAATTAAGTAAGCGCACTTATGAATTATTTTAGAAAAGTTTTTAATGTTGGGGTGTTTAATTATTTTATGCCCTTCCTAAAATCCTTATTTCATAAAAACTTTATAAAAATCTAAATTTATTACCTACTTTATAAATTCCTAAATTTTTCTCTTTTTAACGTGATACCCTCCCAAAATTTAAACCAAATGAAAATTTAACCCCCCCCCATCTTTCCCTGGAAACGATCGCGCCTACCCATTTTCCAACAGGACACATTCCGTTCGCTGCCACCAAAAATGTTACGACCGCCGCGGAATGACGATCAGTAGCGTGTTGAGCGTAGAGGGTTCGAACTCTACGAAACTCAAAACTAGTAGTTTCGAGATGTGCCCTCGTGTCGGACGGTAGGGGGATGTCTCAGGGTTAAGAAATAAAACATTCTAAACCACGTTTACGCTTAATCTACAGTTTATTAATATATTAAGTTTAAAAGAAATACATATTACTATCGACTTACCCCGAAATTCCCGTGCTTTCACTTTTATTCTGGTTCTCAAGTAACACTCACTTTCACCCTTCAGACACTACGTGTAATTAACTTCCAACTCTACTCACACTCTGTTTCCAACTGTATTTCATCGTTCCCCAATTTTTGGTCAACGACTTGTTTGAATGCAACGATTTTCGCTGACACCATCAATTTTTAATTATTACATTAATTTTTCATTAATTGCGTTAATCGCTACAGTCAAACCTGTCTACGCTGGAACACAGTTAGACCCGTTCACAACAACGGACAACCTCAACTGTTGGGTTTAGAGGGGCGAAATTAAGCACAGGACTTATGAAAATTGGCGTTTAGGCTTCTATTTATAAATAAAAGTCGGTTGTTTTCTGGAAATTTATTCCCTAAGGCGTTAAAACAGAAAATGAAAGTTCATATGGGAAGTTCATCGTGGATATTGATTTAGGCTTTTGAAAAACATTAAAAGTGAGCACAAAGTGAGTACCTAATAAAGAGATATTGTCGATGGGCAATCCCATTGGGTATACGGCTAGTATGTAAATAAAAGATAAATAAAATCAAAATCAGAAAATGTATGAACCGAATCCAACAAAACTTAACCCATTGATCAAAACAAGTCATAAAAAATTTTCAAAAAGTGCTATTTTACAAAGTAAAATTTTCAAAAAGTGGTGTTGTGCAAAGTAAAATTTTGAATAATAATTATTATGTTTATTTACATATTACTTATATTCAGAAGTTCTTCTACTAGAATATGTATTAGCATGTTATACATTGTCTATATTCGGAGTTTTATATATGTGCTACTTGAGGATTTTTGGTGTCTACACATGGAAATTAACTATACCTAAGGGGTATTCATACAATGCAGAGTCATATTAAAATTTTATCAATCCTAAAAAAAGAAAATAATTAAATCTCCACTAGCACACATAAAATTTTGAAAGTTAATGTAAACCAAAAACAAAAACTATTTTTCGTACAAAAAAAATATATTATTAATATCTAAATATTTTCTTTCTATGCAGCGAGTTGAAAATAATGCGTTAATGCAAAAAAATCAAACATTATCTTATGTATGTAAGTTAATATTTTTAAGAATAAATACGTATACAGGGTGGGAAGTAAAATAATTGTCGTCGTTTTCAAGAGCGGATAAAAAGTTTAATTTGGGGTACGAAATTTTTATTTTTTTTTTCGCAGGTAAGCTGCATTCAATTAATTAACCCTTTCCTGCACAGCAGTTTTAGATCATTATTGTCCGACGATACTTTATTTTTAACAAATCATTAATAATATGGGTGGATACTTATTAGCAAGAATTACATAGTTTGCACATATATTCTATTGTATCAGAACGTCAGTGGAACAATGCAATTTAATTGTCTATATTCAGGAGCAAGTAAAACATTACCTATTTTAATAGCTCAGAAAATACACATTACATAGTTCGTTGTAAGAACAACCATTTCCGTGATCTTTTTTAACGAATTACTAGAATTAAGGACTGTGGTATGTAAGAAATAATAACACGCACATTATTTTAAAATATTTTATTAAATAATTAACATACAGCTGTTGGAAAATTAAAAAGATTTTTTTTAACAACTTATTAAATGCTGATAGCTTATTTTAATATCTCCTATAGGGCCTTAAATATAACCCTTCACCCGAAATTTTTTCATCACCGTCGAAGGCGACTGTATTCTCGTCATCATCAGCTTCGTTGTCAGCTCCCAAAAAGAGTCACTCCCAAAAAGAGTCACTCCCAAAATGAGTCACTCCCAAAAAAGAGTCACTCCCAAAAAGAGTCACTCCCCAAAAAAGTCACTCCCGAAAAAAGAGTCACTCCAAAAAAAAGAGTCAGTCCCAAAAAAGAATCACTCCCAAAATGAGTCACTCCCAAAAAGAGTCACTCCCAAAAAAGAGTCACTCCCGAAAAGAGTCACTCCCTCAAAAAAGTCACTCCCGAAAAAAGAGTCACTCCAAAACAGAGTCACTCATAAAAAAGAGTCATTCCCAAAAAAGAATCACTCCATAGGTATATAAGGCTCAACCCGCGGAATCTTTAGTCAGTCGAGTTCAGTTCAGCTATTCGTAAACACGTTGCAATCGTAATACTGTTAAGCTATGCATAGTTGTGAATTTTGTGGTAAGAAATTTTCGCGGAAGTTTAATCTCTCGCGTCATTTAAGAACTAAACATAATTCGTCTGAGAATGATAAAAAAAATGATGAAAATGGAATAAGTCAATTTGAAAATTCCACGAATCAGTCAGTAAATAATGGGACACACGTGAACAGCGCGGAGAAGAGGAGACTTTCAATACAAAGTGAATCGTCAAAATCGAATGATGAAGATGATGATGATGGTGAAACCGATTATAGCTTTGAAGCAAGAAATGAAGAAAAGGAAGATAAAGCACCAGTATTTCAAAATCAGCAGGAAGATGATACAGATCTATCTACAAGAAACTTGAATACTTTTGATCAAAGTATGATGGCTGCAGCAGAAGCAATCAGAAGTAAATTCCAGGCTTTAAAAAACTCGCATAATATTCTACAATCGGCGAATGTCGAAGATAATCGATCTGATGAACAAAAGCATTTACCATCGCCTGATAACTACAAAGTAACAAGTTTTACTCCAAAGATGGCTGGTCTCTTACAAACTGCACTAGACATATTAATGGTCAAAGAGCTTCAGAACGCATGCGCAAAGGATGAAGAACAAGAAAATAAAAATTCAGGAGAAAAGGAACAACCTTCAACATCAAATTCAATAAATGGAGAAGCTAAACGTCTGAAGTATGATGAAAACGCTAACCTTCATAATGATCATTCGAAACCTGTTGATGCAGAAGAATATTCTGATGATCCGAACCATTTAGTCGATGAACTAAGAAGTTTAGCGACTCAAACGCAAATTGGAGAAGAAATGGTTAACACTATGTGTAATTTAAAGGAAAGACATCATATTGTAAATCCCAGCTTTGCGGATTATATCGAAAATGAGGAAAAACGAAGCCATTTTAATAATTTAAAGGAGAGTGACATTGGGCGGCGAATTATCTCGATAACTCGGAAATTGGAAAAGCATGATATTATTGAACCAGTGTTAAAATATGTATCCAATGATGATGACGAAGACAGCGATGAAAAAACATCTGCTAGCGACAACGAAGATACTGCGAGCGACAACGAAGCTGATGATGACGAGAATACAGTCGCCTACGACGGTGATGAAAAAATTTCGGGTGAAGGGTTATACTTAAGGCCCTATAGGAGATATTAAAATAAGCTATCAGCATTTAATAAGTTGTTAAAAAAAATCTTTTTAATTTTCCAACAGCTGTATGTTAATTATTTAATAAAATATTTTAAAATAATGTGCGTGTTATTATTTCTTGCATACCACAGTCGTTAATTCTAGTAATTCGTTAAAAAAGATCACGGAAATGATTGTTCTTACAACGAACTATGTAATGTGTATTTTCTGAGCTATTAAAATAGGTAATGTTTTACTTGCTCCTGAATATAGACAATTAAATTGCATTGTTCCATTGACGTTCTGATACAATAGAACATATGTGCAAACTATGTAATTCTTGCTAATAAGTATTCACCCATATTATTAATGATTTGTTAAAAATAAAGTATCGTCGGACAATAATGATCTAAAACTGCTGTGCAGGAAAGGGTTAATTAATTGAATGCAGCTTACCTGCGAAAAAAAAAAATAAAAATTTCGTACCCCAAATTAAACTTTTTATCCGCTCTTGAAAACGACGACAATTATTTTACTTCCCACCCTGTATACGTATTTATTCTTAAAAATATTAACTTACATACATAAGATAATGTTTGATTTTTTTGCATTAACGCATTATTTTCAACTCGCTGCATAGAAAGAAAATATTTAGATATTAATAATATATTTTTTTTGTACGAAAAATAGTTTTTGTTTTTGGTTTACATTAACTTTCAAAATTTTATGTGTGCTAGTGGAGATTTAATTATTTTCTTTTTTTAGGATTGATAAAATTTTAATATGACTCTGCATTGTATGAATACCCCTTAGGTATAGTTAATTTCCATGTGTAGACACCAAAAATCCTCAAGTAGCATATATACAAGTCACACTTTAGTCGTATACGCAAAATCGTTTTCCATTTGAAACTTTTTTTTTACGAAAACTCCGAATATAGACAATGTATAACATGCTAATACATATTCTAGTAGAAGAACTTCTGAATATAAGTAATATGTAAATAAACATAATAATTATTATTCAAAATTTTACTTTGCACAACACCACTTTTTGAAAATTTGCTTTGTAAAATAGCACTTTTTGAAAATTTTTTATGACTTGTTTTGATCAATGTGTTAAGTTTTGTTGGATTCGGTTCATACATTTTCTGATTTTGATTTTATTTATCTTTTATTTACATACTAGCCGTATACCCAATGGGATTGCCTATCGACAATATCTCTTTATTAGGTACTCACTTTGTGCTCACTTTTAATGTTTTTCAAAAGCCTAAATCAATATCCACGATGAACTTCCCATATGAACTTTCATTTTCTGTTTTAACGCCTTAGGGAATAAATTTCCAGAAAACAACCGACTTTTATTTATAAATAGAAGCCTAAACGCCAATTTTCATAAGTCCTGTGCTTAATTTCGCCCCTCTAAACCCAACAGTTGAGGTTGTCCGTTGTCTATCGGTCAAAGTTAATGATTCATTAAATATTTATTTTAATAGCCATAGTAACATATTTTTAATATCACTAACTTCAAAAATAAAGAATTTACATACAAATTTTCATTCCCTATTAAACCCACTTAGGGGACGAATTTTTCAAAAATCCTTTCTTAGTGCTCACCTACGTCACATACGGAACTCCTATGCAAAATTCCATTCTTTTAAACCCAACCGTTTTAGGCTGTGCGTTGTCTGTCAGTCAGTCAGTCAGTGTTAGAAATTTATTACATAGATATATTACCTAAATCACTCAATATATGTAATGTTCTTATTTATCTCTGAATACCCCCGGGAGAGTTTTAAATTAATTGTTGGGATTCCATGAACCAAATCGTTCATCGTCATTTTTTAACAATTACTAACGTCTTAAGACTTAAAGTTTTTTCATCATCATTTTTTTGGCAAACTTGTTAATATATGTATAGACATAACGTAGTATATAATCAGAAATATCGTGAAGTCAGATTATGATTTTGTTAAATTTTTTAATAAATAAAACACATTTTTATAAATTATAATAATATACAATATATTGGAGTATGATAATATGAGAAAAAAATGCTTATTTAGCATTGATAGAATAATTTCGTATTTAAGATGAATTGCTATTATTACCGTCTTTTACAAAAACTAGAGGTCATTTAATACCTATAGATATATTTAACTAATTTTTTAACAATAGCAAGTAATAATTTTTTTTGATAAAATAGCTATAAATTTTTTATATAAGTTATAAAATATTAAAAGGAAAATTTTCTTAAAATATATGGAACATTGTGCTATTAATTTAAGACTAAAAAAATATTATGAGGAGAAATTAATGTTTCAAAACTGTTTTAAATTCTTGATATTACATATTCAGTTTTAAAAATATTAAGAAATATGATTTTTTTACAATATATTGATATTGTAAAATATATGTTTTTTAACGGTGTAGAAACCCGTACTTTTAACAGAGTACTGTATATATGCGAAATATTATATTACTATAATATACATTTTAAAAAAATTCGTTTTTATTTAATTGTCGATGATCAAATATTTTTACATTAAATGAGTAAATTCTTATGTATTTTATAACACGATATCGCGTGACTAGCGATATAGTAATCATGGTATTTATAAGGTAGGTACATATTTAAAAAAAATACATGCTTAGATGTTTATAGCATAAGTAAGTAGCAATTTTTTTAGCTGAGTGCATAATATAATTGTAATATTAAATTTCGTCAGAGAATATGTAGCATTAAAAAATATACAGAGTGATACATTTTTGTAAAATTTACGAGTATATATGGTGTACCATAATTGTAAATGGAATTTTTATATATACATCAAGTTTAAGGTATAATATCAAAAATTAGTTTGATTTCTTTTTAGGGATCGATGTAAATCAAAAGATCGGTTTTTTTTTCTTTAAATTTTTTTATTAAGTATAGTTTTAAACAAAAATAGGTACACAATGATCACTTTTTTAACTTGTAAAATTTATAATTATATTAAAAATTTGTGCATATGCAAGAAAGTGCTCTGTGAAGGAATCAAAGATCACCAATTGGCCGACTTGTGTGCATTAAAATAGTGAAAAATTATTCAACAAACACCATTGAATTTATTGAGGTGTTTTGTAGACTTTTCAAGCTCAATTATAGACGAAATATTGGGAATATTGAGATATCGGAATATTTCTGTTGTATGGAATTTACGGATCATTACATCAATTTTCTTCAATGTTCTTCAATGCAGTTTTCTTCAATGCAGAATTAAGAGAACTAAGTAAAGCGAAGCGTCGAGAGAAAATTATTAAACAACTCGTTGAAAACTCTCAAATACCAACAATTCTACGATGAACTAATGAGCGGCGTAGTAATGTAGATGACGAATCTCCCCCGGTTGGTTTCGAACTCACAATCTACCAGATAAGAGCGGAGTTGCTAACCACTACACCAACTCGGGGTCGACAAACTAATTGATTTTCCACAATAAAATAGCATGATAGCGAATCATTGAAAAGTTGACCGGTGGATATTCGAGTTGAATTTAAAACGTTGAAGGAGGTGCCGGAGAATACATCAGCATTTTGCCTTCTACTACATGATCGTGTGGTTCAATATAATCCATTGACGAATATTGTTACAAAATATGTATAAAAGCGTGGCAATCCGACTATAAATCAGTCAGTTTCGCTCTAGACAACGCACAATGAAGGCCGACACAGCAATTGTTGACTTCCAAGGATTTCCAAATTCGACAAATGGGAAATTCTACATAAAGGAATTGGCTGTGTTGAAATTCGATTCTTCCGAAGAAAATTGTGGTGAAGATTATATAATACAACACTATATTTTCAAATCACCAATACCGTTTTGCGGATTAAGTGAAAAAGATCAACGCACAGCTCGCTGGTTACGGAAAAATCATCATGGGTTCGCCTGGATGGATGGACATATTGAATACGAGGAACTACAGTACATTTTAATAAACAATCTACACGGAACTCGAATCATCTATACGAAAGGGGAAGAAAAAGTGCGCTATTTGAAACGACTACTACCGTCAGCGCCCATTATGAACTTTGAAGAAATAACAATTTGCCCCAAGTTGAGAATCATAACATCAACCTACACTAGTCCTCGATGCGGCCATCATTCCGGAGCAACTTGCGCCATGGAAAATGTCATATCCATATACAAATATTATTGTAATAACATTTAAATATTTTATTGTAAAAAATACTTCTTTTAAATAAATTTATTAAAATAAGAAAAAAAAAATAAAAAAATAAAAAAAAAAAAGAAAAATAAAAAAAAAAATAAAAAAATGTGTTTTTATTTAGAGGAAAACCTGTATAAACCTGTTTTCAGATAAAAATATACAATCATATGATAAAATTCATTTTTGCATATTAGACAGAAATCTCCGCTATTAATATCAGCATTCCTGTTAATGACGTCAGCTACAGTTTAAACCTGTTTTCAGATAAAAATATGATAAACTTATGAAAGCAACGCCACCTTTTCGTGGAATTTTGAATCTAGGTACAGAATTCGCGGTAGCTCAGTTAGCAACGCCATCTTTTAATGGCTAGTTTAACTATCAAAAAAAAGGTTTTCGATGCCATCTATTGACAATTTTTCAAACTTACACACAGGAATCCAGACTAGCAACGCCATCTAGTAGCGAATTCACAGGCTCGAAGGTGGCTGCGCCATCTAGTAGCGAATTCACAGGCTCGAAGGTGGCTGCGCCATCTATTAGGGAATTTACAGGGCTCGAAGGTGGCTGCGCCATCTATTAGGGAATTCTTAGGTTAGAAAAAAATTTGTTAGGTTACACCAAATTTCCTTAGGTTCTGTTAGGTTGGATCAAGTTCCGTTGGGTTCTGTTAGGTTAGAAAAAATTTCACTAGATATCGTTAGGTTGGAGACCAAATTTTGCTCCACCCACCACCGGAGGCTTCTAGAACCGCCTCGGTAGTTTTACCACCTGCCGAGGTCACTCAAAAAGTCGGCAGATGGGAAGGTGGGTCCAAAAACCCGATATTCCTACTACTAATATGATATAATTTCGAAAAATGAAAAACAATCGTTATCAGTATCAGAAGATACCGTAGCTGAAAAAATAAAACCGCAGGAAATTTTATTACAATCGCCACCGAATTTTCAATCTAATATTTTACAAACTGAATCATCAGTACAAGTTCATTCACCAACTCGAGAGCAACCGGAGTACATGTCTGTTGTCCAAACACCGATTTATAGTTCTAAATCAACGGATTCAATTGATTCTTACTTATCGAATTTTTTTACTACAGAGTATACTGAATTTCCTTAACCCTTAACGGGTCTACTCACTTTTTGAAACATAACTAGTCTACTGGAGTACAAAAGTTATTTTCTTAAATTATTGGTTAATCTGCTTTGAAAATAGAAAAATATTATTAAAAAAAAATACTATTATTAAAAATTTTCCTGAGATCATAACATATTTTATTTAATCGTTTTCACAAATATTTTTCCTGGAAATATCTAGGAATATGAAATTAAAATTTAAATAGTAATAAAATAAAAAAAAAAAAAATAGAATTGAAACATTAACCTAAAAATAAAATTGTATTTTTGCATATTTCAGAAAATTAAGTTACTTAGATCTGTTTACACCTAAATTAAATTTAATTAATTAATTAATTACCTTTAATTTGGTTAATTATTTTAAATAAGATTATCAGTCTACTGGGATACAAAAAAAAACTAAATCGTTAATAACTGAAATTAAAAGTTTGTAAAGAAAAGGTAATCATACATCAAATTGAAGTACTTAATCTCATTTGGGAATACATGGTGGTTACAGTTCAGTAATAGCGATTATAAAAAAATTATTTAGAAAAAAATAAAATAAAATTGGATTTGTAATTCTGTAGACCAATTAAGGGTTAAATATATCACCGTGTCCGTCATCGATTGAATGGTCAAAATTTGTATAATTTATAAATAAGTAAGTACAATTTTTTTCATTAACAAAACTATGATTAAGATTAGTAGTAGAAATATGGGGCTTCTAAGCCCTCCTCCCGATTTCTTTTTTTAACGACTGTTAGAGGAGATAGGTAAGCTATGCCGTCTAGGTGGTGTTGCTAGTCTGAACCTCTGTGAACTCTGTACCTTGATTCAAAATTCCATGAAAAGATGGCGTTGCTAGTCGGAACCACCGCGAATTCTGTACCTTGATTCAAAATTCCATGAAAAGATGGCGTTGCTAATCTGAACTACCTCGAACTCTGTAAATTCTAAGTTTTCATTACTAGATAGCGCTGCTAGTCTGGATACTAATGATCCCTGTGCGTAAATTTGAAAAAATTGTCAACAGATGGCGCCGAAAATCCCTTTTGATAGTTAAAAGATGGCGTAGCTAGTACCGCGAACATTGTACCTTTATTCATAATTTTATCATATTTTTATCTGAAAACAGGTTTAAACAGGTTTTTCTCTAAATTAAAACACATTTTTTATTTTAATAAATTTATTTAAAAGAAATATTGTACAATAAAAAAATGTTTAAATGTTATTACGATAATATTTGTATATGGATATGACATTTTCCATGGCGCAAGTTGCTCCGGAATGATGGCCGCATCGAGGGCTAGTGTATGTTGATGTTATGATTACCTGGATTTTTTTGTTGATACCCATCTCTAAACCATATTTTACATTCTAATTGATTATAGCAAATTAAACAATTTTGGTGTTTAATAAAAAATTTAAAAATCGATTCTTTGTTGATACCCATTTCTAAACCATGTCTTACATTCTAATTGTTTATAGCAGATTAAACAGTATTGGTGTTTAATAAAAAATTTAAAAAATCGATTCTTTGTTGTTACCCATCTCTAAACCATGTTTTACAATCTAATTGATTATAGCAGATTAAACAGTTTTGATGTTTAATAAAAAATTTAAAAAACTGATTCTTTGTTGATACCCGTCTCTAAACCATGTTTTACATTTCTAATTGATTATAGCAGATTAAACAGTTTTGGTGTTTAATAAAAAATTTGAAAAATCGATTCTTTGCTGATACCCGTCTCTAAATCATGTTTTACATTTCTAATTGATTATAGCAGATTAAACAGTTTTGGTGTTTAATAAAAAATTTAAAAAATCGATTCTTTGTTCATACTCATCTCTAAATCAAGATTGATTAGTGGTTAATATTTCCCAAAATGAAAAAGTTAAATTTTTTCATAATAATTTCAAAACTTTATATTTTATAAAAAAAATAGTTTCTGAACTAGGTATGTATATTTTATATGTCTTTTAACGAACACAGAGGTATAAAACATATGAGGAATTCGCTGATATGTATATTTCACCTTATCGTATGTCTGAAGTATCGCATCCCATAAATGTACATACATACAAATATGTTACAAGATTCGACTGGTAATTTTTATACCAATTGAAAAATTTGCTAGTAAAAAATAGCCGGATTAATCGCGTATAAGTTATTACGTTTTGTGACTTTGTGAGTTGTGCTTAAAGCGAAAATTATTTTCGTGAATTTTTCAAGTTAATTTCCATTTTTAAGTTATATTTTAGTCTTTAATATTTAGTTTTTTAAATTAGTGAATTTTTAAGTTATTTCTCTATTTTTAATTGTTCGTTTTTAAGTTAATCTAGTAGTTAATTAACTGTTGTGTATTTGCGTACCAGTTTGTGAATTTTTTGTGATTTTTGGAAATATTGGGTAAGTCGAAAACATTTACTTGAAATTTTTGAGACTGTTTAAACTAATTATAATTACTTTCTGAATACTAAAAAGAAAAATTTCGTGTTTTTTAACGTTTTAAAATGTACTATAGCTATCTATAGCATGGTGATCATATACAATATACTCGCTTAATGTTCTCTCATAACTTGGGTTGATATAGAGTATCCAATAAACGTACAGTGTTTTTCTAAAAATTTAATTAGCTATTTTACATATTAAAACAAGAAATTTTCTTTTATCTCGTTTTTAAATTGGTTCAGCAACTTTGAAAAATATAATTTTCATTTTGTTCATAAGATAGTTTTAAACCAGATTAACAGTAGAAAATTTTTCTTTTTAATAGTTTTCTTGAATTTTTAAAGGTGTAATTTCATATTAGTAACTTTTAAAATATAATTTTGCTTTTTAAAGTGATATTAGAAATAATTTTTATAATTTTTTTAAAAATGTACAGGATGTGTCAGAAAAAATCCGTAAATAAAATTTAAATTATTTAGTCATATTTTAAATAGCAAATTATAAATATTTCACGTAAACTAGACAAATTCTATGTGAAATTTAGTAAAAATCAGTTCTACTATTGACTAACTAGCCGTACCCACGACGTCGTTCGCGCAAAGCATTGTTATAAACTCAATGAGAAGTATGTAAGTGTAATAATTATACAGAACTTGCAAAGAATGATAATTTTTGTGTAATGCGGACACATGCTCAAAATGGTTTTTCCATTTTCCCGTGGGAATGAGAAATTTTCCCGGAGTAAAAAGTATTTTAGATGTTGACCCAGGTAATAAGTTATCATCACACCAAATTTCATTAAAATCCGTCCAATAGTTTTTGCGTGATGCGTGAACAGACAGACAGACAGACAGACAAAAATTCTAAAAATCGCTGTTTTGGTATCTATATCGATAACTATTTACAGTACCAATATTATTTTCCAAAAATATTCCATGTACAGAAATGGTCTCGTTACTATTTTATTATATGTATAGATAACAATTTATTGGAAAATTAACTAACTTTTTTGTGATAACTTAAAACTATAAAACTAAAAAGTATCGATATTTGTCTGAATTACATAGTAGACGAAGTGGTCGGAAAACAACATTTCATATTACACGACCCAATGATATTTCAATTAAGGGTAGAAATGATTCCAAACTACAAGAATTCTAGTTTAAAAGACATTCTTTTACAATTTTTAGAATTTACAGGACGGGCTAGAAGAATTCCGTGAATAAACTGAAAAATATTTTTTCGCTCAAATTTTTCTTTTTAAAAGTTAAATTTTCATAATTTTGGTATGTTACCATGCAAATATAAATTATTAATAAAAATTATTCGTACAATAATATCTATAAAAGATTTTTTAGAATGCAAAAGATTAACCTTGACATTGTAAAATTGCTTACACATTACATATTACACCAAAAATACACCAAATTACACCAAAAAAATACACAAAATTACACCAAAAAGATAGCAAAGAGTCACTCCCAAAAAGAGTCACTCCCAAAAGAGTCACTCTCAAAAAGAGTCACTCCCAAAAAGAGTCACTCCGAAAAGAGTCACTCCCAAAG
Source organism: Brachynemurus nebulosus (assembly GCA_035578155.1). NCBI lineage: Eukaryota > Metazoa > Arthropoda > Insecta > Neuroptera > Myrmeleontidae > Brachynemurus > Brachynemurus nebulosus. Next base: position 10,378,435 of record JAPWDM010000016.1, read on the forward strand.
AGTCACTCCTAAAGAGAAATAGTTATTTCTAACGGTATGATAGATAAAATATAAAATGAATATGTAAGATTTTAGATTAAGATTTAAGCTTTTTAGTTTTAACGGTACGGCGTTTAGTAAAAACAGGTAAACTAATATTGATTTTGATGCAGTTTTCATATTTGATATTAATATTTTGATTGGTCAAACCATTTTCACCGTATTTCAAATTTCACCCCCCAATTTTATCGTCAAGGCCCCTCTAATAGGTCCGACCCTGGATTTGAGTATGCCAATAGAAAGGTCTTTAAAAATAAAGGATTATACCAATTTAAATGTTTCGGTAAATATGTTTATTATCAAAAATAATACTACCTACCAATATTCATTTTTAGTGTACACCCTAATTAAATTTTCGGAAAAATACCACTTTTTGAAAAAATTTTGTGACATGTTTCGGTCAGTATATGTTGATTATCAAAAAATAATTCTACCCACCAATATTCATTTTAGTGTGCACCCTAATTAAATTTTCGTTAAAATACCACTTTTTGAAAAAATTTTGTGACAGGTCGTGTAATATGAAATGTCGTTTTCCGACCAATTGGTTTATCGTGTAATTCAAACAAATATCGACACTCTTTAATTTTAAACTAGAATTCTTATAGTTTGGAATCATTTCTACCCTTAGTTGGAATATCATTGGGTCGTGTAATATCAAATGTCGTTTTCCAACCACTTGGTTTATCGTGTAATTCAAGCAAATATCGACACTCTTTAATTTTAAACTAGAATTCTTGTAGTTTGGAATCATTTCTACCCTTAATTGAAATATCATTGGGTCGTGTAATATGAAATGTTGTTTTCTGGCCACTTCGTCTACTATGTAATTCAGACAAATATCGATACTTTTTAGTTTTATAGTTTTAAGTTATCACAAAAAAGTTAGTTAATTTTCCAATAAATTGTTATCTATACATATAATAAAATAGTAACGAGACCATTTCTGTACATGGAATATTTTTGGAAAATAATACTGGTACTGTAAATAGTTATCGATGTAGATACCAAAACAGCGATTTTTAGAATTTTTGTCTGTCTGTCTGTCTGTCTGTCTGTCTGTCTGTCTGTTCACGCATCACGCAAAAACTATTGGACGGATTTTAATGAAATTTGGTGTGATGATAACTTATTACCTGGGTCAACATCTAAAATACTTTTTACTCCGGGAAAATTTCTCATTCCCACGGGAAAATGGAAAAACCATTTTGAGCTTGTGTCCGCATTACACAAAAATTATCATTCTTTGCAAGTTCTGTATAATTATTACACTTACATACTTCTCACTGAGTTTATAACAATGCTTTGCGCGAACGACGTCGTGGGTACGGCTAGTTAGTTAATAGTAGAACTGATTTTTACTAAATTTCACATAGAATTTGTCTAGTTTACGTGAAATATTTATAATTTGCTATTTAAAATATGACTAAATAATTTAAATTTTATTTACGGATTTTTTCTGACACATCCTGTACATTTTTAAAAAAATTATAAAAATTATTTCTAATATCACTTTAAAAAGCAAAATTATATTTTAAAAGTTACTAATATGAAATTACACCTTTAACAATTCAAGAAAACTATTAAAAAGAAAAATTTTCTACTGTTAAGATGGTTTAAAACTATCTTATGAACAAAATGAAAATTATATTTTTCAAAGTTGCTGAACCAATTTAAAAACGAGATAAAAGAAAATTTCTTGTTTTAATATGTAAAATAGCTAATTAAATTTTTAGAAAAACACTGTACGTTTATTGGATACTCTATATCAACCCAAGTTATGAGAGAACATTAAGCGAGTATATTGTATATGATTACCATGCTATAGATAGCTATAGTACATTTTAAAACGTTAAAAAACACGAAATTTTTCTTTTTAGTATTCAGAAAGTAATTATAATTAGTTTAAACAGTCTCAAAAATTTCAAGTAAATGTTTTCGACTTACCCAATATTTCCAAAAATCACAAAAAATTCACAAACTGGTACGCAAATACACAACAGTTAATTAACTACTAGATTAACTTAAAAACGAACAATTAAAAATAGAGAAATAACTTAAAAATTCACTAATTTAAAAAACTAAATATTAATGACTAAAATATAACTTAAAAATGGAAATTAACTTGAAAAATTCACGAAAATAATTTTCGCTTTAAACACAACTCACAAAGTCACAAAACGTAATAACTTATACGCGATTAATCCGGCTATTTTTTACTAGCAAATTTTTCAATTGGTATAAAAATTACCAGTCGAATCTTGTAACATATTTGTATGTATGTACATTTATGGGATGCGATACTTCAGACATACGATAAGGTGAAATATACATATCAGCGAATTCCTCATATGTTTTATACCTCTGTGTTCGTTAAAAGACATATAAAATATACATACCTAGTTCAGAAATTATTTTTTTTATAAAATATAAAGTTTTGAAATTATTATGAAAAAATTTAACTTTTTCATTTTGGGAAATATTAACCACTAATCAATCTTGATTTAGAGATGAGTATGAACAAAGAATCGATTTTTTAAATTTTTTATTAAACACCAAAACTGTTTAATCTGCTATAATCAATTAGAAATGTAAAACATGATTTAGAGACGGGTATCAACAAAGAATCGATTTTTCAAATTTTTTATTGAACACCAAAACTGTTTAATCTGCTATAATCAATTAGAAATGTAAAACATGGTTTAGAGACGGGTATCAACAAAGAATCGATTTTTTATATTTTTTATTAAACACCAAAACTGTTTAATCTGTTATAATCAATTAGATTGTAAAACATGGTTTAGAGATGGGTAACAACAAAGAATCGAGTTTTTAAATTTTTTATTAAACACCAAAACTGTTTAATCTGCTATAAACAATTAGAATGTAAGACATGGTTTAGAGATGGGTATCAACAAAGAATCGATTTTTAAATTTTTTATTAAACACCAAAATTGTTTAATTTGCTATAATCAATTAGAATGTAAAATATGGTTTAGAGATGGGTATCAACAAAAAAATCGAGGTAATCATAACATCAACATACACTAGCCCTCGATGCGGCCATCATTCCGGAGCAACTTGCGCCATGGAAAATGTCATATCCATATACAAATATTATCGTAATAACATTTAAACATTTTTTTATTGTAAAATATTTCTTTTAAATAAATTTATTAAAATAAAAAATGTGTTTTAATTTAGAGAAAAACCTGTTTAAACCTGTTTTCAGATAAAAATATGATAAAATTATGAATCAAGGTACAATGTTCGCGGTACTGGCTACGCCATCTTTTAACTATCAAAAGGGATTTTCGGCGCCATCTGTTGACAATTTTTTCAAATTTACGCACAGGGATCGCTAGTATCCAGACTAGCAGCGCTATCTAGTAATGAAAACTTAGAATTTACAGAGTTCGAGGTAGTTCAGACTAGCAACGCCATCTTTTCATGGAATTTTGAATCAAGGTACAGAATTCGCGGTGGTTCCGACTAGCAACGCCATCTTTTCATGGAATTTTGAATCAAGGTACAGAGTTCACTGTGGTTCAGACTAGCAACACCACCTAGACGGCATAGCTTACCTATCTCCTCTAACAGTCGTTAAAAAAAAAAAATCAGGAGGAGGGGGAGGAGAGCTTAGAAGCCCCATATTTCTACTACTAAGATTTTCTTTTATTAAATTTTTGTTTTTTATTTCTTTTAGATATGAGAAATTATAAACGCAAAACCGAAAGAGGGCTTATACCTATCGAAAAATTTAATGATGCCGCAAGAACAATAATTTTTGGGAACATAAATGCTGCTTCAAAGGAATTTAATATTAAACGTACGACGCTAAAACGTTATTTAACTAAATTGAAAGCATATAAAAATAAGGAAACGCAAGATTAACCGACAATGGGTCATAAAAACCTAGACAAGTATTTTTTAAGGACCAGGAAATTGCATTAAAAGATTATTTACTACAAATGGCTTCGATATTTTATGGATTGACTCCAAAAGATGTTCGTCAGCTTACTTATGAGTGTGCTGAAAAATGTAATATTAAAATGCCTGAAACATGGAAACTTAATAAAATAGCTGGCCATGAGTGGCTTTCTAGTTTTCTAAAAAGGAATCGAGAATTATCAATTAGAAAACCCGAACCAACAAGCATCGGACGAGCAACATCGTTTAATATTGAAAATGTAAAACCATTTTTCACTCAATTAGCTGAAGTTATGAATAAATATCAATTTACCGCATCAAACATTTGGAATATAGATGGAACTGGAATTTCTACAGTACTAAAACCTACTAAAATAATTGCTGCGAAAGGTAAAAAAAATGTTGGCTCCATAACTTCTGCTGAACGGGGGTACTAATGTGACACTAATATGTGCTGTTTCCGCAAACGGAAATACAGTGCCTCCTATGTTCGTATTTCCATGAAAAAATATAAAAATCGTTTTATTAATAATGGACCAAAAGGTTGTATTGGTGCAGGCAATTCAAGCGGCTGGGTAACGAAAGAAGAATTTTTTATGTACATGCAGCATTTCATCGCACACGTTAAACCATCTATTAATAATCCAGTATTACTCGTATTAGATAATCATTCCTCACATTTACATGTACCAACCTTAAACTTAGCGAAAGATAATGGGATCGTAATGTTATCATTTCCAACACATTGTAGCCATAAATTACAACCACTTGATGTGGCTGTGTATGGACCATTTAAGAAATATGCTTCAACTGCACAAGATTTATGGTCGCGAAATAATCCAGGTAAAACGATAATAATATATGATATCCCAAAAATAGTAGCAGATTCATTACCATTAGCTACAACTAGTACAAATATCATAAAAGGATTTCGCTCCGTCATTCGTAACTGATCCCTCAGAATCGCAAATTTTAACATCATCGATAATGAATATTCAATCAAATTCAACGGCTACAATATTTTCTCCAGAAATAGTTCGACCGTACCCGAGGACTGCTTCTAAAGAACAGGGTTAAACTAAAAGGAAAAGAAAATCTACTGTTTTAACCGATACAAAAGAAATAAAAACATTAGAGAAAGAACAAAATATAGCAAAAAAGCGTAAAAAAGTTACTAAAAAAATTGATATTTGTATTAATAGTAATTGCTTAATATTACTATCAAGGATTTCTTGCTTAATATGCAATGAACTATTTTGAAAGAGTCGCCCCAAAGAACCGTGGATTGAATGTCAGTTATGCAAAAACTGGGCCCATATTAAATGCGTGCTTAATACTGGTGATACATATATATGTATTAATTGTGAAAATATTTCCATATAAATGTTTAAAAATATTTATAAATGATACAATTTTTTTTTTAAATATTGTATAATAAAGTTTTTTAATAATGTATATATTATTTTACAAATAAAAAGTATAAAATTGAAAATAATGTTTTATTATATATTATTTACCCTTTATTCACTAACAAGTAACATATTAAGAAATATAAAGCATTATTGTTATATAATTTTACAACATTTAAAACTTCTGAATATAAAAAATATATTGGATGGATAATTAATAGGATAGATTGGATGTGGAAAGTATATCTAGAGGTAACTATGAAATAAAAAAAAAGCTTTTAAGTACAATAATAAAGTATATTTATTAATAAATCAAATTAGTTTTATACATTATCAATAAAATTTACCTTATCATTAATAAATGGGACAAATTTAACGTGGAAGGTATATCTAAATGTAGCTATAAAATAAAAAAATCCTTTCAGTGTAGTAATAAAATATATTTATTAATAAATCAAATTAGAATTATACATTTACTAGTATTACTAGTAAAACCACAGTATAAATAATAGTAATATACTACGTATATTACATACAGTATTCTCACTCTGATTTTTTCTGGAAGTATGTGTTGGAAGTTGTACATAATAGTAGGCTTTTGCTGATTAGAAACGAGGGGTGTACATATAAATTTATAAAATGATTTATTCTTTTCGATTTTGTTCAGAGCTGTAGCAGTTCAAATATTGTTTTTAAATTTTAATTTTTGATAGTGGTAGATTTTATTGATGTGTTTTTATTAATAATTGTTTTTCTACTGGTAATTATAGTTTTAGTAGGTTTTTCTTTTATAATTCTTATAATATTTAACTTTTTACGTTCCGTAGGTAATATTGTCTGAGGGTCTCGTAGTCTTTAAAAATTTTAAAATTTCACTGCAGATATATATGCACTTGTATATGCATCTGTATACGTAATATGCAAAATGCAAATGCAAAATGAGTAACGTAAAATTCTAGAATATTCTAATCGTCAAATAGCAGAGATATCAAAAAACAGACTTTACCGTTGAACTGGTCATTAAAAATGAGACTAAACAGTGTAGTTTGACGAAAATTCTAGAATGTTCTATTTGTCAACTAGCAAAGATATTGAAAAATAAATTGTACCTTTTAATTGTCCATTGAAATAGAGGTCAAATTACACATTTTGACAAATGTTCTGGAATATTCTATTCGTCAACTAGCAAAGTTATTCAAAAACAAACGTCGCCATTGAATTGGTTACCAAAATTTGAGAAATGTTCTAGAATATTCTATTTGTCAACTAACAAAGATATTGGAAAATCTACTGCACCACTAAATTGTCCAACCGAAATTAAACTAATGTAAACCAAATGTCCGATTTTGACAAACAATTTTTGCTATTTGACGAATAGAATATTCTAGAACATTTATCAAAATGTGCTATTCCGTCTTTTATTCGATGACCAATTAAATGGTGCCATTGCTTTTTCGATATCTTTGTTAGTTGACGAATAAAAGATTCTAGAATTTTTGTCAAAATGCGCTGCTTAATCTAATTTATAGTGCCCAATTCAGTAGTGATGTTTGTTTTTTGGTATCTTTGCTAGTTCACGAGTAGAATATTCTAGAGTTTTTGTCAGCTTCCGCTATTTGGCGTCTTTTACACTAATGATGCGATAGTGAAGTTGATTTTCCGACAGTTTTCTAAAAGTCGTCACTCATATTCATTAGTATTGTGGCGAAAATTCTAAATTGTGATGTAAAATATTTAAGCCTACGGATTATACTTGTATTCACATCGTGACATCTGTAGATCTCTCGCCTAGTTAGCGTGGATCCCAACCTAGAGGCACAGTTTGTTTCACTGCTTAGACGGAGGCCACCTATTATCACGGTTAGACAGTTACTCCTTTTCAGCTAAGTTGGTTTAAAAATTATCTGTGCAGTGGAAAGTCGATAAAGCCGATTGGTTTGGTAATTGTCACCGATTGGTTTGGAAGTGCACCCCCGAACGTGGAGTTGGCTTCAGCTAACCGCTTATTTTTTTGTTTATGGGAATTATGTAATAAACAGAATAATTCCGATCAACAAGGTATTTTTCCAATCAATAAAAGTATTAATTAAGTATTTGTTAATTTATAGGGTGACCCAGTTGAAGTGCAACTACTGGGTGTTCCATTCAAAATTAAGTTTTAATTTTTCAAATTAATTTTGTTTGAAAATGTAAAGTAATTTGATTTAAATTAAAGCTGTGATTAATTATTACGTCCATTTTTATATTATTTATAAAGAAAATGGTGTGTAACATTTTACAACGTTACAGTATAACATTCGATTTTCTTTGTCTACACAACCGAATTTTAGGTGTAAATTGTCTGTTAAGATAATATTGTTTTAAATAAATTCAGATATATAATATTTACCAACCCCCGAAACAAAAGTTTAGCGACGCCTCTAATCTTCCAATTTTACGTACTTCCCCTTAAATTTGCACCGACCACTACGTAAAATTGGATTTGTGATGTATATCGACTTGTAAGCATGTAATTTTAAGGGAATAATTAAATAAAACTAATAGTTTCTTAAAATTAAATGGTTTGTTTAATTTTTAGAGATATGTTATATGTTCCACTAATAAATTATGCCGGTGTGTGTATATACAGTATATACGGTATATACCGTATAATTATACCTTATATGTATGTATATTGTATACGCTTATAGGCCAGTCAACACAAACATTTATTAACTTCGAAAAAATTCGCATAGAGCTGAAACTTGGTACAGACCTCAACTATGTTATTACAAAGAAAAAATCAGAAGTTCCCATCAATCCCACATGTTTTAAAAATTTTATTCAAGGTCAAAGGTCAAGGTAATTGGTTTTTCGTAAATATTTCTTAAATGGCAGAATTAGTGGTAAAACAGTTTAGATATATTTTGTAGATTATGCAACAAAAAAGGTTTCGATATTTTTTTCCTACGATCTATCCTTCAAGACATATCGCGATTTCAAAATTTTGAAAAGTAATATTTTACACAATATACGCTCTTTTCCACACAACCGTCGGAGTAAGGCGCTTTTAACTCATTTTTTGTGTCAATTGTAGGTATAACCCACGATTTATTTTAATTTTTTGAGAAATTATTTTACTATATCCTGCTACACTATCATATTGGCACATGTACTTATGCTGGAAAATCTGACAGAAAAATTTAATCCGCAAAATAAGTCAAATTCTCTAAACAAACATGGCCATTTTTACAAGAAAAACAAAAATTTGACACTCAAGTTACCGAAATTTCAGCTACAGATTTTATTCGTATCATTTATGTAGCTATCAATTTAAAAAAAAAAAAAAAAAAAGAAAAAAAAAACAAACTTGACGACGTCATCACAATTAAAATAATTTTTGAAGCTCCCGAAATCATAATTTTAATGCTAGAAACATGAAATTTATAGTTTGCGTTGCCCAAAATTATCTCTTCATACCCCTAGTGACATATTTAAGGGTGTTGGTTACGATATTATGGTGTTACTGATTTATTTTTTATCGAAAAAAATTCTTTCAGAAAAAAATTCCGCGATAAAAGCTCATGATATGAAGTAGGATAAAATAAACTAACTTTTCAAATCATTAAAACAAATTGTGTATCATACCTACAAGAGAAGCCACCTAAAATGCATCAAGTCTATCTTGATGCTGGCGTAGGAAAGAGTGTATATTATGTTGAATATTACTTTTCCAATTTTTGAACTCGCGATATCTCATGAAGGATAAATAGTACGAAAAAAATATTCAATTTTTTTTTAAAGAATTGCATAATCTACAAAATTTATTTAAACTATATAATACTAGTTAAAGGTATTTACTAAAACATAAAATACTAGTTAAGAGTAAAAACATAAAATACTAGATATTTACTAAACATAAAATACTAGTTAAAGATATTTACGAAAAACCAATTTCCTTGACCTTTGACCTTAGTAGTATGGCTAGGCCAATTCTACCGCACCGGTTGTCTCAAAAGTTTGGGTACATCCTGACGCAAGATGTACCCAGTACATTTTGACGCAAGATGTACCCAAATTTTTGAGATACACTGTAACTCGTGTATGGATTGACCTTTGACCCGGCACGTACCGAGTAAATGTATTTAAAATTTGTTGTTGACATTTGACCCCAACACTCGCTCATACTGTTAGCCTTGAAATTCGTAAGAGATGAGTCATTACCCACAACCAAATTAATTTATGTTAACCCATTATGCGTCATCACAATTTACTTATTACAATTTGGTTTTGTGTTAACCCATTATGCGCCGGCACTGACGTAGTTTTTGAATGCAAACCTAACGCATGTGCAGACTGAATTTAAGTACACGACGCATACGAAGAGTGAATTTTAGGTTATAACTTGATAGCTGGGGTACACTACCGCGTCAAAATGTGGGGGATACTCTAACTCGGGGGTGGCCCCAAACTTTTGACTCCGTACTGTACTTAAATTTTTTGTACACTGCCGTGTCAAAAGTGCGGGCCCCCTGAGCTAAAAGGTGTCCGATCACTTTTTGAAGCGCACTGTACTTATTTTTTGTGTGTACATGCAAGCCTTAGCCTTTAATCTCACTTAATTAGGTCATCTTAAACGAAAGGTACACTATCACGTCAAAAATGTGGGATTACTCTAACCCAAGGGGTTGCCCCAAACTTTTGACACCGTACCGTACTTAAATTTTTGGTACACTACCGTGTCAAAGGTGTGGACCCCGCTAACCAAAAAGGTGTCCGATCATTTTTTGAAGCGTACTGTACGTGCAAACCTTGACCGCAACACGCGCTTGCTTTAATTGAGTCATTTTCAACGAAAGGTACACTACCACGTCAAAAATGTGGGGAATACCCTAACCCAAGGGGTGGCCCCAAACTTTTGACACCGTACTGTGCTTGAATTTTTGGTAGTGTACCAAATAGTTAATTTGTGGGATGTATCCGAAAAAGGATACTAATAGCTATTGCTAGTTAACCATCAAATTACAAACTGTTAATAATATTTAGCACATTGGTGCGTACCATGTTCTTTTCGCTTTAAGACCTAGTGATTTAAGGAATGCTAAATTTTCGGGTGAAATGTGTTGTCGCTTAAAAGTTTTACGTTTAATGATCTTAGGTTTCGAAAGTCCTTTGCTAGGTTGTTTAGCGGTGGACTGCTCTGAATTGTAAATTATCATGGTTCGAAATGCAATTGTTTTACCACGAAATTGTTTTTTCAGCGAAAGTGATGTTAACTCTTTGACAACCACCGGTATATTGACAATATTTTGTGTAAGTTTAACTATTTTATACCCTTTAACCATGATAATGTGTGTGAGCCCTTTAACCATGATAAGGTGTATGAGCTCTTTAACCATTATAAGGTGTATGAGTCACTCCGGGGGCAAAATAAGTCACTCCGGGAGTAAAATGAGTCATTCCGGGAGCAAAATGATTCACTCCGGGAGCAAAATGAGTCACTCCGGGAGCAAAATGAGTCACTCCGGGAGCAAAATGAGTCACTCCGGGAGCAAAATGAGTCACTCCGGGAGCAAAATTAGTAACTCCCGGAGAAAAATGAGTCATTCCGGGAGCAAAATGAGTCCTTCCGGGAGAAAATGAGTCACTTCGGGAGCAAAATGAGTCACCCCAGGAGCAAACTGTGTCACTCAGGGAGCAAAATTTGTCACTCCGGGAGCCAAATGAGTTACTCTGGGAGCAAAATGAGTCACTCCGGGAGCAAAATGAGTCACTCCGGGAGCAAAATGAGTCACTCCGGGAGCAAAATGAGTCTCTCCGGGAGCGAAATGGGTAACTCCGGGAGAAAAATGAGTCACTCCGGGAGCAAAATGAGTAGCTCCGGGAGCAAAATGAGTCACTCCAGAAGCAAAATGAGTCACTCTGGGAGCAAAATGAGTCACTCCGGGAGCAAAATGAGTCACTCCGGGAGCAAAATGAGTCACTCGTTGGAGTCAAATGAGTCGCTCGGTGAAGCAAATGAGCTAAGTATATATATGAAATTGTCTGAACCGGAATCAATGGACTGGGATAAAATGGATGTTTCAGTTGGTGAATTTTTCGAACGTGAACCAATGCTACTGAACGAACTGACTTTGGAAACATTTCTTCAAATCTACAAGTGGATCAGTTTGAATGTGCTGAAAAGTTATGGGGTGAAAATCATACAACGCGCCTGAATTTGGTTACCATCCGATTATCGAGCCATGTTTCAAGAATGTGAACCATGTTTTGAACATTATAATCGACCATAGCCACAAGATCATAATGATGGACCACCTGGTTTGAAAATTCGCTGTGAAATATGCAAGAATGGCGTGAAAATGGAGGAAAACTTTCAACCGCCTGTTGGTGAACCATTGACATTTGCAACACGGATTTCACACGTTGAAGACATATTTCTGACTCATCCTTATTTGTATACAAAAGTCAGAAATTTCGATATGTTATTATACTTAACAAAACAACTATTGAAATATGATATTTAGGTGCAACATCTGTATGCATATATGATACCCGAATATGCACAACGAAAAGTATGGGATCAGTTACCTGAAAACATGAAACAATTACGTTCGGGTGTTATTGAATATATAAACAAATCATACAATTTTTAATATTTATTTATTGTAAAAAATATTTCATATACATTTATTGTAAAAAATATTTCATATACAAAACATTTATTGTAAAAAATATTACATATACATTTATTGTGAAAATATTTTGTATTCATACTTATATTTTAAAAATAAAGAACAATAATTATTTACATATATGTGTTATTTATTTGAAGAAAAAAAAACCTTTTTATCTTACAGGGTTAAAAAATATAAAAATAAAATATACAATTCAATGAGGGATAACTGCTGCTTCTTATACGGTTATGTTTTTCAAAATTCAGTAAATTCTTAGTGTGGATAATCAATTAATCATCATCATTATCCTCATTATCATCATCATAATCGCTAGCATCTTCTTTATCAGTTTCATCCAGATAATCACCTAGTGGCTCAATAACATCAGCCTTTTGAAGTTCGCGAAGTATAGAGAATATTTCTCGACCAACAGTAGTTTCTTTTAAAGCATTTAACTCTTTGATTAAATCTTCTCGATCGTAAACGTTAAACAACAACATATTTTTATTTTCCTCTAAACTTCGAATAATATTGAGTATTTTTTCACCAGTCTCTGAAGTCTCATATAAACGTTGTAAGTCATCTATTAAAGTATTAGGATTATGCCAGTATTTTATTTTTTTCGATTGTATGTTAACATTTCTAGACTCTCTCAAGTTGTCTTGCTTAAAATGCTTAGCTAAGGTCCCGTTTTCGACATTTTCATTTGAAGCTATATGACGTTTTAGGCTTATTGGTTTAACCGAATTGACAATTTTCGCTTCATTTTCTGAGTCAACGTTTCGAACCTCTTTTAACATTATAATATCTAAAGCAGTTCCTAAAAGTTTAGTTAGTTGTGAAGAGGAGGTTGTTTCATTGCAATTGTTATTAATTGGTGTTAAGTGATTTACTTGCTTACTTTCATTAGACCAACTATCTTTCTCGTTTTCAGATTGACGACGGTTTTCTCCTTTTTTCAAAGAGTTAAATTTGGTTTGAATGGCTTCAGTTGCAGCAGCTATCCTTTTTTGGTCAAACGGATTCAAGATTGCTTCAGAGTAATCAATATCATGCTGTAGTTGAGATATATTTTCATCAATATTTTTGCATTAACATTATAAGCATCATCATTATAATCAAATCTAGATATAGAGATACCATCAGGTGTTTTATTATTAGCATCATATGGTATGTGTTTGCTTGATGAGTTATCATTCTTTCCAATCATACCATCATTAATATTGCTTAACGAATTATGTTGAGCATTAGGTGTCTAGAAAGATTAGACTTTCGCGTAAATGCTTTACCGCAAAAATCACAATTATACATCATTCAGCGGGAGGTGTGAAGCATTCGCTAGTAAATGAATGACCGTTCAAAGATTTATTGCTTCTCTACTTATATATACTTAGCTCATTTGCTTCACCGAGCGACTCATTTGACTCCAACGAGTGACTCATTTTGCTCCCGGAGTGACTCATTTTGCTCCCGGTGTGACTCATTTTGCTCCCGGAGTGACTCATTTTGCTCCCGGAGTTACTCATCTTGCTCCCGGAGTGACTCATTTTGCTCCCGGAGTGACTCATTTTGCTCCCGGAATGACTCATTTTACTCCCGGAGTGACTCATTTTGCTCCCGGAGTGACTTATTTTGCCCCCGGAGTGACTCATACAACTTATCATGGTTAAAGTGCTCATACACCTTATCATGGTTAAAGGGCTCACACACATTATCATGGTTAAAGGGTATAAAATAGTTAAACTTACACAAAATATTGTCAATTTACCGGTGGTTGTCAAAGAGTTAACATCACTTTCGCTGATAAAACAATTTCGTGGTAAAACAATTGCATTTCGAACCATGATAATTTACAATTCAGAGCAGTCCACCGCTAAACAACCTAGCAAAGGACTTTCGAAACCTAAGATCATTAAACGTAAAACTTTTAAGCGACAACAAATTTCACCCGAAAATTTAGCATTCCTTAAATCACTAGGTCTTAAAGCGAAAAGAACATGGTACGCACCAATGTGCTAAATATTATTAACAGTTTGTAATTTGATGGTTAACTAGCAATAGCTATTAGTATCCTTTTTCGGATACATCCCACAAATTAACTATTTGGTACACTACCAAAAATTTAAGCAAAGTACGGTGTCAAAAATTTGGGGCCACCCCTTGGGTTAGGGTATTCCCCACATTTTTGACGTGGTAGTGTACCTTTCGTTGAAAATGACTCAATTAACGCAAGCGCGTGTTGCGGTCAAGGTTTGCACGTTCAGTACGCTTCAAAAAATGATCGGACACCTTTTTGGTTAGGGGGGTCCACACTTTTGACACGGTAGTGTACCAAAAATTTAAGTACGGTACGGTGTCAAAAGTTTGGGGCCACCCCGTGGGTTAGGGTAATCCCACATTTTTGACGTGATAGTGTACCTTTCGTTTAAGATGACTCAATTAAGTGAGATTAAAGGCTAAGGCTTGCATGTACACACAAAAAATAAGTACAGTGCGCTTCAAAAAGTGATCGGACACCTTTTAGCTCAGGGGGGCCCGCACTTTTGACACGGCAGTGTACCAAAAATTTAAGTACAGTACGGTGTCAAAAGTTTGGGGCCACCTCCGAGTTAGGGTATCCCCCACATTTTGACGCGGTAGTGTACCCCAGCTATCAAGTTATAACCTAAAATTCACTCTGCGCATGCGTCGTGTACTTAAATTGAGTCTGCGCATGCTTTAGGTTTGCATTCAAAAACTACGTCAGTGCCGGCGCATAATGGGTTAACACAAAACCAAATTGTAATAAGTAAATTGTGATGACGCATAATGGGTTAACGTAAATTAATTTGGTTGTGGGTAATGACTCATCTCTTACGAATTTAAAGGCTAACAGTATGAGCGAGTGTTGAGGTCAAATGTCAACAACAAATTTTAAATACATTTACTCGGTACGTGCCGGGTCAAAGGTCAATCCATACACGAGGTACAGTGTATCTCAAAAATTTGGGTACATCTTGCGTCAAAATGTACTGGGTACATCTTGCGTGAGGATGTACCCAAACTGTTGAGACAACCGGTGCGGTAGAATCGGCCTAGCCATGCTACTGACCTTAAATAAACTTTTTAGCACATGTAGGACCGATGGGGACTTTCGATATTTTGTTTATAGTATATTAGTTAAGGTCTGTACCAATTTTCAGTTCTATGCAAATTTTTACGAAATTTGAACTTTTTTTTTGTTTGTTTTGACTGGCCTAATATATAGATAAAAAAGATACGTATATACGTACACATTAACATCTTGGCCATCTTGACTAACAATGTTGAAACTACAGAAGACGTTGAAACAGTGTTGATCCATCAACACTTTTGGGTCGTACACAAAGATCGCACAGAAACCCTCGGTGAGGCCCAAAGATGCATGATTAGAATACTCGTATTTTGAGATGTATTAACGAGGATAATCTTTGTTGTTAAGTGATTTTTTTTTTTTAAATAAATTTCTTTAAAGTTGTTTGTTATTTTTAATAAATTAAAATTATAATTCTACTAGCAATATACATTCTCATATACAATAATCTTGATAATGGGCGAAACATAATTATCAGTATGACAACATAACATCAACATAATTTAACATTTGACATAATTGTCAACATGTCATACAGTGTATAAAACCAAATTGTATTATAATATTTTTTTTAAATATATTATTTTTTAAATTCTTAAGTTTACTTATTTACAATTTAATTATTAAAATAAAATCGATCACACTGAATTATTTTTGGATAACCCTACACATAAGCTTGAGTTTCAGAGGTACATAGCATAGATTTTTTATGTATTGGAAGTATTCAAAGGCAAATGGTAAGGAAAAGAGATGGGTATATGATTTAAAATATTTAGACAGAGAGCGCAATGGAGTGATTAAACTGGGTATAAGTAGTATACACTATTATTTAAACTGTGGTAAAACTATATACTTAGAAATATCGTATCCACAATCAGACAACGACCATACCATGATAAAAACACCGGTTCTCGTTCGATCACCGAAGTTAAGCAACATCGGGCATGTGTAAGTACTTTCATGGGTGACCAGTTATGGAACGCCATGTGTTGTTGTCAATAATTTTCCTTTTTTTTACATCTATAAGTAATTGATTAATATAATTAATTAGTTTGTGTACGCTGCTTCGGAATTCAATATTCAATATTCAATATTAAATAAATTATAAACAAATCCAAACTAATCAAACCCAACCTAAGACCTATCATATAATAATAGGTAAAATTAGCTAATAGGTTAAATTAGTGACACTTATCGTTATATAACATTAATCTACCTAAAATACTAGTTAGTAGGCTAAATTGGTAACACTTATCGTTAACTAACATTAATATACATAAAATACTAGTTAATAGGTTAAATTGGTAACACTTATTGTTAAACAACATTAATCTACATAAAATACTAGTTAATAGGTTAAATTGGTAACACTTATCGTTAACTAACATTAATCTACGTAAAATACTAGTTAATAGGTTAAACTGGTAACACTTATCGTTAACTAACATTAATCTACATAAAATACTAGTTAATAGGTTAAATTGGTAACACTTATTGTTAAATAACATTAATCTACATAAAATACTAGTTAATAGGTTAAACTGGTAACACTTATTTTTAAATAACATTAATCTACATAAAATACTAGTTAATAGGTTAAATTGGTAACACTTATCGTTAGCTAACATTAATCTACATAAAATACTAGTTAATAGGTTAAATTGGTAACACTTATCGTTAACTAACATTAATCTACATAAAATACTAGTTAATATGTTAAATTGCGTTAACTAACATTAATCTACATAAAATACTAGTTAATAGGTTAAATTGGTAACACTTATCGTTAACTAACATTAACCTACATAAAATACTTGTTAATAGGCTAAATTGGTAACACTTATCGTTAACTAACATTAATCTACATAAAATACTAGTTAACAGGTTAAATTGGTAACACTTATTGTTAAATTACATTAATCTACATAAAATACTAGTTAATAGGTTAAATTGGTAACACTTATCGTTAACTAACATTAATCTACATAAAATACTAGTTAATATGTTAAATTGCGTTAACTAACATTAATCTACATAAAATACTAGTTAATAGGTTAAATTGGTAACACTTATCGTTAACTAACATTAACCTACATAAAATACTTGTTAATAGGCTAAATTGGTAACACTTATCGTTAACTAACATTAATCTACATAAAATACTAGTTAACAGGTTAAATTGGTAACACTTATTGTTAAATTACATTAATCTACATAAAATACTAGTAAATAGGTTAAATTGGTATCACTTATTGTTAAATAACATTAATCTACATAAAATACTAGTTAATAGGTTAAATTGATAACACTTATCGTTAACTAACATTAATCTACATAAAATACTAGTTAATAGGTTAAATTAGTATTAGCCGTTGTTAAATAATAATAATATATAATTATATTTAAATATTTAGTTATTTAAAAAGGCCTTAAAAGTATTTCTAATAATACTTTTAAGGGCTTTATCATATAATTATAATAGATGGAATTAGTTAATAGCTTAAGTTAGTATTAGCCATTGTTAATTAATAATAATATATAATTATATTTAAATACTAGCCGTATACCGGATGGGATTTCCCATCGGCAACATCTTTTTATTAGGTACTCACTGCTCACTTTCAATGTTTTTCAAACATATCAATTTTCACCTTTCTAATTTCAAAGATGACGAACTTTCCATACGAACTTTAATTTCCTGTTTTAACTCCTTAGGGAATGAATTTCCAGAAACGTTTTCACAACTGACTTTTATTTATAAGTAGTAACGCCTAAATATCAATCTTCATATCTTCTGTGCTAAATCTCGTCCTTCGAAAGCCAACAGTTTAGGCTGTGCGTTATCTGTCAATTAGTGTATAAAATATTATTTATTTGAATAGTCATAGTAACATATATTTATATATCTAACTTCAAAAATGACGAATTTCCATAAAAATTTGCATTCCCTATTTAACCAACTTAAGGGGCGAATTTTAAAAAATCCTTTCTTAGTGGTCACCTACGTTACATAAGGAACTCCTGTGAAAAATCTCATTCTTCTAAGCCCAAGGGTTTAGGCTGTGCGTTGTCTGTCAGTCAGTCAGTGTTAGAAATTTATTAAGTAGATTTAGTTATTTAAAAAGCCCTTAAAAGTATTATTAGAAACACTTTTAAGGGCTCTAACATATTAAATAGGAGAACAAAAAAGATTTGATGAAAAAACCCTCAGTAATTAAACTAAAGGCTAAATATTTTAAAATTTTTGAAAAAAATCTCCCTCCTCAAATATTAATAAAATGGATAAATTTGTTTTCATAATTATTTATTATTTTTAAAGTAAATAATTTTTTTGTGGGGTAATTCTCGTTGTATTTCATATTTTTAAAATTATATAAAAAATAATATTTTTATTAATTAAAAAATCCAGCCCTGCATACGGAATCAACTCTCCATTTATATCCAATCCAGGATCCTTGATACACCAAGAGTGCTTCACCGGTGTAATATGAAACGCCCGGCACTTGGTGGGAGACATGTCCATCTGGAGGTTGCCAAAGAACTGGTATGTTTTGTTTAATAAGTGCTTTGCATCATTCACGGTATCAGCGAATAATACCAGGTCATCGGCAAAAGCAATACATGATAATCTGTTCTCCCCAGATATGGTGTATCCTGGATTGTTTTCCAATTCTAGGAGGAGTGGCTCGGTAACACAGTTACAGTAGCCGTCCAAGTTAGTCACTTCCGAGATAGTCACACTTCGAGTGAAATAGACATACACATACGTCATCTACATACTATGTTTGCTCTTGTCTATACGCACATATGCGTCACATATAATACTTACATACTCACTACATACATACTCCGTGTACCTGCCGTGTGGTACTTTGTGAGGTAGCTACCGTGTAATGTGTGTCGTGTGTGTTACGTATGTACGTATAATAGTTTAGAGTGAAGACACTGGTCCGCACAAACGAGATCACACATTTTTTATAGTGGGCTCTAGTACACACTACGTCGTCAAAAGTATGGTGACACCTTGACCCAGGGGGTGCCCACACTTTTGACGCAGTACTGTACTTAATGTTGTGGTACACTCCCGTGTCAAAAGTGTGGGACCCCCTCCGGGAGGTCAAGGTGTCGCCATACTTTTGACGACGTAGTGAGTGCTAGAATCCACTATTAAAAATTGGGAACGAGTTTGTGCGGACCAATGTCCTCACTATTCATACTAATTTAAATAATAAATATTTGTACTGTTGTCTTTTTCTAAAAATTCAAATATGTGACGTAATTATGACGTAGATAGCGAATTGCGCAAAAAAAGCTTATTTTGGTTTCAAGTGTAGTGTACCTTTCTCTGTCTACTTTGACTTTTTTTATAATAATATTGTAGAAAAAATTCCAATTTGTTATGTTAACAAAACATTTACCCCACCTCACGGACGTCTATGACTTCCAAGAGAGTCACTAGAGGAACATTTGTGTGACTATCTTGGACGGCTACTGTAAATAAAAAGGGGGCAACGGGTCTCCCTGCTTGACTCCTCGTAGAATTGGCACCGAAATATTGAATTTACCGAAGTCAGTGTACACACCCTGGTAGGAATTTGTAATCATTTTAGTAATATGTGCCGGAATTTCTACCCTACGTAGTGCCGGTTCGATCACCTGGTGAGGAACTGTGTCGAACGCTTTGGCTATGTCGAGTTGCACTACGACCAGGCTCCTCGGATCGCGTTTTGCGGATTTTAACACCGCAAGGATGTGTACATTATTAAAACAGCCGCCTTCCGGGACAAAGCCCAAAGGCGGGGAGTGAAGCGGACGACCTTCCTCAAATTTTCATCGATTATTCCCCAGTATACTCTTGAAGCTATTGATGATATTGTTATAGGTCTATAATTCCCGACCTTATTGGGGTCTTTTCCTTCTTTTGGGAGGAGTGCTGTCCGATTCCTTGTCCATCTCACTGGTGTCTTTCCTGTGACAAGAAGTAAATTGTATAGGAGATGGAGCAATCGTAGGACCACCGGACTATTGAGCGCTTTTACTGAGATATTATCTGGTCCGGCGGCTGTGCCTTTTTTCGTGCGGGCGGCTCGTTTGCGCATCTGTTTCAACGAGATACGGGGGCAAACGTCGTCAAGCTGCATCAGTTCATGCTCTTGCAGCTTATAGGAGGCAGAAACAACGGGGTCGGTAGATTTTCCCCAGATTTCATTATATTGCTGTTCCACCTCGAGGCCAGTGAGGGGACAAACTGGTCTCTCCCACACGGACACATTCTCGAGCACCAGCTTCGCGAGTTGGCCTGGATTTTTATTATAGATGTCTTGTGTACGGGCATAGATATATTTTCGCTGCGCTCTCTTGCCCGTTCCCGTTTTTCTTGGACGCCGCTTCTCTTTATTGTCAGGGTGCTTGATTAAAATTTCATGAATGTTTTCGTACACTTCGTCAATAAAATTTTGTGGTAATTATCAAATATATATTAAATCCCCAAATATTCATTTATTATACACATAATAACTAATTACTTAGAAAATTATATAATTTATAAATTATTCTTATGGAGTACATATTAATAAAAAAACAAAAATAAAAAATCAGATTTTTATATATCAGTACTGTACCATACAGTAATTAAATATAATTACAAATAAAATCGATTTTTCCAATAATTGTTCTATATAATACATAAATACACACATTATAATTATTTATTACTAGCCGTATACCCGATGGGCTTTTCCATCGGCATCATCTTCGTGCTCACTTTCTGCTCACTTTCAGTGTTTTCAAAAGCACAAATACCAACTTTCACGATTTATTAAATTTTGTTTATTTTAATAGCCATAGTAACATATTTTTATATGTCTCTAATTTTAAAAATGACGTATTTCCATACAAATTTTCATCCACTATTAAACCCACTTAGAGGACGAATTTTCAAAATTCCTTTCTTAGTGCTCACCTACGTTATATAGGGAACTCCTATGCAAAATTTAATTCTTCTAAACCCAACAGTTTAGGCTGTGCGTTGTCTGTCAGTCAGTCAGTGTTAGAAATTTATTAAGTAGATTTTAATAAATAAAATTTACAAAACATATGTATAACATTTAATAGGTAATATGGTATCACCTCACCCAGGCCCGGCACGTTAGCCATAACCTACATCCCAATCAAGCCCGACACGCACCGGTCCTCAGAGCCAATCCTTATCCCAAAGTTACGGATCTAATTTGCCAACTTCGCTTACCTACATTATTCTATCGACTAGAGGCTCTTCACCTTGGAGACCTGCTGCGGATATGGGTACGAACCGGCACGACACCTCCACGTGGCCCTCACCTGGATTTTCAAGGTCCGAGGGAATGATCTAGACACCGCCGCAACTGCGGTGCTCTTCGCGTTCCAAACCCTATCGCCCTGCTAGAGGATTCCAGGGAACTCGAACGCTCATGTAGAAAAGAAAACTTCCTGGATCTTCCGACGGCGTCTCCAGGCCTCTTTGGGTTACCCCGACGAACACTCATATACACATATATAATATGAATGAGGGCCCGACTTATATACGGTACCGCTGCCGGGTACCGGAATAGGAACCGGTTTCCCTTTCGCCCAATGGATGTAATTATTTATTTATTATTTATTTATTTATTTTATAAATTTTTTTATTATTTTAAATAATAATTATTTATAAAAATATAAAAATAATAATATAATTTATTAAAACACATCAACATTAACATAGGTTTTCACCTATGGCTTAGGATCGACTGACTCGTGTGCAACGGCTGTTCACACGAAACCCTTCTCCACGTCAGTCCTCCAGGGCCTCGCTGGAGTATTTGCTACTAACACCAAGATCTGCACCGATGGAGGTTCCAGACAGCCTCACGGCCAATCTTTCCGCGCGCACCATCGCGACCCTCCTACTCGTCAAGTTTTTATGATATTTAAAAATTTTTATAAAAATAATAAATATCTATAATAACAATTGACGATAGAGTATAAGCACAACGCTTCAGCGCCATCCATTTTCAGGGCTAGTTGCTTCGGTAGGTGAGTTGTTACACACTGCTTAGCGGATTCCGACTTCCAAAGCCACCATCCTGCTGTCTTAAGCAACCAACGCCTTTCATGGTATCCCATAAGCGTCGATTTTGGCGCTTTAACTCTATGTTTGGTTCATCCCACAGCGCCAGTTCTGCTTACCAAAAGTGGCCCACTTGGCATTTTGATCCATAAGTATTATCTTAATTAAAAATATTATTCTCATAGCTTCAGATATATATAAAATTAAAAATAAAATCAATATATGATTTTAAGCAAGCTAGAGATCTCACCCATTTAAAGTTTGAGAATAGGTTGAGGTCGTTTCGGCCCCAAGGCCTCTAATCATTCGCTTTATCGGATGAGACTCGTTGAATGATGAACGCCAGCTATCCTGAGGGAAACTTCGGAGGGAAGCAGCTACTAGATGGTTCGATTAGTCTTTCGCCCCTACACCCAGTTCCGACGATCGATTTGCACGTCAGAATCGCTACGGATCTCCATCAGGGTTTCCCCTGACTTCGTCCTGACCAGGCATAGTTCACCATGTTTCGGGTCCCAGCGTGTACGCTCTAGGTGCACCTTTATTCATAATAAAAATTATAAGAATAATATAAGATGCCCTGGGAGTGCGATATTTAATACATAATAAAAATATATCCTCCCTCAAATTTATAATAAAAAAAATAAAAATTTTTTTTAAAAAAATTATTTTACTTTCATTTTACCTTTGGGTTTCATAAAATTTATTGATATTTCGATGAAAAAATATTTTATTCCCAATGACTGGCGCACATTCGTTAGACTCCTTGGTCCGTGTTTCAAGACAGGTCCTGAAAGTACCCAAAGCTATAGCGTCGCTGACAAAAAGATTATTGTTCAAATTAATACCTAAAAACTGACAGTAATATGGTATGATTTATTGGTAAAAAAAACCAAATAAAATCATATGTTTTATTAAGGAATATAAAAAACCTAATAAAACCCATATATACTCGGTTTAGGTAATGAACGTGTAAAAAAAAAATTTACACTTACATTTTACTTACATCTTATATTATGAATATTTATACCGTCAAACAATTAATTAGATAATATAGGCATATATTACACAAATAAATAAAAATTTATAATATAATATACAATGCACAAAAATATTTCATAAATCAATATTTAACGGGTCGCGACGCCCTACAAGATGAGAAGTGCACACCTCGTTATTATACACAACATATAGTAGTGCAATAATTTTATAAATTATAAATATACCATAAAAAATTATAATATATAATAATAATAAATTTTGTCACTAACAAATACAAGTTGGTTAATATACGACAAATGTATGTACGATCTAAGGAACCATAACTGATGTAATGAGCCTTTCGCGGTTTCACCTTAATATGGCTTGTACTGAGACATGCATGGCTTAATCTTTTAGACAAGCATATGACTACTGGCAGGATCAACCAGGGAACTGTATGTTCCAAACTTAATAAAATTATTCCATTTTAAAATAACGAAATATTTTAAAAAGTTTTTCATTTATTAATCAGTATGAAATTTCTTCATAAACTGATATAAACATATAAAAATTTTAACAAAAATTGAAATAAAAATAAATTTATTTCTTTTGTTACTTTTTATATAAAAAATATTTTCTAAAATTTTTAATATTTAAAAAATAAAAAAAAAAAATTTTGAAAATATTCTTATTAGAATAAAAACTATTACCACATATTTTAAGTAATATAGTTTTATTGAAATAATTCAACCATTTGCTCATAACTCTTCGCTAGTTTGTATGCGACAATTTTTAAATATATAAAATATATATTTATTTAACGTTCGAATAACACACTTCATTCGCGCTTGGTATGTAGTGACTTTCTGCATTATAAATTTATTAAAAAATTTATTTTATTAAAATTGTTTGTCCACATAAGAGCCTAAGGCTTAACACCTATAGCCCATGGAATTGCTTTGACATAATATAGGATAATACTATATTAAAAAGAATTATATATATATATATATATATATATATATATATATATATATATATATATATATAATATATATATATATATATATATATATATATATATATATATATATACCATTTTTAAATGTAATTTATTACATAGATTGTATATTTAAAAAACATTTCAAAAAACTGATATATTGTTTATAATATGTTTAAATGATCATAGTGAGATAGCGACGGTATATAAAAATTTTAGTCATTTTAAAAAAATGGCATATACACTAAAATCATTCTTTAACATAAAGTTGCATATGAGGATTATTAACCATCATTACCAACTTATTTTTATACAAAATGTACGTATAACATATGAAGATATATATATATATATATATATATATATATATATATATATATATATATATATATATAAATATATATATATATATAAATATATATATATATATATATAAATATATATATATATATATATATAAATGGTTTATTGTTAAAAAAATATATGTTAACTTTTGATGAAATCTTAATAAAAAAAATTTTAATCAAAAGTCACATACTTTTTAAAACCAAAACACTTACTTTATATATTTTCATAATTTTTTAATGAAGGAGTACCTTTACGATGTTACTATTGTAAACAAAAATTATTTGAAAATATCATCTTAATAAAAAATAATATTTTCAAAAGAACTTAGTCAAAATAAAACTATTAATGTAATGCTCTTACACACATACATAATAACTATATATACATTGACCAATCAATTCATAACGTTTAAGTCAATACATACATCGATATTTAAAAAGGTACCACCATCATATTAACCCATCGATGAGTTTGCCATAGAAGTTTTGCAAACGTTTCATACGATGCATCTCAATACACATTTCCCGATTAACAGAATGTATGAACGTGGAGAATCCATTGCGAACTGCAGCAATATGGCTCTGCATGCCGCAGTAGAATATATTTCGGCTTACGTGAATTTTGCATTGTTGTACCAATACCCATTCAACATCTTTGATTTGGATTAGCTGTATACGTTCCACAGTGGTAATTTTATCACTTGCTGGCTCTTTACATTCCCCTATTTCGGTCAAACTGAATGTGTTTTTATTTTGGCAATCATAAGCTATTAAAGCGACTGCAATGTGGCTCCATAGAAGGATTAGTGCTAGTGTTGTGTGCGTCTGCATTGTTTGGTATTACTTCAATTGATTTTGTCCCAGCGTTCCTCAAAAATTACAAAATTACTTATATTAATAATATATTAATTTAATCAGAGCATATATGTGAAAAGATTAAAAGAAAAAAAAATTATTCGACTCATTACATAAGTTTTTTTTTATTATAATTATTATTATTATTATTATTACTGAACAACTACAATACTGAATAAGTAGTGCTTAGACTATTTATTTATTGTATATTTATTTATCCATTTATTTTAAATACGTTTTTTTCAAATCCAGGGCAACTCATTTACTGGACACCGGCTTCTCGAATTATAACTATGTGGTTGATTTTCAGGTAGGTTAGAACCGTGTGTGGGTTGATTAATAATTCGTCGTTTATGTTTCTTTGTTTGTCTGAATTACAATTTCCTTGATTATTTTCATTTAAAGGTTCTAAATTTTCCGTTATTGATTGATTAAAATTTTGCAATTCATTACTTGACCTATTAGTAACTATTATCGGATCTTTTCCTATTTCACAATTTTGACATGTAATTTCGGGTTCCCTATGACTTATTATGGGTTCGGCTTCTGTGAGCTGATCAGTTTCCTGATCAATAATACGTAATGGAACATATGTTCGGAGTAGTGGATTTTGTTTGATGTTAGCTTCTATTTCTTCATTTACATTTGGAACTTCCGGATTTGATTTTTTCTTTTTATGACCAAAATCTCTGTTTTCCCCATAGTACAGTTTTAGACGGTTTACATTAACTAATTGTTCTTTTGCATTTTTGAGATTTTGAATTCGATAAACTACTGGACTTAATTTTTGAATAATTTTGTACGGCCCTATCCAAGGTTGAGTTAATTTTTTATTTATCCCGATAGATTTACTATTGTCAAATAATAGTACTTGATCCCCGTTATTGTAATGTATTTCTGCTGTCTTTTTGTTGTATTGGATTTCTCTTATTTCAGCTGATTTCTCTAAATTTTCACGGACGTAATTAAATGATTGGTACAGTCTTGTTAACATTTCTGTCACATAATTGTCGTCGTAGTCATATTTCAGTCGTCGTGGTCTTATTATGTCATCAAAGGGTAACTCAGCGTCTCTGCCGTGCATTAGGAAGAAGAGTGTTTCACCAGTGGATGTGGTGACGGAGGTTCTGTATGCAAACAAGATATAAGGTAATATTTCATCCCAATTTCGTTAGTTTTTGTCAATAAAATGCGATAGCATGTCTTTTTTTAGCACGCGATGAAATCGTTCAACCATTCCATTACATTTCAGATTGTAAGCTGTAGTTTGTATTTTCTCTATTTTGAGTTCCTTAAAAGTAGTTTTTATTAGATCAGATGTAAAATTTGTTCCTAAGTCAGATAATAATTTTCGCGGTATGCCATGTCTGCAGATTATTTTGGTAACGAATTCTTTAGCTACGGTCTCGGCTTTCTGATCTTTAAGCGGCACAGCTTCTACGTACTTCGTAAAATAGTCTTGAAAAGTTAACAGATACTTGTTATGATTATCAGTTAAAGGTAAAGGTCCAACTATGTCTATTGAAGTTAATTCGAAAGGTTCCTTAACTTCAGGTAAATTTTGTAACGGTGCGGGTTTCCTATTATTTGGTGTCTTTCGTCGGTTACAAGAGTCACAGGTTCTTATGTATTGGTCAATGTCTTTGCTCATATTGGGCCAGTAAAATTTTAATTTCATCAAGTTTAAAGTCTTTTGTTTTCCTTGGTGTGACGCGAATGGAAGATCATGATATTCATGTATGAATTTAAATCGTAAAGTAACTGGTACGACTAATCGATCGTAGCGTTCTGTCTTAGTCCTTGTTTTATAGAGTATGTCGTCATTGTCCAAGTAAAATTCTGAATAGTCAGGATTATCTTTTAGTTTTCTAAAAATTGATTCTAAAGTTAAATCTTTTTGTTGTTCTGCCCTAATAAGTTATTTGTCCCAAACTGGTAAGTAACTGACATAATTTATTTGATCCGTTACTATTCTACTAAGTGCGTCAACATTGTTGTGGATACGACCGGGTCGGTATTGTATGTCGAAGGTATACTCACTTAGAAGAATGGACCATCTAGCTAAACGAGATGTTGGATTTTTTAAAGTTAACAGCCATTTTAAAGCGTTATGGTCAGTGATTACCACAAATTTTCTACCGTATAAATAACATCGATATTGTTTAATTCCATAAACCACAGCAAGACATTCCATTTCTGTAACGGTATAGTTGCGTTCAGCCTTACTGAGTTGACGGCCTGTATATGCGAAAGGTTTTTCCTCGCCATCTACTTTTTGACTGAGTATCGCGGCAATTGCTTTTCCGGATGCGTCAGTGGAAAGAATAAACGGTTTGGCGAAATTTGGATGAATTAAAATAGGGGCTTCTATTAACTTATTTCGTAAAGTTTCAAAGGCTTTTTGCTGTTGGTCTGTCCATATGTAAGGTTTGTTTTTTCTGGTTAATTCGGTCAATGGAATAGCTAATTTAGCAAAGTCCTTTATGTAGCGTCTATAGAATCCAATTAACCCTAAAAATTGCCGTATTTCCTTTGGGCTTTTGGGTACGGGGTAATTTTTAACTATCTCAGTCTTTTCTGGATCGGGGTAAGTACGTGCTTTGTTCACTATGTGCCCTAGGTATTTAACTTCTCTAGCCTTAAATATACATTTACTCAATTTTAATTTTAAGTTAGCGTCTCTTAATCTTACGAATACATTTCGAAGCCTGGACATATGTTCGTCGACATCTTTTGCAAAAACTATTATATACAAGACATTGGTCGTACGTCAGTCCTTGTTACGTTACATTCATCAGTCTTTGGAAAGTCGCTGGTGCGTTAATGAGTCCAAAAGGCATGTCATCGGGATGTACAGGCACTTGCCAGTATCCACTATATAAGTCGAGCGTAGTAAAATAAATAGAACCACCAAGTTGGTCAAGAGTCTCTTGTATATTAGGCAATGGTAGATATTCTCTAACAGTTATAGAGTTAAGGGCTCGATAATCAATGCAAACTCTAATTTTGTTTTCACATGCAGCGGCCTTTTTAGGTACCATGGTGAGAAAGATTCCCTAATGATACCCATTTCCAACATTTCAGATATTTGTTCTTTAAGTATTTGTCTTTGAGCGTATGGTATTCGATACGGGGATTTTGTAATAGGTACGTCTGTTGTAGTTATAATGCGATGTCGAATATCTGGTGTATGTGTTAATTTAACATTTTCAGTATCAAAAATTTCCGAAAACTCATCTAATAATTTAATTAACTTGTTTTTGTCGAAATCTGTTAAATGGTCTATATTCTTTATTTGAGATCTAAAATTTTCGTTCATACTAGTGGCTGCAATTAATTTGATATCCTCATCTCCCGTTAACTTATAATTTTTAGGTTCTTCAATATGGCTATAATTTTCATTTAAATCTATTATTTCTGCATAAGCTAGTAATGTATTTTTATCCAACTTAATTTCGTGACTTGTTAAATTTAATACGTTTACGTTAATTTCTTTCGTAGCATAACACAATGTCCTAGCAACGAGTATTCCATTAATAGGTATAGCTACTGGTTCTACAACAATTGTGGTACTTGGAGAGTCTAAACCCTGTACTTTCCCTACAACTAGTTGCCTACATAGTGGTGGTATTACCACAGAAGATGCTAAGGTAACGCGATAGTGGCCTTCTATGCGATCCTCAGTTTCTTCTACCATAGAGCCTGTTTTTGGCCGAAACATGCACACTGGTGGTTTCCCTATACTAAGTTGAACTGTCGCTTCCCTATTCCTACCTTTCAAATTATTTTCTATATCATTCCTTTTCATATTTAATTCAGAATTTTCATTATTAACTTCTTTATTTACTAAATCATAGGTACCTTTTCCATTTAAAATATTTCTATCATATTCATCTACTTCACACGTTTCGTTATTTGTATCTTTAAAATCGTTTGTTTTTCCTTTACATAGATATTGCATTTTTTCTACCATAATTAATTTAACTAGCTTATGCCCGGTTTTTTAGTGATGGTTTAAACCAAAGATTATAGTTAAACTCGAGTTTATCTCATTTTTCAGTTTTACAGTGTGAGTTTAAATATGGCCGCCAGTTTAAACTACGTTTAATTTAAACGGCCAATATTCGTGGTTTAAAGTACACATTTAGTTTAAACCTAGGAAACGTCAAATATTGTGTTTAATTTTTAGTTAAATAAAATATAAAAATAATGTATTTCGAATCCAATTTTGAAGATGAAAGCGACCAAGAGTATTATTTAGATTTAGTAAATATACGACGGGTAAAAACCATACGTTTCCGTCCTAATCATTTTAAAATTTGGGAAAATTTTGATTTTTATTCAAGATTTCCAATGCAAATAGATACTGCTATTTTCGTTCTGGAGAAAATTCGCCCCCATATACAGCATATAACAAACTGGCCTTGTTTTTTTTCTTTTTAAATAATAATCATTAATAATTTTTAAGAATAGTAAGGTAAAGCACTAGTAAAGTAGTGAAACTAGTATCTCACAATATTCCTCTTAAATTTATTAAATTCCTTAAATTTCCAGTGTCAGACATGGAAAAGACTCAAATTATAGGAAATTTTTATAACATTGCGTGGTTTCCTAAAGTAATCGCTGCTTTAGAAATTAGAAATGTGACACACTGAATCAGAAACACTGATAAATGCAAACAAATTGCACAGCCCAATGCCTTTTTTTATGACACGCTTTAAAAATTGCACCCTAATGTAATTTTTAAAAATATATTCAAATATATACATTTAAATTATTTTCACATAGTAGAAGATATCATCACAATTCAAACAATCTGTTTTGATATCTATTAAAAAAAGCCAAAAGTAGTAATTTCCTATGGTTACTTAGTTTAAACTCCGTTTAAATAAACTACGGTAGTATTGGCACTGTAAAACATCGGTGGTTTAATTGATTAGTTTAAGCTTGAGTTTAGCTAAACGTGGTTTACATAAACTAAAGTTTAAACGGCCACTGAAAAACCGGGCATTAAACATGTAACTTACAGTAAGGATTACAATTAAAATTAGTGGTACAGCACCACCCGTCAATTTATCGTCAATTACTTTTGTCTCTTGACTTCCTTTGACTGGTTGTGCAGTATCACTAATAGAAATTTCATTTTTAAGATTTGCTTTCCTATCTTTTTCTTTCCCTTTTCTCCACCTAAATTTTTCCTTTTTACCACTAGTTTTACTTTGCCCTATACATATCATATTAGATTGTTCATCGATTTTAAGGTTTTCATTTTTTTTTATTTTTTATGGTATTAATTGGTTTTAAATGGGAATGTGTAAAATCCCGCACTAATTTAGAAGTAGTATTCGTACTATTACGTTTTAGTTTACTATTCTCTAATTTATTTTCCAGATTAACTACACTTTTATTTTTTTCATCGCATTTCACCCTTGACATATCTACGTGGGGTATCTCATCTCGTTTATCTTTTTCGGATATTTCATTTGGCTTATCTCTTGGTAATATTTTATTTTGATCGGATATTTGTGGGGTTGCTTTACCTATATGTACGTTCGTTTGTAAATTTAAACAACTATTAAGTTCACCGTTCGTCATAATTGGATATATGGTATTGCCCAGTTGTACTGTATTGTTTTCAAATGAAGTTAGTGCATTAAAATATTGGAGAAAGTCCCTGCCTACTAAACCGTCTGCTGGTATAACAATGTCATTAGCTACTAGACAGTCAAATGGGATGTACTGTTCATCGATATAAAAATCTAAAGTTGTGGTGTATAGTTCATTAAGCAGATTTCCCGAAACACCTCGTAAAACTACATTAGATTTGAAAAATTCTAAATTTAAATCATTAATACTGGATTTTCTAAACACTGTTATGGAAGCTCCACTATCTAATAATAATGTCAATTGTATACCGTTTACGTACAATTTGAATACACACGAACTACCATTGCAATGATTACAATCATCTACCTTATAATGTACTATACTAACTGAGTTATATGGCGATATACGTGTTATATGAGTAACTGTAGGAATATATTGTGTGTGTGTGTGTACTATCGAGTGCATACGTGTAACGTGGCTTTACGAATGTGTTATTGGATTGTGTTTGTGTTTTACCCGGGGTTTACACGCGTCAGTAGCACTGACACTGACACAAGCACAGACACGTGTAAACACCTACTGTCGCGTCATTTTTACTGACTGGTCAGTACTGACTAACCAACAATCTTGTCAATACTGACAAGTCAGTAGCTGTTATTTTATTAAACAAAATGGCGGAAAATGACGAAAAGTGTTAAGATTGCTTACTGAACATAATTGTTGTGACCAAAAAGATAGGTTATGTTATATTCATGGGGAAAAGAACAAATTGTATTAATTCTTGTTAATTTTGAGATATATAAATAAAACTTTTTTTATATAATATATATATTTTTGTTGCTGCTTTTAGAAAAGCCTCGAGATACAGAAATAAAGTCTGTGTTACTTTTAAAAATTTTAGAAAATCCGAAAATAAAAAATTAATTATATTTAAAAAGAAATTATTTTAGTGAACAGATAAATTTATATCAGTATCTTAATATTTCTTTTTACTAAAATAACAACTTCATTCTTCAACAATAGTGCAATTAAAGATTTTATTTAAACATCCCCTGTCAGTAATCACAAGACAAATGAACTGGCTGGTCAGTTGATCGAATGCAAACGACTCTAGTCAGTAATTTAATAGCTCAAGGTCAACTACTGACAGCTTGTAGAACTGACGCGTGTAACCGCCGGGTTAGTGATGGATAGCATTCACAGCATTTTCATTGCCACTTTGCGTACCCATTAACTCCGTATCTAAAAAAGAGTCTTCAACGTTATGTTTCTCTACTGCATGTACCTGATGTTTATGCATATGTTGTTGGTTACTACTAGTACTATTAGCAGTAGTATTGAATTGTCTATATTGCCTATTCGCTGACATTGTTTTTACGAATGTTTGTTGATCATTCTGTACGTTCATGTTATTATTAAATGTATTGTTTCTCGTAGATTACGCAGATTACGTCCAATTAAGGTTTGAGTTAGAATTAAAATTTGAATTACGATTAAAATTTGAATTATGATTAAAATTTTTATTCTGATTAAAATTTGGATTATGCTCAAAATTTGAATTACGATTAAAGTTTCCTCTGTTCCTTGATCTTGAAAATTCATTGTGATTACCCTGCCCTTTAAAATTATTGTTTTCGCTACGATTAAAATTATTGCGTTTTTGAAAATTTCTGTTATCATTTCGATTCTTACAATGTTTACTTATGTGACCCGATTGGTTGCACGTGTAGCATCTTATATCTCTATTAACGTTATTGACATCCTGAAAATTTATGCGTTGTCCTCTGGACATTTTAATTGAAAATTCCGCTTGTTGGGCCAGTTCTATTACTTCATCTAACTTAATTTTTGGGTTTTTATTTACTTCAAATGCGATTATTTGACGTAATTCGTTATGCATCCCTTGTAGGAAAAAAAAAATTAAATCCCTATCGTGTTTATCCCGAAGGGCTTCCTTCCCTTCTTCTGAGTGACTTACATGTTTTAAATCTTCTTTAAGTGCTGCATTTCCGATTATTTTCAAACGTGTTGCATAATCGTCAATGCTTTCCCTATGCCTTTGTATACACCGTGAAAGTGTATCAGTTTCTTGTCGTGGAACTACTTTACGTGTATATTTTTTTAACAAAGCCTCTTTGAGTTTGACCAAAGTGACCTGTTCATCATTTAAGGATGTATCAGATTCAACGAATCTGTATGCATCTCCAGACAGTTGATATTTTACTCCGGCTATTGCTTGATTTTCCGTCCAATTTTCTAAAATTGCTCTTTGGGTAATTTTTCCGAAAAATTCATTTATGGTTTCGTGTGGTTTGCCTGAGAACTCAGAGAGTGCAACTAAAATTGGGCCTGTTGCATTAATAGACGAGGGTTGTCCCGTAGGAAAAGTTGAAGTCGGTGACGCCACAGAAAGAGGTGCGGTTGACTGTACGCTTACGGGTGCGGTCGGCTGAACGGCTATAGGTACAGTCGGCTGAACCGCTATAGGTGCGGTCGGCTGACCGAATGTGGATGCGGTTGGCTGAGCGGTCGCGGGGGTATTATTTGGCATTGTTAAAATTTAGACAAGAAATTTTGGCTTGTTAAATTTTTAGCGGAAATTTACATAATTACTTTAATGAGAAGAAATTTAAGAAAATAAATTTTAATATTAAATAAAGGATACAGTGTTTATCACATTTATTTAACATAAGCTGCATAAAAATAACTACCAATTATTAAAAAGGAAAATTTGATTAGAAAAAATAAATATTAAATTTTCAGCGCTAATTTTAGTATCAAGTTCTCGACGGAAATTTCGAAAAATCTCACCGCTGCCATCATATTGTAATGGGTTGGTGGGGAGAGTAATCAATGAAATAAATTTTTGTTTGAATTCCCAAAAAAAAGATTTATTGTAATTAAAAAAAAATAATTGATTTTATAAAATTTTGTAAGTATAATTTTAAATTATACTTTTCAAAGAAACATATCTTTTATTTTAATCATAAATCTTAAAAAAATAAATTATATAAAGAAAAATCTTATATTTGTAAAATAAAATTTATAAAATTAATTAAGAGAAAATGTGAAAAATCTTACCTAAGAAAATGTGATAAATATTCACTATACACACACTAACCTATGAAGCTTTAATTATTAAATTGAATCCTTTTTAACACAAAGAAAACTTAATCGCAATTAATTTAAAAAGTGCGTTGCAATATTCTTGGACGCCGCGTCGTGCGGTGTATCCCGCACACTGCGTACCCCCTGTGTAACCTATTGTTAGCAAAAGAATGTTAATTATCAAATTTACATTGATAACCTGAGTTAATTGTGATATTAAGTATTAAGTTTCAAATGCATTTTGCATTATTTTATGCATTTATACTCATACAGTTTTAACAAAATGAATAGTTATGGAATTCTAGTCTCATAGAGTTTCTACTCATAGAGTTTTAATAAAATGAATAGTTATGGAATTTTAGTCTCATAGAGTTTTTAATATTCAATATTCGTCACAGAATTTTTTTTTTTAAATTATTCATTTTTTTTCAGTTTTTTTGGTTTTTATATAGATATTAGTAATACTACATATAACATACTGCATTAACAATACATCATAAGACGATGTTTGTACTTAATATAAATCAGATGACTGCAATAACATCGCTTAAATACAAAATCAATGCATATTTGAACTTTGAAAATTTTTTTACATATTAATAACAAATGATACAAAATTTTTAAGAATTCATATATTTTAAAACTTTTTTTAAAATTATGATGTATTTTGTTAAAACAAACACAACACGATTACTTTTTTATATGAAAAATTTATAGTTTTCGAAAAAATTTCAATTTTGTTATTTATAATGTACGTTATAAACTTTTTATGAATAGTTGAAAAAATTAAAAAAAAAAAAAACATTCACATATACGAATATTTCAATATTTTTACTTACAATTGGTTAAACTTGCATGCCTACATCAATGAACTTTTGTGATTTCTTCAATTATAAATAAAAGTGTTTATAACGTACACTTGTTTTTACAAAATTGAAATTTTTTCAAAAACTATAAATTTTACTTTCAAAAAAGTCATCTATTGCAGTTTCTCTTAACAAAATATATCTGATTTTAAAAAAAAGTTTTAAATTTTTTCAATTTTTAGTGGTTTCGCCTCTTATCATAAACTACCAAAATTGTAAAAATCAATATCAAATTTTTAAATACGTTAACGATATGCAAGTCAATGTGTATATTTTAACGAATTCTAAGTAAAAATATTCAAATCTACTATGCCTACATCAGTGAACTTTTATGATTTTTTCAATTATAAATAAAAGTGTTTATAACGTACACTTGTTTTTACAAAATTGAAATTTTTTAAAAACTATAAATTTTACATTCAAAAAAATCATCTATTTCAGTTTCTCTTAACAAAATACATCTGATTTTTAAAAAAAAGTTTTAAATTTTTTCAATTTTTATGCTTTTCTCTCTTAATACATACTATCAAAATTGTACACCTAAAATACAAATGGATATGAAATTTGTGTATACATTAACGAAAAGCAGGTGAGTGTACATATTTTAACGTACTGTATGTAAAAATATTGAAATGTTCGCAAATGATAACGTATTTTTATGATGCTTTTCTTCTATCTATTTACAAATTCTATAACCACTTGTATTGCTAGTATACAAATTTCATGTCGATTTTGTCGATCTTTTGTGTGGGATAATTTTTTCATGATTAACTTACCTGGATAATGTGGCTAATTGGGTAAGAGTGACTTATTTAAGTGTGCTTATTTGGTCTTATCTTTTGTTTGGGGTAATTTTTGCATGTTCAACTTACCCCTGTAATGTGGTTAATTGGATAAGAGTGACTTATTTAAGTGTGCTAATTTGGCCTTATCTTTTGTTTGGGGTAATTTTTGCATGTCCAACTTACCTCTGTAATGTAGTTAATTGGAAAAGAGTGACTTATTTAAGTGTGCTAATTTGGTCTTATCTTTTGTTTGGGTTAATTTTTGCAGGTTCAACTTACCTCTGTAATGTGGTTAATTGGATAAGAGTGACTTATTTAAGTGTGCTAATTTGGTCTTATCTTTTGTTTGGGGTAATTTTTGCATGTTCAACTTACCTCTGTAATGTGGTTAATTGGAAAAGAGTGACTTATTTAAGTGTGCTAATTTGGTCTTATCTTTTGTTTGGGTTAATTTTTGCAGGTTCAACTTACCTCTGTAATGTGGTTAATTGGATAAGAGTGACTTATTTAAGTGTGCTAATTTGGTCTTATCTTTTGTTTGGGGTAAATTTTGCATGTTCAACATACCTCTGTAATGTGATCAATTTACCTTTCTTATGATAACTATATGTGACAATTTGTTCATGGTCGATATACCTTAGTTGAACAATAACGATAAAGATATTTTTTAATTTGGATAATGATATTTTTCAATTAGAATATCTAATATTATCATTTTCCTAATTTTTCTATATTTACAGTTGATGTTATTCAAATTTTCCCAAAAAATTGCCCAACTAACCCCGGTCTACCCTACTGCTAAAAATTATTATTGAAAGAAAAAATTATTATTGAAATACCCCTGTCACAGCACCTGCATAACATAGCGAATTTTCAGAGATTGGACACTGACGGATTTCATATAACAACCTGTATCTATCTACAATAGTTTAGCTATCTAACCGTGAAAATATTTTTAAAATCGGTTGAGTGGTTAATTTTTTAAAAATTTAAATTTTGCAAAAAGCCACTGAAAATGGCCAAAAATTTCGCTTCTAAAGATCGAACGTATCTGGCTGATGGACTCGTCCACGCTTTTTGGACTTTTGGGACTATTGGGAAACAAAGGCCCTTCCGACGACACACCTTGCCGGAACGTTGGAAAAAGTGAATTTTTGAGTGCGCGTTTGGAGCGCTGTATTTTTTCACCTGTTCAAGATAGACAGATGCTTTCGCGGACTTTTTTGTAGAGAATTCGATTCTCTACAAAAAAGGTCTTAACACTTTTTATTGTATCTATCACCTTTTGGCTACGTAAGCGGTGAAAAGTAAAAAAACGCTCTTCATGAATTTTCAATATTGTTTAAACAATACAAAAAAAACATTTCCGGGAGTTAATATTTTGCACAAATGTTCTCTTCGGAAATCCCTACAAGAATCTCTTTTTAAAAAATTTTTACATCTATTCTAAAATTAATGTTTAGTGAGTGAGATAGAGCTTAAAATTAGTGCTACTGAACTATAAATGCATTTTAAACGTATCCAAAATATTTAGGCTGTCTACACAATCAATTAAATAAGGAATAAGAAATAAGAAATAAGATTTAAGAAATAAGGAATAAGAAATAAGGAGTATCCCATCTAGTGACGTTGATTGGAACTTTAACGTAACTGCTCATAGATATAAATATGTAGGTACTTTTGTACGTCATAATTCGTGATTTTTTTCACTTGAGTGACATAAAAGTCATCACGAACGTTATTTTTTCATGAATTTTGAAGTACAAAAATACCTAAATACATATACCTATGAGCAGTTACGTTAAAGTTCCATTCAACGTCACTAGATGGCATACTCCTTATTTCTTATTCCTTATTTCTTAAATCTTATTTCTTATTCTTTATTTCATTGATTGTGTAGACAGCCTTACTTGATACAGTCAGTGATATACACCATAATACCCAAGGGGTCAAACTAGATTGTCTATGTCTCTGTTCCACTTGTAATGAGTTTATGACGTAAATCTCCCCACTCTATTTGTGTAGATACACACTGTTTGCAGTGTATTAGTTTGGTGTTTTTTAGTAGTGTGCGTATTTACGCACTCCACCGCAATACACGTATTACCAGAGAGAGCTGTTCAACGTGTTGAACCAACAATGGTAACAATGTAAATATAATGCACTGTGGGTTCGACGACGGACACGGACTGACTAATGCCTTAAGCTGTGACACGACTCCAAATGACTCCGCGCCAATTACACGTTTTTAATGTTAGTTGGTTTCTAGTGTTCTATGATAATACCATATACACACAGAACGATATACAGATATAGCTTCTAATTTAAAAAACCAGGAGCGCTCGCGTAAACTTTGCATCTCCAATATAATTATTACAATTCGAATTTATTCTCTGATTATAGCAGTTAGTTTTAAATTCAAATTTCATTGTTTATTACTATAGACCGGATGAAATAATTTTTCACAGGACCGGCTTAACGATTTCAGTGTAATACTGTTAGACTGTTTGTATTTATGTATGAGTCTGCTACAACAAAAATAACAGAATCCTGAAAATTTATTGAAATTCAACATAAAGAAGCAAAAACTTTTTAGAAAAATTTTATTATGTGAGATTTATATCAAAAATAAAAAGGGGCCCCAAATTTTGTTGAATTAAAGTTTTGCAATATTTATTGGTCTAACTAGCTTGCAGGTACATATAAAACAAAATTTATTGTCTTCTTTCCCACCGGCGGCTGTCTTTCAGTATCAATTGATAAACAAACTCCTTATCTCTTTTTAACTTTTTAAAATTTAATATATGTACCTTGTTTACAATTTTCTAAAATTTTTAGTTTTCTACATAGGTACATACACATGCAATGTAAATCAAGCAATATTTAATCTAGTTGTCCATTTCATTCAAACGCATAAACAAAACATCATTTCGATGACATCGTACGTGTCGTACGTATAAATATGTACGTATGTATTATTTGTATTTAACCACAGATACTATTGATATTAGAATATTTGTATGGACCATACAATAGAAGTTTTTTAGATATTATTTTTTTGAAGCAAAATCGTCATACTGATTAACACCTTTTATAATCTACAAACACAGAATACCTAGAAACTATCGACGGTAATGAATATTTTTTAATTTTTATGTGATTTTTGTTGTAATTTGAGAGTATTTATTAATAAATGTTCTAAAAATATTTATACTAACAAATATAACATCAGTTAATCTAGAAAAATTTTAAATCCCGTCTTGTTTAACCATCCATATTCGTCAACACTTTAGTCACTTTGCATTTTCATATAGATTGTGTATATAAGTGTATTCCCACTATTTATTCAATGCTCAAAAGTATATAAAAAAAAAATATTAGTTAGCAAAAATGAAATAAATACCTATATAATATTTTATTAGATAACACATTCTTAACGTTACATCTTTTTTTCTTTTTTCTTAATATGTATACTTTTATTTGTGTATAGTTTGTTGGCAAGATATACTAGTTTTGTATGAACATTTTTTAAGGAAAAATTAGTAATATTTTCTAAAACATATTATGTTAATTCGATTTAATTTAATCAGTTTATGTATGTATGTATGTAAAGGAACATTATTTGTTCTAGCAGACTCATACATAAATACAAACAGTCTAACAGTATTACACTGAAATCGTTAAGCCGGTCCTGTGAAAAATTATTTTATCCGGACTATATTTATTACATAGGTACTACAATAGATATATAATGCTTGTTGATTTGATTTTACAAGCTGTCAATTTTTATTAATTTTTATTGTTATTATTAATTTATTTTATAATTTAACCTAAACGCCGGCTAAATATAATATAATAATAATTAATATAATAATATAACAACAAGTAAGTAGATACTTATCTATATTCATAATCATATATACATTTTATGAACTTTTTTCGTTAAATTTGATGTTTTTTTTTCTAGATTGAACAACGATTAAGGAATTTTTAGACAAACTTAAATTGATTTACGATTGAAGACTAAAATTAAATGAGTTTTTACTTAATGTAATTTTGATTTTGCTTCAATAGAAGTAAAAATTGTTTTGTATTGTACAGATTTTAAACTGGAAGTTTTATTTACAAACTGAAAGAAAAGTT
Organism: Brachynemurus nebulosus; assembly: GCA_035578155.1. Taxonomy (NCBI): domain Eukaryota; kingdom Metazoa; phylum Arthropoda; class Insecta; order Neuroptera; family Myrmeleontidae; genus Brachynemurus; species Brachynemurus nebulosus. Next base: position 10,418,360 of record JAPWDM010000016.1, read on the forward strand.
ACGAAGCAAAAAAATGAAGGAGATATTTACCTTATGAAGAGAAATAACCAGAAATCATCAAATAATTAATTAATGTATTTAAAAAAATAAATAAATAATAAAAACATGTTTTCTTGTGTAATTTTACTAAATAATTTGATAATAGAATGTGTCAGTATGCTAGCACTATTTTAAGCTAAATCTGCTTTCCATTTTTAAATTATACTGTTCACGAGTTGAAATGATTGACAAAATATGTGGAAATTATAGAATTTTGGTGTATTTTCGGTAATTGCTATGAACTTGAGTATAAAATGGAGAATTATTTTCAAAAAAAAATATATTATGAAAAAGAATATGTTAAAATTTTTATACATTTCGTATGCATGAATCCATCAACCTGAATTGTCAAATACATAAATAAAATACGTATAATTCAAGAATTTTATGTTAGAAATTAATATTCATTTTGAATTTATTATTGGTAAAAAAAAAAATTATTTGAAATGTCAAACTAAAAAAAAAAAATAACATGAGGCGTTTCAAATAAGTCATCTATTTCAGTTCTGGTCGAAAATGAGTTAGTGATGAAAATGGATTCTCCAGCTTGTATTGCTTATTACAATTTAATCAAAAAGGGGTTTTGTTTCAAATTATAGTTATAGCAAAACTGGCCTTAGCAGTAAGTTGTGATAAAACTCGTCTTTTTCATTTTTTTCGTTAAATAACTCGTTTTGTATGAATTAGGCGAGTTTCGTTTTAGAACGCCTCATATTTTTTAATTAAAAACAAAATGACAATGATATTGACAATCGTCTACTTTGTGTATAGATATATAAAGACACGTTTATGCTGGTGGATAATATAAAAGATTTATTCGATTAAAGAAAAATTACAGTTTAATTAATAAAATATCATAAATATAATGATTTGCTTATAATTATTAGACATTATTTTTTAGTATTTTATCATCAATCTGATCAAATTTTTGAAATATATTAAGGGTAGTCTAAACAGAGTTTACGGTATGCGTGTAATTAAACTAATAACATGGGGTATGTTAAACTGATGTTAGACTAGGACAAAAAATCTTTAACCCAAAATTTTGTAAATTATTTTTAATTTTTCTGGAGAACCAGCTGACAAACACGTATAGCTCAGAGGACCTTTTTAATAAAATTTCGTGTGCTTTTCGCAATGGTATAAAAAACCGTTGAATTTAGCAGTGTTTAGTGTTTTTAGCACTTAGGACACTTTTTGTCAAAAGTGCCCAAAAACCAACTTCTGGGCATCCGATGTGTCTGGCTAACGAACTTAGCCTAGCAAATCGAGAATCCAGTTTGCATACCAAATTTCATAAGCATTAAACGTTTCGTTCGAGAGTTATCGCGTACACACATAAATACATATATATATATATATATATATATATATATATATATATATATATATATATATATATATATATATATATATATATATATATATATATATATATATAAATTTTAGTGAAGTAGATTTTCCGGTTCTAGAGGCTCCAAAACAAATTTCTGCCATAGTCCCGGGCTTAGCTCTTACTATAATAGCTACGGTAATAGCTGAATTTTCATTCTGAAAATTCGCTAAAAACGGAGTTTCTTAGAATATTTACTCCATTCAGTAAATATCACTGTACGTTTGTGATAAAGGTAAATAGACCAAAATAACGATACCATCATGTTGAAACAGAAAAATATTGTTTATTTTAGAAACAAAATGTACGATTCATTAGGAAAAATATTTCAGCCACTTTCATATGCTATTATATCAAATTTATAAAAACAACTGACTGTACGGAACACTGTTTGCGCAAGTACAACTTACCCTTGACGACTTGTTTAGGTCTTCAAAGGGCGTGTCATTAATAACAAAGAGGGAGGAAACACTGGGCGTTTATTTTAATAAACACTTTTCTTAGCTGCTTCATTAAAAATATTAGACATCTCCTTCCAACTAACTACAAAGAAATTACTTAAACGTATGTTGTAGATAATAAAAACATGCAGGGATTATGATGTCATATAAAAAAGAATATAAATATTTAGGCGCAAGAATCTTATGTTTTTTTACTTAAGGATCATTATTGCAAAAAGGTTCAGAAAGTAGAGGAAAATGAAAAATAGACAAGGAAAATGATGACGTGAATTCCAAACTCGCTAAACAAATAATACAATACATTTTTACTGAACAATACAATGTGTATATCCGTCAGTTGGCATGTACAGTCCAAATATTACAGTACGTCTGATTAGACAGTCTTTTGTACAGTTCGTTTGACAGTCTGTCATTATAATATAGTGTCGATTCTAACAATTCTAATTAATACATAATTAACAATTACATTATAAACATTGTAATTATAGAAAAATAAATTAAATAAATGAAATGTATTTATGTATTATTATGTGCGATATATATATATATATATATATATATATATATATATATATATATATATATATATCGCACATTGAGAATAAAACTGTTACAACTGCAAAATAGTAGTAAGGATTGGAGAGTTCTGAGCCTTCCTTCCCTCCTGCCGACTTTTTGAGTGACCTCGGCAGGGGGCAAACTACCGAGGCGGTTCTAGAAGCCTCCGCCGGTGGGTGGAGCAAAATTTGGTCTCCAACCTAACGATATCTAGTGAAATTTTTTCTAACCTAACAGAACCCAATGGAACTTGATCTCACCTAACAGAACCCAACAAATTTTTTTAACCTAACCTAATAAATTTTTTTTCTAACCTAACCGAACCTAAGAACTGAAAATTTCCCTAACAGATGGCGCAGCCACCTTCGAGCCCTGTAAATTCACTACTAGATGTGCTCGTCTGGATAATAGTGATCCCTGTGTGTAAATGTGAAAAATTGTCAATAGATGGCATCGAAAACCTTTTTTCGATAGTTAAAAGATGGCGCTGCTAGTCTGAACCACCGAGGACTCTGTACCTTGATTCAAAATTCCATGAAAAGATGGACTTGCTTTCATATTTTATAATATTTTTATCTGAGAACAGGTTTAAACAGGTTTTTCTCTAAATTAAAACACATTTTTTTTATTTTAATAAATTTATTTAAAAGAAATATTTTACAATAAAAATGTTTAAATGTTATACAATAATATTTGTATATGGATATGACATTTTCCATGGCGCAAGTTGCTCCGGAATGATGGCCGCATCGAGGACTAGTGTATGTTGATGTTATGATTCCCAACTTGGGGCAAATTGTTATTTCTTCAAAGTTCATGATGGGCGCTAATGGTATTAGTCGTTTCCAATACCGCACTTTTTCTTCTCCTTTCGTATAGATGATTCGAGTTCCGTGCAGATTGTTTATTAAAATGTATTGTAGTTCCTCGTATTCAATATGTCCATCCATCCAGGCGAAGCCATGATGATTTTTCCGCAACCAGCGAGCTGTGCGTTGATCTTTTTCGCTTAATCAGCAAAACGGTATTGGTGATTTGAAAATATAGTGTTGTAGTATATAATCTTCACCACAATTCTCTTCGGAAGAATCGAATTTCAACACAGCCAATTCCTTTATGTAGAATTTCCCTTTTGTTGAATTTGGAAATCCTTGGAAGTCAAAAATTGCTTCATCGGTCTTCATTGTGCGTTGTCTAGAGCGAAACTGGTTGATTTATAATCGGATTGCATATATTTTATACATATTTTGTGACAATATTCGTCAATGGATTACATTGAACCACCCGGTCATGTAGTAGAAGACAGAATGCGGATGTATTCTCTGGCACCTCCTTCAACGTCTTAAATTCAATTCGAATATCCACCGGTCCACTTTTCAATGTTTCATTTTGATGAGAACAATCGATGAATATGATTGAGGCGATATTCTTGAATTGTGTTTTGCTTAAAAGCAGCTCATTCTTCTTACAATCATAATATGCTTGTTGAAATTTCGAATACATGTGATATGCTACTGCATATCTATCATTATTGAAATCCAAATTCAAATCCATGTACGGGTATTTCGCAGAATTTAAATAAACTTTGACGTCTGAAAGATCACAGTGATCGAAAATACTGGAATCTTTATCTTTTTTATTTCGTCGATCCGTTTGTAGAGCGAATATAATGTAACGCGGTTTCTCCAGCTGAGTCGATGTTTTCACCGTCCAAATGTTTTGTCTGGCCGTTGGAATCGTTGGCTGTATATGCATATCCCATGATCGGAAAGGAATTGTAATATCTTGACTATTTTCCACATATTTCAACAACTTCAGTTTCTGTTCATCTGCAACTGTAACGTGTGGAACCATCCATTGAATTTTATGTATATGGAAAGTGACGTCATCCGTCGGTGATATAACTGCATCATGATCCGTCCGAGCCCGAGTCAGAATTAGTTGATGTTTTGCGTTGATGATAACTTTCTTGTAATTGTTAAGAAATCCAAACATCCCCGCCAATTGTAGACAGAAATTGAAGTAGCCTTTTTCCGTTACTTTAATTGTTTCACCTGGACACCATCCGGCGTTGTAGAGTAGTTTGCTTTCATTTCCGTTTAATGACAAATAATTGATTAACGTTGTTGTCGGTCCCACGTACTTGCATTGATCGATTTCCACGTCGTTCAGTTCATATCGTATTTCTTCAAACAGGTACGCCAATGAATTGTTGGATAATTCCGCTGTAGTTGATACTGTTTTATCACTCTTCAACAATTGTCCTTCCACATACAGACAACTTTCGTGTGGCAGGAGGATCAGATCTTGGTTTTGACAGCAGATTCGAATTTCGTCGCTGTTTCCAAACGCATTTAGAAACGGCGAATAGCAGTGATACTCGATGTTTGAAATGCTTTCATCGAAATCGATTCCAGTATTGATGCTTAAAATGCTGCTCATTTTTTCCTCTTCAGCTTGAAACCCAGTTGTCGAAGGAATTGTTTGTTCTCTCTTGTTAATGGCGGTCGTTGTTGCTTCTTCCTCACCGATCCGTTCACCTTGGTGGCAAGTTGTAGACTGATCGATCGCACCACATTTTCGTCTTTAAATACCAACATTTTTACGCTGGCTTCAAATGCAACTTTACTGTTATCGTTTCGCCTCGAAAATTCACTAAATTACCGTCTTGATCCACAATTCGTAAAACTAGAGATGTTATCCGTCTCACGGTTACCGGCATATAAGTAACTGTATTCGGTGATTCGCTTATTTTATACCCAGGTTCAACGTGAATCGAAAACGAATAAATATTATGTGTTGGAACGTTGTTAAAGTAACTGTTCGTTGTAATGTTAGTTTCAATTTGTATCAGATTCACTTTCATGATATTCGTTGGTTTATCCGAATAGTGGTAATGACCAGCCGCAAGTTTTCGCTTACTGAAGCCAAGAAGCGAGCCAATTGTTCGTTCTTGATCGAAATGAATTGTTTCCGTACATTTTATTTCACTTTTTAGCGTATTGTTATTTGCACGAAGTATAAGTTGCGGGCTTTCACCCGGTTTTCTCTTCTCTAGTATCCGATCTTCTATTTGAAACTCCAAATCTTCCAGATCATAATTGTCGACAGGTATCTCGATGCATTTCACTTCATCATCACCGTAATGAAATAAATTATTTGTTTCGTCGATATTTGGCACTGCATTATATGTTTCAAAATTGACCAACCCGCATACATAATCACCCGGCAAATCGATGGGTGGAAAATATTCAGCCGTTAATACAGATGAGTCACCACTTAACGTTAATGTTAGCGACATGGTGTCTAAGATACGAATGAGAGAAAATTCTTATCACGGGTATATATTTAAAGTATAGATGAGAAGTGAAACAAAATTATTGAATATTAATAGATTTGAGCGTTACTTTATGGTATTCCATATTTTTAAATAATAAACAAATATTTTACTTTGCAAAAGTACCACTTTTATTTACCACTTGTTGTAATACCCCTTTTTTTTAATAAAAGTGGTATTTTTGCGAAGTAAAATATTTGTTTATTATTTACAAAATTATTGAAGATAATTTGTATTACATAAAAATTCTAGACATAAATGTCCACAATTATATTGTTCATAATTTTGATATCTATTATAATTATATTTAATATTATTGCCATGTAAATATTGTACAACTTCTGCAGGTGGTGGTAAATTTCCATAACTATCGAAATATTCGACGTTTTGTTATCTTTGGCGTACGCTACCCAATGGCTTCCTGGTCCCGATGAATTATCCAAATTGACGACTCCACACTCCTTTCGCCTTGGACGTTTCGGTAAATCATCTCTCATGAACACGCCACGAAAATTGGACAAATATTTGTTTCCAAACTGGTAAATGTCGCGATCAGTTAATGATCGATCGGGTAGCTCGCTTAGCGGTTTTTTGATTCGATGTAAAGTCCCAAACCTCTTCTGTATGGTTTCAAATAAAGTCCAGTTCCAGATTTGGATCCAAGTGCAATTGCTTTCATCATCCTGTTATGACGTTCATTTTCATCCAACTGTTTCTTTGCTGTTTTATAAGCATTCACTGCTTTCGCAACACCAGCAGCGCCTCCAGTAAGTGATCCTACAGCGGACAGGCCGGCAAAAAATGGAACCAGGAATGGTAAAATTCCACCAGTTTTTGGAATTGTAATGATTCTCGGTGTTGTAAATTGACTGTTCTTCTTTTTCTTGAAAATATTCTTCGCAGCCTTCAGTGCAAATTTTATCGCATTCTTAATAGTTTTCGGCTTCTTTTTCTTCAATATACTTCTCAAATCACGAATTCCGGCGCCAAATATGAATTTCTGTCGTTTTTTGTTCTTCTTTGAATGACCCATTCCTAATTTTACTTTTGACTTCATCGCGTTCGTTACAGCCCAAGCAGCAGCTCGCTCGCCAAGATTTGTGTCCGACGATTTAACTCGCTCCCACGCTTTATCAGCTAGTATTAAATCAGCTTTATGTCGATCTTGAATATTTTTAAACTGTGAATAGACGATGTCGTGTTCTTTGCATGCAACGTCCAATTTGTTGATACCCGGATCACCTCGTAGCAATCGCTCGCGCAGTCTAGTTCCAGGTCAACAATACTGATAGCCAGGTATATGAAGTTCAAATGGTAATTTGTTGATTACTCCGTTTACTAAACAGCAACCAGATCTTTTCACACCGCTTGTCTTCTCACGACTAACCGCTAGTAGTTTCCACGTCGACATTTAAAAGTGAACTGAAACAAAAGAACATATGCTGTACTATTTATATATGTTATAAATATGCTGGAAATGTACTCAACTTTATTAGTATGAGAAATAGTGTTATTTGATCAACATCGACGATGTTTTCTTCATTCGTTAAATAGCAAGAGACGTTACCAGTTCAAAATTTCGAGTTTTCGTCTGACGAGGACAGCACTGATTTCAAGAAAAATGGTCCACTGCTACTGAGGAGTATTAGATCGATCATCTGTGGTCCAAGTGGATGCGGCAAAACGTCACTTCTTCTATCACTTATCCAGGATCCTAATGGTGTGGCATTTGAAAACATATACATCTATTCCAAATCATTACACCAACCGAAATATCAATATCTGAAACGAATCATTAAAAGTGTTAAAGGTTTGGGTTATTTTACATACTCTGATAACGATGATGTCATACCGCCGAAAGACGCACGACCAAATTCGCTGGTAATATTCGACAATGTATCTGCGCGGGAGAAAAAAGCCATAATAGAAGAATATTTTAGCCACTCTCGACACTACAATGATGATTGTTTCTACTTGACGCAAACGTATACAGCGGCGCCCAAACATCATGTACGGGATAATGCGAATCTTGTTGCAGTCTTCAAACAGGATGATCTCAACCTCAGACATATCTACGATGATCATATTAATTCCGACATGTCGTTCAATCAATTCAAAGAATTATGCAGAGAATGTTGGTGTGATAACTATGGATTTTTAACTATTTGCAAAGAAGATGATATACGCAATGGAAGATACCGAAGCAAGTTTGACCGCTTCTGGAAAGGATCAACATCCGGAAAATGACATAACCAGTTCGACTCACTCCCAAAAAGTCACTCCCAAAAGAGTCACTCCGAAAAGAGTCAACGAAGCACAAGAAAAAATTCAGAAGAAAAGGAACAACCTTCAACATCAAATTCAATAAATGGAGAAGCTAAACGTCTGAAGTATGATGAAAACGCTAACCTTCATAATGGTCATTCGAAATCTGCTGATGTAGAAGAATATTTTGATGATCCGAACCATTTAGTCGATGAACTAAGAAGTTTAGCGACTCAGACGCAAATTGGAGAAGAAATGGTTAATACTATGTGCAATTTAAAGGAAAGGCATCATATTGTAAATCCTAGCTTTGCGGATTATGTCGAAGATGATAAAAAACGAAGCCATTTTAATAATTTAAAGAAAAGTGACATTGGGAGGCAAATTATCTCGATAACTCGGAAATTGGAAAAGCATGATATTATTGAGCCAGTGTTAAAGTATGTATCAAATGATGACGGAGACAGCGATGAAAAAACATCTGCTAGCGACAACGAAGATACTGCGAGCGAAGGAGAATCTGATAATGACCAGAATACAGTCGTCGACGGTGGTGATGAAAAAATTGCGGGTAAAGGGTTATATTTACGACCCTATAGGAGGCTTTAAAATAAACTTTTAACATTTTATGAGTTGGAAACTAAACCAATAGTGTAACTTTTCCAATAGCTGTATACCAAAGTTAATTATTTAATAAAATATTTTAAAATTAGGTGAGTGTTTTTATTTCTTACATACCACAGTCCTTAAACAATTCCTTAAAAATGATCGTCGAAGTGATTATATTCTTACAACGAACTATCCAATGTATATTTTCAGAGCTATTAAAATAGGTAATGTTTTTACTTGCTCCTGAATATAGTCAATTAAGTTGCATTGTTCCATTGACGTTCTGACACAATAGAACGAATGTGCAAACTATGTAATTCTTGCCAACAAGTATTCACCCATATTATTAATGATTTGTTAAAAATAAAGTATCGTCGTTCAATAATGATCTAAAACTGCTGTGCAGGAAAGGGTTAATTAATTGAATTCAGCATAATTCCGGAAAACTAAAATAAAATTTCATACTCCAAATGAAAGTTTTCATCCGCTCTTGAAAACGATGACAATTATTTTACTTTCCACCCTGTATACATATATATTCTTATGGTATAAAATTACATAAAGGAATGCTACGTTTTTTTGCATTAGACATAATTTTCAATTCGTTTGCTTAGAAATAATATTTGTCTTTAACTGATAATTTTTTAGGTGTTTTTACAAAATTAAACTGCGAATAGTTTAAAAGCATTTCACTGTCTATAAAAAGCAAATTTTTATTTAGGCCTTTATTTTTTTCTATATCATCAATAAGTTAACAAACAAAAAATACTTATTCAATACCTACCTATCTTTCTATAACTATTGTTTATGGTAAAAATATTGGGGGAATATATAAACATAATAATTATTATTCAAAATTTTACTTTGCACAACACCACTTTTTGAAAATTTTACTTTGTAAAATAGCACTTTTTGAAAATTTTTTATGACTTGTTTTGATCAATGGGTTAAGTTTTGTTGGATAGGGTTCATACATTTTCTGATTTTGATTTTATTTATCTTTTATTTACATACTAGCCGTATACCCAATGGGATTGCCCATCGACAATATCTCTTTATTAGGTACTCACTTTGTGCTCACTTTTAATGTTTTTCAAAAGCCTAAATCAATATCCACGATGAACTTCCCATATGAACTTTCATTTTCTGTTTTAACGCCTTAGGGAATAAATTTCCAGAAAACAACCGACTTTTATTTATAAATAGAAGCCTAAACGCCAATTTTCATAAGTCCTGTGCTTAATTTCGCCCCTCTAAACTCAACAGTTGAGGTTGTCCGTTGTCTATCGGTCAAAGTTAATGATTCATTAAATATTTATTTTAATAGCCATAGTAACATATTTTTAATATCACTAACTTCAAAAATAAAGAATTTACATACAAATTTTCATTCCCTATTAAACCCACTTAGGGGACGAATTTTTCAAACAATCCTTTCTTAGTGCTCACCTACGTCACATAGGGAACTCCTATGCAAAATTTCATTCTTTTAAACCCAACGGTTTAGGCTGTGCGTTGTCTGTCAGTTAGTCAATCAGTGTTAGAAATTTATTAAGTAGATATATTACCTAAATCACTCAATATATGTAATGTTCTTATTTATCTCTGAATACCCCCGGGAGAGTTTTAAGTTTATTGTTGGGATGCCATGAACCAAATCGTTCATCGTCATTTGTTAGTGTAACAAACGTCTTAAGACTTAAAATTTTTTCATCATAATTTTTTGGGCAAACTTGTTAATGTATGTATAGACATGACATAGTATATAATCAGAAATATCGTGAAGTCATATTATGATTTTGTTAAATTTTTTAATAAATAAAACACATTTTTGTAAATTATAATAATATACAATACATATTGGAGTACGACAATATGAGAAAAACGCTTATTTAGCATTGATAAAATAATTTCGTATTTAAGATAAATAAAAATTTTATACAGTCGTTTACAAAAACTAGAGGTCATTTAATACCTATAGATATATTTAACTAATTTTTAACAATAACAAGTAATAAATTTTTTGATAAAAATAGCTATAAATTTTTTAAATAAGTTATAAAATATTAAAAGGAAAATTTTCTTAAAATATTGGGAATATGTGCAATTAATTAAGACTACAAAAATATCTATGAAGAGAAATTAATTTTTCAAAACTGTTTTAAATTCTTGATATTACATATTCAGTTTTAAAAATATTAAGAAAGATGATTTTTTTACAATGTATTGATATTGTAAAAAATATGTTTTTTAACGGTGTAGAAACCCGTACTTTTAACAGAGTACTGTATATATGCAAAATATTATATTACTATATATATTTTAAAAAATTCGTTTTTATTTAATTGTTGATGATCAAATATTTTTACATTAAATAAGTAAATTCTTATCTATTTTATAACACGATATCGCGTGATTAGCGATATAGTAAAGTAATCATGGGTATTTATAAGGTACATATTTAAAAAAAAATACACACTTAGATATTTATAACGTAAGTATGTAACAATTTTTAGCTGATTAATATGTATTCTGATATTAAATAACATCAAAGAATGTGCACATAGATTTAAAAACCATAATTGTAAATGGAATTTTTATATATACATCAAGTTTAAGGTATAATATCAACAATTAGTTTGATTTCTTTTTAGGGATCGGTGTAAATCAAAAGATCGGTTTTTTTTTAAATTTTTTTATTAAGTATCGTTTTTAAGAAATAGGTACACAATGATCACTTTTTTTAACTAGTAAAATTTATAATTATATTAAAAATTTGTGCATATGCAAGAAAGTGCTCTGTGAAGGAATCAAAGATCACCAATTGAATCGATTGGTCGACTTGTGTATTAAAATAGTGAAAGATTATCCAGCAAACACCATTGAATCTATAGAGGTGGTTTGTAGACTTTTCAAGCGCAACTATAGACGAAATGTCGGAAATATTGAGATAACGGAATATTTCTGTTGTATGGAATTTACGGATCATTACATCAATCTTCTTCAATGTTCTAATGCAGAATTAAGAAAACTAAGTAAAGTGAAGCGTCGAGAGGAAATTATTAAAACAAATTATCGACAACTCTGAAATGCTATGTGATGAATACGAGCGATTTTACGACGAACTAATTGATTTCCACAATACATGGATTCCATTGTTGGCAATAATTAATTGTTAACACAACAATTGAAAATTTACAAATTTCAAGAAGATCCAACGTTTTGAATTGCGATTTCAAGAAGATCCAATGTTTTTTTGAATTCCAGTTTATGAGTTAGTCCGATTGGTTCATTATTTATGATACCCAATTTTGGATTGCTCTGCAGCCATGCAAGCATATGCTCGTTCAAATTGCCAAATTTCGCCGGTAATGATATGTATCCAATTTCTGATTCCAATATTGTCTTCATTTTTGATGAATCGAATTTTGATGGTAGTTGACTGGCTCCCATTATTTTATATACTTTTCCAATTTCCATATCAGAAAGATAAATCCATCGTTTAACAGCGGCAAGATGATTCAATTCGTCCACAAAATTTCCGGCCATTTTTTGAATCAAGTCTCTGTTTCCAGATGAAGCACTAGCAGTAATGGATTCCATTGTTGGAAATAATTAATTGTTAACACAACAATTGAAAATTTACAACAATAAGATTTAATGTTTTCACTAAAGTTTCGAACAAAATTGTAAATGAAGAAATTCTGTCGCGCCCTTTTATAGCAGAAAAATAGTATGATGACGTCAGCTATCACACGTTAGGTAGCCATACAGGTTAAAACCTGCTGCTTCATTTTCGCATATTAGACAGAAATCTTCGGTATTTGATATCAGTTTACCTTTAGTGACGTCAGCTGGCAAATTATACAAGTTTAAACCTGTTTTCAGATAAAAATATTATAAAATTATGGAAGCAACACCATCTTTTCATGGAATTTTGAATCAAGGTACAGTCCTCGGTGGTTCAGACTAGCAACGCCATCTTTTCATGGAATTTTGAATCTTGGTACAGAGTTCGCGGTGGTTCAGACTAGCAGCGCCATCTTTTAACTATCGAAAAAAGGTTTTCGATGCCATCTATTGACAATTTTTCAAACTTACACACAGGGATCTCTATTATCCAGACGAGCAGTGACATCTAGTAGTGAATTTACAAGGCTCGAAGGTGGCTGCGCCATTTGTTAGAGAAATTTTCAGTTCTTAGGTTCGGTTAGGTTAGAAAAAAAATTTATTAGGTTAGGTTAAAAAAATTTGTTGGGTTCTGTTAGATGAGATCAAGTTCCATTGGGTTCTGTTAGGTTAGAAAAAATGTTGTTAGGTTATGTTAGGTTGGGTTAGGTTTGGCTAAGTTCGCTTAGGGTCCATTAGGTTGGACAAAATTTTCGTTCACATCACTCCACCCACCGCCGGAGGCTTTTAGAACCGCCTCGGTAGTTTTGCCTCCTGCCGAGGTCACTCAAAAAGTCGGCAGTAGGGAAGGAGGGCTCAGAACTCTCCAATCCTTACTACTCAAAATCACTAATTTTGAGATATTAAAGAAATAAGATTTTGAAGAAATTTAAAACCTAATAACTTTTTTCCAAATCATCTTAGAACTTTGAAACTTTCATTCTAACAGTTAGTTTTAAATGTTGTGATAAAAATTTTGTCGAGAAAACTAATCGTTTAAATTTTCATTGCAGTTGTAACCACAAATTTTTCAGTTATTTTACAAAAAGTTGCATTCTGTTTAGAATCATAATGTTATATCTGCAAATGATACATTTTTTCTTAATTATTTCACAAAATATTACTTTTTGTTGGTGACGCAAACTTGTATCTGCAACTAATACTTTTCAGAAATTTTGAAAATTTCGCTTTATATAATTTTATAATGGCAATTGTTTAAGGTAACACATTCCATAACTGTATTACAGATAGAGATGGGCAACGGCAAAATTCCCAATGGGAATTTTCCCGGGAATATTCCCATTTGGGTAATTATTGAGTATTTTCCCGGGAAAATTCCCGAAACCTGAGTAAAAACGATTACTTACAATTAGCTGTACTATTTTACAAATGCATTTTTAATTAAGAACCGCAACACCGGTCCCTCAGTTTACGTGAATATTCATTTCATGGGGATTCAATTTATGCGGATAAAAGATCGCGTAAATTAAATCCGTCATTATAAAAAAAAATACTGGAAATAAAAGCTACCAAAAATTGTAGAGAATTTTATAATACAAATGATAACGAAAATGTAGAAATTTACACGTTAAAATTTTAAAAATATCGTTTTTTTCGATATCGATAATTTTCGATAACGAAAAATAGGTTTTGACAGTCCCAATATATTAGGAATACCCACAACTTGCTTCGCTTAAGCCTTCAAAAATTTCGTTACTTTTGAGCTACGATGTACCGTTTACGAAATATTTACGACCAAAGGTTTACGTTTTCGAAAAGTATTGAAAACTAATTTATTTGAAAATATTTTATTGGTGACAAAACCAATTTGACTAATCAGTCTGAATCAATTAATTATAATCAGTTTATGTATATATCAGTTTATCGACAATTTTCGGTAACGAAAAGTAAGTTTTGATAGTCCCAGTATGTTCGGAATACCCACAACTAGCTTCGCTTAAGCCTTCAAAAATTTCGTTATTTTTGAGCTACGATGCACCGCTTACGAGATATTTACGATCAAAAGTTTACGTTTTCGAAAAGTATGAAAACTAATTTTTTCGGAAATATTCTATTGCCAACCAAAGAAATGGGACTAATAGAGCATAAATTAAACCATTATACAATCAATTTATAATAATTTGTTAGACATTTAGTAGTAAAAGTAATTAAACACATTTAACTGAAAATATTATGTTATTTATTCTTCTTTTCTTCTATTAATTTATAACTATTAGGAGTATGTAGCTATTAGGGATATGCTGCTACAATTTTATTTTGTTTTTGGGTTTTAATTTACTTATATGGTTTCTTACATTTTCTTTTACATCAATATTTTGCCGATTGCAGTTTTTCCCACGTTTGTCTTTTTTTATTATACAAATATTTCGATCAAGCTTTTAGTTTCAACGTTCTGACCCTGTATTAATTAAACCTTTTTGTATATTTGTCGCCAGTAAATCACGATTTTGCTTTCGTTTCTTTCCTTCCGAAACAGGTGTTGTTAAATTTCCATTAGTATTATTTGGGAAAGTTTCGTCCAAATTAAAATATATATCCGAATTAACAGTAATAGTTAAAACAGAAGACAAAAACTGTCCATTATTTAAATTTAAATGGATAAAATTATTTAAATTGTTTAAATTATATGGTTTAAATTGTTTAAATTATACGATTAAATTCAGAAAGAGCTGTTGAATTAATTTTTTCTTTATCAGCGTCCATATTTTGAAATTAAAATAAATTATAATTATATTTTAATAACAATAATGCTACGAAAGGATTCGTCTAAACTCAATAAACATTAATATGACTAAAATTGTGAACATCATTATTCACTTACATTGTAAAATGATAACAGAAGAAGGAATACCAAAATGCGTGTAGTTCTGTATGTACCTACAATCCACTCTAACTAACACTTAATAAAAGAAATCACATACATATACATTTTTTAATCTAAATAAAAAGTTAATTTTTTGTTTTCTCTTTGTTGCAACTGCACATGCAACAAAAATTTCTTAAAACATTTATTCTTAGGTTGTTAAAATTTAAAAAAAGTTTATGACTATAACTTTTTTCTTTTCTAGAATTTTAGGATAAAAATTTCACCAAACGATAGCTTAAATGTAGCTGAATCCAATGGTATGAAAATCTCAAAAACGAAAAATTTGCAGTTGTAACAGTTTTATTCTCAATGTGCGATATTTAAATAATTCTTCGTTTCAATTTTGCCATATATGTATATGTATATATATATATATATATATATATATATATATATATATATATATATATATATATATATATATATATATATATATATATATGTGTGTGTGTGTGTGTGTGTGTGTGTGTGCGTGTGTGTCTCCAGCCGATAGTATGGGAAAAAAAATTTTCATATATAGCAGTTTTTAAGGACATTTGTAGAATATGAGGACAGTCCCCAAACTATTCTTCAATTTATTGTATAGTATGAGAACTTTTCGAAATTGTATATAAAAACCGAAATTGTATATAAAATAAAATGTACTCGAACTAACCCACATATAACACCGTGTAACCTAAAAAATTAAACTCCGACCATCGATTAAAAATTTTAGTGAATATTATTTTGGGTTTCTTGGGGCCTCAAAACAAATTCTCTCAAGAAACCCAAAATTATATTCACTAACATTTATATATACATATATATGTGTGTCCAGCGGATAATATGGGAACAAAATTTTCATATATAGTAGTTTTTGAGGAAATTTTTAGAATATGAGGACATGTCCTTAAATAAAACATTACATTGAAAATCCCCATTTTATACGTTACGTTGAAAATTCCTTTTTTCTTAGAAAGTTTTGAAAGAAAGTCATTTCCTTAAGTCATATGGTGATGCTAGAACATTGGCGCACGATATCCTACCAAAAAAATATAGTGTTCCCAAACTATACGCTGGATATATATATATATATATATATATATATATATATATATATATATATATATATATATATATATATATATAATATTTTACCGTTCTAACAGTAAAAGTATTTTTTAAACTCGTTGTGTAGCATTCTACGCCGCATTTGCATCCGCAGGACAGTTATGGATCTCAGATAACCTGTACTCAACCTATACCTGTGCAGACCTTACATAACGTAATCTATATCTATCTAAAGCAGTTTAGCTCTCTAAGAGTGAAACAATTTTCAGAATCGATCGGTTAGTTTATTTCGCGCTTTTAAGATCCCAGGACCCTGACCGACTTCATACAACATATAAGCTATATCCATCTAAAATTATTTACCTCTGTAACAGTGAAAAAATTTTCAAAATCGGTCACTTATATCATTTTTGACACTTTTGAGTCCCGTGGACCCTGGCGGATCTTACATAACGTTATTTTGGATCTATCTAAAATAGTTTAGCTCTCAAACAGTGAAAAAATTTTCAGAATCGGTTGGTTTGTTTATTTTTACCACTTTTGAGTCCCATGGACCCTAACGGACCTTACATAACGTAATCTGTATCTATCTAAAATAGCTTAGCTCCCTGACAGTGGAAAAAGTTTCAAAATCGGTCGGTTAGTGTATTTTTAACACTTTTGGGTAGCAGTAAGAAAAGGGTCCTAGGGATCTCATATAATTTATGGCAGTCCGTAAGGTTCTTGCGGACATCCTTAAATTACCTAATTAATAGTATAGTATAGTATATATTTTATTGTTCAATACATATCGTACATGACAATATTTGGGTTGACAGCCATTAGTTCAAAATACAATTTTAATTTAAAAATAAGCGTTTCTTATAATTAGGTTTAAAAGTACAGAAATAAAACAATAATAAAATTAAACGCTTTAAAGTCCCATTTTGACAGTATGAACATTGACAACCGTTAAGAATTCTAATAATTTAAAAGTACAAAAGTAAATATTTTTAGGTACTTTGAAGTGTGGTAATACAAAAATATTTTGGTTGACAAATATTATTCGTAAATAAAATACAAAAGATAAAAAAACAAAAAACGTCCGCAACACATCATTAGGATGCAGAATACTGTGGTATTTTTAAAATATTGGTATTACTACAGTGGTAGATAAGTATTCAAAGAAGTAAGGTATTTAAAAAAGCAGTAAATACACGATTTCCCTGATGGTATAAAGCTACACATATATACATGTATCAATATAATACATAATTTAAATACTTAAAGGTGTCATATAATTTGGTCATGCTTTTTTGATTTTAGTATTGTTAATTCAGCTTGAAACACACTCTAACAAGATCTTAATCTATGAGGATTATTTAGATTACTTGTATGCGCACCAGAGTTCTCCATTTGTTTTATTTTTTCTGCTTATGCTCGTGTATAAACATCGATAAGTTACTTCATCTGATCAGGTTTTATTACGGGTAAATTTTCTAAATATTATTTTAAATACAGAATACAATAACTTATTCGTTAAGTACAAAACTTTTTAATCTAAAAGAATTATAAGTATAATGAAACATATCATCTAAATGTTTTTGTAGTATAAATATTTTTGTTGTCTAAAACAAAGTATTTTGATATGGTAATTTTGATTATTAATTTCATTGATGTAATCTTTCAGATAGTACATTCGAAGTGGCTTATAAATCGTGGCTTAATTAATTCAAATATTTTAACTTGCTAACGGTGAAAAAATTTTCAAAATTTTTGGCAATTTTAGGTCCCCAAAACCTTGACGGATCTCACATAAGGTAACTTGAATCCATTTAAAATTGTTTAATTTACTAACATTAATAATTATTAACGAAAAAATTTTCAAAATCGATCCATTTAAAATTTTTTCGGTGCGTACAAACATATTATGTTATTTTGTTTTATATTTGATAATATTATATGATACCATAAATTTCAATTTCTTATTTATTTAAAATTCAATAAAAAAAATGTCTTCATTACATGAGCTTAAAAAAATCTGCTTAATTTTAATTTTCCAAATTGAGACAGAACTATGGTAATTATAATGCAATAACATGAGCCAGAACTTTGTTTATATATTATATTATAATATTAATACATACATGTGATAGATATCTTTTGTTTTCGTAAAAAATTGTAAAAAAATAACATTTTTCTATATTTTATAAGGAACTGAGACAGAAATATTAAATTACTTATTCGACTGACAAAGAAAGCAAAGTGAGGCAAAAGTTAAAAATTACACGTAATTCCATTATTGACTTTATTTGGCGATATAAAACTCAATATTAAGACCAGCAAAAACAAACAATTTTTAAGCAATCTTAAACATGTCGACCGGTTTCGGTGCCACCGAATGTATATATATATATATATATATATATATATATATATATATATATATATATATATATATACGAAATGATACGAAATACGAATACGAAAATGATATTCACTAATATATATATATATATATATATATATATATATATATATATATATATATATATAAATTTTAGTGAATATCATTTTCGTATTCTAAGGACCTCAAAACAAATTTCTGCCATAGTCTCGAGCTCAGGTTCTAACGTGACACCTGGCGTAATAGCTGAATTTCGAGTTTTCGAAATTCGCTAAAAATATTTCTAGTGGTCAAACCCTTGAAAAGTGATTTAATAATTTTTGTTACGTATTTTGAGTATCGAATTTTATATTTATTTTATATATTTATATCCCTACATGTTTCTGAATATTATACATATTTTAAGAAAAAAATTATTAAAATAATTTTCGGTTTATATTCTTACATTTACATACTATGTTTATAAAAATATGCAGGTGACCAGTGTATTCAAAAATTTGGAAAAACCGATTTGATACCAGTAGTATAAATACGGGGCTTCTAGAACCTCCTCCCCTCCTCCCGATTTCTTGAGCCACTTCTGGAGGAGGTAGCCGATCGGCGCGTTTCTAGAAACCTCTGGCGGTGGGTGGAGTAATGTGAACGAAAATTTTTCTAACCTAACTGAACCTAACGGAACTTGATCTAACCTAACGGAACCCAACGGAACTTGATCTAACCTAACCGAACCTAACCTAACCTAACCTAACCCAACATAACCTAACCCAACATAACCTAACCTAACCTAACCGAACTTAACAAAATTTTTTCTAGCCTAACCGAACCTAAGAATTAAAAATTTCCCTAATAGATGGCGCAGCCACCTTCTACCTCTGTAAATTCCAAGTTTCACTACTAGATGGCGCTGCTCATCCGGATACTAACGATCCCTTTGCGTAAGTTTGAAAAATTTGTCAATAGATGGCGTGCAACGTCTGATTATTGTAAAATTAATACATTTTGTTCTAAAATGAAACAGGTTTAAGCTTATATAATTGGTCAGCTTGACGTCATTCGAAGGTACACTGATATCAATAACGGAGATTTCTGTCTAATATGCAAAAATTAATTTTATCATATGATTGCATATTTTTATCTGAAAACAGGTTTAAACTTGTATAAATTGTCAGCTGACGTCATTAGAAGGTATATTAATAACGGAGATTTCAGTCTAATATGCACAAAAATGAAGCAACAGGTTTTAACCTGCATGGCTACATAAAGTGTGATAACTGACGTCATCAGGCTATTTTCCTGGTATAAAAGACCATGGCATAACTTTTCAATTACAATTTGGTTTGAAACTTTAGTGAAAAAAACATTAAATCTTATTGTTGTAAAAAAATTATTTTTAATTGTTGTGTTAAAAACTAATTCTTGCCAACAATGGAATCCATTACTGCTGGAAACAGAGACTTAATCTAAAAAAAGGTGGGAAATTTTATGGACGAATTGAACCATCTTGGCGCTGTTAAACGATAGATTAAACTTTCTGATATGGAAATTGGAAAAATATATAAAATTATAAGCGCAAGACAATTGCCATCAAAATTTGATTCATCGAGAATGAAGACATTATTGGAATTAGAAATTGGATAAATTTCGTTACCGACGAGATTCGACAATTTAAGTGAGCAGATGCGGGCGTGGCTGCAAAACAATCCAAAACTGGGTATTATGAATAATGAACCCAGTGGACTGACTTATAAACTGGAATTCAAAACGCTGGACTTTCTCGAAGTTGTTGGGGATGCTGAATGGCGAATTTTGTAATTTATTCTCTTCAAAATATATTACTTAATTGTACTATGTATTTTAAAAATTTCAATATTTTATCAATTTTTACATATATTTAATAAAAATTATAAAACAAAAATTCGATTTTTTTAATTCACGTCCCATCCCTAAATCAATTTTTGAACTAAGCATAAATCGATAAAACTTGTGAGCAACCTTTGATATCTATCATGCCCCTGAGTATTAATTATAATAGAACATCGTTTTTTTTTATTCACGTCCCATGCCTAAATCAATTTTTGAACTAAGCATAAATCGATAAAAACTTGTGAGCAATCTTTGATATCTATCATACCCCTGAGCATTAATTATAAAAGAAAATCAATTTTTTTGTTCACGTACCATCCCTAAACCAATTTTTGAACTAAGCATAAATCGATAATACTTGTGAGCAATCTTTGATATCTATCATACCACTGAGTATTAATTATAAAAGATAATCGATTTTTTTGTTCACGTCCCATCCCTAAATCAATTTTTGAACTAAGCATAAATCGGTAAAACTTGTGAGCAATCTTTGATATCTATCATACCCCATAGTATTAATTATAGAAGAAAATCGTTTTTTTTTATTCATGCGCCATCTCTAAATCAATTTTTGAACTAAGCATAAATCTATAAAAACTTGTGAGTAATCTTTGATATCTATCATACCTCTGAGTATTAATTATAAAAGAAAATCGATTTTTTTTGTTCACGTCCCCTCAAAATTTGCTTGTAAAAATAGCTGAATTAATCACGTATAAGTTATTACGTATTTGTGACTTTGCGAGTACTGTGCTTCAAACGTTACAAAGTGAATTTCATCTTAAAAGTACATAATTTTTAAATTATTTTTCTGTTTTAATTGTTCGTTTTTTTTAAGTTAATCGAGTAGTTAATATTAGTTATTAAAACTATAGCGTATTGAAAATAGTTTGTGTATTTTTTGTGAGTTTTGGAAATATTCAGTAAGTTGAAACATTTACTAGAAATTTTTGAGATTGATTAAACTAATTATAATTACTTTATGAATACTAAAAAGAAAAATTTCGTGTTTTTTTAACGTTTTAAATGCACTACAGGTACTTATAACGTAATCATATACTCAATACATCTGCTGTTTACGCTTAACGTTCATTTATGGTTTATGTCCATCTGCTACTGTAACAATAATGTACATATTAAAACAAACAATTTTCTTTAGTTAGTTATTTTACATATTAAAACAAAAAATTTTCTTTAATCTCCTTTAAATAATTTTGGTTCAGCAACTTTGAAAAATATAATTTTCATTTTGTTCATAAAATTTTGTTTAAAAAATATTAAAAGTAGAAAATTTTTCTTTTTTAATAGTTTTCTTGAATTTTTAAAGACGTCATTTCATATTAGTAACTTTTAAAATATAATTTTTCTTTTTAAGTGATATTAGAAGTAAAATTTTTATAATTTTTTAAAATGTACAGGATGTGTCAGAAAAATCCGAAAATAAAATTTAAATTATTTTTCGATAAATTTTTAGCATTTATAAGTTTATTTAGTCATATTTTAAAAGAAAATTATAAATATTTTGCGTAAAATAGACAAATTCTATGTGAAATTTAGTGAAAATCAGTTCTACTATTGGTTAATAACATTTATTAGAAAATCAACTTTTTTGCGATAACTTAAAACTATTTAGCATCTAATATACTTTATTCTTTTTAATTTATGTTAAAAACATTCTTTTCCAATTTTTAAAATGTACAGGATGTGTTAGAAGAATTCCGTGAATAAAATGTAAAATATTTTTTCGTTCAAATTTAGTCACGTTTTAAAAGGATTTTATGAAAATTTGAAAATATAATTTTTCTTTTTCATAAATTAAATTTATAAAAGTTAAATTTTCATAATAATTTTAGTATGTCAAATATAAATATTTAGTATGCAAATATAAATTTATAAGTTATAATAATAAATAATAATAAAAATTATTTGTACAATAATATCTATAAAAGATTTTTTAGAATGCCAATGATTAACCTTCACATAGTAAAATAGCTTACACATCACATTCCGCAGCATTTTACATATAAAATCGTCGTCGGTTTGGAATGCAACATGTCTGAACAAGTTATTGCATACATTATGTGTGCTAATGCAGTAAAACCTATCTCGATTTTTTAAGGCAATTTACCATGTAATTTCGAATAAAAACTTTTCTCAATAATTTATTTCAAACAATGGAAAATTCATTCCCAACAATAGTATTACATCAATGTCCATCTCAGTGTTAACTAAATTTGTTTAAAGTAATAAAACATTATTTAAAACAACTGGAAACTTGAACTAAATTGAATTATAAAAATTATTGCGTCATATTGTGCAATCATAACTCGTTGCAGCTTGTTATTTCTTACACATTTGTATAAAGTTATATGACGTCATCAATTAAAAAGTATATATACGCGTGCTAAACTGCTTTACAAACACTTGCATTGCTACCTTTATGAATACAGTGTGCTTCCCGTCATCATATTGTTTTTTGCGAATTTTTTAAAGTTAGTTTTTTTATTTCGAAGTTTAATTTTTAAAAATTTTATTACATTTTTTCAATATTTAGCTAATTTAGTTAGTTTTATGTAATTTAGTGAAAGAAGAAATTTTTGAGATATTTTTGTTTCTTCTGTATTTTTTGATTTAATACTATCAGTGACTAAGAAACATTTAATTCCATTTAATATTAATTTCTTGTTTTGAAAATTTTTACTAATTTTTGTATGCAACAACTTAAAACTAATTACAGTTATTTTAGAAATATTAAAACAGAATATTTCATGTTATTTTTTACCAGTCAATATTTTTCAAATTTAATTTTGTTTAGAAATTCCGGAAAATATAATTTTATGTTTTTTAATTTTGTTTAATGTTAAAAAAAATTTCAATTTTTTCATTTTAGAATGTACAGAACGTGCCAGAAAAATTCCGTAAATAAAAATGTAAAATATTTTAATCAATTTAACGTTCATAATAATAAAATTTAATCTTAGAAGCAAAATTATAAATATTTCGCGAAAACTAAACAATATTTTTTGTGTAATTTAGGAAAAAATGGCCTTATTCAACTATGAAATGTGTCCATCAGGATTCAACTGTCGAGACAACTTAGCGCGGCATATTAAAACTAAGCACACTCACTATGCAGTCAGTGTGGGGATACCTTTTCGAGAATGGATAATTTACATCGCCATGCGAAAAAATTCCATCCAGTGGCTGTATTGTGTGATTACTGCGGCGAATATGTTGAAAGTGATTTGGAGCGGCATATGGTTAATGAACATGGGCAACCCTCAACCAGCATCGAACTTGATCATGAACAGCCCTCAACACGCAGCGGTCCTATTTCGAGAAAGCGCACAGCTAGTGAACAAAATGGCAGTTAATCTAAAAAATCAAAGGCGGATCGGGGAACAAGACGTTGCGAAGTATGCGATGTGGATATACCGATTTCATCTTTCAATGGACATTTACGAAGCGCGGCCCATAAAAATAAATTATGCAGTGGAACCAGAAACGTAAATGTGGAAACTATCAACAGCGCGTTCAAAACCAGAATAATCAGCTGGTGAAAAGTTCCGAATATTTCCAGTCCATTGAAGAATTTTTACAAGAAATTAAGGAAAATGTACTACAGCTGCTGCGAATGGAACTGGCGAAGCATACATCATTTAAAATAAGTTATGAATTGTTCGATCTATATGCAAAATTCGATAAAGATGATAATTTACTACTGGATTTGAAGTTGTTCAACACCAGAAATGTAATTATTGGTGAATTAGTCGATATGGAGGAAATTTACCAAAGTATGGTGTCGACTGTAGTGCGAAGAATTCCAAGAAAGAAACAGCGGATGGTCGCTGCTAGAAGTTCGATATTTAGAAGTTAACGTAAATAAATACAATCCGCTTCGGGCTTCATCATATATCGAGCTTCCAGCATGGATCAAGAGAAAAAAGGCGGTCGTTGATATTCAAAATGAAGACCAGGCTTGCTTCGCATGTGCGATAACATCAGCCTTACACCCAGTTGAACACAATCCGCAGAGAGTCGCTTCATATCCCCATTATTATACAATTTTTAATTTCGACGATATGGAATTTCCTATGAAGATAAAGGATATAAAATTATTCGAATCTTTAAACATCAGCGTCAATGTTTACGGACTAGGAGGAAAGAGCATTGCTGGACCGCTGCACTATACGAAAAACAAAAGGAACACACATGTTAATCTTCTATATATCGAAAATGGCGAAACCAGTCACTACTGTTGGATAAAGAACTTAAGTCGACTTGTTGGACGTCAACTTTCAAGGCATGATGGTGCTACATGATTATGCGATGGATGCTTACAATATTTTACAACGGAAGAGCGACTGATCGAACATGCTAAAGAAGACTGCAACAAAGTCCGCACTGTAATACCAAGTCCTGGCAAAGACAGCATTCTGAAATTTCAAAATTATGCCAAGCAGATGCGCGTACCATTTACGATCTATGCGGACTTCGAATCAATATTAAAACCATGCGACACATGCGCACCGAATCCTGACGGATCGTTTACGAGCACCACGCATATCCACGAACCATTCAGCTTTGCATATTACATCAAGGACTCATATGATGAGTCATTAAATAAATTCGAAACGTACCGCGGGCCGAACTGTGCGAAAGTTTTTATGGAAAAATTAGAAGAAGATGCCCAACGACTACATAAAATTTTACAAAAGGAAACTCTGATGAAACCACTAACAGCGCTAGATTATTTAGAATTTGGATTAGTCGAAGAATGTTCCATATGCGGCAATAAATTGGGCAATGATCGTCTGCGGGATCATAACCAACTAACGGGTGAATTTCGAGGTGCCGCACATGACCAGTGTAATCGGCTTTACAGACTACCGAAATTCATCCCGATAGTTTTCCATAATGTATCTGGATATGATGCGCACTTTATCGTCCGGGAATTTGGAGTTTCCAAGGAACGAATCGATGTCATACCGAACAACAAAGAACACTACATTTCTTTCATGAAATATTTACCCGTTGACGCCAATCAAGAAGTGAAAGATATTGATAACGATGACTATGATGAGGAAGAAGATGAGTCTGACAACAAATTTAAAATTAAAACTATCCAGCTACGTTTTATCGATTCGTTCCGATTTATGGCGAGCAGTTTAAATAAACTTGCTAAGAATTTAAAGCCGGAGCAGTTTGCTGAATTCGTCGAGCATTTCCTGAAGACCGCCTTTTCAATTTAATCAAACAAAAAGGAATATTCCCGTACGAATACGTCAACAGTGTTGAACGACTGAATGAACGCGCTCTACCACCAAAAGCGGCATTCCATAGCAGCCTGAAATTATCAAGTATCAGCAATGAAGAATACCGGTGTGCACATCGAGTATGGGATGGAATCAACATCCAAACTTTGAGGGAGTATTCGGCCTTATATCTGAAAACAGATGTGCTGCTACTAGCCGACGTATTCGAAAATTTCCGTAACTTGTGTCTAAAAACATATAAATTGGATCTATGCCAGTACTACACGGCACCAGGCTTGAGCTGAGACGCCATGTTGAAATATACGAAAATGGAACTGGAGCTACTAACGGATATCGACATGATCCATTTCATTAAAAAGAGTATGCGTGGTGGATTGACTCAATGTTGCGGTCGTTTTAGCGAAGCAAACAATAAGTACATGTCTGACTATGACCCCACGAAGTCGTCGACCTACATAGAATATCTGGATGCAAACAAATTGTATGGATGGGCCATGTCGCAGCATTTACCGATTAGACATTTCCGGTGGGTCCCAGAACACGAATTGGATAACATCGACATACCAATGGTTCCGGATGACGCTGATGTTGGATACATTTTCGAAATTGACCTCGAATACCCGAAAACACTGTACAAATATCATCAAGATCTACCATTCTGTCCGGAGCAGATGAAACCGCCATACATCACATCCAAAAACAGCAAATTGCCCGCCAATGTTTATGACAAGAAGAAATATGTGATCCATTATCGGAATTTGAAACAGTGCTTAAAATATGGATATAAATTGAAGAAAATGCATCGTGCGCTCCAATTTAGTCAATCTCCGTGGCTGAAGAAATACATCGATTTAAATACCGAGCTTCGTTCTAAGGCGACAAATAGTTTCGAAAAAGATTATTTCATATTAAAAAATAATAATGTTTTCGAGAAAACGATGGAAAATGGCGACAAGCGTGTTGATGTGCGGTTAATCACACATTGGGAGAACATTCGTAAAAAGTTGGGTACTAATAATTTAATAAGTAAACCAAATTTCCACAGTTGCTCCATAACTCACGGAAACCTGAGCGATACAGATGGATCGTTTAAAACTGAAGTATGACAAACCGAATTACGTAGGATTTAGCGTGCTCGAGTTATTCAAAACTTTAATATATGATTTTCATTACGGTTATATAAAACCAAAGTACAGTGACAAAGTGGATTTGCTGTATATGGATACCGATAGTTTTATATATTAAATAGAAACGGACGATTTTTACATCGATATTAAGCCACAAATTAGTGAGTACTTTGATACAAGTGACTCTGCCGCAGATAACGTCTATGGACTGCCTCAATTAAACAAAAAAGTGTTCGGTAAATTTAAAGATGAGTGTTCTGGGACAATAATTAAGCAATTTGTCGGTGTTAAAGCTAAATCCTACTGTATAGTCAAAGATAGTGATGAGCCCCCAATTAAAAAACTCAAAGGTGTGAAGAAAGATGTGGTGAAGAACGAAATAGACGTTAAAGACTACATAAATTGTGTAATGAGCAAAGACTCAAGTGCTGTGTTGTATAAACAAATAAGTGTCTTCCGCAGTTTAAAACATCAACTATATTCGCACTTAGTGAATAAGGCCGCACTATCAAATGACGATGATAAACGGTTCATAGCATCCAATAATAAACTTAAAACTCTCCCGTGGGGGCATTATAAAATAGACGATTTTTATTTGTGCTAGTTTTGTATATTTTTTTGTTAATTTTGTATATATTTTTGTGTTAATTTTTTAAATATTCTTAAAACCGTGGTTTTAGTCTTATAAGTCGAACTTATTAAGTAATTAGTTTGTAAGGAAAAAAATAATAATGGCCATTATTAATTCAAAGTTTTATTTTATTAAAAATAAAAATATATACATATCGAAATATTGTTATTTCAGAAAAACATGTTAAAAAATAAAAAAAATACAAAAAAATACAAAAAAAATACAAAAATTAAAAAAATTAAAAAAATACAAAAAATTAAAAAAAATAAAAAGAAAAATAAAAAAAATTAAAATATATATATATATATGAAACAAATTAAAAATAAAAAAAAATTAACTCTTTGCACTCAAGCAAAAAAAAAAGTGAGTTGTAAATAGGCTGGTAAGACATGTAGCACATGACAACGACCGACGTTCTTTTTTTGACGGATTCTTTTGACGTTCTAACCTTGTTTCCCCAAAGTTGAATACTAAATGCGCTAAATACGTCCTCAATGCTGTTTTTATTAGTTTTTAATTTTAAAAAGATAATTCAAGGTGATTTTGTATTATTTTATTTACAATTTTTCTAATAAATGAATGTGTTTGCAGTTATTAAATAAAATATTCATGTAATGTGAAGTATGAGCAGTCATTACAATTCAACATTCAGTGTGTCATGTGGTACATATCTTATGATCCAACAGACAAAACACCTTTAAATATGGTAGAGTTAATGAACAAACCACCTTGTCATGCTGTACATGTCTTATAAGCGCAAAGGGTTAAAAAAATACATCATGAAAAAAACATGCTGAAAATATTTAAATATCAAAATTTGTATTCAAAATTTTGTATATATCTAAATAATCTTGTAAGTTCGTCGACGGCCGTCGGCCACGCCCTCGTATCCGGACCACTTTCCCAGCCCAGAAGTGCTGATTTATTGGTTGTGCCTCTTTCAATGTTCTGCAAGATCCACTTCAGCAATTCACCGTCTTCTTCTACGCACTTTGGATTGTAATACAATCGAGGAATACCATGTTCTTCCACAAGTTTCAATATACGATCCAGCAGTTCCGGACGAGCATATGTTATCGTTTTTAGCATCCACAATGTAAGAAAATATGTCAGCGTGTCGAATCCATCTAGGCGGTCTTCTCCAATATCAGATTCGTCAAAGGTAAGTGTGAATAGAAGATCAAAAGTTTCCACAGACGAACCCCATTCAATAGCTGATGTTATTTTTTCAGGATAAAAAATATTACGATCTCTTGATGCTATGGATCGGATCATCTCCAAATCAGATAACCAAATGGCTTTATCCAACATCTTATTCAACAATCGAGTTCTAGCCATGGATTCCTCCACTATTATATGGTGTTGAAGATTTCCGTTCATTGTTGTGTTTTCACTCGATATTGCTTCGCCAAAAAATTGAAACTACTTCATCTCATCGTCATCATCATAATTATATATTGGTGGGGGATACTGAAACTGCTCCGGCCCATCATTACCATATGAATTTGCTGCTCCATATTGGTGGGGATATCATACTAAGTCTTTGCTATCAATCCAGCTATTGGCGCTACTTGGGAAGCCGAGCCACTTCACGTATACTTTATCTTTCTTTTTTTCAACTCCTTTTCCACTAAATATACGTCCGGATATTTAACTTTTTGTAATTCTTCCTGGTAAAATCCACCTTTAATCGGATTACCATGATAATCTTCTAACAGATACGTAACCGGATTGGTTAATCCCACCTTAATGATTTCAAAAAGTTCTGTCGTCCATGATGGTAAATATCAGTTATCAAATTTAGAATTATGCTTGCTAATGCGAACTACATCACCAACATAATATTTCGGTAGATCCACAACTTTTATATGATTGTAAACAGTTGAAAGCAGCAATTTATCCTTGCTTGATGTTACATCAGGCGGTCGCATTTTTATTGTTCTATGTTTCCGTGAATTGTAACTGTCCATTAAATCGTCTAGTACATCCAGCCATCGATACGATCCATTGTAACTAAATATCTTCCACATTTCAGTTTTCAGCGTTCTACTAAATTTCTCCACCACTGACGCTTTTTTGGTTGAAAATGTTGAATAATGGTTGATGTTGTACTTATCCATGACTGTTTTACACAGCTTTAGCACTTTTAAACAGATGATTATAAAATTCTTGCCATCGTCGGTTTGCAAGTTATCCGGCCTGGGTCTTTGTTTAAGTATCGACTCAAATGCGGCTGTTACTTCTTTTCCAATTTTATTTTTAACGGGTACCGCCCATGCATGTTTTGAAAGCACATCGATCGTTGTTAACAAATAATTGATTTTTTTATTCACTGAAGCGTAGGTACCCATCTCAACTAAATCACATAGCCAGAGATCGTCAATTCCTTTCGCAATCACACGTCTGCGTGGAAAATTTTTTCGCGCCGGTTTATGTGGTTTACGAACCACTTGTGCTTTGCTCATTTTTCGTCTCAGTATCATCTGCAGGTTTCAGTAATTTATCAAGACGTTCTTCAGTCTTCGATATTCGAAGATTAAATGTGGCAATTTTTCGATTCATCCATATTTTATGATGCGTAAAAAGCTGCATTGCCTGGGTCAGCAGGTGCGTAGCATTTTCAATCTTTGTTTTGGTGATTTCGACTGTTTCTGTTAATTCAGAAAGTTTCTCTGTTGCAAAACTCCTTAAAAATTTCAGATTCACCACATCTTGATCATCAGTCGGATCCTTTATATTGGTTAGTTGTCTGACCGAATTTGTCTATTTTCACTCAATAATATCTGCTTCTTTCAGTTCTTCAATGATGGATATTATTTCGTTATTATGACCGCTGTGTCCAGCTTGTTGTGACGCCACTAGTAATCGTAGTCGACTGACCAGTTCATTCGCATTGTCCCAGTATATAAAGTCTTTTTTCAAATTATTAAACTGCATCAAACCATGTCCCGATCTTGGAGTACCGCTAACGTTAACAGATTTTGGAGCACTTTTGACGTGACTTCTTGTATCATATATTTTTCTTGGTATATGTTTTTTAGCGGAACTGATTGGGAACAACTGACTAATAATGTTTATGTATTTATAACTCGAGCTACCTTTATTTGCTGGTTTGGACTGTAATTTCGTCTGTGTGCCTTTGTTTGCTTTAAAATCTGCTTATACGCATTTAAATCTTTAGTATTATATGAACCAATTTTTGGTGCGTTCATGAAAATCAATTCATATAATCCAGGTGTGCCTTCATACATAACAGCACCAATTATTATATCATTACCAGCTATTTGAAACGATTGATTTCCAATCATCCATTCATCATCTTTTTTGTACGGTCCGTATACCACATCAATTCCGCTATTGGGTTGAAGGTATAGCTGTAAGTATTTTCTTGCTATTGGTCCAAACTCTTTTGGCAAATCTTCAGGTGTTGGCATCAATTTTCGAGCAATACTTTGCGCTGATCCAAGAAATTTTGGTGTTTCAAATACATTTTGCTCTTCTTGTGGATACGCTTCAAAAACATCTTCTGGAATATCTTGTATCGAAGTATCTTCCTCCTTTGTTGGTAGAGTATAGTAGTCAACAATTGGTTTTTCCAACTTTTTCTTTTTAATTTTAGGTGTGGACGCATTCGATACTTGCGTCTCTTTTTCTTCTTTTGTTTCCACTTTAATAGGATGTTTCTTCTTGTCACTATTTAACTTTTCAGCTATTTCTTTAAGCGGAATAGTGACTGATTCCAATGCACTTTGAAGCAACATATTTGACTCCAGTTTTCCGGATCGTAAAGCATTAAATTTTTTACGTATATTGCTTGCCCCTTTTATAATGTTTTTTTTTTAGTCGCCTTTTTATCCATCTCGACGACTGCTTCCTAGAACGATTTCTCAAGAACTGAAGCTCTATCGCATGCTACTGCTGTATTTATATGGTCGTATTTAGGTGAACCAGTTCGAAACTGCTTAGACCGGTTCAGAACTGCTTAGACCGGTTACCGAAACCAGTTCGAAATTGTTTGGACCAGCATAGGACCAGTTTAAGACCAGCTTAGGATCAGTTTACGACCAGTTTAAGACCAGTTTAAGACCAGTTTAGGACCAGTTTAGGACCAGTTTAGGACCAATTTAGTATCAGTTTAGTATCAGTTTATGACCAGCTTAGGACCAGCATAGGATTAGTCAGTAGGCCGGTTCAGAACTGGTTTTATCATTTTCGAAAATACTGGCGAGCGAGCCGCTGCTTGGGCTGTAACGAACGCCATGAAGTCGAAAATAAAATTAGGAATGGGTCATTCAAAGAAGAACAAAAAAGGACAGAAATTAATATTTGGTGCTGGAATTCGTGATTTGAGAAGTATATTGAAGAAAAAGAAGCCCAAAACCATTAAGAATGCGATAAAATTTGCACTGCGAAGAATATTTTCAAAAAG
Organism: Brachynemurus nebulosus; assembly: GCA_035578155.1. Taxonomy (NCBI): domain Eukaryota; kingdom Metazoa; phylum Arthropoda; class Insecta; order Neuroptera; family Myrmeleontidae; genus Brachynemurus; species Brachynemurus nebulosus. Next base: position 10,450,340 of record JAPWDM010000016.1, read on the forward strand.
AAGGATAGTCAATTTACAACATCGAGAATCATTCCAATTCCAAAAACTGGTGGAATTTTATCATTTCTAGTTCCAGTTGTCGGCCTGTCCGCTGTAGGATCACTTGCTGGAGGTGCTGCTGGTGTTGCGAAAGCAGTGAATGCTTACAAAACTGCAAAGAAATAGTTCGATGAAAATGAACGTCATAACAGGATGATGGAAGCAATTACACTTGGATCCAAATCTGGAACTGCCCTTTATTTAAAACCATACAGAAGATGTTTGGGACATTACATCGAATCAAAAAACCGCTAAGCGAGCTACCCGATCGACCATTAACTGACCGCGACATTTATGAGTTTGAAAACAATTATTTGACCAATTTTCGTGGCGTGTTTATGAGAGATGATTTACCGAAACGTCCAAGGCGAAAGGTATGTGGAGTCGTCAATTTGGATAATTCATCGGGACCAGGAAACCATTGGGTAGCGTACGCCAAAGATAACAAAAACGTCGAATATTTCGATAGTTATGGGAATTTACCATCATCTGCTGAAGTTGTACAATATTTACATGGCAATAATATTAAATATAATTATAATAGATATCGGAATTATGATCAATATAACTGTGGACATTTATGTCTATAATTTTTATGTAATACAAATTATTTTCAATAAATATTTTTTTAATGAATAATTTGTTTCATTTCTCATCTATACTTTAAATAAACCTGTGATATAGAATTTTCTCTCATTCGAATTATATTACAACTCTAAGAAAAAAGTAAAGGTAATAAAATTTTGAAAGAAATATGACTGGTTAAAGAAGATGACAAGGATAAAAAACCAACTTGTACAGTGACAGTTTAATTTACTTATCTCTCTCACACAAAAATGTGACAAACTAAGTCGGATTTACATAGCTAAAAAAAAAACTTCATAATTCAAAAAGTTAAATGAATGTACATAATTTTTAAAACTATTGATTTAGATTATAATTTAACATTTCTAAATCGTATTTTGTATTGCCACATTTTATTTTGAATTGAAAAGTAATATTTTTATAAATGTTGCTGCAAGAGGGCAGTTTCGTACTGAAATTAATTTATTTCATTTTTTGCTATAGTGTAAATCCAACTTGTAAAATTTTATTACGTTTACTTTTTTCTTAGAGTTGTAATATAATACCTTAGGCACCATGTCGTTAACATTAACGTTAAGTGGTGACTCATCTATATTAACGGCTGAGTATTTTCCACCCATTGATTTGCCGGGTGATTATGTGTGCGGGTTGGTCAATTTTGAAACAAACAATGCAGTGCCAAATATCGACGAAACAAATAATTTATTTCATTACGGTGATGATGAAGTGAAATTCATCGAAATACCTGTCGGCAATTATGATCTGGAAGATTTGGAGTTTCAAATAGAAGATTGGATACTAGAGAAGAGAAAACCGGGTGATAGCCCGCAACTTATACTTCGTGCAAATAACAATACGCTAAAAAGTGAAATAAAATGTACGGAAACAATTCATTTCGATCAAGAACGAACAACTGGTTCACTACTGGGATTCAGTAACCGAAAACTTGCGGCTGGTCATTACCACTATTCGGATAAACCAACGAAGACGGTAATTTAGTGAATTTTCGAGGCGGAACGATAACAATAAAGTTGTATTTGAAGCCAGCGTAAAAATGCTGGTATTTAAAGACGAAAATGTGCCACCAAGGTGAACGGATTGGTGAGAAAGAAGCAACAACGACCGCCATTAACAAGAGAGAAGAAACAATTTCTACGACAACTGGGTTTCAAGCTGAAGAGGAAAAAATGAGCAGCATTTTAAGCATCAATACTGAAATCGATTTCGATGAGAGCATTTCAATCATCGAGTATCACTGCTATTCGCCGTTTCCAAATGCGTTTGGCAACAGCGATGAAATTCGAATCTGCTGTCAAAATCAAGATCTGATCCTGCTGCCGCACGAAAGTTGTCTGTATGTGGAGGGACAATTACTGAAGAGTGATAAAACAGTATCGACTACAGCGAAATTATCCAACAATTCATTTGCGTACCTGTTTGAAGAAGAAATCGATCAATGCAAGTATGTTGGACCGACAACAACATTAATCAATTATATGGCATTAAACGAAAATGAAAGCAAACTACTCTACAACGCCGGATGGTGTCCGGGTGAAACGATTAAAGTAACGGAAAAAGGCTACTTCAATTTCTGTCTAAAATTGGCACAAATGTTTGGATTCCTTAACCATTACAAGAAAGTTATCATCAATGCAAAACATCAACTTATTCTGATTCTGGCTCGGATGGATCACGATGCAGTTATATCACCGACAGATGACGTCACTTTTCATATAGATAAAATTCAATCGATGGTTCCACACATTACAGTTGCAGATGAACAGAAACTGAAGTTGTTGAAATATGTGAAAAATAGTCGAGATATTAAAATTGTTTTTCGATCGTAGGATATGCATATACAGCCAACGATTCCAACGGCCAGACACAACATTTGGACGGTGAAAACATCGACTCAGCTGGAAAGACCGCGTTACATTATATTCGCTCTACAAACGGATCGACGAAATAAAAAAGATAAAGATTCCAATATTTTCGATCACTGTGAACTTTCAGACGTTAAAGTTTATTTAAATTCTGCGACATACCCGTACATGGATTTGAATTTGGAGTTCAGTAATGATAAATATGCAGTAGCATATCACACGTACTCGAAATTTCAACAAGCATATTATGATTGTAAGAAGAATGAACCGCTTTTAAGCAAAACATAATTCAAGAATATCGCTCCAATCATATTCATCGATTGTTCTCATCAAAACGAATCATTGAAAAGTGGACCGGTGGATATTCGAATTGATTTTAAAACGTTGAAGGAGATGCCAGAGAATACATCAGCATTCTGTCTTCTACTACATGATCGTGTGGTTCAATATAATCCGTTGATAAATATTGTTACAAAATATGTATAAGGCGCCGAAATCCGATTATAAATCAACCAGTTTCGCCCTAGATAACGCACAATGAAGACCGACGCAGCAATTGTTGACTTCCAAGGATTTCGAAATGCAACAAATGGGAAATTCTACATAAAGGAATTGGCTGTGTTGAAATTCGATTCTTCCGAAGGAAATTATGGTGAAGTTGATATACTAAAACACTATGTATTCAAATTACCAATACCGTTTTGTGAATTAAGCGAAAAAGATCAACGCACAGTTTGTTGGTTGCGGAAAAATCATCGTGGGTTCTCCTGGATGGATGGGCATAGTGAATACGAGGAACTACAATACACTTTAATAAACAATCTACACGGAACTCGAATCATCTATACGAAAGGTGAAGCAAAAGTGCGGTATTTGAAACGACTACTACCATCAGAGCCCATGATGAACTTTGAAGAAGTAACAATTTGTCCCAAGTTGGGAATCATAACATCAACATACACTAGTCCTCGATGCGGCCATCATTCTGGAGCAACTTGCGCCATGGAAAATGTTATATCCATATACAAATATTATTGTAATAACTAGACAATTAGATCGAGTTCCGTTGGGTTCCATTAAGTTAGAAAAAACTTTCGTTCACATTACTCGACCCACCGCCGGAGGTTTCTAGAACCGCCCCGATCGGCTACTTCCACCCGGGGTTGCTCAAAAAATCGGAAGGAGGGAAGGAGGTTCTAGAAGCCCCATATTTATATTACTGATACCTACAAACAAAATAACAAGAAAAAGTTATATTAAATAAATTGGTTACAATTAAAAACGTTTTGTGATTATTGTATCAAAAAAAAAATAGCGACAATGAATTGGAGGCACTTGGAGGTAGGTAACGTCTGTATTCTTATAATAACCTCTTAACACGTTCTTTGAAATTTAAAATAATTTTATTTTTTTATTCGTCTTCCTGATTTATGGAAAAATTTCTTAATAATTAAATAAAACTTTTAATAATGTATATGTGCAAAGCGCTTAAAGGTTGTACAATTTCCGCCAGCTACACCAGTAAAGTTTCATTAAAGACATTAAAGTTGAGAATTTCACTCTGGGTGCATCTCCTTGTAAGTACTAGTTCTATACGTATAGCTAGATACATTTTAATACAATCAAAAATCTTGCATTTAACTGTATAATAGACACCAAGTAAAATATTCATAATTTTATGGCCCTACAATTTTAAAGCCTTTTATGTTTGACACGTTTGTCCACTTGTTACATTCTACTGTATTTTTATAAAAATAATTTTTATGAGGTGTCCGCATTGGTGTGAATGCCGAATTTGACCGCATTGTGCCACGTGCCATGTGGCGGGCAAGTTGCGGGCGTATTACGAACGATCGTACCGGTCGGATCCGTCCTTTATTTCGATAAGCAGTAATTACGGGTATCATATGGAATTCAGTATTTAAACCAGTGGTTTCCTATCAGTGTTTCACGGAACATGAATGTTCGGCAAACATCACGGAAACGTTGCGAGAAAATTTCAAAAATTTAAATATGTATTATATAACTAAACTTTGTGCTATTGATACAAATGAACCATGAACGATTGAGCTTTTATTAAGTTTTCCATACTTGTGTGAACGAAAATTTTCTGCATAAAAACAAAAATAGGGAAAGAATTATAAATTTAGAATAAAAGGTAAGGATAGTATTGTCTTGTATTTTTCTTGATATTTTTTTAGAAAAAAAAGTACGTAGCCAAAAAAGTCTGGAGATCGCTGACTTAGTTTCAACTTCTGAAAATTTTTCAGTTCAATGTGATCATGATTGTAAGTTGATTGAAGCCAATTGCTCAGAATCTTTGTGAATCCTCCAGTAAACAGTAAGCAAGCAGTTACACACTCGTTATTCTTATTCATTTTTAAAATAGCCTATCCGATGGTATTAATAACTCATTTTTGATAAAAATGTCACATACGTTGCTTTTAGCGAATTTCCAGAATTAGAAATTCAGCTATTACAGTAGGTGTCATGATGCGACCTAAGCCAGAGACGATAACAGAAATCTGTTTTGAGGTCCCCAGAATCCGAAAATGATATTCACTAAAATTTATATATATATATATATATATATATATATATATATATATATATATATATATATATATATATATATATATGTATATACCGTGTGAGTTTTTTTCAGGAGTTGTCATTCGATTTATTCCTAAAATATGCATCTAATCGAAAAAAAGTTTATACAAAAAATATTCAGAATAGAGGGGGCCATTCAGGAAAAATTGTTCCAGACTTCTAGGACTTACGGTTTTTTTGGAATAGAAAAAATTTTTTTTTCAAATGGGAACATATGTTGAGATGTTTCTTAAAAATTAGTTTGTTACTTCAAACTACCAATTATGCTAAAATTTTCATTATTTTATTGCAAATTTTTAAGAAATTGCATTTTTAAGTTTTAATTTTCAAAACCCGTGGTCAGGTTTATTTAATCGTACGCAAGAAATACGGATAATTTGCTATTTACATTCAAAACACCCAAAATAACTAGTGATGGTATGTTCGCATTAAGTTGTTTCAATAAACAAAATTTATTAATTAAATACATTAATTATCAAAATAAATTGTAGTTTTTCCTCAAATAGTAAACTTAATATTTAATAAACAGGCCATCACATTACAACTGTGATTGTAATATTTAATTTTACACCATATTAAAGAAGTCAAAATTTCTTACGTGTGAAATTGGCATTACTAGATTCATAGATTAGGCAATATGTATGATATGAATGTAGTAGATATGTACAAAGAGCTGTCATGTTTGTCAAACTTAAATTTTTAAATTCTTTTTTAAAAAACGAAAGTAATAAAATTGTCCAAAAAAATATTTTTAATATAAAAATTTTCAAGTATGTATGGTATGTATTTTAACAATACGTCTGAAAAAGATGTATTCTAAAAAGATTCATAACCTTAATTTATTTTCCAGTAATCTGTCCAGTAAATATAAGCAAATCGAAAATAGTAATTTTTCATAAATCACCAAAATTAAAAGAACATGGGGAATTTACGCTAAATAATGTGGAAATTTAAGAAGTTAAAACGTACACATATCTAGATGTACGATTTTCTGCATCGGGTAGTAGAAAATGGGAATAACTATCTTCAGCAAGCAAATAAAAAGCAAATGAAAAAGCTACATACATGAAGAAAATGAGAATAACTATCTTCAGCAAGCAAACTAAAAGCAAATGAAAAAGCTACAAAGAAAGCTGTAAAAGCTCAAAAAATATTTCAAAAAGTGATGAAAAAAAGATTCATCCTGATTTTATTACAATTTTACCATCTTTAAAACGTACGTTCTGTGTTAAAACGGTTCTCCATAATGAAAACGACAGTATTTAATAAAGTTTTTAATAAAATTACACAAATTTTATTTAATTACAACCACTTCCTAAATAAAATATAATAAATTTTTTCCCCTCCAAAGTAAAATTTTTTACGCACATTTTACATTTTAGAGCTTCCTGAACTATTTTGGTTTGGTGTCTGTCCGTCCATCCGTCTATGTGTCGCCAGTTTGCACCAAGTGGCATAACTTCTGAACTATTCGATTGTTTTTAATGAAATTTTCAAAAATTATACAGTTCGGTTCGTAGATGGTTCCTTATGAATTTAATCGAAATCGGAGTAACAGTAGCTAGGCCGCTACCATGTCATTCCAAAATTGCACCAGGTGGCATAACTTCTGAACTATTCAACTCATTTTTATGAAATTATCAGAAATTATGCGGTCTGGTTCCTAGATGGCCCCCTACAAATTTCATTGTATTCAGAGTAATAGTATCCACGGTACTACCATGAAATCCCATTAAATGTCAGTATCTTATTTACTGTTAGTCACATTTCGCTCAATTTTTTATGAATCGTTTTGTTCATTTATTTTTATTAATTTATGTACCTATATTAAATTACACAAAGATATATTGGGCATTAAATTACCAGGTGCTTTTACGAGTACGAGAAAGCTGTGTGCCACACCCCATTGGCAGCGTAAAGCGGACTTTCGGAGATTGTCCAATCGCAAATTGTCCATATTTCAGTGTTAGGGATTTAAACATCGTATGTTTACGTCACACGAACATTGTATTCACAAAAATTGTGTGTTTGCAGTATTCGTGTGACGTAAACGTGCGATGTTTAAATCCCTATCACTGCAATATTGACAATTTTTGATTGGACAATCTCCGAAAGTCCACTGTATTTTAGTATCTTACACAACTGCGAAATTTTTTTATTTAGTTTGTAACCAAATGATTATGGATCATTATCTTGGTATACTTTATTTATTGGATGACCACTTGTCATTTTATTGTTAATTATTTCGTTTTGATTAATATTTACAATTTTTCAGGATATAAAATAAAATACATTTTTCATAGAATAAGATTGTTTATTTTTTCCGGCAAACATCGAAATTACAGTATGTCGACGTGTTCTACAATTTTCCCTCGGTGCCATTCCCGGATTTCATAGATTTTTCAATTTTTCTTCTTCCTTGATAATAAGTTGAACGTAAAAATCGCATTTTAGATTTGACTTGTTAATGATCATTGACCTGATGTGATCATTGCTTTTCCACAGGCATTCAAAATTTCTAAATTCCTAAATAAATTTTATTCTTGTTTCCGTGTTTGACTTTTGTCATTTTTATTTAACCTATAAAATAATTTCCATTTAAAATTAAAAATTATACTTATTTTTAATAATTAAATAATATGAAGTACTTACTTGATTTAATTACATTCCAAGAAGAATTTTAGTTATAAATCCATATGAATACCAAAAATTGAATAAAAATTAATAAAATTTGCCAAGTTAAATAGCTGAAATTCTAAATTTCATTTTTGCATTTATGCCAAAATAGAGTCCCTATAATAAATAGAGTCTTGACATGTGGTGAACACTGATTGGTTCCGGCATTTTCTGTCTAACGTTGGGTAAAATAAATTGAAAATAAGTTAAAAAATATTTAACAAAAACCATTTAGTTTAACCTAGAAAGAATAATTAAATTAGATTTTTTTAATTGTTCATAAATTCATAACCTATTAACAATAATTATGTGCTCAAAAATATTTACACAAACATGTGATAATTAATTTCGAAGCTTCCCGCTCTGTTTTGGAAAGAAAATGGATGACATCTCACGACTCTATTTATTATAGGGACTCTAGGTAAATCTATACGGTAAGGCCATCTGTGTAACATAAATACAATTACCGCTTGCTACTTTCCGTAATATTGAGGGTTGTTTGAAGTAGGCGCTCTTAAACTTACCAAAATTCACTTAAATAAATCACTTTTAAGCGCGAAAGTTGTAAAATTAAAAAAAAAAAACTTAAAATAAAAATTTTTATTTTTTTATTTTTGGTTATTGTTGCTTTATTGAATAATTTTTATCAACAAATAAGTATACTATTCCATTTAAAAAAAGGTAAGTTTGTATCGTATCTCGAAAACCACAAGAGCTATAAAGCTCCTGATTATCGCAATTGGTTGCCCCCGTCGATATCTACAACTCTTATTTGAACAATTTTTCGATAATCAACGGTTTGGCTGTAATAAAAATGGCAACTCCCGAAAAACTCACACGGTATATATATATATATATATATATATATATATATATATATATATATATATATATATATATATATATATATATATGTATGAACACGATAACTCTCGAACGGAACATTTAATTTTTATGAAATTTGGTGAAAAGTTTCGAAATTCAAAACTCTTGAACGAGTTCGTTAGCCAGACACGTCGGATGCCCAGAAGTAGATTTTTCGGGCATTTTTTGTCAACAAAATGAGTTTCTTGCTAGAAATAAGCAACTTTTCAAATTTTTTTTACACTAGTTGAAAGGACGAGGCAAATTACGTAAAAAATATTTTTAAACCATTCCTCTAGGTTAATTACTTTTCGAGAATAACTAGAAAATATGTCGTTCTTCAGTTCACTCGCACTCACAGTCTTTTTTTCTGTCTCATGTTTTGCGAAGCTACTTTTGAAAAAAACGGGTTTATAGGTGACGTGTCATGATTTTTTTAACCCAATTTAACGATTTAGTTATATTCTATTTCTCTCGTTGAATAAGTTTTTATAATCTATCTATTCCATTTTTTTTTTTTTAGAATAAATTCCAAGGAAATTTGTTTTATGTGATATGGTCAGAATTTAGATTATGTTTATACCTTACTAAAATTAATAAGAGTTTGCTACAAATTAATAAAAATTACGTTAAACCATACTAAAATAATAATATTTTTACGTAAATTTCTGCCAGATTGATAATACAGTTATCACTGGAACGTATAAGCATAACATTCTAATTTTAAATAATTTTTCATATTCATTTTTTTTTTTTTTTTTTGTTAAAAAAAAAATTATTTTGACATATTCTGTCATTTTGTTTTGGAAATATTACAAAATTTTAACGCGAATCATTTAAAAAGAGTTAAATTAATAAGTTAAAGGCAAACATTTATATATGTGTACTGAAAAATTTACTTTTTTTTGAAAATATGTAATAAAATTTTTACATTTTACATAAGTATATACAACAATTGTATTAAAAAGGTAATTCAAGGGTAATTTTTTTTTTATTTCTTTCATTAATTTTTATTTTCTTTTAGAATTTTATTCTTTGAAGAAAACCTTCGTCGTCTAATTCTCTTCAAGCCAAAAGTATAGCCGCATATATCAAATGATTATTTAATATTTACAATTTATCAGAACATCTTACTATTTTAAAATGAATGGAAAATGTATTAAAAAAATGAAATTTGTTTAATAAGAGCCATACATCTGCTCAATTTATCTTAAAAATGTCTGAAAATAAAAAATATTTTTCACTAATTAACCAAGAAAAGGCATAAGATATACTGGTCCACCTTATGTGCTGTAGTTGATTTTTGTATATCCGCCAGGCAAAAGCTCAAAGCGAATACGTATTTTTAAAATATCCTTTTGAATCTTGTAACTAAATCATAACAAATAAAATCTCCGTGAAAAATTCTAGTTTTCTAAATTTTCTAGTATTAAATCTAAGCAGGACCGGACCTAGAGTTATTAGGAGGGGCAAATTTTCTTGTTGGCGCCTTCCGCGACAAAAAAATTTTTTGCTGGAAAAGGAAGTGATGACCAAAAAAAAGTCACCTGGACCCTATCAGAAATCGGCACTGTCGACCTTTTCTCTTTTTTTTTTGCTCATCACTTCCTTTTACAGGAAGAAATTCACCTGAACCCTATCAGAAATGGCCACTGTTCATCACTTCCTTTTCCACAAAAATTTTTAAAATATCACTGCGCCCAGAAAAATTTTAAGCATTTTCACCGATTTGGCGCCTCTTAGATTACATTTTTGGCGCCCCTAAAAGCTTCCAGGGGGGCCCATACCCCCGCTGTCCCCCTAGTTCCGGCCCTGAGTCTAAGAGCAATTAACTAGGAAGTGAACTTTAAGGATGTGAAATTCAATCGATTCAGCTTAACATAACTAGGATTTAATAGTTCTATCAACGAAATTCTTATGCATTTATAATTTCTCTGATTGTAAGGAGTGGTTTACTAGAATTTAACTACTTTGTAATAGTCAGTGTCGGATATTATGCAATTTAAGGGACAATGTCGTTTTTTTATTTAATTATTATCTTTAAACTTATATACAAGGTAAAGATGTTATGGATATTCGTAACTGTAACCAAAATTACCAGATATCTGAAATAATAAAATATTTGAAACCGAAAACTTATCCGAGATAAAAGTGTCGGATAATTATAGATAATTGCCTGTAAAACGTTGACGATATTGACGTTCTACGATGTGGTATATAGGCTAGTAAAGTTTCGTAACGTCAATGACCAACAAGAGTAGTAGGAGTATGGGGCTTCTAAGCCCACCATCCCACCATCCGACTTTTTGAGCGACCTCGGCAGGAGGTAGATAAACTATGTGGGTTCTAGAAGCCTGCGGCGGTGGGTGGAGCAAAATTTTTTTCTAGCCTAGCAGAACTTGATCCAACCTAAGAGAACCTAAGGAAATTTGGTGTAACCTAACAAAATTTTTTTAACCTAAGAATCCCCCTAATAGATGGCGCAACCACCTTCGAGCTTTGAAAATTCACTGCTAGATGGTGCAGCCACCTTTGATAGCGTTGCTAGTGTGGATTCCCTGCGGCGGTGGGTGGAGCAAAATTTTTTTCTAGCCTAGCGGAACTTGATCCAACCTAAGAGAACCTAAGGAAATTTGGTGTAACCTAACAAAATTTTTTTAACCTAAGAATCCCCCTAATAGATGGCGCAACCACCTTCGAGCTTTGAAAATTCACTGCTAGATGGTGCAGCCACCTTTGATAGCGTTGCTAGTCTGGATTCCCGTGCGTAAGTTTGAAAAATTGTTAATAGATGATGCTGAAAATCCTTTTTGATAGTTAAAAGATGGCGTTGCTAGTCGGAACCACCGCGAATTCTGTACCTTGATTCAAAATTCCATGAAAAGATGGCGTTGCTAGTCTGAACCACCGCGAATTCTGTACCTAGATTCAAAATTCCATGAAAAGATGGCTCTCGTAGTCTAGATCCTGTGTGTAAGTTTGAAAAATTGTCAATAGATGGCATCGAAAACCTTTTTTCGATAGTTAAAAGATGACACTGCTAGTCTGAACCACCGCGAACTCTATACCTTGATTCAAATTTTATCATATTTTCATCTGAAAACAGGTTTAAAGTTGTATAAATTGTCAGCTGACGTCATTAGAAGATTTCTGTCTAATATGCAAAAATGAATTATATCGTATGATTTCATATTTTTATCTGAAAACGGGTTTATACAGGTTTTCTCTAAATAAAAACACATACTTGTTTTAATAAATTTATTTAAAAGAAATATTTTACAATAAAAATGTTTAAATGTTATTACGATAATATTTGTATATGGATATGACATTTCCCATGGCGCAAGTTGCTCTGGAATGATGGTCGCATCGAGGACTAGTGTATGTTGATGTTATGACTACCTCGATTCTTTGTTGATACCCATCCCTAAACCATGTTTTACATTCTAATTGACTATAGCAGATTAAACAGTTTTGGTGTTTAATAAAAAAAATTTAAAAAATCGATTCTTTGTTGATACCCGTCTCTAAATCATGTTTTACAATCTAATTGATTATAGCAGATTAAACAGTTTTGGTGTTTAATAAAAAATTTAAAAAATCGATTCTTTGTTGATACCCGTCTCTAAACCATGTTTTACATTCTAATTGTTTATAGCAGATTAAACAGTTTTGGTGTTTAATAAAAAATTTAAAAAATCGATTCTTTGTTGATACCCATCCCTAAACCATGTTTTACAATCTAATTGATTATAGCAGATTAAACAGTTTTGGTGTTTAATAAAAAATTTAAAAAATCGATTCTTTGTTGATACCCATCTCTAAACCATGTTTTACATTTCTAATAGATTATAGCAGATTAAACAGTTTTGGTGTTTAATAAAAAATTTAAAAAATCGATTCTTTGTTGATACCCGTCTCTAAACCATGTTTTACAATCTAATTGATTATAGCAGATTAAACAGTTTTGGTGTTTAATAAAAAATTTAAAAAATCGATTCTTTGTTGATACCCACCTCTAAACCATGTTTTACAATCTAATTGATTATAGCAGATAAAACAGTTTTGGTGTTTAATAAAAAATTTAAAAAAATCGATTCTTTGTTGATGCCCGTCTCTAAACCATGTTTTACAATCTAATTGATTATAGCAGATTGAGCAGTTTTGGTGTTTAATAAAAAATTTAAAAAATCGATTTTTCAATTCAGGTCTCGTCTCCAAATCACAATTTTTGAACTAAGTATAAATCAATAATACATATGAGTAATATTTGATATGCATCGTATTATTAGGTTTTATGGTGAATAATTATAAAACAAAAAAAAAAAAAGATTTAATATCCCCTGAAAACGAAAAATTTAATTTTTCACATGCTATTGTACGAATAAAAAATTTATAATTTAAGTTTAATAAAAATTATTCTTTATAAAATTGTCTATCAAATATTAGCCTTGCACAGATAAGAAATGCTGATTTGCTAAAATATAAATCTTGGAATGTGGATACATAATGTTATAAGTCCAATACGTTCATACATATGTATAAATGACTATTACATTGTAATACAGGTATTCGCTATATCTATATGAATTGTGTTTAAAAGTCAAATTTATTTTCCTGAATTTTTTTAAAGCTAATTTTCATTTTTAGTTATATATTTTAAAGTTTAATATTTAGTTTTTGTCTTAATATAATATTTAAAATTAGTGAATTAAGAAAAATTTTGTGTTTTTGTATGTGATTTTTGTTTGTTTCCGCGTGAATTGTGCGCAAAGCGAAATTTATTTTCGTGAATTTTCATTTTTTGGTTATATTTTAAAGTTTAATTAGTTTTATTTAGTGAATTATAATAGTTAAATCAATTTACTTAGTTTTATCTAGTGAATTAAGAACAAAATTAGCGTGTTTTTTGTCTGTGTTTGTTTTATTGGAAAAAATCGAAGGTAAGCGGAAAAACACATTTAATTCTTTCTTACTTGCTTATTCACTAACTGCATAACGAACGTTATATACCGAAAATTCGTTCTGTAACGAAAAGTATATCAAAATGCGATTCGCTAACGGAAATATATTCGTTATAGCTATGATGATCTTCGTTGTCTGAACGAAAATTTCAACTTTTCGTTTGTATAAAGATTACTAATGTAGCTATGGTATTATTATAAAGTAAATAAACGAATCAAACTGTAATTTTTTAAATAAATTTTTTGTATAGCAGCAACCGCAGTAACCATGTGCGAATATAAAATTTTTGTAAAATTTAGCCAAACATTTCAACAAAGTTGAATAAATAATAAACAAAGATGAAATATATATATATATATATATATATATATATATATATATATATATATATATATATATATATATATATATATATATATATATATATACATCGAACTCTATTTCAGTGTATTGTAGTCGAATGTGTATCTTCTTTATAACAAATTTGTATAATCTAACGAAAAGGGTTACTGAATACCAAATTCATAATATTCGTTATATGATTGTAACGAAAACAATAGTTCGATATATAACGATCGTTATAGACTTTTTTATAGAGTAGCGCTGAGTAGTATAAATTTTAACAGTCGTTAGAAATTTTTGGAGATTGCTTTATGAATCCTAAAAGAAAAATTTCGTGTTTTTAACGTTTTAAAATGTACTACTATAGCTACCTAAAGCATGGTAATCATATACAATATACTCGCTTAATGTTCTTTCATAACTTGGGCAGATATAGAGTATTGTAATGTATTAGGTGGTATTAGGTACAGTATTCAATAAACGTAATACAGGTTTAGTGTTTTTCTAAAAATTTAATTAGCTATTTTACATATTAAAACAAAAAATTTTCTTTAATCTCGTTTTTAAATTGGTTCAGCAACTTTGAAAAATATAATTTTCATTTTGTTCATAAGATAGTTTTAAACAATATTAACAGTAGAAAATTTTTTTTTTTAATAGTTTTTCTTAAGTTTTTAAAGGCGTAATTTCATATTAGTAACTTTTTTAAAATATAATTTTTCTTTTTAAAGTGATATTAGAAGTAAAATTATTATAATTTTTTTAAAAATGTACAGGTTGTACCAGAAAAAATCCATACATAAAATTTAAATTATTTTTTCGCTAAATTTTTTAGCATTTATAAGTTTTTTAGTCAAATTTTAAAAAGCAAATTATAAATATTTCGCACTATTGGCTGATAACATTTATTGGAAACTTTCTTTAAGATACCTTAAAACTATCTAGTATCTAATATACTTTATTCTTTTAAGTTATTTTAAAACATTCTTCTCGATTTAAAATTAAAGAATAATTGCTTCCAAACATTTCTCTAATGCTTAAGTGTCGATATTTGTCTGAATTACATGATAAACCAAGTGGTCGGAAAACGACATTTCATATTACACGAGCTAATGATATTTCAATTAATGGTAGAAATGATTCCAAATTACAAGAATTCTAGTTTAAAATTAAAGAATGTCGATATTTGTCTGAATTATACGATAAACCAAGTGGTCGGAAAACGACATTTCATATTACACGACCCAATGATATTTTAATTAATGGTAGAAATGATTCCAAATTACAAGAATTCTATTTAAAAACATTCTTTTACAATTTTTAGAATTTACAGGATGGGCTAGGAGAATTCCGTGAATAAAATGTAAAATATTTTTTTCACTCAAATTTAACCACGTTTTATGAATATTTGAAAATATAATTTTATTTTTAAAAGTTATAATAATATCTACAAGAAAGATTTTTTAGAATGCAAAAGATTAACCTTGAAAATAGCTTACTCAGCACATTCCGCACATTTTTACATATGAAATCGTCACCGCTCAACATGTTTGAACAAGTAAATGTATACATTGTGTATGCTAATGCAGTAAAATTATTGCATCATATTGTGCAATCAAGCTTGTTGTAACTTGCTAACATCTGTATGACGTCATCAATGAAAAAAGGATATAAATACGCGTGATAAACGGTTTTAAAACCATTACGTCTTCTGATTTCATAAAGTACAGTGTGCTTCGTGTCATCATATCGTATTTTACGAATTTTTAAAGTTAGGTTTTTATTTCAAAGTTTAATTTCTTAAAATTTTATTACATTTTTTTAATATTGGTGAGTAAGAAACATTTAATAATAATTTCTATTTTTGTATGCAACAACTTAAAACTAATACAATATTTTTTTTTTGTATTTAGGAAAAATGGCCTTATTCAACTGCGAAATGTATCCAGCAGGATTCAACCGTCGAGACAACTTAACGCGGCATATGAAGACGAAACATGGCGACAATGGATCATCTTTTAAATGCAGTCAGTGTGGAGATACTTTTTCGAGAATGGATAATTTACATCGCCATGTGAAAAAATTCCATTCAGCGGCTGCATTGTGTGCAAATGGTCTGGAGCAGCGCATGGTTAGTGAACATGGACAACCCGCAACCAGCGTCGGACGTGATCATGAGCAGCCCTCAACTAGGAGCGGTCATGTTTCGAGAAAGCGCGCAGCTGATGAAAAAAATGACGGTCCATCCAAAAAATCCAAAGTAGGTTGGCCAACAAAACGCTGTGAAGTATGCAACGTGGATATATCAATCTTATCTTTCAATGGGCATTTACGTAGTGCGGCCCACAAAAATAAATTATGCTGTGGAACTGGAAACGTTAATGTGGAAGCGATTAACAGCGCGTTCAAAACCAGAATAATCAGCTACCGGGTGAAGAGTTCTGAGTACTTCCAGTCCATTGAAGAATTTTTACAAGAAATTAAAGAAAATGTACTTCAGCTGCTGTATATGGAACTGGCAAAGCATACGTCATTTAAAACTAATTTCGAATTGTTTGGATTATATGCAAAATTCCACAAGGACGATAATCTACTACTGGATTTGAAGTCGTTCAACACCAGAAATGTTCCTGTTTGCGAATCCACCAACATGGAGGAAATTTATCAAAACATGGCGTCGACTGTAGTGCGCAAGAGCGAAGAATTCCAGGAACGAGACAGCGGCTGGTCGCTCCTAGAATTCCGATATTTAGAAGTGAACGTTAATAAATATAATCCTCTACGAGCTTCATCGTATATCGAGCTTCCGGCATGGATCAAGCGAAAGAAGGCGGTCGTTAATGTGCAGAATGAAGACCAGGCTTGCTTCGCATGGGCGATAACATCAGCCTTACACCCAGTCGATTATCGCAATCACCCGCATCGAGTCGCATCATATCCGCATTATTCGACAACTTTAAATTTCGACGATATGGAGTTCCCAATGAAGATCAAAGACATAAAATTATTCGAATCGCTCAACAACATCAGCGTCAATGTTTATGGACTGGAAGGAAAGAGCATTGTTGGACCGCTGCACTACACCAAGGAAAAACGGAACATTCATATCAACTTGCTGTACATTGAAAATGGTGAAACCAGTCACTACTGCTGGATAAAGAACTTGAGTCGGCTCGTTGGACATCATCAACTTTCAAGGCACCATGGAACCTCATGGATTTGTGATGGGTGCTTACAATATTTCACAACAGAAGAACGACTTCTCGAACATGCTAAAGAAGATTGCAACAAAGTACGAACTGTAATACCAAGTCCCGGTGACGGCAGCATTTTGAAATTTCAAAATTATGCCAAGCAGATGCGCGTTCCGTTTACCATCTATGCGGACTTCGAATCAATATTAAAACCATGCGACACATGCGTACCGAATCCAGATGGATCGTTTACAAACACCACGCATATCCACGAACCATTCAGCTTCGCATATTACATCAAGTGTTCGTATGATGAATCATTAAACAAATTCGAAACATACCGCGGACCGAACTGTGCGAAAGTGTTTATGGAAAAATTGGAAGAAGATGCCCAACGGCTACACAAAATTCTCCAAAAGGAAATTCCGATGAAACCATTAACAGCGCTGGATCATTTAGCATTTGGATTAGTCGAAGATTGTTCCATATGCGGCGATAAATTGGGCAAGGATCGTGTGCGGGATCATGACCATCTAACGGGTGAATTTCGAGGTGCCGCACATAACCAGTGTAATCGGCTTTACAGACTACCGAAATTCATCCCGATCGTTTTCCATAATTTATCTGGATATGATGCGCACTTTATCGTACGGGAATTTGGAGTCTCCAGGGAACGAATCGATGTCATACCGAACAACAAAGAACGCTACATTTCTTTTACGAAGTATTTACCAGTCGACGCCAATCAAGAAGTGGAAGATCTAGATGACGAAGATGATGAAGAAGATGAAGAATCTAACAAATTTAAAATTAAAACCATCCAGCTGCGTTTTATCGATTCGTTCCGATTTATGGCGAGCAGTTTAGATAAACTTGCTGAGAATTTGAAGCCGGAGCAGTTCGCCGAAGTTCCTGAAGACCGCCTGTTCAATTTCCTGAGCATTTCCTGAAGACCGCCTGTTCAATTTAATTAAACAAAAAGGAATATTTCCGTATGAATACGTTAACAGTGTTGAACGACTGAATGAACGCGCTCTACCACCAAAGGCGGCATTCCATAGCAGCCTGAAGTCATCCAGTATTACCGATGAAGAATACCAGCGTGCACAGCGAGTATGGAATGAATTCAACATCCAAAATTTGGGGCAGTATTCGGACTTGTATTTGAAAACGGACGTGCTGCTACTGGCTGATGTCTTTGAAAATTTCCGAAACCTGTGCCTGAACACGTACAAATTGGATCCGTGCCAATACTACACCGCGCCAGGCTTGAGCTGGGACGCCATGTTGAAATATACGAAAGTGGAACTGGAGCTACTAACGGATATCGACATGATTCACTTCATCAAAAAGGGTATGCGTGGTGGATTGACTCAATGTTGCGGTCGTTTTAGCGAAGCAAACAATAAATACATGTCGGACTACGACCCCACGAAGCCGTCAACCTACATCAAATATCTGGACGCCAACAACTTGTACGGATGGGCCATGTCGCAGCATTTACCGATCAGACATTTCCGGTGGGTCCCAGAACATGAATTGGATAACATCAACATACCAATGGTTCCGGATGACGCTGATGTTGGATACATTTTGGAAGTCGACCTCGAGTACCCGAAAACACTGCACGATTACCATCAAGATCTACCATTCTGTCCGGAGCAGATGAAGCCGCCATACATCACATCTAAAGACAGCAAATTGCTCGCCAACGTTTACGATAAGAAGAAATATGTGATCCATTACCGGAATTTAAAACAGTGCTTAAAATACGGACTAAAGTTAAAGAAAATACATCGTGCGCTCTAGTTTAATCAATCTCCGTGGCTGAAGAAATACATCGATTTGAATACCGAGCTCCGTTCTAAGGCAACGAATATCTTCGAAAAGGACTATTTCAAGTTAAAAAATAATAGTGTTTTCGGGAAAACAATGGAGAATGTGGACAAACGTGTTGATGTGCGGTTAATAACACACTGGGAGAATATTCGTAAACAGTTGGGTGCTAATAATTTAATAAGCAGACCGAACTTTCACAGTTGTTCAATTATCAATGAAAATCTGGTCGCTATACAAATGGACCGTTTGAAAGTGAAATACGACAAACCGATTTACGTAGGATTTAGCGTGCTCGAGTTATCCAAGACTTTAATGTACGATTTCCACTACGGTTATATAAAACCAAAGTACAGCGACAAAGTGGATTTACTGTACATGGATACCGACAGTTTTATATACCAGATACAAACGGACGATTTTTACGCCGATATTAAGCCGCAAATTAGTGAGTATTTTGATACAAGTGATTATGCCGCGGATAACATCTATGGACTGCCTCAATTAAACAAAAAAGTGCTCGGGAAATTTAAAGATGAGTGTTCCGGGACAATAATTAAACAATTTGTCGGTGTTAAAGCTAAATCCTACTGTATAGTGAAAGACGGTGATGTGCCCCCAATTAAAAAACTCAAAGGTGTTAAAAAAGATGTGGTGAAAAACGAAATAGACGTTAAAGACTATATAAATTGTGTGATGAGCAAAGACTCAAGTGCCGTGTTATATAAACAAATGAGTGTTTTCCGCAGCTTAAAACATCGACTGTACACACATTTAATCAATAAGGCCGCACTATCAAATGACGATGATAAACGGTTCATAGTACCCAACAACAGACTCAAAACTCTCCCGTGGGGGCACTACAAAATAGACGATTTTTATTTTTGTTAATTTTGTATATATATCTTTTTTTGTTCATTTTGTATATATTTCTTTGTTAATTTTGTAAATATTCGTAAAACCATCGTTTTAGTTTTATAAGTTATACCTATTAAGTAATTAGTTTGTAAAATAATAATGGCCATTATTAACTCAAAATTTTAGTTTTATTAAAAAATAAAATAGGTACATGTCAAAATATTATAATTTCAGAACAAAAACATGTTAAAAATTGAAAAAAAAAAATACAAAATATAAAAACAAAAAAATCAAAAAAAAAAAAAAAAAATTACAAAAAATCAAAAAATACAAAAAAATTTTGAATAAAATCAAAAAATAAAAAAAAAAATTTAAAAAATACATGATGAAAAAAATTAAAAAAAGAAAATACATGATGAAAAAAATACATGAAAAAATTTAAATATTGAAATTTGTATTTAAAATTTTGTATATATCTAAGTAGTCTTGTAAGTTCGTCGACGACCACGTCCCCACATCCGGACCACTTTCCCAGCCTAGGAGTGCCGATTGATTGGCTGTGCCTTTTTCAATGTTCTGCACGATCCACTCCAATAATTCACCGTCTTCTTCTACGCTCTTTGGATTGAAGCACAATCGGGGAATACCATGTTCTTCCACAAGTTTCAATATACGATCCAGCAGTTCCGGACGAGCATATGTTATCGTTTTTCACATCCACAACGTAAGAAAGTATGTCAGCGTGTCGAATCCATCTAGGCGGTCTTCACCAATGTCCCATTCGTTGAAGGTAAGTGTGAATAGAAGATCAAAAGTTTCCACAGACGAACCCCATTCAATAGCTGATGTTATTTTTTCAGGAAAAAAAAATGTCACGATCTCTTGGTGGGGGATACTGCAACTGCTCCGGCCCATCACGCGTATTCGCTGCTCCATGTTGGTGGGGGATACTGCGACTGCTCCGGTCCACCATACGTATTCGTTGCTCCATGTTGGTGGGGGATACTGCGACTGCTCCGGCCAATCATGCGTATTCGCTGCTCCATAGTGGTGGGGATATCATATCAAGTCTTTGCTATCAATCCAGCTATTGGCGCTACTTGGGAAGCCGAGCCACTTCACGTATACTTTATCTTTCTTTTTTTTCAACACCTTTTCCACTAAATATACGTCTGGATATTTAACTTTTTGTAATTCTTCTTGGTAAAATCCACCTTTAATCGGATTACCATGATAATCTTCTAATAGATACGTAACCGGATTGGTTAATCGCACTTTATTGATTTTAAAAAGTTCCGTCGTCCATGATGGTAGATATCCTTTATCGAATTGAAATTTATGCTTGCTAATGCGGACTACATCACCAACATCATATTTCGGTAAATCCACAACTTTTATATGATTGTAAACAGTTGAAAGGAGCAATTTCTTCTTGCTTGGTGTTACATCACGCGGTCGCATTTTTATTGTTCTATGTTTCCGTGAATTGTAACTGTCCATTAAGTCGTCTAGTATATCCAGCCATCGATATGATCCATTGTAACTAAACTTCTTCCACATTTCAGTCTTCAGCGTTCTATTAAATCTCTCCACCACTGACGCTTTTTTGGTTGAAAATGTTGAATAATGGTTGATGTTGTATTTATCCATGAGCGTTTTAAACAGCTGATTATAAAATTCTTTGCCATCGTCCGTTTGTAAGTTATCCGGCCTCCGTCCTTGTTTAAGTATCGATTCAAATGCCGCTGTTACTTCCTTTCCAGTTTTATTTTTAACGGGTACCGCCCATGCATGTTTTGAAAATACGTCGATTGTTGTCAACAGATAATTGAATTTTTTATTCACTGAAGCGTAGGCACCCATCTAAATTAAATCACATTGCCAGAGATCGTCAATTCCTTTCACAATCACATGTCTGCGTGGAAAATTTTTTCGCGCTGGTTTATGTAGTTCACGAACCACTTGTGCTTTGCTCATTTTACGTCTCAGCAGGTTTCAGCAATTTATCAAGACATTCTTCAGTCCTCGACATTCGACGATTAAATGCGAAAATTTCTCGATTCATCCATAATTTATTCTGCGTAGAAAGCTGCATTGCCTGGGTCAGCAGGTGTGTAGCATTTTCAATCTTTGTTTTGATGATTTCGACTGTTTCTGTTAGTTCCGCAAGTTTCTCTGTTGTAAAACTCTTTAAAAATTTCAGATTCACCACATCTTGATCATCAGTCGGATCCTTTATATTGGTTAGTTGTCTGTTTCCAAAATCATAGTTCCCCGATTGCGTCATCTTCAAACCAATGTCTTTAAGCAACTGCTTCTTAATACTTTTATCATGCACCCGGCCGAATTTGTCAATAGTTATGTTTCTGTTACGCACACGACCGAATTTGTCCATTTTCACTCGATGATATCTGCTTCTTTCAGTTCTTCAATGATGGATATTATTTCGTTATTGTGAACGCTGTGTCCAGCTTCTTGTGACGCCACTAATAATCGTAGTCTACTAACGAGTTCATTCGCATTGTCCCAGTATATATAGTCTTTTTTCAAATTATTAAACTGCATCAGGCCATGTCCCGATCTTGGAGTACCGCCGACACTAGCAGATTTTGGAGCACCACCGACGCGACTTCTTGTATCATATATTTTCCTTGGTATATGTTTTTTAACGGAACTGATTGGGAACAACTGACTAATAATGTTTATGTATTTATAACTCGAGCTGCCTTTTATTTGCTGGTTTGGACTGTAATTTCTTCTATGTGCATTTGTTTGCTTTAAAATTTGTTTATACGCATTTAAATCTTTAGTTTGATATGAACCAATTTTTGGCGAGTTCATGAAAATCAATTCATATAATCCAGGTGTTCCTTCGTACACAATAGCACCAATTATTATATCATCACCAGCTATTTGAAACGATTGATTTCCAATCATCCATTCATCATCTTTTTTGTACGGTCCGTATACCACATCAATTCCGCTGTTGGGTTGAAGGTATAGTTGTAAGTATTTTCTTGCTATTGGTCCAAACTGTTTTGGTAAATCTTCAGCTGCTGGCATCAATTTTCGAGCAACACTTTGCGCTGATCCAAGAAATTTTGGTGTTTCAAATACATTTTGTTCTTCTTCTGGATACGCTTCAAAAACATCTTCTGGAATATCTTGTATTGAAGTATCTTCCTCCTCCTTTGTCGGTAGAGTATAGTAGTTTACCGTTTGTTTTTCCAATTTTTTCTTTTTAATTTTAGGTGTGAACGTATCCCATACTTGCGCCTCTTCTTCTTTTGTTTCCACTTTAATAGGACGTTTCTTCTTGTCACCATTTAACTTTGTAGCTATTTCTTTAAGAGGAGTAGTGACTGGTTCCAGTGTACTTTGCAGCAGCATATTTGACTCCAGTTTTCCAGATCGTAAAGCATTAAATTTTTTACGTATATTGCTTGCCGCTTTTATAATGTTCTTTTTAATCGTCTTTTTATCCATCTCGATGACTGCTTCTTAGAACGATTTCTCAAGAACTGAAGCTCTATCGCATGCGACTGCTGTATTTATATGGTTGTATTTAGTCGAACCAGTTCGAAACTGCTATACCGGCTACCAAACCAGTTCGAAAAATGTTTGGATCAATATAGAAGCAGCTTGGTAGCAGTTTAGGTGCAGCTTAGGAGCAGCTTAGAACCAGCTTGGAAGCAGCTTAGAACCAGCTTGGAAGCAGCTTAGAACCAGCTTGGAAGCAGCTTAGAACCAGCTTAGAAGCGGCTTTCGGATGTTGATCCTTTCCAGAAGTGGTCAAACTTGCTTCGGTATCTTCCATTGCGTATATCATCTTCTTTGCAAATAGTTAAAAATCCATAGTTATCACGCCAACACTCTCTGCATAATTCTTTGAATTGATTGAACGACATGTCGGAGTTAATATAATCATCATAGATATGTCTGAGGTTGAGATCATCCTGTCTGAAGACTGCAACAAGATTCGCATTATCCCGTACATGATGTTTGGGTGCCGCTGTATACGTTTGCGTCAAGTAGAAACAATCATCATTGTAGTGTCGAGAGTGGCTAAAATATTCTTCTATTATGGCTTTTTTCTCCCGCGCTGATACATCGTCGAATATTACCAGCGAATTTGGTCGCGCTTCTTTCGACGGTATGACGTCTTCGTTATTAGAGTATGTAAAATAACCTAAACCTTTAACACTTTTAATGATTCGTTTCAGATATTGATATTTCGGTTGGTGTAATGATTTGGAATAGATGTATATGTTTTCAAATGCCACACCATTAGGATCCTGGATAAGTGATAGTAGAAGTGACGTTTTGCCGCATCCACTTGGACCGCAGATGATCGCTCTAATACTCGTCGGCAACAGTGGACCATTTTTCTTGACATTAGTCTCGTTCAAAGAAACCTCGAAATTTATGACTGGTAGCGTCTCCGGTTGTTTAACGAATGAAGAAGACATCGTCGTCGATGTTGATCAGATAACACTATTTCTCATACTAATAAAGTTGAGTAAATTTCCAGCATATTTATAACATATATAAATAGTACAGCATCTGTTCTTTTGTTTTCAGTTCACTTTTAAATGTCGACGCGGAAACAACTAGCAGTTAGTCGTGAGAAGACAAGCGGTGTGAGAAGATCTGGTTGTGGTATAGTAAACGGAGTAATCAACAAATTACCATTTGAACTTCATATACCTAGCTATCAGTATTGTGGACCTGGAACTAGACTGCGCGAGCGATTGTTACGAGGTGATCCGGGTATCAAGAAATTGGACGCTGCATGCAAAGAACACGCCATCGCCTATTCACAGTTTAAAGATATTCAAGATCGACATAAAGCTGATTTAATACTAGCTGATAAAGCGTGGGAGCGAGTTAAATCGTCGGACGCAAATCTTGGCGAGCGAGCTGCTGCTTGGGCTGTAACGAACGCGATGAAGTCGCAAGTAAAACTAGGAATGGGTCATTCAAAGAAGAAGAACAAAAAAGGACAGAAATTAATATTTGGTGCCGGATTTCGTGATTTGAGAAGTATATTGAAGAAAAAGAAGCCGAAAACTATTAAGAATGCGATAAAATTTGCACTGAAAGCTGCGAAGAATATTTTCAAGAAGAAGGACAGTCAATTTACAACACCAAGAATCATTACAATTCCAAAAACTGGTGGAATTTTACCATTCCTGGTTCCACTTTTTGCCGGCCTGTCTGCTGTAGGATCACTTGCCGGAGGTGCTGCTGGTGTTGCGAAAGCAGTGAATGCTTATAAAACAGCAAAGAAACAATTGGATGAAAATGAACGTCATAACAGGATGATGGAAGCAATTGCACTTGGATCCAAATCTGGAACTGGACTTTATTTGAAACCATACAGAAGAGGTTTGGGACTTTACATCGAATCAAAAAGCCGCTAAGCGAGCTACCCGATCGACCATTAACTGATCGCGACATTTATCAGTTTGGAAACAAATATTTATCCAATTTTCGTGGCGTGTTCATGAGAGATGATTTACCGAAACATCCAAGGCGAAAGGAGTGTGGAGTCGTCAATTTGGATAATTCATCGGGACCAGGAAGCCATTGGGTAGCGTACGCCAAAGATAACAAGAACGTCGAATACTTTGATAGTTTTGGAAATTTGTCACCACCCTCAGAAGTGGTGCAATATTTACATGGCAATAATATTAAATATAATTATAACAGATATCAAAATTATGAACAGTACAACTGTGGACATTTATGTCTAGAATTTTTATGGAATACAAATTATTTTCAATAATTTTGTTTCACTTCTCATCTATACTTTAAATATACCCGTGGTAAGAATTTTCTGTCATTCGTATCTTAGTCACCATATCGTTAACATTAACGTTAAGTGGTGATTCATCTATACTAACAGCTGAGTATTTTCCACCCATCGATTTGCCGGGTGATTATGTATGCGGGTTGGTCAATTTTGAAACATACAATGCAGTACCAAATATCGACGAAACAAATAACTTATTTCATTACGGTGATGATGAAGTGAAATGCATCGAGATACCTGTCGGCAATTATGATCTGGAAGATTTGGAGTTTCAAATATAAGATCGGATACTAGAGAAGAGAAAACCGGGTGATAGCCCGCAACTTATACTTCGTGCGAATAACAATACGCTAAAAGTGAAATAAAATGTACGGAAACAATTCATTTCGATCAAGAACGAACAATTGGCTCGCTACTTGGCTTCAGTAAGCGAAAACTTGCGGCTGGTCATTACCACTATTCGGATAAACCAACGAATATCATGAAAGTGAATCTGATACAAATTGATACTAACATTACAACGAACAGCTACCTGAACAACGTTCCAGCACATAATATTTATTCGTTTTCGATTCAAGTGGAACCTGGGTATAAAATAAGCGAATCACCGAATACAGTTATTTATATGCCGGTGACCGTGAGACGGATAACATCTCTAGTTTTACGAATTGTGGATCAAGACGGCAATTTAGTGAATTTTCGAGGCGAAACAATAACAGTAAAGTTGCATTTGAAGCCAGCGTAAAAATGTTGGTATTTAAAGACGAAAATGTGGTGCGACCGATCAGTCTACAACTTGCCACCAAGGTGAACGGATCGGCGAGGAAGAAGCAACAACGACCACCATTAACAAGAGAGAACAAACAATTTCTTCGACAATTGGGTTTCAAGCTGAAGAGGAAAAAATGAGCAGCATTTTAAGCATCAATACTGGAATCGATTTCGATGAGAGCATTTCAAACATCGAGTATCACTGCTATTCGCCATTTCTAAATGCGTTTGGAAACAGCGACGAAATACGAATCTGCTGTCAAAATCAAGATCTGATCCTGCTACCGCACGAAAGTTGTCTGTATGTGGAAGGAAAATTATTGAAGAGCGATAAAACAGTATCGACTACAGCGGAATTATCCAACAATTCATTGGCGTACCTGTTTGAAGAAATACGATATGAACTGAACGACGTGGAAATCGATCAATGCAAGTACGTGGGACCGACAACAACGTTAATCAATTATTTGGCATTAAACGAAAATGAAAGCAAACTACTCTACAACGCCGGATGGTGTCCAGGTGAAACAATTAAAGTAACGGAAAAAGGCTACTTCAATTTCTGTCTACCATTGGCGCGGATGTTTGGATTTCTTAACCATTACAAGAAAGTTATCATCAATGCGAAACATCAACTAATTCTGACTCGAGCTCGGACGGATCACGATGCAGTCATATCACCAACGGATGACGTCACTTTCCATATACATAAAATTCAATGGATGGTTCCGCACGTTACGGTTGCAGATGAACAGAAACTGAAGTTGTTGAAATATGTGGAAAATAGTCGAGATATTACAATTGCTTTTCGATCATGGGATATGCATATACAGCCAACGTTTCCAACAGCGAGACAAAACATTTGAAAACATCGACTCAGCTGGAGAAACCGCGTTACATTATATTCGCTCTACAAACGAATCGACGAAATAAAAAAGATAAAGATTCCAGTATTTTCGATCACTGTGAACTTTCAGACGTCAAAGTTTATTTAAATTCTGCGAAATACCCGTACATGGATTTGAATTTGGATTTCAGTAATGATAAATATGCAGTAGCATATCACATGTATTCGAAATTTCAACAAGCATATTATGGTTGTAAGAAGAATGAACCGCTTTTAAGCAAAACACAATTCAAGAATATCGCGCCAATTATATTCATCGATTGTTCTCATCAAAACGAAACTTTGAAAAGTGGACCAATGGATATTCGAATTGAATTTAAAACGTTGAAGGAGGTGCCAGAGAATACATCAGCATTTTGCCTTCTACTACATGATCGTGTGGTTCAATATAATCCATTGACGAATATTGTTACAAAATATGTATAAAAGCATCGCAATCCGATTATAAATCAGTCAGTTTCGCTCTAGACAACACACAATGAAGGCCGACGCAGCAATTGTTGACTTCCAAGGATTTCCAAATTCAACAAATGGGAAATTCTACATAAAGGAATTGGCTGTGTTGAAATTCGATTCTTCCGAAGAAAATTGTGGTGAAGATTATATACTACAACATTATGTATTCAAATCACCAATACCGTTTTGTGGATGAAGTGAAAAAGATCAACGCACAGCTCGCTGGTTGCGGAAAAATCATCATGGGTTCTCCTGGTTGGACGGACATATTGAATACGAGAAACTACAGTACATTTTAATAAACAATCTGCATGGAACTCGAATCATCTACGCGAAGGGAGAAGAAAAAGTACGCTATTTGAAACGACTACTACCGTCAGCGCCCATAATGAACTTTGAAGAAATAACAATTTGCCCTAAGTTGAGAATCATAACATCAACATACACTAGTCCTCGATGCGGCTATCATTCCGGAGCAACTTGCGCCGTGGAAAATGTCATATCCATATACAAATATTATTGTAATAACATTTAAACATTTTTACTGTAAAATATTTCTTTTAAAATAAATTTATTAAAATAAGAAAAAAATAAAAAAAAAAATTAAAAATTAAAAATAAAAAAAATAAATAAAAATTAAAATTAAAATTTAAAAAAATGTGTTTTTATTTAGAGAAAACCTGTATAAACCCGTTTTCAGATAAAAATATGAAATCATACGATAAAATTCATTATTGCATATTAGACAGAAATCTTCTAATGACGTCAGCTGACAATTTATACAACTTTAAACCTGTTTTCAGATAAAAATATGATAAAATTTTTGAATCAAGGTACAGAGTTCGCGGTGGTTCAGACTAGCAGTGTCATCTTTTTAACTATCGAAAAAAAGGTTTTCGATGCCATCTATTGACAATTTTTCAAACTTACACACAGGATCTAGACTACGAGAGCCATCTTTTCATGGAATTTTGAATCTAGGTACAGAATTCGCGGTGGTTCCGACTAGCAACGCCATCTTTTCATGGAATTTTGAATCAAGGTACAGAGTTCACAGTGGTTCCGACTAGCAACGCCATCTTTTCAGGGAATTTTGAATCAAGGTACAGAGTTCGCGGTGGTTCAGACTAGCAATGCCATCTAGACGACATAGCTTACCTATCTTCTCCCACGATCGTTAAAAAATCGGGAGGAGGGAGGAGGGCTTAGAATGCCTATATTCCTACTACTGATGACACTTCTTCAGAAGAAATTTCAGACAGTGAATAAATTTGTATAAAAAAATTGAAATTACTGTGCATATTTTTGTGATTTTTATAAATTATATAATTTCACCACTTTTGTATATTTTTGTAACTTTTATAAATTATATAATTCCACCACTGTTGTATATTTTTGTAAATGTTATAAATTATAACATTTATAAATAAATTCTAAACTATATAAACGTTCACTAAAAAAATCAATAATTACACAGTAGCATACATATGGCAATTCAGAAATAAATATTTTTTTCCGTAGTACGCACTCGAGTATACAAGGTATACGGAGAGAAAATTCCTATAAAAATTACTGTGCTCAGCACTACAATCGACGTGTAAAAGACGAACATATTAAATTCTGTAAGGTAAAAATATAAAGATTATAATTAATCATAAAAAATTTAAAGGATGGAATGTTCTTTTCGTAAAATTATCTCCGTAAAATTTGTAAAACAGCACAGTAAAAAGTTCCATTACCGACAAAAAAATAATTTTTAATTGTGTTTATTAAAAAAATTTCCATGCTAACATGCTAATAATAGAAAGAAAAAAAACAGAAAGAAAGTTGGTTTTGTTGGGATCGCTGTAATGAAATGTACCTCAATCAGCGAGTTAGTTACATGGGTTACATGCGAACCGTAGGTGTGGACTGTGGAAAAAACTTTGTCAGACAGCTCCCACCAAGCACCTTGATGCAGCTTAGTAGTCAGTTGCTTTTACACCCTCTTAGGATGATGTCATCGTTTAATTCATCTTTTTGTTATTTACCTATCTTTAGTATAATGTATTACAATATATTGTTGGCAATAATTTTTGTATACATGTTTTTACAGGTACAGTGCAACTAATATAAGGTCGCAAGTCAGATACGCAAATGAAAGAGTACGACAACAAGAATTAAACTATAATATACATGCATAAGAGTGTGATAAAAGTTGTGTTAGCACCACATTAAATTTTACCATGCTAGCACATATTTTTTATTTTGGTCGTCGATCGCGCACGGATTATAGGGGAGCATAGTAATTTTTCTGAAATTTTCTCTACAAAAATTATAGGATTTTTCTCTCCGTGTAAAGTTGTCATTTTCAAAAACATGTACCAAACGAGTGATTCGTTGATCTAGTTTAATTCCTATTTTTGAGGACACTATACACAAACTTTTGTTTGCACAAACTGTTTGCGTAAACATAAGTTTGTGGAAATGAGACATGTGGAGGTGAAATTTGCGCAAACAGTTTGTGCAAACATCACTTCCACATGTCCTGTTTGCAAAAACTTATGTTTTCGCAAACAGTTTGTGCAAACAAAAGTTTGTGTAGTGTAGAACGACTATTATATTATATTACATATAATTATATATTACATTACATAATTACATTACATTACATATGAGTAAAGAGATTGCAGGAGCTGTTGTCGTTTAAAGGGTCTTGGCTGAGGCTCTTTGAAGACCGCGAGTCGGACTTTGTTTATTTGGAAAATGAAAGAGGTGGCAAGAAAGCAACAACTTGTGATCACATCTCAAGGAGAGATTAATATTTACGAAATAGATTGTGAGATTAGACGTACTCATCTATTTCTTTCTTCAGTCTATTCACGGTCTCTTCCTACAATTTCTTCTTCGTTTGTATCAATGCTGTCTTCCGGAGCTTGACGTTTGCAGACAACCCATCACACGATGTGCAGATTGGGAAGCAATGGATGCCTGCTTTTCTGTAACCGCAATTACGTTGGCAGCCTTTTTTTTTTTATATTTACAAGAAATGTGCTGAAGTATCGAATCCGGTGCAAAACCCAAAGTGGTTAGCACTGGTACGAGACCATTCCTTATTTTTTCAGCAACAACATACGTGCGGTAACATTAAACAACATCGCTTTATTCAAAATAAATCGCAATGGCAATAAATTAGAGTTTTATTCGGATTTTTACAGAGACAGCCGAAATATGCCAATTTTCAATCAGCGCTGGAAGCCGAACGGTTTGTCAGAGAAAAAAACTTAAATAACAAAATTCGTACACAATTTTATGTACTTTCATTTTCTACAGAAAGGTTATTTACAAACAGTTGATAGTTTTCGAGTTATAAGTAAAAAACTGTCAAAAAATGAGATTTTTTACCTTTTTTTGCATTTTTTGCAATGTTGCGTCACGAAATTTTGTTAGCAAACCTCAGACTCCGGTTCAGCACCCC
Source organism: Brachynemurus nebulosus (assembly GCA_035578155.1). Lineage (NCBI taxonomy): Eukaryota > Metazoa > Arthropoda > Insecta > Neuroptera > Myrmeleontidae > Brachynemurus > Brachynemurus nebulosus. The sequence continues at coordinate 10,481,601 of JAPWDM010000016.1, forward strand.
AAAAAATATACCAAATGTAAGAAATCAAAACTACCCCAAAACTTTCCCCAAAAAAATACAATATGACTGGATTATGTACGAATTTAAAATAGTTTAGCTTTCTAACAGTGAAACAATTTTCAAAATCAGGTCAGTAGTTAATTTTTCGCGCTTATCTTAACGGATCTCATATAGTGTAGCATAATTACATACATTTAACAATATATTTTATTACATTACATAACTATAGTTTTCGATTTTTGTTCTAGGTATGCAAATATATAAAAATTATATTTTCCCCTCTAAAAGAGCACATCATACAAAAATTTCCTTTCCATAACGTACTCTTAAAAAATCTGACTAATTTTAATTTAAAAGATGAGACAGGGCTATTGTTATTATAACACATACATACATATTAAGTAACTAACTAGCACGAGTTTTATCTAGAAAATAATTGCTAAAACGATGAAGCATTTATTGTAAAAAAATTCAGCTGTTAATTTTTTTCAAAAGCTACTTCACTTACAAGGAATGTTACGGAAGTGTACCCCTGCGATTTTGTTCATTTTAAGATACATTGTAGTACTTGACAAAGTAGCAAACATATTTTAATTATACGTGCCCAATCCCATATTTAGGGGGTAAAACACCTCTTCAAAAATTTCCTGAAAAATCATATTTTGATATTTTTCCCATACTAGCCCTTAAGCAATTTTGATGAAAAGTGATCAAAAGATTTAGACTGAGGTTACACTACTACAGAATTTTTTTCATTGAGGTCACTTAATTTTTAAGGGGTGAAACACCCCTAAGAGTGGGTTTTTCAAAATTTTTTTAACGAAATCATAGCTCAAATTCTTTAAAATTCTGTAAAAAGGCGACAAGTTATTAGTTAATAAATAATACGTGTTACTCACTGTAGTGGCGCGGAGTAACTGGAGGGCTATGGGGGGTTCTATATGAGAACAAAATTTTTAACAAAAATTAAATATTTTGTGGTTTTCCTCACTATAAAATTTATAAATTTTTTAAGATTAATTATCAGTAAAGTATTTAATTCTTTACTTTATTTTATGGCTTGCAGATCTTTTCAAAATGTGGATAAAAGAGGTTTTTTGCCAAATACCGGTAAAAAAAGTGTCCTTTTAGTCGATTCGTGGGGTGGACATTGTCCGAGTACCATTAACGAATTAACATTTACCGACAAAGAAATAACAGTCATGATAATACCTAAAGGGACTACAGGGAAGATACAACCACTAGATGTATACGGATTCCGAATATGGAAGAATTTTATCAAGCGGTTTTCGGCTAGTATAATGCTACTCAATTACGATATCAATCTTCATTCTCGTAACAGCATAATAAATCTGCAATCACTGATTCATAACCAATTTTCTTCTCCTCGATATCAAAACTTATTCCGTTATTCATGGTACAAAAGCGGATCCATAAGTAAGAAACCAGAAAAATTTGAGAATCCAGCTGCATTTGCTCTCCAAGAAAATTTGTCCCCCAAATGCGAAATTGAAGGTTGTGAAGAATTATCTATTATAAGATGTTGTTGGTGCAAGAATTCGCTCTGCTTAAAACACTTCTTTGAAGAATATCACTACTACGAAAATTATTACCCATAATTCTAAATAACATTTTTTAATACTTCTATAATATTTTATAAATACATCGTAAAATACAGGCATACTGAAGCACTTTAACGTCTGTTCATTGTACCGCTATTCAACATCTACTCAGAATAATAAATACCCCTGTCGCAGCATCCTGCATAACATAGCGGATTTCCATTTACAAAAGTACGTTTTTCTCGGAAACTAGTTGATATAGAGTAATTGTAAATAAAAAAAACCTTCTTCATGTGAATTTTCCGCCTCATTCCGCCAAATCTTTTTTACGAAAAATGTCCAAAACACCGTAAACGTTTTCACGAAATTTCTTAAAAATAAGATGTTTCGTTCTTGAGTTATCGTGCGGACACTTAGTAAACATATATATAAATGTGTCCGCACGATAACTCAAGAACGAAACATCTTATTTTTAAGAAATTTCGTGAAAACGTTTACCTTTGAATTTTTGTTAAATTCTATTTTTAAAAATTTTTTGAAATGGCTGTAAAAAACCTCAAACTTAGGTATATTTGATAGATTTGAGCGTTACTTTATGGTATTCCATTTTAAAATTAAAAGACAATTTTTACTTGGCTAATACCACTTTTTTTAAAGTTTTTAAATATCTGTGACATGTTTCAGACCCATATGGCCATTAACGACTGTTAGTTAATGACCATATGGGTCCGAAACATGTCACAGATATTTAAAAACTTTAAATAAAGTGGTATTAGTCAAGTAAATATTATCTTTTAACCTCAAACTTACCTTGCTGAACACCTTGCTAAAATTTACATATAACAAATTATATAATTTTACTAAGGAATTGGTCTTTCTGGCGTATTTTATTAATTAATGTCAGACAAACCTCTCCTAATATAATTAGTGAAAATTTTAGGCAAACTTACCTCACATAACACCCAAATTTTTTTTTTAAGTGAAATTTTCAGACATTATTAATCTATTAAAATTGGGCTATCTGGCAAATTTTGTTAACTACTGCCTAAAAAAAAATAATACTCCGGAATTATTTAATAATGCCATAATTTAATAAAAAATTTAGGTAATTTAACAAACTTAGCTATATTTTTTTAAAGCCGGGTCAACTGTAATTGATATTAGAGGTCCCAAACTTAATTTTAGTAATAAAAAATATACTTTGAAAGATAACATTGCTTCAGACAGACCAAATTTAATACGTAGATAATAACAAAAACTTTTAATTAAAATAAAAAAGTCCAGGGTGTTATGTGAGGTAATTTTGCTTAAAATTTTCACTAATTAAAATAGGTCTGTCAGACATTAATTAGCAAAATATGTATGTTAGACAGACCAATTCCTCAGTAAAATATATCCTCCATATAAAAAATGGAGGTGTTATGTGAGGTAAATTTTTTAAAAATAGAATATAACAAAAATTCAAAGGTCTGTCGGGCATTCCCTATTGTCGGCATTAGTTACTATCGATTTAGCATTTTTAATTTGAGGTGTTTTATCAGTTATGATTTTATGCTATCGGAGCTTGGACTATAATATTCATTTGACTAAAAAGGGATTATTTATTACAAACATAAAGGGTTTTTGTGTGACTTGTAAGAAATTTGATGAAAACGTTGAAAGTGCAAAAATCTTGAATGAGTTCTTCAACAAAACACGTCTGATACCTGGAATATGATTTTTTGGGCATTTTTGTGAAAAAATTAGTTTTTTGTAAAGATTTTTCCAAATTTAAGTCTTTGCAACATTTTTTCACACCATTGAAAAGAGGAGAAAAATTACATAAAAATGGTTTATAAACCATTAGGTATTCTATGTAACCTATTTTTCGAGAAAATCTAACTTTTGTAAACGGAAAATCGCTATGTTATGCAGGATGCTGCGATAGGGGTATTTTTTATTTACAATTACTCTATATCAACTAGTTTCCGAGAAAAACGTACTTTTGTAAATGGAAATTCGCTATGTTATGCAGGATGCTGCGACAGGGGTATTTTTTTTATTTATAATTCTCTATATCAACTAGTTTCCGAGAAAAACGTACTTTTGTAAATGGAAATTCGCTATGTTATGTAGGATGCTGCGACAGGGGTATTATTATTTTAATATTTATTTTCAAGAAAATACAAAAATGCCTTTTTGAATTTACAGCAGATGACACAAATATTTATTATGTAAAAGTGAATTGCCTGGAAATTGCGACATTCATTTCTTTATTTTACTACACTATTGTTGTTAAACCGATAGTAACAGTAGTAGTTATAATATTAAATTAGTATTATTAGTTTATTCAAAGCACTGTTGTGACGTAACTTTTTTCTTATAGGAATCCAATGTTAAAAATTAACATGTAAATCGTATGTATACATCCAAATGGGCCACCTGGTATATTATGTGTACGATACATATTGTATCGAATATGTGCTTAGATTGTGAATAGCTTCACACTTTTTACGATAAAAGTATCACAGTCTAAACAAGATAGTTTTTCTCGGAAACTAGTTGACATAGAAAAATAATTTAAGGACCTTTTTTATGTAATTTTTTCTCCTCTTTTGAATAGTGTAAAAAAATTTCACAAAAATTTTTGAATAAGTGGAAATTTTGGCAAAAAACTAATTTTTTGCAAGAACAAACACCATGTTCCTGGCATTCGACGTGTCTGGCTAACGAACTTGTCCAACGGTTTGGGATTTCCAACATTTTCACCAAATTTCGTAAACCTAGGACATTTCGTTCGAGAGTTATCGTGCGGACACATATATATATATATATATATATATATATATATATATATATATATATATATATATATATATATATATATACACATATATACATATATATATATATATATATATATATATATATATATATATATATATATATATATATATATAAATTTTGGTGAATATTATTTTCGGTTTCTAGGGACCTCAAAACAAATTTCTGCCATGGTCCCGGGTTCAAGTCGCGTCATGACAGTGGCTGTAATAGCGAGCTTCCATTCTGGAAATTCGCTAAAAAGTAGAAAAAACTATTGAGTTTTGGAAAAAAGTGTAGGTGAAAAGGTACCATCATTTTTGGACATACTATCAGCTCCAGCAATTACGGTATATAATTCTGGACCACCTATATATATATATATATATATATATATATATATATATATATATATATATATATATATATATATATACACATATATATATACATATATATATATACATATATATATATATATATATATATATATATATATATATATATATATATATATATATATATATTGCAGATCCGGAAACACCAGAAATAAGCTACCGAACCGATTCTCAAAATTTTCTCATTGCTAGAGAACTAACTTATTTTAGGTGGATAGCACTATGTTGTACAAACTCCGTTCGGGGTCTTGAGTCCCAAATATACCAAAAAAAAGATTACCCAGCCGATTTTGAAAATTCTTTTACTCTTATAAAGCTAAACTATTTTAGATGGGTATAAAAATGAACTACCCAATCGATTTTGAACATTTTTTCACCATCAGAAAGTTAAACTATTGTCGGTACACTTTTATTTTACAAACCAACTGTAAAACTTAACAGCTTAAAATTAACTTTTTTTTTATTATGAAATTTGAGGGTATTTGCAATTTTTTGTCTCTTTTATGTTGGTAACAAGTTGTGGGCAAATTTAAAATTTTTTTAAATGAAAAAATTTACTGTAAACGCTATAAACGTTAGATAACGTTAAATATTGAATAAAATTAGAGTTATTTTTAATAATTTTATTATTTTTAAATTTTTTAAATTTAAATAAACCTCATATTTGTGATGGATAATTACATTAGTGTCAGCGTCTTCAAGCAGATAGCACCACAGGTATGTACACCATTGCCACACTAGCTTGAATTTAAAAAAAATTACTAGATAATATTTCAACAATCAGAATTTGAGATCAACAGAACTGCTCTTGGAATTACGTTGTTTGAATCAAAATTCGCTGCTGATATTTACGAATATTAAATTAATATTTTATGTTTATTTTTTTAATTCATATATATTTTTTAAATCAAATATTAATTTATATTTTCCGTATTAATTGTTTGTTTGTTTGTTTTGTAGGTAGAAAATGGATTTTAAACCACATCAACGATTACATAAAACGGCTAAGCAAATGTTAATCAACAGTTATTTATACGAGAAGAAAATAGCTGAAGAAGAGAATATTATAATTTCAAAACATGGACTTATTAACAGAATTTATCAACGTCATAAGGTAAATATCTACAAAAAATTATCCAATATGTAATTAAATTTTTGTTCTAATTTTAATTTTTGTCCGTACAAGGAGGTCGACAATTTTATCAAGGAAGCTATTGGAAGATTAATAATGGGTTACCATCATCGAGGTACAGTCGACTACTTTTAATACTCTATTGACTGTCATAAGATGACCAATATTATCAGTAATTAGTGATTCATATTATTAATTTTATACAGTATAGTTACTTAACCGGTTGACGGTCACTGACGTTGTAAGACGTCAAGTGAAACTTATTAACTCCGACACTATGCTATACCACGTCAAAAACTCCATATAAAGTGTATTAGGTGTCAAAATAGTGTATTGGTCACTTCGTCATGATTCTTCATAGCCGTCATCGTGTTAAATATTCTTAACATACTTCTATTACGGTCAATCATTTTGTACAGTCAATAATATTGTCCGTATTTTATAATAAATAATGACAGTATTGTCAAAATTGATTGTCTGGAAATTGCTTAAAATTCATTTATTCTAAATATTATTAATCATGATAAAAATTCTCAAAAGCTCGGAAAAGGCGGGAAATTTTTTTAATTGTTACAATTACGATTTCTAGGTGAACATGTAACAGTTTCAAAAATCTTTAGAGAAGTTAAGGATAATTTAGAATTTGAAGGACAAATAACATCCTTTAGAAAACTATTGAAGACGATGGGATTCAGCTGGGCTACTCCTGATCCTAGAAAGGTTTTAATTGAAAAACCACACATAGTTAGACAGAGAATACAGTAAATATTATATTTATGAATATTAAGTCTTTTTTTCTAAAAATAGATTAATATTAGATTTCTGTTTTAGATTTATGAGGGAATATTTAAGCAATTTACATTCCAATGAACCGAAAAACGTTAATTTCTTAGATGAAACATGGATATTCGCTAATGGGCAACCTGTGAAGACTTGGATTAAGAAAGACAATATTGACTACATGCCGCATAAGCCATCAAATAAAGGAAAAAGGTTTATTATTGTTCATGCAGGTTCTAATTTTGGTTTTGTTTCAGGTGCCGATTTGTTATTTTCTTCAGCAAGACAATCAGACGACTATCATGGAGAAATGAAGGGGAAAAATTTCTTGAAATGGGTCCAAGAACAATTAATACCAGGATTAGAACGGAAAAAATTAGGGAAATGTATTATCATAATGGATAATGCAAGCTATCACAGTACACTAAAGGACAAGAGCCCAACTAGCACGTGGCGTAAAGCAGATTTGATTGTGAGTAAAGTAATATTATAACATTTGGGCAATACAAAATCATTTCTTGTGTTTTTTTTTCAATATTAAATTATTTATCTATAATTTAGGAATGGTTGAAGGATAATGGAGTAAACGTTCCTAGTAATGTTTTGAAACGAGAATTAGCACTGACGAAAGAACATAAAAATAGACTAAAAAGGTAAAATGTTTGGTATACATATTTTTTTAAAATAAATTCTCTTCTAGAACTTTTTTCGCAACACCGTTAAAAAATTTATCCCAGAATATTAAAAAACAATCAGTATTGTGTTGGTAACGCAAAGATTACGTAAGCAGGGCCGGCGAGAGTGTCGGGCAATTGTCCGGGGGCTCGCAGCCTCGATTAGGAGCCCGGAGAAATTAAGATTACGATTTTTTTTGCTCGTCAATTGAATTTTTGGAGAAAAATGTTTGAAAATTTTTTATTGTGCCCGAGAGCCCGTCATTTCTCTCACCGGCCCTGTACATAAGCGTAAGTATTGAGTAAAACATAACTATATGTATTCGCTAGTAGTATAGTCACCTGGTAGTTTTACCTGTAAAGTTTTCCGGGAGTTTTGAAAACGGGTGATTTTATAGATTTTGAGGTGCTCTTTTCGAATTTCCATTTTGCCACCTCTTATGCTGAATAACTCGTTTACACACTACCTGAAGGAATAATGAGCGTAAAACTATTATTCATGTACGATAACACATTTTTCTTATATTTACGAAATATTAACTATGAGTTGTAGGTATCAAGGTTACTAGAATGGTAACCTTGGTAGGTACTGAAGACGATGAAATGTCACCACCTGGCCCCTCAAGAAGATCTAAACGAAAAAGATTACGCTAAATTTTCGAATCATACATAACAAGTGGATTAGGCCTACTGGGGAAACCACATTAAAAAAACGCTCCGCTTACTCTACGTCAAGGTGGTGTGAAAACGAGTTATTCCGCAAAAACGCGTATTTGGTAACATTTTGCGGCGCTCGTTCGCCAAAACTATTGATTTTACGAAAAATTTATTAGGACATAAATTGTAGGAAATTTTCTCTAGTTTAATTTTGTATATAAATATTTTCCTCGTAAAATGACTCGGAAAGATGATATCGTTAAAAAAAACTGCTTTTCGACGCCATTTTCCAATATGGCGGCGCGAGCGACAAAGATACGAGGTGGCAAAGTGGAAATTCGAAAAGAGCACCTCAAAATCTATAAAATCACCCATTTTCAAAACTCCCGGAAAACTTTCCAGGTAACCCCTTTTATTTGAACCAAATGACAATACTATAGGTGCAATAGAAATTTATATAAAATTATATAAATATAAATAATATAATATAAATTTATATAAATATAAATTTTTTAAATTTATATAAAATATATATACATGTTTTACTTGAGAGAGCTTCAATTTTCACCACTAGAAGCGTACGCATAATCTTTTTGTTGCCAATACAATTATTTTTGTTACCATTTAGTCTTGAACAATCGATGCATACAAAAATGATACATTTCTCCGCATTAGTTAAAATTTAATTGCAATTATTTTTCAGATTTGTTATAGACGAAGTGTTAGAAGAACATGACCACCGCGTATTAAGGCTGCCACCATATCATTGCCATTTTAATGCAATATAATTAATATGGAGTCAGTGTAAGAATTATTATAATAAAAATATCAACAGTACACAAGGAAATGTAAAAACATTATGGCAAAATGCTTTAGCTCAGGTAACACAGCGTAAGTTTATACATAATTCTATAAGTTTATTTAAAAATTACATTTTTGTTAGATAACACCTGAAAATTGGGCTAATTCTATTAGACACGTCAATGAGTTGATTGAAAATTGCTAGAAAGAAGAAATGGGAAATTTGGATTTTAATGACAACGAACGAATTGTAATTAATATGGAATCGAGTTCTTCTGAGTCAGAAAACAGCGAGAATAGTGACTGAAATTTTTAAGAAAAGAAATTCAAAAAAGAAGTTTTTTTATCTAAAAAAAGGGAAGTAACAATTCAAATTTGTTATACTGAATGACTTTACCTTCTGTAGTTCTGTCTACTTTTATTTACAGATACACCAGTTTAGCACCTGATGGAGTATGTATTTTTAAATTTAAATCAAATCGTGAAAAGTACAATTTGTGGGAAACCTGTCCATGTAGTAAATATTTGTATTATTAATATTAAAATCTAACATAAAATGTCATTTCTGTATAATTATTAATATTAAATTGTAACATAAAATGTCATTTCTGTATATTGTAAAATATTCTAATTATATAGAATTTCATCAGAGAAAATCATTTGTATTTTTATAAACAATTAAACTAACAAGAGTCTTGTAATTTTTCATATTTTTAAATAGTAAATGCTAACATGTGTGATAAAAGTATTTTAACTTATGTATTTTTAATAAAATGCAAGTACAAAATAAATTAATGTGTAATAAATTTGTCATTAATATATTTCATTACCATTTATTTATTATGAATATCTCTTGTGTTAAGAATTTGTATATTTTGACATATTTTGCAATATGAAATAATCATACATAAAATTAACCTATTTGATCTACTTTAATATATAACATCAATGGATTTCAATCTACTTCAATAGAAATGAAGTCGCGTAATACAACAGGTCTATATTTTTTTTGTAGGTTGGTAATATTGTAGTAGGGTGCTTATTTTGATAAATTGAATTTGAGATAACTACAATAATTACTTTTTCACAATCAATCATTGCACATGGCATGTCGTAAATAATAATAATAAAAAGAAAAATTTTTTTTTGATTCTGTACGTACCCAAAAAAAAGTAAAAATGTATAAAACCTTTTTTCGTTTTCTCATCTCAACATATATTTGTTAAAAACATGTAACCTTATTAATTACTGCAAAAATTTTTTAAATTTGTGTAAACCATTTTTCTTTCTTTTCTCTTCTTCGAAGGGTAAATTCCTTTTTCGTGCAGGGGGTGTATGTGGCGTTGTATCACAACACACATTAAAATTTTCATAATTATTGAATTTTGATAAAAAAATATATAAAATCAAAAAAATACAAAAATCAATACACAGAGCCACCTGTTGAGGAATTTATCTAGTTCTCTACAGTGACCTGAAATGAGGAATCGGTTTGCACATAGAATGAATAGTTGCGTGTTTCAGAAACCTTTTATTGTTCAATTGAAAAAACTTGTTTACAAAAAAAAATTTATTTTTAATTATATAATTTACTGTATGAAACATCTAGAATTTTTATAAACAGAACGAAAGTTAAACATCGCTTTATCAAAATTCGCTCTCTTTTAATTCCATCCACCGAGGAAGAAACATCTTCTAACGGAACTTAAAAAGTCGATTCGAATTTTAACTTTCGTCCTGCACATTCGAATTTTTGTATTATTGTGAAACAATTTTCAACGATTATTGTAACATTTTACTTTCATTGTAAAAATAACTGTTTGTGAAATTTGAAATTGGATTTGTAACCACTGGAGAATTTATATTTCAAAATTAAAATATTGGAGAAACGAATTGTCGATTTTTTTTTATTTATTTAATTCGTTTTAAACATTGAGCCCTATCCTTGGACGGACTTGGGGAAAAAGCCTCCGGGAGAATTATTTTCTTGAAATTTATTGGTACTGCCGGATTCGTGATTTTTAATCCTCGTGGCATTCCGCCCGAATAGTTAAGGCTCACACCACCACGGAAGCTAATTGGTAAGTTGATTTATATTTTACGGGTTTTTACGTCGCCCTGAATCATTACCTACTAGTTCCAATTCCTTTCTGTACCCTCCAGCGTTTCTCATCCGCGAATTTCACACAATTCAATCTGCCCGATCCGGACAAGAACTTTATTGATTAGTTGGAGTTTTATTTACAACTCCTCCCTTTTGCCTAGTTTTTTTTTATTTTATTTTTTTTAACCCTTTGTCGACAAAAGGGAATCTATCTTAACCATTAGTGGGGTACTTTGAATTCACGGCACAATTTTTATAAAATTTATGGGCCCAGCAACCTGCCATCTCTCGAAATAGAAATTTGGGGTCCCACTACTGGTTGGCGGAGCGAAAAACTACTGGATCCGTGTGTGCTAATTCCGCTCCCCAATAACCCCAAAGGGATTATTTGGCTATCACTACGCCACAATACATATATATATATATATATATATATATATATATATATATATATATATATATATATATATATATATATATATATATATATACATATATACATATATATATATGTATATATATATATATATATATATATATATATATATATATATATATATGTATATATATATATATATGTGTGTGTATGTAAATATATATATATATGTATATATGTATGTATATATATATATATATATATATATATATATATATATATATATATATATATATGTATATATAAATTTTATTTAGTGAATATCATTTTCGGATTCTGGGGACCACAAAACATATTTCTGTTATAGTCTCTGGCTTAGGTCGCGGCATGAAAGCGACGGTAATAGCTGAATTTCTATTCTGGAAATTCGCTAAAATGTAACTAAATTAATATTAATAGATTTGAGCGTTACTTTATGGTATTCCATATTTGTAAATAATAAACAAATATTTTACTTCGCAAAAATACCACTTTTATTTTGAAACTGTGACAATATTGTCAATATTGAAACCGTCAGTTCATTTGAACTGACGGTTCGAAACAATATTGTCACAGTTTCAAAATAAAAGTGGTATTTTTGCGAAGTAAAATATTTGTTTATTATTAACTAAATTAATTTCGTTTTCGCATTATTCAAAGTAAAATTTGAAATTTAGGCAATGTTGGCTGTGTTTAGAAACTTAGGATATTCCACATCTATTTTTAGATATACATATATATCAAGTGCGCTGTTGGTTGAAAGGCCTTATTGTACATATATATATATATATATATATATATATATATATATATATATATATATATATATATATATATATATATATATATATATATATATATATGTATATATTTATATGTATATATATATACATGTATATATATATATATATATACATATATATATATATATATATATATATATATATATATATATATATATATATATATGTATATATAAATTTTAGTCAATATCATTTTCGGATTCTGGGGACCACAAAACATATTTCTGTTATAGTCTCTGGCTTAGGTCGCGTCCTGAGAGCGACGGTAATAGCTGAATTTCTATTCTAGAAATTCGCTAAAATGTAACTAAATTAATTTCGTTTTCGTATTATTCAAAGAAAAATTTGAAATTTAGGCAATGTTGGCTGTGTTTAGGAACTTAGGGTATTCCACATCTATTTTTAGATATACATATATATCAAGTGCGCTTTTGTTTGAAAGGCCTTATTGTAGCAAATATAAAATATGAACTAATACGAGTATTCACCGAATATAGTATTAATTGCTAGCCTACAACGAATTCTTTCTGTATAATACGGTAGATAACAATTTTTCAGAAAGTGTTTTAAACTGTTCATATGCATCTAATAAAACATAAAAAAAATTAATTTTTAATTAAGTTTATTGATAGTGCACAAAAAATAGGTTTTTAAAATTTGTTTGAAACTTCCCGGTAAAATACACACTTTTTTCCAGTATTACGTCACGTCTAAGTATTATCAAAAATAAACAACAGATTCTTAGCAATATCGTGAAACATTCGCAACATTCACAATTCGTAATTCGAAGACTATTATTGATGACTATTTTATTATACAGTAGAACTTGGATAATTCGAACGTCTTTAATTCGAAATTTCTTTTAATTCGAAGTTTTAGGTTGGTCCCTTGAACATTATATGTAACAAAATCATAGATAATTCGAAGTTAAACTTCTTTAATTCGAAGTTTTTGCTTCAATACTAAAAGTAAAATTTTAGAAAATACTGTACTGCAAATGAGGTTGCCTTCCGAGATTCAACCAATGCCTCGAGAGGGTCACATGGCTTGGACACGTGATCTAAAATTACTGGCGCGCTTCCACCTTCCGAGAATTCATATTTCCGGTACACTGATTGCAAATTGTCTGATGTCGATCTATACTCATCCACTCAGTGCAGTCTGTGTCGGTCTGTTGTTGCAGTAGTGTACCTCCGATTGTCACAGTGTTTCTAGATCACTTTTTGTTTTGTTTGTGCGAGTTATCACAATGGGTTTGAGTAAGTCACGCGCTCAGTACAAGGCATTAACATTTTCTGAAAAAGTTGATGTTATTCGCGAAGTGGTACAAGGTTTAACGAAAAAATGTGACATTGCTAAAAAGTATGGAATAGCACCCAACACAGTGTCTACTTTTCTGAAAAATAAGGACAAAATATTGAACAGTGCTTTGAGTGGAAATAAGGACCGTAAAAGAGCAAGAGAAACAGATAACCCAGAAGTGGATGAATGTGTGCTTAAGTGGTTTAAGCAAGCTCGGGACAAAAACATTCCATTATCAGGGCCCATTATTCGAACAAAGGCAGAAGAGTTTGCAGTAGGTTTAGGGAAAAATGATTTTAAAGCCAGTGTCGGTTGGTTGAACGGTTTTAAAGAAAGAAACAACATTACCTTCAAGTCTGTCTGCGGTGAAAGTGGGAACGTAAATCAAGAAGCTACAAATGTTTGGAAAGATAATGTTGTATAAATGATTGAAGAAACCCCGACGAAAGACATTTATAACGTAGACGAAACGGGTTTGTTTTTTAAATGTACTCCGGACAAAACATTAACTTTTAAAGGAGATCGTTGCAGTGGAGGAAAAAACAGTAAGGAAAGAGTAACTTTGTTAATTGGAGCCAATATGGACGGCACCGAAAAGTTACCTTTACTGATGATAAGCAAATCCGCAAATCCAAGATGTTTCAAAAATGTCAAATCCAAACCAGTCGAGTACAGATCGAATAAAAAAGCTTGGATGACATCAGAGCTCTTTGAAGAGTGGCTGTTAAAACTCGACAAAACCTTCTGTAAACAGAACAGAACAATCATCTTATTTATTGACAACTGTACAGCGCATAATTCTATTCCAACCATGAGTAATGAATGATAAGGTTATTTTTTTCCCCTAACATGACGTCAGTTATACAGCCAATGGATCAGGGCATTATCAAAAATTTTAAGCATTTTTACCGATGACTTGTTGTACAAACACTCTTGATAGATGCATTGGAAAAAACCGACAAAAGTTCAAAAATCGACATCCTTCAAGCAGCAAGAATGTGTCACACTGCATGAGGTCAAGTTTCTCAAACAACAATAGCCAATTGTTTTAAAAAAGCTGGATTTGTTAAGAAATCTGAACAGAATCCTAGTGAACTTTTAGAAGAAGATGTTCCTCCTACACCTGTCGGATGGGAAGCCACGGCGCCTGTTACGTTTGAAAAGTTTGTTAATTTAGACGAACAAGTAGCAGTGTGTGGAGAACTTTCTGATTAAGACATTTTAGCAGAAGTGAAAAACAAAAATAATACGGAATTGTCGGATTTAGAAGAAGAGCAAGATGAAATTGAAAAGCCCGCAATCCCTACAACGTCAGAGGCCCTTCAGCATTTGTGTGAGTTTCGAAAGTATGTTGAAAGGCAAAACAATGTAAGTGAAGCTGTTTTTCATTCTCTAAATGTACTTGAGGACTTTGTGAACCTTAAAAAAATCAATTTTACAAAGCAATCAATTATTTCTCAATACTTTGTTAAACTTTAATTATTTATTAGCTTAAACTTGCCACTAATGTTTACTGTAGTACTGTGAATAAAACGTAATAAAACGTTTCACTTGTAAAAAAAATTGTAAGTGTTATTATTTTAAGCCTTTTGAGAGCCTAAAACTTCAAAAAAAAGTCACAACTTTCATAATTCGAAGTTTTGGGTAATTCGAATTTTTCCACTGGTTCCTTCAGCTTCGAATTATCCAAGTTCTACTGTATAATAAAATGAAGAAAAGGGTGGATAAATTGTACATTTAACAATTTGATTAAATTTTTAAAAATAATGATTACATTTTAGTTTTCAAGGTTTCAAAAATTTTTAATATAATTTTTAATTATACATAGGAGTAGCGTAAGCTGATATTTCTGACTACGTTATTTTAACGTAAATTTTGTAATTTTATTTAATTAAAATTGCTATAATTTTAGATGATATAATCCATAAAAGGCAATATTCAGTATTCTTATAATTTAAGTAATCACTTAAAAATCAAAATTAATTTTTGTTTCATCTACCCAATCGTGTAACGTACACTCGAAAATATACAGTATATTAAATTTTCAATCGTTAAGGTATCTAACGTAATTATGTAAAAAGAAATCGCTTTGATTAAATATAGCCGGATATTGTCAATAAGAAACAATAAAAACAGTATAAATAACTATCAGTAGTATAACAATAAATTAAATACAACTCTGTATTTTATAAAACACTTTAAAATGATTTTACTTGTTATTAGTTTAAATTGTCTTGTTTATCTGTTATCAGTAAAATTATGGACTTATACAGGTCAACTCATTACTTAAATATTCAACAAATAAAAATTAAAGAGAAAAATTATAAAAGAAGTGAATTTAAAACATAATTTTTAATTTTTAATATTAAAATTGTTCTAAATAAAATGAATATTTTAATTTTTTCGTAAATTTTACAGTGTTTCATATAAGTTTCTTTTTTTTATAAAAAAAAATTATAACAATGGCAAAAAAGTGGCGTGAAATGGACAATATATTTGGTGCATTCATCAGAAAATTACATAAGTTAGTAAAATTAAAAAAAACACCCAAAGCGAAAGGATACAATAAATTTATTTCGGATGATGAAAAAAGGCATGTACATAAATATTGTTTTAATAAATTTAACATTATATTTTTATACCCACTATAAAACAGTGTATTGTTCAGTTAAGGGAAGATTCACCAAAACAAAAAAATCGACCTTTTTAGTCGAATTTTTCCTTGAAAAAATTAGACTTATACAGCATATATATATATATATATATATATATATATATATATATATATATATATATATATATATATATATATATATATATATATATATATATATATTCCCGCTACCTTTTAATATGTGGAGGGCCCCCCTATGGAAGTTATAAGCTGAAATTTGGTAAGTGGGGCTCATTCCGATGCACAACAATACTATCAAAGTGGGGTCAAATTTTGGGCAAATTTTGGATCCGACCCAACATTTAAGGGGGCGGTGGGGGGCGGTAAAACAATAAAACTTATCCAAACCGGTTGGAAATAATGTTTCGGTCAATTATCTACAACATCTCCAAATTTCAGCCTCCTAGGACGATTTGGAGGGAGTAGAGGGGGAAAAAAGGATTTTGGATGGATCTAACACACCCACAGCCCCCCAGAATTAACGTAGAGTGTTGAAATTTGGTGTGTTGATAAAGTTGGTACCTAGGTTGTGATTTTTGGAGGCTTTAATATTTTACCCCCACAACCCTCATTTTTAAGGTAGAATTTCATGCTTTTTCGACGTTTTCGAAGTTTACAATAAACCCAGAGGGCTGAAATTTTGTATTCGGATTGAGTTAGTATCAAGAGGGTGCCTTTTGGGGGTCTCCACTTTTAACTCCTACCCCCACCATTCTTATACCAAAAAGAACATGATTTTTCTTGTTTTTTAACAGTTTCGTTCGGGTCAAAATCTCCCCAAATAAACCTAGAGGGCTGAAATTTTGTGTACAGGTTAAGCTAATAGCCAGACACTGCTTTTTGGAGGTTTCAACTTTTAACTCTTACCCCCACGATTTTTACGCCAGTATTTCCTTAATTTTTTTGCTCGTTTTCTAACACGTCTAGAGACTCTCTAAGGAAACCTAGAGGGCTGAAATTTTGTACGTGTATTCAGTTAGTATCCAGCTAGTACCTTTTAGGGAGTCCACATTACTTTTCCCCCCCACTTCTCCCATTTTTACATCGGAATTCAATGCTATTGTTAAATGTGTTTTAAATGCATTATTTTTATTCTAAATACAAGTAGGCGAATAGTAATTTTAAAAAATTTAAAAAAAGTGAATTTACTTTTATAACAAATGAAATACATACATACTAAGTAATTTAAAAATGTTATTAAAGTCACTGTTTATTTATAAATTAGGAATTTTGGATTTTTATTATTTATAAAATAGAAATTTTGGATTTTTTTGGAAAGAAAAATATCTTCATAAAGGCCTTCCACTTTACTATTTAAGTTCCTTTTTTAATATTTAAAAACAAAATACAAAGGCAATTGGCGGATAAGCATGGGTAGGAATGCCCTCGTACGAATTGTGTTGGTTTTTTTCCTGCTAACTGCTATCGGCACAAAATTGAAATTTACTGAGATTCAGGCCTTAAAAACTTAAAACCTTTTTTTAAAGCCCCGATCAACCGGACACTCATCATCAGTTTTAAAACCACCAAAATGACAAATCGCTTGTGGACTTTCAATTACATTTCGCTTGTAGACATTCAATACCGAAGATGAAAGAAAAAATTCGACTTCCGTGATGGGGCTCCGCTACTCACGGCGTTTTTCCTGCTAGCTGCTATAGATACAAAATTGAAATTTACTGGGATTCAGCCCTTAAAAACTTATAACCTTTTTTTAAAGCCCCGAACAGCCGGACACTCATCAACAGTTTTAAAACCACCAAAATGACAAATCGCTTGTAGACTTTCAATCACATTTCGCTTTTAGACATTCAATACCGAAGATGAAGGGAAAAATTCGACTTCCGTGATGGGGCCCCGCTGCTCACGGCGTTTTTTTTTCTATACAAATAAATATTTTATTAAAAAACTAAATATACAGCATTGTTTCTACATGTACTGAGATTATAAAAAAAATTTTTTAAAGAAAATTAAAAAATGAGCTGAGTATAAATGGCTTTGAAGTCGACACTGTGAGATTTTTCCACCTTGATGGTTCCTTGCGTTCTGAAATCTCCAGTGAACCAAAATCAAAAAATCAAGAATTTTCTGAAAATATACATATACAGCTATGGCACTAACTAGGATCTAAGAAAAAAAAATAAAAAACCAGCGAAAAATCGCATTTTGAAAATTTTCTCGACTATAAACAGCCGCCATTTTGAAAATATGTATATTACAAAACCAAAAGATCCTAGTTCCTGCCGAAATGAGGGTATCGAGGCATAATATGCATTTTGATTTATGTAGATATCTCAAATACTTTTTGAGATACATGAGGAACAACGACAAAAAACGTACTTTCCAGAAAAAAGCATTTCAAGTTTTTTTGTTTTTTTTAATTTGAATTATAGTAAAGTGCGTCCACTGAAATGCCCGTAACTTTTTGATTTTTCATTTTTTAAAAAATAAAATTTTAGGAGAATATTTCTCTTTTTATTAGCGAACCTCCCCTTAACGGAAAATAAGGATTATTTGTAAAAGTTAAAAAGAAATGAAATTGGTTTTTTTATTGGATATTTTAAAATGTCAAAATTTTCCATTAATAATATTTTGATTTTAAGATGATTTCCTCACTAGAGCACTCAAAGATTACTGAAAATTTTTTGGGTATGTTATTTGTTATTTTTTAATATTAACATAAAATATCAAAATTTGTACCAACTCTAAGGTATTAGTTTATGAGATAAAATTTTAAAAAAAAAAGTTAGAAAAGTAAAAAAAGAAACTTTAAAAAATAAGTTCATAATTAACCAATTTTAATTTGAGACAATAATTGATGGAATTTTTTGGGATTTAGTAATTTCTTAATATATAAAATATTATTATATAAAATTTGAAAGATATTTAAGTAATTTTTTTTTAAATTTTTATAATTTTAAGTTATCCGAAATTGCGAAAAATAGTTTATACGCCACAGGACTAAAGTGTTTTTTTCATCTCTCGTGTGATTTGTTGCCCTTGGACCTTTACAGCCCCTCTGGAAACAAACTTCACACTCAGGATTAAAACTCACACTTTAGTCCCTTAGTGTATAACATACTATATAGAGAGGGAGGTTATATTTTTTTTAAAGTTAACAATTTTTTTCTGAGACATACTATAGAGGTATCTGAAACATATGAAAACTTCAGCCAAATCTGTCAAGCCATTCAATAGATTTTTCGATTCTCAAAAAATAATTTTTACACCTAAGGGGTAAGTTTTTAAGGGCTGAAACTTAGTAAATTTCAATTTCATGTCGATGGCAGTTAGCAAGAGAAAAATCAACACAATTCAAATTCAATAGAAACACAATTTGTACGAGAGTTCTGTATCCTTGTACCCATGCTTATTCACCAGTAGCCTTTGTGTTTTATGTTTGTGGGAGTAAGCTAGTAAATGCAATGACAGATATGATGAATTTATAAGGATTTTCTTGTACTACAAAATCTTAAAAATGTGGAGACGTGTACTTTTTAGGGAATTTCCAAAACTGTAAATTCAGCTATTACAGCAGGCGTGATGACGCAACCTCCGGCGGAGACTATATATATATATATATATATATATATATATATATATATATATATATATATATATATATATATATATATATATATATATATATATATATATATATATATATATATATGTATATATATATATATATGTGTGTGTGTGTGTCGCCACGATAGCTTTCGAACGGAACGTTTAATGCTTATGAAATTTCGTATGGAAACTCAATTTTGATCTGGCTTGGCTAAGTTCTTTAGCCAGACACATCGGGTGCCCAGAAGTAGGTTTTCGGGCGTTTTTTGTCAAAAAACTAAGTTTTCTGTCAGAATTAAACAACTTTTTAAATTTTTTTATGCCATTGAAAAAATGAAAAAAAATTATATAGGACATGTTTTTGAATTTTTACTTTACGTAAATTAATTCCAGAGAAAAATTAAGAAATTTATTAGAAATTGACTAAAAAATTTCCAAAAGGATATTTGTTATCTTTTTTTATTATACGGACAAATTATCTCCATTTCAATTTTTAAAATGGCACATTGTCAAAAAGGAAGCTTTTTGAGTGATATGTAATTAAAAAATTTTTTTATGCCAGGTAACTGAGGATAATACTTTATCTCTCTCATTTAAGCGATTCTCAGGTATATTTTCATCTCAAATGGTTTTTTTTTAAAAACGCACACAGTTCTGTCTTTTTATGTCATGATAATTTGAAAATTATTATGTGGGCATTTACACAATATATAAAGCATAAAGTGTAAGAAATATTTTATGTAATATTCCTTATGTAATTTAATTCATTTTTGTAGGTATTTTTAAATATCACTAAAATTTGCTGAAAATATAACTTCCGTTTAAATTTTTTTTTTATTTTATTATTAAGTTGAAAAAATATTCACGGATTTTTTATTTTATTGTGTAAAGGAAACATTATGTATTTTGACACATAAGTAATAAAAATATCTTAGATAACTATGATTTTCAACTAAGTATTCTAAGAAAATTTTATAACATTACATTTTTCAATAAAAATTTATAAGTATTAATTACATTACATTTAGATTGCAATCAAATATTAAATAGGTAATTATGTTGATAAATTTAATATGTAAATAAATCATTAATTTATAATAATTAAATTTAAAGTATGAATTTGGCAGAAATTTGAAAATTTGAATTGTTTTGTTCGTTTATACTGTTTATTCGAATCTGACACAGGGGTTTGGCTTATTTGAATTTTGTATATGGTGAATGACATAATAATTAAATGAAATAAATTTTTATTCAAATAAGACAAATATGAGATTGAAAATAGTTCAATCAGCATATTCTTCAATCAGCAGCAAAGCATATTCTAATCTGTGGTATAATTAAAGAAGATTTAAACTGTGCAACTATAAGTGCTGCATGTTTACAAACGTCTCAAATAGGTCAATCTCCTCATGAAATTAGTGGCGTAATTGAAAAAAATGGTAAAATTTTGTCAATAACTTGCTCCTGTAAAGCTGTTACTGTACTGTTCTAGGTAAGGAAATAACTTAAAGAAACTGTATTAAGTAATATCTTTTCAATATTTTTTTTTTTTTAACACAATTGACATTTTCAGATATAACCTAAGTATGCTTTTCTGTACCGAAACTGTCAAGTTCAGTGTAAATAGCTAGGTACGTATCTATCAACTTGGATATCTATCAACTTCAAGGAGTAATAATTGTGTTCTTTCGTCAATGCATTTGATGTACCTATTTATTTATTAAAATGCAAATCGGTTTTGTAAAAGCAGATAGTATGAATCTGCTAAAAAATGATTCAATGATGTTTGCAAAGTTCTTTGCATGTAACTCAGATTTCTGTTCTGCCGAATTCCGGAATGTTAAAACATCTTTGTAAATATTACTTGTTATATTATACTGTTTTTCTATGTAAGTGTCAGGTATACCTAATTAGTAAAACAATAATATTGGAAAGTGTTAGGTTATGTTTTATTCCCTATGTTATACTGCCCATACTTACTGCCAAATTAAGACTTTATTGTTTTTGTTCACAGATCTATAAGAGAATCGTACGGTGAGGATGCTATTGGGTGCGTGCAGCTATACAAAGGCCCCAAAATACATGTAATATAAAATGTACAGTATGTCCAGAACATAAAGTGCACTCTAAGCCATATTCTGTCATACTTATTGTAGATGAACAAGAAGATAATGTGTTAGAGATGACATGCCATGTTTGCCCTACATTGACTGGTGGTTATAAAGATGCTGCTGCGTTTTTAATGTGGTGTCATCGTCGTAGCGAAGCGCCCTCATACACTTCAATACAATGCTATTGGAAAAAATCTACTCTAGCAAAGGTTGGATCTTCAATGAAAATAACAACCACGAAGGACATGATAAAAAAGAAGCTAAAAACTGATGAAGGCAAAAGTATTGATACAGTGACAAGTGTGGTGGAAGATTTTTTGACAGAATCAAAAAAAGAAAAATTACTACATGTCAGTACTTTAATACATGAAAATGATTTTGTTTACAGAAAAATTAATATGTTCTCATTACATTACCTATTGTGTAGTAAAAAAAGCAATGATTGTGATGAATTTTTGAAACAAATACCGTAGAGCGGGATAAATTGGGACAGGCGGGTGAATAGGGACGAAACGAAAAATATTATTCATGAACTTAATTTACAAATACTAAACGTAAATGCGAACATATATCTTACTTAAATTATAGTATAATTATTATTTTTTCGGGTAACAATAGTGACTAAGCTTGAAGTTGAATAAAAAATATTAAAAATTGAGTTTCGATTGACGTCTTCAAACAGTGCTATTTTTTGTTCCTTAAAACTTTATCTAAAAATTATTTATTTCGGTGCTCTTATGAATAAATTGTTGTTTAATCGAAAATTTAATTATTTTAGAACATATCTGAAAAAAAGAGTGCAGGCTTTTAGTTGTTTTTATTTTTTAAGAGGAAATAAAGAGGACTTGAGATTTGGGCTAAGTTGAAAGCTAATAGCGACGGAAAAGGTGTGAATAGGGACAGTATATAGGTTAATAGGGACGTTGATATCAAGTATAAAGGGACGAATGTGGGGTGATTAGGGACGTATGAAGGATGTATTGGGACATAGAAGAGAGCACTTTCAAGGTAATCAAGTCATTCGAAATTTTTATAAATACATTCAGCATAACATTTCTATACTTTATAAATTTTATTTTAGATTCTACGTTTAATTTTATAGAAAATCATAAAGTATTATTTCTTTTTTGAATGTATAAATACAAAAAGTTCGAAATTATTTTATATTAGAATTTCAATTTTGGTCGACCCTACGGGTTGTCCCCATTTACTCTTTTCTCGTCTCTTTTGACCCCAATTTTTCATAGAGAAGAAATTATACGATTTTTGTTAATTTTTCAAAAACCACCGATATTTTTAAATTTTTAGTCGAATTTTTCCTTGAAAAAATTAGACTTATACAGTTTATACGACAAGAACGGCGAGAGGCGAGAGTAGGGGCGCTATCCGTTTTCGGACCCGTAGAACACGAATATGTAAAAAAAAATGTCTGATATATATATATATATATATATATATATATATATATATATATATATATATATATTTTTTTTTTCTTTTTTTCGCGCTACCTTTTAATATGTGTAGGGCCCCCCTATGAAAGTTAAGAGCTCAAATTTGGTAAATGGGGCTTATTCCGATGCACAACAATACTATCAAAGTGGGGTCAAATTTTGGGCAAATTTTGGATCCGACCCAACATTTAAGGGGGTGGTGGGGGGCGGAAAAGCAATAAAAATTTTCCAAACCGGTTGGAAATAATGTTTCGGTCAATTATCTACAACATATCCAAAATTCAGTTTCCTAGGATGATTTGGAGGGAGTAGGGGGAAAAAACGATTTTCGCTGGATCTAACACGCCCCCAGCCCTCCATAATTAACGTAGAGGGTTGAAATTTGGTGTGTTGATAGAGTTCATACCTAGGTTGTGCTTTTTGAAGGTTTTAATATTTTATCCCCACCCCCCTCATTTTTAAGCTACAATTTCATGCTTTTTCGACGTTTTCGAAGTTTGTCGCACAGGTCACCCAAATAAACCTAGAGGGTTGAAATTTTGTATTCGGATTGAGTTAGTATCAAGAGGGTGCCTTTTGGGGGTCTCGACTTTTAACTCCTACCATTTTTATACCCAAAAGAACATGATTTTTCTTGTTTTTTAACAGTTTCGTTCGGGTCAAAATCTCCCCAAATAAACCTAGAGGGCTGAAATTTTGTGTACAGGTTAAGCTAATAGCCAGACACTGTTTTTCTGAGGTTGCAACTTTTAACCCTTACCCCCACGATTTTTACGCCAATATTTCCTAAATTTTTTGGCTTGTTTTCTAACACGTCTAGAGACTCCCTAAGGAAACCTAGGGGGCTGAAATTTTGTACGTGTATTCAGTTGGTATCCAACTAGTACCTTTTAGGGAGTCCACATTACTTTTCCCCCCACTTCTCCCATTTTTACATCGGAATTGAATACTATTGTTAAATGTGTTTTAAATGCATTATTTTTATTCTAAATACAAGTAGGCGAATAGTAATTTTAAAAAATTTAAAAAAAAGTGAATTTACTTTTATAACAAATGAAATACATACATATTAAGTAATTTAAAAATGTTATTAAAGTCACTGTTTATTTATAAATTAGGAATTTTGGATTTTTATTATTTATAAAATAGAAATTTTGGATTTTTTTTGAAAGAAAAAATATCTTCATAAAGGCCTTCCAGTTTACTATTTAAGTTCCTTTTTTAATATTTAAAAATAAAACACAAAGGCAATTGGCGGATAAGCATGGGTAGGAATGCCCTCGTACGAATTGTGTTGGCTTTTTCCCTGTTAACTGCTATCGGCACAAAATTGAAATTTACTGAGATTCAGCCCTTAAAAACTTAAAACCTTTTTTAAAGCCCCGATCAACCGGACACTCATCATCAGTTTTGAAACCATCAAAATGACAAATCGCTTGTGGACTTTCAATTACATTTCGCTTGTAGACACTCAATACCGAAGATGAAAGGAATAATTCGACTTCCGTGATGGGGCTCCGCTGCTCACGGCGTTTTTTTGGATACTGTGATAAAGTGACCATCTTCGCGTAAATTTTTAATATATTAAAGATTAGGTACCCATAAAATAAATACAGAAAAATACGGTGTGAAGTCTGAACGCGTCCCTCTTCACCTCTGTCTACGGTAACACATTTTTTTAATGACATAAATATTAGAGACGCAGGAAAAGAGACCAGGAATCAACATAGAAGTGGATTATGGTACGAGTGACGCTATGGAAGAATTACTGCTTCAAAGTGTTTTCAAGTAAGCAAGTACAAAACCACTGATGGTACTCTGGTCGCAAGTATTCTTGGAGCAAGGACCATAGAAACAACTGCAATAAAACGAGGTTTGGAAGATGCTGTAAGAAAAACTGTAGAGGAAAAATTGGGCAAAAAAATAGGAAAATGTGGATTATTTATATCTGAACAGAATCCTGTGATTGCAGGCTCACCTGATGGTATTTGTGAAAAAAATTATACAATAGAAATTAAGTGCCCTAGTAGCAAGAAAACTGAAAAAAATTATATTAAAAATGGTGCTATCACTAAACAATATTATGCACAAGTGTAAATACAAATGTATTGTGCAAATTTGAATAAAATTTACTTTTGTGTTGCAAGCAGTGATTTTGAAAAAGACAATAAAGTTGATATTATACAGATTGACTATGACCAAAACTATGTGTCGGAACTGCTCCATAGTGTTATCTCTTTTTGGAAACAAAATATTTTTCCAATTTTATATGAAACTGTAAAAATATAATAAAACAAGTAGTTCAAATATGTAAATTTTTTATTTTATCCTTTTTAAGTTAAGTAATTCAAAATTACAATTAGCACTAATTAATTTACAAACATTACAACTACATTTATGAGCAAAAATATGGAATCATCCACGTGTCTTCCAACTTACTATCATCATAGAAAGTTATAAAAAAAAAAAAAAATTGGTATCATTTTGTAGCGCATTCATTAGTCTTCAAAATTATTTAGATTTCAGTAATCACCTCAATTGATTCTGTACTGAAAATACGTTGAAAGAAGCTGGGGTGATTCCATATTTTTGCTCGTAAGTATATTTTATACTGCAGAAACATAAGGTATTAGGAAGTACCAATAGCATTATTGTTTATTTATAGACGAATCATTCCTATGTATACCTCTATTATAAATGACATTAATATCCTTAAAGAAATGTTAAAGTCTTTTAATTATACAGGGTGTAAAATAAATAACTATCGTCCTTTTGAGGGTGATTCACAGCACCCCATAGACACTAAAACCACAGGAATTTTTTCGAAATTAACAGTTTGAGAAAATTTCAAATTGATTGGCTACATGATGTTTCAAAATTTTTCTAGGGATGGCACTGACTAAATTATGCATAAATACTTTCTTAATATCAAAGGTATACAAATTAATTTTATTGACTAAAATTCAATAAAATTTTGTAAACATGTTAAGGTCGTACACGTGTTTCGCAGATTTTTTTTTAAAAATCGAAAATTTATTTTACAAATATGGTCAGAACTGGCTTAAAAAAAATTTTAAGGGCCCGTTTTTGACCCATATTAAATATCAAATTTTTTCTGTTAAAAAACATTTTTGGTTCAAATTTATTGGCGAATATTAATTACATAGATGAGATCTACCCACTGTTTTCATAACGGGATTTATATACTTTACACCCTGTATAATTAAATTAAAATTATATTTTTCATAATTAAATCAATATTGCATTTTACATTTGTATTAAAAAATAATTATTTGATTAGGGAATCTTGCAGATTTATAAGAGCACAAGCTGTTACAATACACTCATCGAGAACTGGAATTAAATTAGAGTTGACAACTGAATGAGGTTTCAGTATACTAAATTCACGAATTTTGCGTATCACTCTCTTTACGTGAATTCTAAGGCTTGCTATTTGTTTGGTTAGCCTGACTTCCCATTTCGTAAGTTTGGAACCACTACTAACACTTGGAGGCCTCGTCAAAGTGAAATTTCTTTGTTTTAAATAAAGTTCAATATGTTTGAACTCTCTGTCTGCTAAAATACAAGTTTCAGGTTCTTACCTATCCAAAAACTTACAATGTTCAACTAAATCCACATCACTAATCCTACCCCCATATCCACCAGACACAAAACTAATCAGTCCATCAGCTGTACAAGCAACTAAATATTTAATTATATTTGCTTTTTTATATTCATACCAGGTTATTGCTTGACGTACAGCTATTGTTGGCTTGTGAAAGTGCTAACCCAAAATCGACAGCCAATTGTGAAAACGTTCTGTTAAGTCTTATTTTTGTCAAATACAATAAAATTTGTTGTTCTGTTGTACGAGTATGCTTCCTTATAATTTCTACCAAAAAATAAAGTTCCCTAGGAATTCCCAGATACAGTCTGCTATTTTTCTTAATTTTAGATAAGTGTTTTGGTAATTTAACTTTTGTTCTTCTAGTTGAAATTCCTCAGATAATTGAAATTCCTCAGTGAACATTTTTCTGTAAATTTTATGTCACAGTGACAGAACTGAAAGTCACATGTTACATAAAATGTGAGTCACATGTGACTCACATGTAACTTACAATTTCCCGTAACTGTAAGTTACAACATGTAACTTACAATTAAACGTAACAATGTGACGTAACATTGTTATGTTCTTGTTACGTTTCAGGAAAATATAACTTTGATGTTACCTTATAGATAAAAATACGCCTTACGCCTTCTTTTGCAAAAAGCAAATTCAAAATTCCCTTTTTTTGTTTCTTATTAACATTACATACACATACATATTACCAACTTATTGTTCATATACATACACCTAAATTATTATTGTTTTTTTTCTTTTTTTTTTTTGACTGTTGCAGGATTCGATCCATTATTCAAGCTGAAGCATCATTTAAATTATCGACAGTCTTAACCACTAGACCAAACTCACTTATTTATTATCATCGTTATATATTAATATATATCACAAAATAGTAAATAAAGCCTTACAAGAATTTTCATAAGAGTTTCATTTTCAAATTAATTATTGTAAACAAAATTAACTGTTTTAACGACGTATTGACGTTTTTTAATGAAATGTCACAATCATGATTCTTTTGTTATGTTATTGTGACGTATCAGTATTAATAAAACATTTCACTTGTCACTTTTGTGAAATGTTTTGTTACCATATTAATTTTAAATGTATCAATTCGCGAGGAGTTATCAATTTAAAGATTCCTGCAGTTAATAGGTCACAAAAACATAACATAAGAGTACTGTTGTGACGTTTTGTTGAAAGTAACATTGTTAGGTCATGGGGACATAACAAAAGAGTCATGATTGTGATATTTCAATAAAGTAACGTTGATACGTCACAAAAACATAACATAAGAGTCAGTTCTGTGAGGTTTTATCAAAGTAACATTGTTAGGTTGCGAAGACATAACATAAAAGTCACACTGTGACGTTTTATCAAAGCATCCTTGATACATCATCTAAACGTAACATAGCAGTCACAAATGTGACATTTTATTACAGTCACAATGGCATGTAACTGTTATGTAACATACAGGTAACAATTAGGTATATAACATAAAACTCTAATTTTATATAATTGTTATATCACCCATAAGTCAACAAAGTTACGTAACTTGTTATTTCCTTGTTACATCACATTTACATTCTATGTTCACTGGGGTAAAGTGCATTCACATGACATGGATGGTGTAAGTGACAGTTCACTATTAGATTTTTCTTCAAATATAACTGAAAATTTTCACGTGCATTTACGTTTTATACATTTCTGAATAATTTTGGTTTCGTGTCTGTCTATCCGTCTGTGTGTCGCAAGATTGCACCAAATAAGCAAAGAAATTATGTAACTTGGTTCCTAAATGGTCCCCTACGAATTTCATCGCAATCGGAGTAACGGTAACTATGGCACTACCGTAACCTTCTATTGAGGTACCAAGTGGTATAACTTCCGAACGATTTGATTCTTTTTAATGAAATTTGCAAAAATTTTGAGGTTTGGTTGCTAAATGGCTTCTTACGAATTCCATTGCAATCGGAATAATTTTGGCCACGGCGCTACCATGAAAATCCAATAAATATCTATATCTTTCTTGCTTGTAAATCCATTTCCCTAAATTTTTGATCCGTCCGTCCGTCTGCCTGTCTGTCTGTATATCGCCAGTTTGCACCAAGTAGCATAACTTCTGAACTATTCCATTGTTTTTAATGAAATTTTCAGAAATTATACAGTTTCGTTCCTAGATGGCCCCTACGAATTTAATCGAAATTAGAGTAACGGTAGCTACGCCGCTACCATATCATTCCATTAATATACTAAATTGCACCAAGTGGCATAACTTCTGAACTATTCAATTCTTTTTTATGAAATTGTCAGAAATTATGCGATCTGATTCGTAAATGGTCCCCTACAAATTTCATTGTATTCGGAGTAATAGTATCCACGGCGCTACCATGAAATCCCATTAAATGTCAATATCTTATTTGCCACACCCCATTGGCAGCATGTTTTCTTGTATTTTTGATCATCTGTCTGCCTTTGTAAGCCTGTTAAAAGTCACAGGCCCAAAAAAAACGGTGCCAATGATTCAAAGACAACTATTAGTTCGACTGAACTAAAATTGGATGTATTCTCTTTATTATGATGTTTTTTGTAAGACTGTCTAGAATTAAGTACACTTAATTTATAACGATACATTTTCTGAAAAAAGTGCTTAGGACCAAAGTTATAGAGTTCAAAGTGATGCACTTGATGATGACTTTGAAGTTGACCTTGGAGTCAATTTTCAAAGTCATTTGAAAATCATTTAAGATTTTTCAAAACGAGTAGTTTACTTTTCATCCCTAAATGGTTCAAAGTATATTCAAACGAAATTTACGTGCAAGATAGAAAATAAGTAATCAAGAAGTAATTTTGGAAAATACTTGCTCAACGGCAATCGGGAAAATAATAGTTAATCATATGTTCAATTGAAGTCTTAATAAGATAACTACAGAGTAGCAATAAAAATTTTAAAAAATTTTGAAAATTTCTAATATAGCATAAAGTTAATGTTTAACTTACAAGTGGAGTGATATTAAATGTTTTCTTAACTTTACTTCTAAAATTACTTACATAAATGTTTTCTTCTATTTTTTTCTATAAATTTGCGCCTATTTTTCCATTACGTCAGGTTTTTGTTTTTTTTAGAAAAATAACGCAATAAATCAATTTTGAAGATAGATTGAATCAATACATGAAATTACTGCTTATAGGTACAGGATATGGTCAAAGTTCGGCAACGGCTAATCATTTTCAACTGACCTTGAAAATCGATTTCAAGGTCGACTTCAAGGTCACCATCAAGTGCATCACTTTAAATTCTAGAAATTTGGTACTCATCACTTTTTTCAGAAAATATATCGTTTCAGAAATATTTAGCCATAACTGTTTTCATCTACAGGGGTTGAAGGGTGTTTTCTACCCCTAAAAAGCGTATTTAGCCGAAATAAAAAACACGTATTTAATATTTTTCGCTGTTTAATAAGTATGTTAAGTTTCATTCAAATTGGCGAGTATTAGTTGGGTAGTGTTATTTGTCAGAATGTTTTGCCGATCTAGTTTTTTCAATATTTCTTTGCTCGTTTTCAGAATTTGTAATTTAATTTCTACGGACAAATAACTCATTTTTTTCTTCGATTTGAGTAACTTTTATTTGCTGATGTTGACCATTAATTGATCGAAACAAACCAAATATTTTTCAATGATTTTTTTAGCGAATTTCGAAAATTTTGAAAATTTTTTCATCGTTAGTAAGTTAAAGTATTTGAATTAATTAAGTAATTAAATGATGTCCACAAGAACCTTACGGACTGCCATAAGTTATATGAGATCCCTAGGACCCTTTTTTTACTGTTAGGAGAAACTTTTTACTAAAATTATTTTAGATGAATAAAGGTTATGTTGTATGAGTTCCGCCAGGGTTTACTGATCCCATTATTGTAAAAAATAAAATAACCGACCCATTTTGAAAATTTTTTCACTGCTACAGAGCTAAACTGTTTTAGATAGATATAAATTACGTTATGCAAGGTCTGCTAGGGTCCATGGGACACAAAAGTGTCAAAAATAAACTAACCAACCGATTTTGAAAATTTTTCCACTCTTAGAGAACTAAATTATTTTAGATGGATACAACTATGCT
The DNA here is from genome assembly GCA_035578155.1 of Brachynemurus nebulosus. Lineage (NCBI taxonomy): Eukaryota > Metazoa > Arthropoda > Insecta > Neuroptera > Myrmeleontidae > Brachynemurus > Brachynemurus nebulosus. Next base: position 10,512,579 of record JAPWDM010000016.1, read on the forward strand.
ACACAAAGTCCGTTCGAGTTCTTGGGTCCCAAAAATATCAAAACTAATTACCCAGCCGATTTTAAAAAATATTTTACTCTTAGAAAGCTAAACTATTTTAAATAGGTACAGTGCCCAATATTTGGAAATTCGCTATGTTATGCAGATGCTGCGACAGGGGTATTCTTAGTTAATTGTGCTTCATTTTTTTGCACAAAATTTTAAAAATATTTTCTTAAAAAACGGTGGCAACCCTAGTCACAAATATACCTATAAATAGTTATCCTAGTAAAAAAGAAAACCACCCATAAAACCTATAAGTCTACCAAGTACTTAATACATTAATATTTTTTTTTTCTTTTTTGTATACTCGTATATCAACATCTGAAAACATTTCAATCCCTTTTTGGCAATCCTGGCAAAATTAAAACACTTTTCTAAATTTTTTTATTGTTAAAATCGAAACGTTCTTTTGAAAATGGTTAAAATTACCCTTAGACTTAATACTAGAAATTACAACAATATTTTTTTTGGGATATATAAATTTCACGAAGAATTTTTTCAACCTTCTCCCAAATTGCGTGGACTAGCTTTATAGAAGGATGGACATAATGAAACCAATATCTTCTATTTCATAGCTTTTCTTTATTAAAATTGCCAAAATATTTTCGATATGTTTAATATCATCTTCAGTGGCTAAACATCAAAAAAAAAAAAAAAAAAAAAAAAATTTAACAACGTAATAATAAACAATAACATCATTTTTATATATTTACAATTCTTCGTTAACTTATACTATTATTTTTTAGGTTATAAGCTACATATTGGATAGGAGGATTATTTATTTATTTTTGTAAAAACAACATCACAAATTCTTGTTGTTTTTACAAAAATAAATAAATAATCCTCCTATCCAATATGTAGCTTATAACCTAAAAAATAATAGTATAAGTTAACGAAGAATTGTAAATATATAAAAATGATGTTATTGTTTATTATTACGTTGTTAAAATTTTTTTTTTTTTTTTTTTTTGATGTTTAGCCACTGAAGATGATATTAAACATATCGAAAATATTTTGGCAATTTTAATAAAGAAAAGCTATGAAATAGAAGATATTGGTTTCATTATGTCCATCCTTCTATAAAGCTAGTCCACGCAATTTGGGAGAAGGTTGAAAAAATTCTTCGCTTAATACTAGAAAATTGAGAAAAAACAGGTCAATTAGATTTTTTTACGTAGATTTTATTTGTTATGATTTAGTTATAAAATTAATTAATATTAGATTACCCAGGTATGATAATAAAGAACACATTTTTTGTATGCCATATCATAACAATAAATGGCTCGCATCCGATTTGCGTACTTCCCCTTAAATTACAGGTAAAAATCTGATTATGGTTTAAGCAATCGAAAGCTAACTCCTGGAACATTTCAGTTTTTTTTTTAAGTGAAAGTTAATTGTGGGTTATAAGCCGCACTGATGAAAAAATGAAAATTTAATTCAATTTAATTAAAGCTGTATTTCTTATCGTTTCCGAAATTCCCATTCTGATAAAATTCTGTAGATCTCAATTAATACATAAATAGTGAAAAAAAAAAAACTTTTTCAGGTACTTTCGCCTTTTGGAAAATGGGAATGAAAATTATTTTACAACATAAGTTGCAACATTTTATTCTTAAGCCCTGTTTGCAAAATATTAGACTTCAAACTGGCATTTCCTTTTGCCATTTCCCAATGTCTATTTTAAATGAATTTTATGAACCATTTTACCCAGCCCTGTTTTAACTTAACCAGATTTATTGAGAAAATGAAACCAACTCCCAAGTTAATTTTTTCCATTCATTTTTAAAGTTACAAAACAGACTAAATAAAAGAGTTAGACCGCCTACACCACAAACAATATTAAATATGTAAACATGTAATGACGACTAATGAGTAATGAAATGAGTAAAATAACTATCAGCAACATTACTTTTTACATACATACATATATTGTAGATTAGCAATTTTTAACTGTTTAATTAAATTGATTAAAATTATTTTTATCTATTTGCAGATTTTTAGATGATTATTATACAATAAATCAACAACAAAGCATAGAAAAATTCATTCCATTTCCACAATCATACAGTTATGACTGATTTGTGCATTAAAAAGGTAAGAAAAACAAAATTAATAAACAGTTCTTTAATTTGTTCTGTAGTATTAAACCATAGGTATATATTATTAATTGGAAGCCGACATTTTCGAAGAAGTCAGGACCGTACTTACTGCACAAAATTATATGAAACTGTGCACATTTAAATGAATGCAACTAGCCAAAAATTTAATTTTTCGCCGTTCAAAGTACTAACGATATTTTTTATTAAACAAAAAAAAGAAAATTTAAAAAAAATTGTAATTATTAAAAACTTGTTCAAAATTTAGACGGTCCACCATAATAGATATTTGCTAAAAATTTTATTATTATTGAAAAGCAAATTTTTAATAAACTGTTTCTGTCTCTTAAATTGAAAGCACAAAAAAATGATAGACTTATTGTTTGTTTAATTTAAAATGATTAAATGAAGTATGTAATATGAGCAAAGCCACAAAATACAGTCGGATATTTTAATTATATAGTCTTTTCAGCGAAGTAAGAACATACAAAATTTAACATGAGAAAAAATTGTTGGGATCAGAGTATACTTGTTTGTTATGGGTATCATTTTTATCCGTAGTTATCCATAGTTACTAAAATTTTCTTTAATTTTTCTTTAAACAAAGCAATAGGTGTCCAATTTTCTATTAAGCAGTACTATTTGTTAATAAATATTCAACATTAGATTAAGATTTATTAATACGTAGTTATTTCAATAAATTTACTGCTACTATCTTTTAATTAATTCTAAACATTATTTTGACGCGATATTATTTAAAATTTTGTTAAATATTTAATAATAATAAAATAAAGCACCCCTAGATCATAACAAATTTTCCCTGTATTAAAATGTATATGTTCTTAGTTGCTTGAAACACCCGATATGATGTCACCAGCGTTGTGCTTATCTAGATGACGTTATCTGAAATTTTGTCTAGATAATGTTTTTATTATCTATTTTATCTATATATTTTTAAAAGAAGTTATCTTTTATTAAGCGAAGGTAGAAGATGAGATAATAACAATGCTTCTTTTTTTTCTAAAAAAAGGAAATTGAAGCTAAATTCACCATTTCTTTGTATTCCTTGACCGACCAGATAAATTTTGACACTTTCTTAAGAATTACAAAAATGTTAAGCAACTATTTAATATTAAACAGAATTTTTGTTGCCTGGAATTGTTTCCGAAATTAAATGAAATAACATTAGGTCGTGTAACATGAAATGTCGTTTTCGGACTACTTCGTCTACCATATGTAATTCACCCAGTGAACATTTTTCTGTAAATTTTATGTCAAAGTGACAGAACTGAAAGTCACCTGTTACATAAAATATGAGTCACATATGACTCACATGTAACTTACAATTTCCCACTTATAAACGTAACAATGTGACGTAACATTGTTATGTTCTTGTTACGTTTCAGGAAAATATAACTTTGATGTTACCTTATAGATAAAAATACGCCTTACGCCTTCTTTTGCAATAAGCAAATTCAAAATTCCCCTTTTTTGTTTCTTATTAACATTACATCACATATTACCAACTTTGTTCATATACATACACCTAAATTATTACTGTTTTTTTTTCTTTTTTTTTGTTGACTGTTACAGGATTCGAACCGTTATCCAAGCTGAAGCATCATTTAAATTATCGACAGTCTTAACCACTAGACCAAACTGACTTATTTATTCTCATCGTTATATATTAATATATATCACAAAATAGTAAATAAAGCCTTACAAGAATTTTCATAAGAGTTTAATTTTTAAATTAATAACAAAATTAACTGTTTTAACGACGTATTAACGTTTTTTTAATGAAATGTCACAATCATGACTCTTTTGTTATGTTTTTGTGACATGTCAATATTAATAAAACATTTCACTTGTCACTTTTGTGAAATGTTTTGTTACCATATTAATTTTAAATGTATCAATTCGCGAGGAGTTATCAATTTAAAGATACCTGTAGTTAATACGTCACAAAAACATAACATAAGAGTACTGTTGTGACGTTTTGTTCAAAGTAACATTGTTAGGTCATCGGGACATAACAAAAGAGTTATGATTGTGACATTTCAATAAAGTAACGTTGATACGTCACAAAAACATAACATAAGAGTCAGTTCTGTGAGGTTTTATTAAAGTAACATTGTTAGGTTGCGAAGACATAACATAAAAGTCACACTGTGACGTTTTATCGAAGCAATCTTGATACATCATCTAAACGTAACATAGCAGTCCCAAATGTGACATTTTATTACAGTCACAATGGCACGTAACTGTTACGTAACGTACAGGTACCAATTAGGGATATAACGTAAAACTCTAATTTTATATAATTGTTATGTCACCCATAAGTCAAAAAAGTTGCGTAACTTGTTATTTCCTTGTTACATCACATTTACATTCTATGTTCACTGGGCAGATAACTATCAACACTATTTTTAGCATTAGAGAAATGTTTAAGCGCTATTTTTTAATTTTAAATAGAATTCTTGTAGCCTGGAATCATTCCGGTCATTAATTGGAATAACAATTAGTCGTGTAATATGACTAATATGAAATGTCATTTTCCGACCACTTGGCCTACCATGTAATTCAGATAAATATCAACATTTATCTAAACATTAGAGAAATATTTAAAAACAATTCTTTAATTTTACATATATTTCATTTAGTTTAGAATCATTTTCCCCACTAGTCGGAATAATTTTTAGTCGTGTAATATTAAATGTCGCTTTTCGATCACTTGGTCTACCATGTTATTCAAAAAAGTATTGACACTAATTTTAGCAGGGGCGTATACAGCCGAATTTCTTGGGAGGGGTCACGTGGAAAAAAATATAAAAAAAAATTTCTGAGGCAAAATTAAAAACTTCTTCTATACCCCCTTGACAACCAAAAAAAAAAAAACGTCAACTGGTAAAATTTACCGATATGGTGTTTAAAATTAAATAATATCTAGTGTATATTTTTAATTCTCGGGGAGGGTGATGACCCCTTGCGCGCTTGAATTTTAGCATTACAGAAATGTATATATATATATATATATATATATATATATATATATATATATATATATATATATATATATACATATATATATGTATATACATATATAATATATATATGTATATATATATATATATATATATATATATATATATATATATATATATATATATGTATATATATATATATATATATATATATATATATATATATCAAGGGGACAAACTAGATTGGCTTTGCCTCTGTTCCACTTGTAATGAGTTTGTGACGTAGTCTGTTTGTGTACATACACACTGTTTGCAGTGTATTAGTTTGGTTTTTTGTAGTAGTATGTGTATACACTAATACAACCACAATACACGTATTACCAGAGAGAGCTGTTCAACGTGTTCAACTAACAATGCGTATATTGTTAATATAATGGTGTGTTGACTCGACGACGACTACTGACGGACTAATGCCTTAAGCTGTGACTGGCTTACAAATGACTCCAAGCGAATTTCACTTTTTTTATGTTAGTTGGCTTCTAGTGTTCTATGATATATATATATATATATATATATATATATATATATATATATATATATATATATATATATATATATATATATATATATATATAGATACGCTCTCCGCTCAGAATATGGTAGGATATGTGTAAACAAACATCCTGACCAAAACAGAGCTCATAGTTCCAATTTTAGTGAATTTCAAGAATGGAATTCAGCTATTACAGCCACTGTCATAACCCGTTTGAGTGCGGGACTATGGCAGAAATTTGTTTCAGGGTCTCTAGAAAACGGAAATAATATTCACTCAAATATATATATATATATATATATATATATAGGTGATTCTACTTTTTAGGTCCTTCAAAAAATTAAAATTGTCTCCACAACAAGGAAGGTTGAAACTATATACAGAATGAAGATACTGACATTTATTTTATTTAAATAAAGTTAATAACTTCTATTTAGATGACCTACCTATATTTACTTTAATTTTTGATTTAATTTTTTTATAAAAATGGTGTCAGACTTTTATTGCAGTTCTAAAATGCATGTCCCTATTACGTATTGCTTGGAACTATAACGTTTTCTAAGTTTACTGAAACCACACAATTTTATAAATAAAAAAGAGAGTTAAATTGTTACGCATGGTAACTAGAAAGTTAAATTTTATTTATTTGCAGAATTTTTCTTTTTTTTTTTTTGTTTTGATGAAAAATTGTTGCGAAAATTTGAGTGTCTTTCGTCACAATTGCCAAATATTACTTAAGTTTAAAAAAAATAGATGAACGGGTCGTGTTTTTGGACAAACGAAACGCCAAAGACCATAAACCACAAAGCGAAAATCAAATCAAGTGATTGACATTGACAGCTTGTCATTTTTTTTACATCAAGCAAGAAGACCAACAATGTGTGTTTTATTGAGTGTATCCTTCGTCACAGTTTTTTCTGGTATCTATTTAACGAATTCCGAATCGTTTTTATTTACGTAAATATTATTTGCAATAATGTAAGCTTTACGATAAACTAAACTTTTCGATCTAAATGATCGCTGTTCACGATTAATAACGATTTTGTTGAAAAATTGTATACTTCGTCATTTGTATCCTTCGCCACACAAAGACCTTATTTCGTCTTAATAAATATGACATGCCCTTTGTGCACTTAGATGATATATTACGAATATTAAAAAAACCTCTGATTATTAAAAAAAGGCACACGAGTTTTGTATTGCTTTGGTAAATCAGTGAAGGAAGCTTTTGAAATGTGATTTACTTTCCTTAATTTACTTTGCCTAGTTCCTATTAACGTATGTTTTTGGCAAGTTTATACCTTATCCAACAATTTTTGGGATGACTTCGAGAGGGTATTATTAGTGACCATAAACTTTCAAGAAGTTAAATTATTTTATTGCTTACAACAAATACTACCCTATGTTCACTCCAATTGTATTTAAATTTGTTACCTGTTTTACAAGCGACGGTTTCTTTTTGTATTTATATAGATAAGTAGCCGTACTTGAGAAGTCATCTCATTTAAATATTGTCAAACCATACACATATTTTTAATTATTGATTTTAGTAATATACAAGTTTTGTCTGTAGTTAATGATGAGATACTCATTAGTTTTTAAGTAAGATTGATTGTTGATTGTTAAATGTCTACTTCGCACATTTATGTCTCCTTCATAACGATGAGTTTGATCTCGTCCCCTTATAAAAATTACTATTATGTAATGAAAATGTCACTATGAATTCTTTTTGTAATTCATTTTATGTTATGTAAAACTTTGATTTTAGTGCGTAGAACTGGTTTCTCAACAAATATTTATAAAGATAACAAAAATTTGATTTATGCGAAGTTCTAAAGGTGAAAATGTGACGAAGGGGACAAAATTTAAATTTTGTACGAATATATGAAATTGTTTTGAAAATAATAAAGACCAGATATATGAAACCTGAGACAAAATATATGAAACCTGATTATAAAGACCAAATGTGTAAGACTGATTACAGTTGAGATTTTGTTGTAATAAATGCAAATATGCATTTTTTTCTGCACGAAGCACGCACGAATGCACGAAGGATACATACACGACACAATATGCATGAGTAGATAGGCTAGGAGAGAGCTGCCGCACAGCAAAACGGAGTAACTTGAACTCCTTTGACGATGTTTGAAAGCGTGTGTCTTAGGGTCCTATTGCACCCATTTTACGGTACTATGCATTCCGAACTGATGAGTCATCAAACTGTATCGATGTACAAACCTTGATCTTTGACCCGGCACGTACCGAGTACATGTATTTAAAATTTGTTGTTGATATTTGACCCCACACGCGCTCATACTGTTGGCCTTGGAATTCCTACGACATGAGTCATCACCCGCAACCAAATTAATTTATGTTAACCCATTATGCGTCATCACAATTTGTAATCACAATTTGATAATCACAATTTGCATTTGTGTTAACCCATTTCCCGCCATAGTTTTTGAATGCAAACATAACGCATGCGCAGACTGAATTTTAGTACATGACGCATGCGCAGACTGAATTTTAGGCCACAATTTGATAAATGGGGTACACTACCGCGTCAAAAATGTGGAGATACCCTAACTCCGGGGTGGCCCCAAACTTTTGACACCGTACTGTACTTAAATTTTTTGTACACTGCCGTGTCAAAAGTGCGGGTCCCCTGACTAAAAAGGTATCCGATCTCTTTTCGAAGCGTACTGTACTTATTACATGCAAACCTCCGCCTTTAACCTAACTTAATTGCGTCATTTTAAACGAAAGGTTCACTACCGCGTCAAAAATGTGGGATTACCCTAACCCAAGGGGTGGTCCCAAACTTTTGACACTGCACTGTACTTAAATTTTTGGTAGACTGCCGTGTCAAAAGTGTGGATCCCCCTTTGTCCACAGGGGTGCGATTACTTTTTGAAGTGTACTGTGCTTATTACGTGCAAACCTTGGCCTCGCTTAATTGCATTATCTTAAACGAAAATTGGGAGGCCACTAAATTTTGTGGGGGCACAGTACGAAGCGCTACCGCAAAACTAACTTCAGACTCCAGGGTCCAGACACCAGATTTCTGATCACTACTGTACTGCCGGAAATTTGGGTGTCAACTGTAACTCGGGATTTTTTGTATATGTGTCAGCACTTTATAAGATGTTTATTTAGTAAAAAACTCGTGACTTTTTATACGGTTTGAGTTTGTTTATTTAAGATTTTTTAGCTGACTCAGGATGATGTAATTTTATAATATGTTTGCAAATAGATACATATATTATATTAACATATAATATCACATATAATATATAACGGATGTGTATTTAATATTTTTAATGAATGTTTTCTTATACAGGGTGTATCATGAAATACGCTTTTCAATTAGAATAGTAAATATAATTGGATTTTTTTAATACTTTTATGGGTTAACGAAAGAAACTTCTTGCTGCAAAAAAAAAAAAAATAGGGGAATTCAGGGTAATAATTAAATAAAACGCACATAATTTTTTTTTAAATTTTGTTTATAGAAAATGTATACAGAAATTAAATTGCTTAAATCTATATATTACTTAAAATCTATTTATTTTCCATATAAAATTTTTTAAAAGAATACAATTTTCTAATGAACAAATTTTATCTGAATGAATCATACAACGTCTTGAATAATATTCATCTCGCAGATTGGAAATCTTCGGTACATCAAATATTTCTTCCAAATTCAAAATCCACGGCTGGTTTTCGGTGTCATTAAACAAATTTGAAATCCATTTCTTCTTTTCACTGCCCTTGACGTATATGACATCATGCTTCTTTAATACAGGTTTTAATGTGGTATGAAGTTTATTGTACGGAATAAATCTATACGACCAAGGTGTCCTATGCCAATTTCGGCAAAGCCAACGGGCAACTCGCTGGTATTTCTTCGGCAACTCGTTGAAATCAAACGGTGCGTCGAATATAAGATGTAATATATCATCTGAATTTTCTGCAGCAACACCAACTTCTTTAAAATAAAATTCGTTGTTAGCTCCTTGGTAGCCTTGTATATCAAGAAACGCCATTTTTACCACCGCACCGCCGTAGAACTGAAATTATTCACACAATCCACAACTTTATATAGAATAATTAAAAGTGGTGGGGGTAATTACTTAATTTGTGGGATGTATTCGAAAATGGCTACTAATAGCTATTGCTAGTTTACAATCAAATTACAAACTGTTAATAATATTCAGCACATTGGTGAGTACCATGTTCTTTTCACTTTAAGACCTAGTGATTTAAGGAATGCTAAATTTTCGGGTGAAATGTGTTGTTGCTTAAAAGTTTTACGTTTAATGATCTTAGGTTTCGAAAACCCTTTGCTATGTTGGCTATTTATGTGATATTCTACTACACAATAGTGCTTCACAGCATGATATAAATTTTAGTTAAGGATTGGATATTTTTGATTTTTGTAATCTTAAGTGTTAGCTCGACCGGTACGGTCTCCCGTATCATTGCTCGCAATACTTGTGGAATTATAAAATAATTATATTATGGTATTTGACACAAATAGAAAAGGTGATATTATCCTAAACTCATATGAAATTATTTTTGTAGAAACCCAATATCTACTTAACTATTACTGGTCAGAAATTATGAACCACTTAAGTTTGAATTTGAGTTAAGTAGTGCAATGAATTTTTACAGTCATCATGAGGCATGATACGTTTGCCCGGAGGTCGGGCGAAGCTTTACTTGACTGAAAATAAATCGTTTATAATCAGTGTCAAAGATAGAAATGGCAAAAGATATAATAGAAAAAAAAACCCACTTGTCCAGTAAAAAAAAGTTTAATATTGTGTATCCAATTTTTATTATTTTGTAGTTTAAATATGCACCAAATCAAAGTCGAATTTAATTTTTTTTAGCAAAAAAAGCCAATGAAAAAAACCATTTCTAAGAAAGTTATTGGAAACAAAATTGTTTCAAATTAAAATTTCTATAAATTATATTTAATAAAATTTTTCGAAATTTTGCCCCTGGTTCTTACCAGGGCAAAAAGTTTCTATTTCAAGTCACCTCCAGCCACTGTGATGCCAATCTAAGAAAAATCGACTGCCGACTAGATGTATCATACGACTCCCACCTAGATGTATCCTACGACTCCCACCTTGCTAGAAAATTTCAAAAATTTTTCATTTCTAATAAAAAAACTTAGGATCTTTTAACAGAAAAAAAATTAAAATTGTTCTAAATAACGTGACTTGCGAAAAAAATTTTACCCAGTGGCGGATTTACTCTAAGTGCCGCTCTAGGCTCAGTGAAAAATGCCGCCCCTCAAAAGCTAAAAAAAAATTTTTGCCGCCCTTTTTGCCAAATTTGTCGCCCCTAAAATCGGCCGCCCTTCTTATAAACCGTAAGTGATGAGCAAAAAAAAGACTTGAAATTCTACATTTTGCCTCTCCGAAAATCTGCCACTCTTCTTAAAAAACGTAAGTGACGAGCAAAAACAAAAAAAAAAAAAAAAAAAAAAATTCTACATTTTGTCGCCCTTTCTGGCCCAAATTTCCCGCCCCTAAGATCTGCCGCCCTAGGCTCCAGCCTACTCAGCCTGCTAGTAAATCCGTCACTAATTTTACCCTTTAAATCTCCAAGACTTTCTATTATACTTTTCTTCACAAATTTCATAAAAAGTTTCAATTTTTATAGACAAGGTACCGAAAAATCAAAAAATCCAGGGAAATTGTTGTGCTATGGTATAAATTTTTAAAATTAAAATATTACAATTTATGGGTCCCTACAATTATATAACATTGTCTACTTATTTACATAAAATGTATTGCATGTATTTTTATAACGTTTTTCTCAACAAGGCAATTATTCAAGGTCCTTTATTATATTTTTACTATAGGCCTTTTCATCATGTGACGAGCGCAAGCGCAGCCGCCATATTAAAATAGTGGTAATTCAAAAGTTTCGTACTGTTTTGGTCAGGAATAGCTAGGAAAGCAATATTATCTCAATAAACAAATAAATTATTGGAAAAAATCGTCGATGGTGCTTCACTTGTTTATAATTCAGTTGAAGCCCATAATCACCCATAATTGTGAACAATTGAAAAGGTGGCTGAAATGTCATGGACGTCCACAAAAACGGAAAAAAAGTGAGCTGATTGAGAGGTTAGGCACCCATACTATTTGTTTACTATGTCAAAAATAATAAAAACAAATAATATCTATAATTTTATTCTAATTAATAATGTCAATCACATGTCAACCAATTTTTAGTACAACTTGCAAAAGCATGTTAATTAACATGAATATTACTCATATAATTAATAAAAGAAATCATTTTGAGGCTAAACATGACTGAATAAGATATACTTAGTATACTGAATGAGCCATTTTCTCAAAATATGTAACTGTCTGACACCAAGGCGGCGACACAGGTAAGTTGGGACTACATCTCTATGATTGAAATTTTAATTTAAAAATTGCTATGTAACGGCATAAAAAAATTGTTTAACACCAGGGCGGCGCCACAGGTTAATCGGAACTATCTCTATAGTTGGAATATTAATTTCTAAAAAATAAACAATATTCCTAGGTAACCTAATTGGAAAATTTCGTTGCTAAAATGGAATTAATAGAAGGTGATTTTTGGTTGGTTAAATTAATATCTCGATTATAGACATGTAATCCCAAATACCTGTGTCGCCGCCCTGGTGACAGATTGCTACATATTTGAGAAAATGGTCCATTGACTGATTTATAAATTTTTTGAAAATCTTGATAGCTCAAAGGATCAGGATTCATTTTTGTTGGAGTACTTTCTCCATGAAAATGTAGTGAACAATCTACATTTTTTCACTCATAATTCACATTTTGTACATTTTGAACATGTTTTAATATATACTTTGCTTGATGATTTAATAATTTTTTTACGATACTTCAGATAAGGCTTTGGAAAATTTATAAAATAATATGTATGTATTGGCTTTAAATGATTTATAGCGTGTATCATCCTTACAAACTCCATAATAACACCGTTTCTTTGCTTCTTTTCGTACAGATAACATTATAGTAATGGACTGAAAAAATTTAATTTTCAATTAAAAACACTTATCTTTTTATTTTTTCTTACTTTTTTTCAATAAATATTCTTTATTTAATATTTTTAATTTTAATTATTTGTAGATGGGTATTTTAACGTGGTTGTTTACAAAAAACAGTACGAAAAAAATGGCCGATATTGACACATGCGCACAAAAAAAAATTGTGATGAAAAGGCCTATTGTAACATTTGTTTGAAGTTTAGACAGAAAATAAAAAGATCACTACCCCATTTAAAGAAAGTTTAAATATATCTGTTCCGATTTCAATTATATTTGGTATAACGAAAATAAAGAGAAAACATATTTTTAAATATAAATAAATCAGAAAATTGTCCACAAATGTTAAGTTTACTTTTCTATTTACGCGGTAATGGGTAGCTCGTGAGTAATTTTTATTTCAAAATTACATTGTTAAAACATATAAAATATGTTATTAGGAATCAGATTTTTTTTTAATTTTCCAATCGTTGGTAAATTGCGCTGAAACTAAGGCTATATTTGATGCTTTTCAAGCTCGTTTTTCACCCACTTAAAAATGGAAATTTGAAATTCTACTTCCTAATAACATTTTTTATTACCTTTATCTTTACTCACTGAAAATTTGAAGTTCATACGTTAATTCTACGCCGAGAAAATATAAAAGTAAAATCGTCTATTTTTGATGTTTTTTTTCATCGGTAAATATCTCCTTAATTTTGTACGAATAACATTATAATAAAATTTTATCTAATATTTTTGTTTAAATATAAATTGTAGGGTATAAATACAGTAAATAAAAACGATTTAAAAAATTATTTTTAAAGATATTGTAAGTAAAATATTGATTGCACATGTAACATTTTGGATTAAGATATGAGCTTGTAGGTTTAAAGTAACGGCTTTTAGCAAAAACAGGTAAACTAGTGTTTTTGATGTAGTTTTCATATTTGATATTAGTATTTTGATTGGTGGAATCATATTCACCTATTTTAAAAATGGCCCTCGATTTTATAGTCACGGTCCCTCCAATAGGTCCGACCCTGGATTTGGGTACATCAGTAGAAAGATCTTTAAAATTGGAGGGTTGTGTCAATTTAAACTTTTTTCTATCTGTTATAGTTTTCGAGTAATTCGACAAAATTAAATTTTACCCCTACTTTGGGGGCGGATTTCTCCCCTTAAATGGCGTTTTTGGCCGATAAAGAAAAATACGGGTCTGTTATTTTTTTGTGTTCTACACACCTACCAAGTTTCATCAAAATCGGGACTTATCACTTCAAGACCTTTACTTGTTAGTTTAAGGCGAGGTTTAGTCGAGAGTCCTTAAAAATTATGTATTTTTCTAGAATTTTTTTCTCAAGAACGGAAGTAAATATCAATTTTAAATTTTGTACATATATTTATTAAGTATTAAACTATACAAAAAAATTTTTTCAAGGAAAAATATAAAAAATTGTCCATTTTATAGATACTGCAGTGTGACGATCCGAAAATCCAATGCCTTGTTGGTGGACATCCTAGCGCCGGTAATAAACCACCGAAATCCAAAAACAAAAAAGATTTATAAGATATATGAAGAGTATCGGCACCTCTACCTGTAATATCAATAAATTGCTGAAAGAAAAAAAAATGGCGGATGTGTGAACTTTTGATTACTATTTTTGTCTTATTTTTCGCTCTTTAAAGTAAATTTAAAAATAAAAAAAATATTGAAAGTGTATCGGACTTAGGTAGAGGTGCCGAAGAATTGAATTATCTTTAAAATAAAAAATTAAAAAACAGGATCCATTGAATAGTTTTTGAGTTATCGTGTCCGCCAGTTCCAAAAATGTAGTTCCGAGATATTATAATATATATATATATATATATATATATATATATATATATATATATATATATATATATATATATATATATATATATATATAAAGAAACGTATTTTCAAAATTTTATATTTAATACTCATTATTGCGTGAACTACGTTTTTTAAATTTTTTTTATAGGAAGCTGGATTCGGGTAATGTGCAAGAATCTTATTTTTAAATTATTTTCAGTAAAATCACTTTGGGAACATATTCTACACATAATTTGCTATCAATTTCGCGAAAAAAAAAATCGATTTTTTTATCAAATCTCAAGTAAACCTTCCCTTAAATTACTTTCAGCAAAATCACTTTGAAAACATATTCTACACATAATTAGCTACCAATTTCTGCAAAAAAATCGATTTTTTTAACGACTCTCAAGTAAACCTCCCCTTAAACCAAAAAAAATTAATTCTACTTTCATATACCTATGATTATGAACTCCATCTGTTTTACGAAGTTGTGGACTCCTGTTTGTATATTTTTTTTTCATATTGATGATGCCTCCTAAATATATATATTTTTCATATCGCCGTGAAAGTGACGTCCGAAAACGTTGTCACATTATTTGTTTATTTCTTCTATTTGTTACAGAAACAGTTTTGTATCTAATTTGTATCTCAATGTATAGGTAGGTATTTGATTTGAAAACATTTAACGGTTGTATAGGGAAAAACCTTACAGAAATTAAAAAATTAAAAATTTTTTTAAAAATTTATCGAATCACGCTAAAATTATAGGATATCCCGATTAAAAAAGAGAATCTAAATATTACAACTTTGTTCCTTTATTATGTCTGTTATGATTAAATATCATAATTATTGTTTTAACGGATTCTCAAGTCTTTACGCTATTACAGTACTAAAAACCAATTTTGAATACAATCAAGTGGGCTCTGGAATATTTAAGAGATGCAGTTTGAACAATCTTTCCCGAAAGTTAAGGGTATAATAAAAGTTATGAATAATTAGTGCCCGACCGAAACTAGTTTTTCAACTAAAACTTAGACCGAATTTCGGTTGCTGTCTCAGTTTCGGCTAAAACCGAAACCGAAACTTTCTTCTATGGTGATTTCTTACTACTTGATTTTCTTTTCAATGAATCTTAAGAAATGCACGTGTGTTTAAAAAGCTCATATTTGAACAATCAAAACAAAAAAAGTTCCGTATATGAGATACAGAATAAGAAAGTATGTAATTCACACAGCAAAAATCTTTCGGATAATTATTTAAATCAGTCTTTAATATCGATTCTGTACCAGCTGTATTACAATCTCTTTGACAACCAAAGATTCTGTGAAAAAATATCAAATTATTGAGCACTTTTTATTAATTTATAAGTTCAAAATTACGCCACATTATACACTGCTATTTTCCATTTAAGTAAATTAAAATTAGCAGGCCAGATTAACCCAGTCTTAGGCCCTAGATATTTTCTTCTTACCCCTCTTTCTCTCTTCCCGTGCCGGAATTTAGCTTTGGGTGGCCCTGGGGCGTTTAGGCCGTTTCTGAGATGAAGGATTTTCAATGCTACTTTTGCCAAAATTTCCCCGAAAAATAGAGCTGACCAGAAAAAAATTTAAATAAAAAAAATACTATTCTACTCCTGTTTTGAAAGATTCATTATTACTTTTTCACGGCTCGTATTGATTGTGTAAAAAGTTAAAACAAATCTTAAATATTGATTCAAATATTCAAAATAGATAGTTTTGCCGCTTCCTTCAAAGAACTGAGTATTAAACATTTGTCTCATTTGTCTATTCGATGATTCAAAACTGAATAGGATATATAATTATTATTATGAGATTGCCAATAAATCATAGTAAAAGTGAACTTTGATATCAAAAAGATTAATTTGTACTTAATTGGAAGTGGAAAACACCGTCTGAGCAATGCCGATCGTGACCGAAGGCAACGCATCAGCTCATGAATGGAGTTCCGGTTTTAGTCGTAGTTTCGGCCTTCTTACCGCCGAAACCGAAACTAACCCGAAACTCCAATTTTGCGCCGAAACTGGTTGAACCGGAACCGAAATTTCGGTCGGACACTATGAATAATTATCTAAGTTACTTATTTTGTTTAATATTCATTGATCAGTGAAAATTATTTTGATAAGGCTTTACTTTTATTATAAATTTGAAGCAGAAATATCCTGGAAAAAGTGATCAGTGAACACTATTAAATTGTAGTAAATACATAGCGCGTAGACCCAGTTTGTAGGTTATTTCACTGAAGCATCTAACGAGGTGTAATATGAGGAACCTAATGTATTGTTTATTGTTCAATAAACAGGGCCATATTTATTGCAAGATATAATTTGTATACATACAAATTTTTAAAATAAAGCCATACTATTATATTTTTTTTTTAAATGTGCAATTTTTTCTAAAAAAAATTAGTGATTATCCATGTTATATTTTGAAAATAATTATTTGAAAAGGCACTAAAAATTGTTATTACGGAAACCAGAATTAATGCACTCATTACAATATTGCAAAGTAGTAGTATCTTGGTGTATCTTGTGGCTTCATTTATTCATTGGTACATTCGGTCTATATAATACGTTCATTGGTCTATCGATAATCTGACAAGGTGACCCACACTGTATATCTGATAGCTATTTTGGTATTGAGATATTAAATTTCCAATTATTTCAAATATTTACAAAAAAATTTCACATTAATAAAACATTCTTGACATCAATTCTCCTATTATATGGCGTCCGTCTTAAATGTTTAGTTATTACTTCCTGTCACTCACTGAACCGATCGCACACATCAGGTGAATCTGACGTCCGTATATATATATATATATATATATATATATATATATATATATATATATATATACTTATATATATATATATATACTTATATATATATATATATATATATACTTATATATATATATATATATATATATATATATATATATATATATATATATATATATATATATAAGTATATATATATATATATATATATATATATATAAATTTAAGTGAATGTTATTTTCGAATTCTAAGGACCTCAAAACAAATTCCTGCCATAGTCCCCGGTTCAAATCGTCTCATGACAGTGGGCGTAATAGCCAGGGCCGGCGAGAGAGTGAGGCAGGTGGGGCAATTGCCCGCAGGCTCGGCTCTAAAAAGGAGGACCGCAGCCTCGATTAGGGGCCCGGATTAAATGAAAAGACTCTTGCCATGTTCCTTTTTGACGCTCGTCAATTGTATTTTTGAAGGAAAACATTTTTTGTATTGCTCAGGGGCCTGTCATTTTGCTCGCCGGTTCTAGTAATAGCTGAATTTCTCATCTGGAATTTTACTAAAAGTTGCCTATATAAAATACATAGAAATAATATTTTTTTACATATATGAATGTATGTGTTTTATACATATGTTTTGTCAAACATCTGTTCACCTTTTATTTACATTAATCATATCAAGTGCATTATATTATATTACAACTCCCAGAAAAAAGTTAAGGTAATAAAATTTTGAAAAAAATATGATTGGTTAAATAAGATGACAAGGATAAAAAAGCAGCTTGTACAGTGACAGTTCAATTTACTTATCTCTCTCACACAAAAATCTGTCAAACTAAGTCGGATTTACATAGCTAAAAAAAACTAGCATACGGTATTTTTAATGTGTCTCTCCATGGAGATACGGAGTCTTCACCTGATGGCAGATTTGTGGTAACTGATAACTCTTACTGATTATACCGTGTCACCCTGGAGTTAAATATCTACAAATTCAATTCATTTTAAAAAACTATTAAGAAATTATTTTATTTAATGGAAAACTAAAGTAGAAATACATATAAGAAAACATTAAAAAGTTACTAGCATTATTTATAAGTAAAAATTAATAACAAACTTAGATAAAAAAAAAAACAACAAACACCACTCGAAAATTATAATTGAGAGGACAAATGCATGAAGAAGTTATGTGACATTTTTGTAATTTTACAGTACAACCATTTGAAAGTTTTTATTTACTTGTACTCCCTATGAAATAGCACATGTTTATTATTGAATTTGTTTGAAACTATTGGAAGTAATGAAACCAAATTTTTCTAGATGATATTTCAGGATAAAATATTTCTAAATTCTACAAAATCAAAAAAAGTAAACGAACAGTCAAAAATAAATATATTAAATTTTAAGAAAAGTTAAGTTTTGAAAAAATATTAATACCATGACGATCATAACCTTTAATGACACAACGTCCAGTGGTACATTATTTTGACGTTTGTACACTTCATGTGGATTTATTGACGTCGTGCAACGTGATATGTGAGTTAGTAAAGTTTCAGTTGACGTCTTATGACGTCAGCGACCGTCAAGGTGTTACTTTAAATACATAATTTTAATTTTTAATATTTAACATTACATTTGACATATACATTTTTTTTAACATATACATTTGAAATCATAAAACAATTCGATAAAATTTAAATGGACAAAATCGTTAAAAGTGATGATATTAAAAATTGAAAATTAAACTTAATAAAATTAAAATTAATAAAAAAAATAATAATAAAACTAAGAAAACAGTGTTACAAAAAATTTAGAAAAATGTTACAAAAGAATCAAAATTAATAACAATTAAAAATGAATCACGAGGTGCTCGAAACAAAATAAATATATAAACAAAATGGCTTTAGTCTAATGGAAACAAAGTAGTGACTGTGGCGCTGTAGTCAAGTTGGGTAACCATTTTAATCTTTTAAGCGGCTTGTTAAACTGGACGGTTGCTGTTTTACATGCCAGCATCAAAAGTGTGTGCAAATTAACACTATGAGGCCCGAGCACTTTCATAGTAAATTTCCCCGGAAGCCGGCAATATTTAAAAAAAAAAAACTATATAAACAAATACATAAAATGATTCAAACACACAACACAGTTCCACACGTATGTATGTGTAAAACTGTAAACAGACGTACTACGTGATACGTACATACATACTACATATACACACTGGCATTCAAATCAATTTTATTTAAAAATATAAATTATATTTTTTATGTATTTTTTGTTTATCTTAAAATTTTTTATACATAGAAACCAAGAGAGTAGTGTTTGTTGGTATGTATGTGTTTGTGTGAATGGGAACACATCCGTGTGATGAAGAATGATAAACATCGCACACATAATGAGTAATCAACTAATCAATTAATCATTGATCGCGGTCGGCCTCTGGGGAAGTTTTGTTTGGTTTCGGATGCCGAAGCCGTGGGACTGAAAGTGTTAAATTGGAATCTGTGTTACAAATAGAAGCTATATGGAGTTTACCCCATTTAAAATTTTGATATATGACAAGCACGATAGATAAAATGGCGGCACAATCGACAAATGTCATCAACCTGAGTTAATTCGGGTTGACCGTTTAAGTGGCTAAAATTTTTGATCTTAACTCCCTGACGATTATAGGAATAATTCCGAAAAACTAATTGATATAAGTTAAAAAATCAAGAATACACTATTTTGACAACTAGTGCACTTTATATGGAACTGTTGACGCCGTTGACGCTGTTTACCGTTATGTATACATTAGTTTTTTTTTATAATGTAAAGTGCAATTCTTTTTTTTTTTTTATTTATAATATCCTGTGTATGTTTTAAGAACTGAATTATGTATTTTAATAATAAATGAAATTCTTAATTTAATTACGCATTATAATTTAAAAAGTTAAATGAATGTATATAATTTTTAAAACTATAGTTTTAAATTATAATTTAATATTTCTAAATCGTGTTTTGTATTACTATTTTCTATTTTTAATTGAAAAATAATATTTATGAATGTTGCTGCAAGAGGGCAGTTTCGTATTGAAAATAATTTATTTCATTTTTTGCTATAGTGTAAATCCAACTTGTAAAATTTTATTACGTTTACTTTTTTCTTAGAGTTGTAATACTATACCTGCACATGCATAGCACAGTTCTGTTTGATCCGAAAAATGTCCGTTAGGTAGTTAGCAATCACTAACAATAGGAAAGTTGCTTAAAAAGAGGGCCCGCAGCCACGATTAGGCGCTCCGGGAAAGTGAAAAGACTTTTTTTTGGAAAAAAAATTTTTTGTTCCCGAGGATCCATCATTTGTCTGGCCGACGCTGGTTGCAGATTACATCTTTTAGTGCAGAAAGGAATTTAGTCACAACAGGCCAGGCTGATTATGGTGTATGACTTAAGAATTACACATCTGAATCTCCCAATCTAAATCTAAAAGGGTCGTAACTATGACAAATTAGCGGAAGTTTCTGTTCCATGCAGAGCTAGCCCTATCACTAGATAGATCTAGACGACCACCTAAGGGTATTAAAATAATAAACGGCTTCTTCATCCAATAAAAATACAATTTTTTCGTTAAAGTTTCACCCCTTCAGCCACTCAGGTGTGAAACTAAAAAAATTCTTAATTGTCCTGATTTCATAAATGGTAATATCAGACGGGTCTGGATAAGAAATTTAATAAAGGAATTTTCCTTCAATGCAAATCACCAGTACAGCGATGTGAATAATGAATCTTATACAATAAATTATAAATTTCATTTAAGAAACTAAAAAATTATATTCATCTATGTAATTAAGTAAAATAGTACCCCTGTCGCAGCATCTGCATAACATAGCGAATTTCCAAATATTGGACACTGGCGGATCTCATCTAAGACCTGTACCTATTTAAAATAGTTTAGCTTTCTAAGAGTAAAAGAATTTTTAAAATTGGCTGCGTAATTAGTTTTGGTATTTTTGGGAACCCAAGAACCCGAACGAATTTTGTGCAGCATAGTTGTATCCATCTAAAATAATTTAGTTCTCTAGCAGTGAGAAATTTTTTAGAATCGGTTCGGTAGCTTATTACTGGCGTTTTCGGATATGCAAGATCCCGGTGGACCTCATTAAAAAATCAGCTCGACCGTATATTCTAGGCGGACTTTATGTAATATATATATATATATATATATATATATATATATATATATATATATATATATATATATATATATATATATATATATATATATATATATATATTCAAAACCCGTTGTGTAGCATTCTACGCCGCATTTGCATCCGCAGGACAGTTGTGGATCTCAGATAACACAACCTGTACCTATCTAAAATAGTTTACCTCGGTAATAGTAAAAAAGTTTCAAAATCGGTCAGCTATTTTATTTTTGATACTTTTAGGTCCCACTGATACTGTCGGACCTTACATAACGTAATCTATATTTATCTAAAATAGTTTAGCTCTGTAACAGTGAAAAAATTTTCAAAATCGGTCGGTTAGTTTATTTTTGACACTTTTGGATCCTATGGACCCTGGCAGACCTTACATAACGTAATCTATATTTATCTAAAATAGTCTAGCTCTGTAACAGTGAAAAAATTTTCAAAATCGGTCGGTTAGTTTATTTTTGACACTTTTGGATCCTATGGACCCTGGCAGACCTTACATAACGTAATCTATATTTATCTAAAATAGTTTAGGTCTGTAACAGTGAACAAATTTTCAAAATCGGTGTCAGATAGTTTATTTTTGACACTTCTGGATCCTATGGACCCTGGCAGAACTTACATAACGGAATCTATATTTATCTAAAATAGTTGAGCTCTGTAACAGTGAAAAAATTTTCAAAATCGGTCAGTTAGTTTATTTTTGACACTTTTGGGTCCTATGGACCCTGGCGGACCTTACATAATGTATTCTATATCTATCTAAAATAGTTTAGCTCTGTAACAGTGAAAAAAATTTTAAAATTGGTCGTTTAGTTTATTTTTTACAATTATGGGATCAGTAAACCCTGGAGAAACTCATACAACTCTAGTGCTCTAACAGTAAGAAAAGGGTTCTAGGGATCTCATATAACTTATGGCAGTCCGTAAGCTTCTTGCGGACATCATTTAATTAATTAATTCAAATAACTTACTAACTGTGAAAAATTTTTTAAAATCGATTGGTTAATTAATTTTTGGCCTTTTTAGGTCCCGAAAACCTTGACCTCACATAAAATACCTTAAATCCATTTAAAATTGTTTAATTTTTTTTAACATTAATAATTATTAGTGAAAAAATTTTCAAAATCGATTCAAAATATTTTTCCGTGCATACATATGTACATTGTACATATTATGTTGTTTTGTTTCATATTTAATAATATAATATCATAACATAATCTTCAGTTTCTTATTTATTTAAAAATTCAATAAAAAAAAAAATTCTTCATTACATTAGCTTAGAAAATCTGTTTAATTTTCATTTTTCAACTTGAGACAGAACCATGCTAATTATAATGCAATAAATGAGAAACAAAACTCTATACATGTATGTGTGTTATAACACATGTATGTGAATAGACTTCAGTTGTTCTCACAAAATTCTTTAATAAAAAAGTGAAATATTTTTATACTTCATAAGGAACTGAGATATAAATATAAATTACTTATTAGACTAACAAAGAAAGAAAACTAATATAAAAGTGAAAATTTACATTTTCTCGAAAAATACTTAAAATAGAAAGAAAATTATAAGAATATTTTCTTCATAATTTTTTTTGGGCTTTTTAACCATGTAAAAATCGAGCTGTCTAATGATAGGATCGAATGATAAAAAATGGCTAGAAAACCTACTTCTGGGCATCCGATGTGTCTGGCTAAAGAACTTAGCCAAGCCAGATCAAAATCGAGTCTCCATACGAAATGTCATAAGCATTAAACGTTTCGTTCGAAAGTTATCGTGGCGACATATATATATATATATATATATATATATATATATATATATATATATATATATATATATATATATATATATATACATTTTAGTGAATATTTTATTATGAAGATTTTTTTGTATTCTAGGGACCTCAAAACATATTTCTGTTATGGTCTCCGACGGAGGTTGCGTCGTGACACCTACTGTAACCTAAAAATAAAAATATGATGTACCTATTTAAAATATATTATTTGTTCAAACTATAAAAATATATTGAATTATCAGTATTATCACTAATTATCTGTGACCTATAATTTGATATACAAAGGTTTTAAAAAAAGTCACATTATTTAAGATTTTTATTCTTACAAATTAGAAGCTATTACAGTATTTGTTTAAGTATAGTACAATTCCGCTATAATGGAATTCCGCGATCACACAATTTTCACTCCCATGTGGTCCTTGTAAACAACAAAAATAGTTCATTTCAAATGGGTTGACTACTACTGCTACTGAATTTACATAAGCGGTCAAGTTATTTGAAAAGAACCATATTTTTGCATACATTACATTACATTTTGCATACGGCCTACTCTTTACGAAATATATATATATATATATATATATATATATATATATATATATATATATATATATATATATATATATATATATATATATTTATATATATATATAACATATATATGTATATATATATATATATATATATATATATATATATATATATATATATATATATATATATATATATATATATATATATATATACTGTGTGAGTTGCCATTTTTATTACAGCCAAACCGTTGATTTAATCAAAAAATTGTTCAAATAAGAGTTGTAGATATCGACGGGGACAACCAATTGCGATAATCGGGAGCTTTATTGCTCTTATGGTTTTCGAGCTATGATACAAACTTACCTTTTTTTAAATGGAATGGTATACTTATTTGTTGATAAAAATTATTCAATAAAGCAACAGAAATAAAAAATAAAAAAATAAAAATTTTTATCTTAATTTTTTTTTTCAAATTCTGCAACTTTCGCGCTCAAAAGTGATTTATTTAAGTGATTTATTTATTCCACAAATTTTGTGGAATTTAAGAGTGCTTTATTCAAACAGCCATCGTTATTTACGTTAAATAGTTGTGCAGCTTTTGTGTAGTAACAGTAATTGTATTTATGCTACATAGATGGCTGTAGATGGCTCTATCGTATACAACACAAATGACTAATTCAAAATATTCAAAATACCAGAATTTTATTAATTTTTATTCAATATTTTGTATTTATATTGATTTACAACTAAAATTTATCTACCTGGAATGTAACTAATTAAAAAAATGAATTAAGAAAATGCGGAACGTCATTAAATGGTAAAAAAAACTGACCTTGTTTTAAGTAATTTTTTTTAAATTTACAATATTTCGATAATTTATGTAATTCAGTTTTAGGTACTTTATTGGAGTATTTCTAATAACTTATTATTGTGTTTACTGAAGATAGAATAACGATTTTATTCTCATATTTAATTCAATTTCATGGAAGTTTTCGAAATGACATAACCTCTAATATGTTCCTATTCATTGTTATTTTAAAAGGTAAGGGTAATTCCACAATATTAAAATAATTATTTAGAATGTAACTAACGAAAATTTTTATTTCATAGGATTCTGTAAAGCTTTGGTGCAGTATGAAGTTAATATAAAATTGCCAAAGTATGGTACTTCTGTGGAAAAAATTCAAGAAATAGAATAGTTAACGCGAGGAAACTGCCCCTAAAAATTTTCCGCCCGGGGCCTCTGCCCCGCGTGCCCGTAGTGTAAATCTATCACTGGTTATATGTAACTACCAGCAGGGCTGGGAAAAATGGTTCATAGAAATTAAAATAGAAAATGGAAAATGGTTTTCAAAAATGCATTTAAAATACAAAATGGAAAATAGCTATTTAAAATGGATTATAAAATGCCAAATAGGGTTTTCGATCTCTGGCCAAAAAATCGATCTTGTGAATCGATTCGAATCGTCATACCAAAAATCGATGCAGGAGAAAATCGGCTTACAAAAAATCGATCTGACGAAAATCGATTCAATTTTTGTACTTGCAGAAAATAAAAGATATATAAAAGTTTTAATGAAGTTTCTTATTAAGTCATCACAAATCAGTTTTTAATTTTCTTTGAAGATGAACTGCTGAATTTAATATGAATAAAATGGTTTCCAGTTTGCGCTAAAAGTGTCACATAATTCCAAAATTTGACTCAATTTTCTATAAATTAATCATAAAAATGGTAAAATTATTTGACAACATAAATAGTTAAAATGTATTTTACAATAATTTTGAAAAAATATCATATTTTTACTAAAAATAACCTAATTTAAATTCGAAAAGATCGATCTTCGATCCCGTAAATTTTTCACTATCTCTGTATCGATTTACTCTCCAAAGAATCGATTCGAAAAATCGAAGATCGGCTCTCCAAAAATCGATTTTCAATAAAATGGAATCGAGATCGGAAACCCTAATGCCAAATGCTTTTTTTATTTTGAATTCTATAAATTTTTTTATCAATATTTAAAAAAAAAGTTAAGAAAATTTTAAACGTACTGAAATTAAATAAAGGCAGTCTTTTGAGAAAATTTTGTAAAGTTTACATGATATGAAAACGAAATTTAACTCTTGAAATATTGTTACTTTAAAATATTGTAAAATTTAATTCAACCTTGACGTATTCAAACCTTGACTACGCTACAATTGCGACTTCAAAATTATGAAAATCATCTACTTGTAATACAAAACATTTTTTATTGCCGTGTCTTAAAGATAATAGTACACAACTTGAGTCAGAAAAGTTTGACTTAAGAGAACTACAACTCTAGTAATAAAGTTAACTCCCGTAATTTTGCAACTCCAGTTATAAAAAATTTGAATCAATTAAATAAACTTACATTTAATTTACAATTTGTTAGACTTCAGATCGTTCAGTTCGAGTTCTATAATTTATGCACATAAATTTGAGTATACATGCACTTTCATTTTAAATGGAAAATGGATTCAAATTTTCTTTTTAAGTACAAAATGTTAAACTAACCACTAGGGAAAACATGAAAGATCGAATTCGTGAAGCCATCAGGAATATCCCTGAACAGATGCTAGAAAATGTCCACCAGGGGTTTCATAGAAAGGTAGCTAGCTGTATTCATATAGAAGGTAGGCATTTTGAGAATAATATAGTTTAAAATTTTATTTATTAATATTTTAATTGAAGGTGCTTTAATTAATTTAACTATGTTTCAGAATTCGAAAACTGAAGAAGATTGAACGTGATGCAGTAATTGTTATAATTAAATAACAATTATGTTAAGCAATGATGAAAATGCAAAGTAAATTGACAGATAAGTGATATCTGATTTTAGCTTACTCTGAGTTTAACATAAAAATAGAATTTAGAGATAGCGAATCGCGATAGAAGAAAATAGCGAATTAAAATTCATAAATTATGAATGCTCATATTAAAATATTTCATATTTTTATTAAGTACTTAAGAATAAATCAATCTTATTCTATGAAAAATGTATTTTATTTTATATCCTAAAAAATTCTATAAAAACGAAATAATTAACGGTAAAATGGCAACGCAATACCAAGAAAATGATCCACGATCATTTGGTTACAAATTAAAATAACAAAAATTTGCAGTTTTGTAAAATACTAAAATACGCTGCAATGGGGTGTGGCACACAGCTTCCTCGTACTCGTAAATGCCCAATATATCTTTGTGTAATTTAATATAGGTATATAAATTAATAAAAATAAATAAACGATTCATAAAAAATTGAGCGAAGTGGGACTAGCAGTAAATAAGATATTGACATTTAATGGGATTTCATGGTAGTGCCGTGGATACTATTACTCTGAATGCAATGAAATTTATAGGGGACCATCTAGGAAGCAGAACGCATAATACGGTACTTGACTGTATTCAAAATTTGTTTTAAATGTTGAATAATTTTATGTATTATCCTTAAATACATTCAATTTTAGTAGTGACAAGTAAAATTATAAATTTTTAGCCTTCATTTAAATGATTAAAAACGCAGTGATATTTGAAAATGACGTCATTTTTTATAGCAGATCTTATTACTATAGTTACGTATTGTCTATGACAAACTGCATTTTCATTGTGACATTTTTACAATTCTAATTGACCAAGAGAAGTTGTTTTTCTTTGTAATTTATTTTGAACTTTTTGGTTTGCAATTGATTTTGCACTCAAAAAAGATTGATGGAAGGAATACATCGTCACTTAATACGCAAAATATCCTTATCAACTTGTTTTAAATATTATGTTAAAAATACTTTTATTTTTTGCTACAATTTTAAAGTTACGTCAAACTGTTTTCTTAAAGTGTATTTAATACTTGTAGGGCTTCATGAAAATCTTACAGTGATGATAAATGAAGAAGATAACAAAGTAGAAAGTTGTAAATACCACTAAAACTGAGCATGATGACTGCTGAATATTGTGTACAAATTTGAAACCATGTTGACAAGTGTTGACATGAGTGAAAGCGACATCTGTTTGAGTCAAATCGTGACGTCATTGCATACGTCACTACGCCAAGTCGTTTTTCCCGCCAATTTGTTCATTTAAAATTGAACAATGGTTTTTTTGAAGATTTTTAAAAATTTAACAAAAATGAATTAATTTATATGTAAGAACAAAGCATTTAGAATCATTTCTCAATTGCAGTCAAGTACCCTATTTCTGATAATTTCATAAAAATGAATTGAATAGTTCAGAAGTTAGAGTAGCTTTTTCATTTGCTTTTAAATGTAAGTGCTTTAATTTTAAAGTAAACATAATAATAATAATAATAATAATAATAATAATAATAATAATAATAATAATAATAATAATAACAAGACCGGACGCTCTGTCTAGTACTTATCGTACCGTCACCAAGGACTGTCCGCTCTTTTTAAGCCCTGGGATGGCAGGGCCCATCGATGGATTTTATTATGTGTATGTTTTGTCCCTTGTCTATCGCATTTATGTGTTCCTGTCTGTTTGGTGTATGTTTTTATCTTTACCGTTTATGGCGGCGCATGCCCTCTGTTGGCGATGCCGCCGGGTGCTGCTGACCGCGCCATCCACCGGCAGCAGTACCCCAATTTTAACTAAAAAAAAAAAAAAAAAATAATAATAATAATAATAATAATAATAATAATAATAATAATAATAATAATAAAAAGCCCTGGGATGGCAGGGCTCATCGTTTGTTTTTATTATGTGTATGTTTGTCCTTTGTCTAATGCATTTATGTGTCCCTGTCTTTACGTGTTGTTTTTATTTATCGTGTTTGGCGGCGCATGCCCTTAGTAGGCGATGCCGCCGGGTGCTGCTGACCGCGCCATCCACCGGCAGCAGTACCCCAATTTAAAAAAAAAAAATAATAATAATAATAATGATTTTCATTGCTTAAGAAAATCTTTTACACCAGGGAAGGTCATTTAACATTTATAAGTAACAACCAATAACAAAAATTATAATAAACAGAAAGTTCATTAAGTGGTAAATACTAGCTCAGTGGTCAAGAGGCCCTATCGCATATAAAAATACGTCGTTCAGCTGCTCCAGCCCTCTTATGGTTAATAATGCCGTCATGGGATCAGCTCCAGCGCTGATATGCTTATTCAAGTACATTTGCCTTTTAAAAGGATACTTTTTACAATTGAAAAGAAAGTACGTAAGATACTGAGAACTTCGTTACACTGTTGACAAATTTCTTCATGTTTCAGAGTCAGTTTACAGCCTTTGAAGAAAATTTTTGTACATATTTTATTTGATATTCGTAACTGACTAATTAATCTTATTTTGGAAAAATTAGCCTTGAGATGAAGATAGTTATTCCCATTTTCTTCATGTATCAGGCGTCTGTACATTGGGGTATAAGTAGACTGCTACAAGCGGTTTAGATCGGCGTCTTTTAATGAGTTTTCATATTTTTGAATAATTTCGGTCAGCGTTCTTTTTGTTTTGAACTTGTCCTGCGCTTCCCACAAATCCTCGTAACCAAGTTGAGTCAACTTTTGTTTTAAAGATACAACGCAGTTAGAGTTTTTCTAGGTTCGATCATCACATAGTTCCTTTAGTTTTGCTTAGCATACTTTCGGGATTCTCTCGTCTGTCATATTCAGCAAATGACACCACCATATCAACATACTTTTTAAAATAAGTGTAGCCAAGTATGGATAGTTCACCTTCGACCTCTCTACATAATCAGGTGTCGTCACTGATAATTGTAGTAAATTTTTTCAGTACTGTGTTTGTAATTTTTCCAGTACTTGTACATATTGTACAGCTCATATTTCACAAGCATACAGCAATGTCGATCGGACTATGGAGTCGAAAAGGGTTTTCTTGGTTTCCCAAAAGTTTGATTTTGAGATTGACGGTATTGATTTATAAAAAATTACTATTTTCGATTTGCTTATATTTACTGTCAGGTGATTTTTTATGCAATATTCCGATAGCATCTCAAGTTTATCCTGTACATCATTAAAATATGTTCCAAACATGATCAAATCGTCTGGTCAGATTACTGGAAAATAAACTAAGGTTATGAATATTTTTAAAATACATCTTTTTCAGACGTATTATTAAAATACATACCACACATACTTGAAAATTTTTATATTAAAAATATTTTTTTTTACTCTTTTTTTTTTTTTTAAAAAAAAAAAAAAAAAAAAAAGAGTTTAAAAATTTAACAATTTAAATTTAAAAAAGACCTGTCATATTACTCATGACAGCTCTACGATACTATCCAGATATGCCATCTATAATTTACTTTCAGAGATTTTTAATAATGACATTTTCACATGTACCAAATTTTGACTTCTTTAATATGGTGTGCAATTAAATATTACAAAAACATTTGTAATTTGATAACTTGTTTAATAAATATTAAGTTGAATATTTGAGGAAAAACTACAAATTATTTTGATAATTAATGTATTTAATTAATAAATTTTCTGTTACTGTAAGAGGCTAATGTGAATATACCATTACAACTTATTTCCTGTTTTTTTTTTTAGTATAAATTCAAAATAAATCGTATGTTTTGCGTTCGGTTAGACAAACCTTACCACGGATTTTGAAAATTAAAACTTAAAAATGCAATTTCTCAAAAATTTGAAATAAAATAATGAAAATTTTAGCATAATTGGCAATTTGAAGTAATAAACTAATTTTTAAGAAACATCTCAACATATGTTCCCATTTGAAAAAAAATTTTTTTCTATTCCAAAAAAACCGTAAGTCCTAGAAGTCTGGAACAATTTTTCGTAAGTGGCCCCCTCTATTTTGAATATTTTTTGTATAAACTTTTTTTCGATTAGCTGCATATTTTAGGAATAAATCGAATGGCAACTGTTGAAAAACTCACACGGTATATATATATATATATA
The DNA here is from genome assembly GCA_035578155.1 of Brachynemurus nebulosus. NCBI lineage: Eukaryota > Metazoa > Arthropoda > Insecta > Neuroptera > Myrmeleontidae > Brachynemurus > Brachynemurus nebulosus. Next base: position 10,543,391 of record JAPWDM010000016.1, read on the forward strand.
TATATATATATATATATATATATATATATATATATATATATATATATAAATATATATATAAATATATATATACATATATATATATATATATATATATATATATATATATATATATATATATATATAAAATTATATAGACAGGTATTATACGAGTAATTTAACTGTTAAAAAATATATTGTCAACCGAATTGCAAGGTAAGCATAGGTATATCGTTAACACCTCTTTAAGTAAAAATTAAATGAAGTATCGTCTACCGCACTGGTTAGAATGGATAGCCTCCTTTTCTCGCACATTTTTATACGCTTCAGTTTTTGAATTTCAAAGCCTTACAACCCTGACTCTTGACTGGTTTTTCACAGGCAACCTTATACTAATCGTTTTGTAATAAAATTATCGGAATGGGTCAAAGTTTTTTAAATAAATGTTTATAATTGTAATTAATAAATAAAGAATTAAGGTGAATTCAAAATTGAAAATAGTTCTTAATAGTAACTTATTTATTACTCAATAACTAGTTAGTCACAAAACTTGTGAATGGTGTCACAAACATTCACAAACGATTTACAAACGATCGGAATGAGTCAAAGTTCTTAAATAAATTGTAATTAATAGATTAAAAAGCAAGGTGAATTCAAAATTAAAAATAGTTCTCAATAGTGCCAGCAGATGTCGCAGCTATGCATATCATCTTACAATTTTTCTTGGAAAATACGTTGTCACAAACGTTTAGATTGGTAAATTAAGAATTCGCAAACGATTTCCGATCGACTGAGTATAAAAAAATCTATATTACTATCGTTTTAAATTTTACGTTGGCTAACGGATACCTTTTAATTAACCAGTTAATTACTCAATAACTAATTAGTCACAAAACTTGTTGAATGGTGTCACAAACATTCACAAACGATTCACAAACGATCGGAACTGGTTTTAAGTAAGAAAATTAAAATTTTAAAATTCATGTTGGCTAACAAATACAGGCTGATTTATGTGACATGTCATTTAAATTAAATAAATTCATATTTTTATATTGTTTTCAATTTTGAGAGATAGAAGTATAGTTGCTTGTTAAAAATTTGTTTTTCAATAATAAAAAATCTTAGTAAATACGTACGTCTTAGCTATTATAGTGAACCGTCTAAATATTCAACAACTTGTCAATATATTTTACAAAAATTTTTTCCGATTTTTTGAATTTTCTTACTTTTGTCAAATAAAAAATGCTGTTAGTATTCTAAATGGTGAAAAATGTAATTTTTGACCAATCATATTCATTCAAATGTGCATAATTTAATGTAATTTACTTGCAAAATTTTATTGAAATAAGTACGGTCCTGACCTGTCCGAAGAAACCCGGTACCTACTTATAAGTGCTTATTCAAGTGTTATGTTTATTGTTTCAGAACGAATCTACGCAAGATGTATCGACAGTAATTTATAAAACTTATACTTGTACATTTGGCAGTCTTTACTAGTTGAAACAATTCCTATTATAAATTTAATGTAATTAATTAATGTTTTTACGACAAACTGAAAACTCAAATTTGTTAATCTTTTTAAAATTAATTTATTTTTCATGATTCATAATATTATGTGAATGAACTAGTCAGACTTCTTTTTAACCCTAGAATCATACGTTGGTCTACGAGTCAAGTTAATCATACATCGGCGTCGTTTCGACGAATGGACTTTTTACGGGGAGTTTTAGAGTTTATTTGCAAAAAACATTTTTTTTACATAACAATACTACAAAAGCGAACAAAATATTTAAAAAAATTGGATTTGGAAAAATTTCTTAATATATATTTATTAATTTTTTTAATCTTTTTATCAAAGCATATTTTCACTATAAAAATTAAAAAATAGATAAATACATCAATTGTATCATAAAACATGTGTTTCAAATAATTAATTTATGAACTATTATGAGTCAGTGGACATGTGTGATTTTACAGAATGTGAAATTTCTCAGTCATAAATATTCCTATAGATATGTAGTTATTTCCCCATTAGGCACATTTGTAAATTTTCTAAAATTTGTTAGTAATTTTTAGAATAAAATCTCAAAAAATAATAAAAATTAAAATATTTTCCACAAAATAAATTGTTAACCTTTTATTAAGTCACTTGAAACGCATTCTTTAGTTTTCGATTCAATATATTAAAACTTCAGTATTATGTCGTCTCTATAAGTCAAACAGCTGTAATCATCTTTCACATTATCATAATCATTGAATAAATTAATTGTAACATCCATATCTTTAATAAATTTTAGAACAATTAGGAAAACTTTTATATGTGGAGTACAAAATCTTTAAAAAAAAATATAGGTTAATCATACATCGTCGTCCTTTTGACGCACACTATTTCAGTATAAAAAAAACGACAATAGCAATAAACAAAATTTATATGTCTTATGTGTTATAATAGCAAATAAATTAGATAACAGAAGTTTCACAGCAAACGGACACCGATAAGTTGTAGTATTGGAGCAGGTAGAGAAATTCGTTCGTCGTTTTGACGAGTACGTATGATTCTAGGGTTAATAGAAACATATTGGGTTGACATGTAAGTAATGAGACCATATATGTATGTAGTATACATCATATATGTAGTATACATATATAGCCAAATGGATATGAAAAAAACGTCCCAACATCACGGTGCAGATTTGGAAGTATTTTGTTCGTTTTGCGTAAATGCGACTTTTTTGGTGGTAATATGAACCAATCTGAACAGTAAACACGGTAAACACTAATTGATGTATCTGCGCAAAACAACTGAAGTGCCTCTACCCGATGTCTATCCGTCTCATTTCATCGGAACCACTGCCTCTTATAGGGATTGGCCATATAGTTATAATACATATATGATATACATACATATATTGCTAGCAACGTATCTAGCCTATGAAAGGCATTGGTCGCCAACATTAAAGAGAGACAGACAATACAAAAATAGTGTACCATTTCTATTCTGCGCATGCCTAGCGATTCACATGAAAAGTAATAAATAAACTCATTCATATTTTTAATATTTTATTATTCGAATTTTTAAGTCACGAACATAGATATACATAGAGAGACAATTTAAAAAATCGTTTCAAAAGTTAGAGTCATTAAAAAAAAAGATGACAGCAGTCATTTGTAGTTCTAAACTATATTTTGTCTTTATCTAATGAATGACAAAATACATTTGTTAAAGAAATGCTAATTTTGAGTCAGGAATAAATAAAGATACACTAAACCTTTAATGTCTTGTTGTCACACTTTTATCAATTGTTTATATTGGGGTTTTTGTTGTCATAGATCCCAGTTGTGTACAACAAACTTGCTTCAAAAATAGGTACATAGTTGGCCATCCATGTATATCACTGGTCACGAATGACAATTTTATTTATCCAAATAATAAATAAACACATTTATTGCTTATTAAATAATATTTACTTTGTAATTTATACTCGCATTTGATAATGACAACCTAGGTGGCTAAAATGGAGGCATTTTTCAAATTGCCAGCGCATACGGGCAATGAAAATAGGTACAGTAAATAGAAAGAGAGAGTGATATCGTCTCCACTCTAATGTTTGCGACCAAAAATGCAAATTAAAAAAATCTAAGAGCTAAGCTCTAGACAACAGGCATCCAGTCCTTGCCTATACTATGGAGGGTAGAGTTAAAGTAGAAGTATCTGATATGGGACTTGAATCGAAAAAGTGGTCCCTGAATTTGATGAAATAATAGTTCAATAATTACCCAGAACGGCGTTGATAAGCAATCAGGGTTCGATCTGAACTTAGCGATTATAAGTGAAGTGAAGTATGCCAAAGGGAAATACTAACTGTTAAAAACTGTTAAAAACAATAAAAATTGAATTAAATATAAAAACAATAAAAAATTGAATTAAATATAACAATTAAAACTGTTAAAAACAATAAAAACTGTTGTTTCAGTTTTAAAAGTTTGAACGCTTAATTTTAAATTTAAGAATTTTAGTACACTAATGCCATCTTAATTTCATCCACTTTTGGGGCCACTTTTTATATATGGAGATACTTCTCCTGATACTCTACTCTCCATAGCCTATACGTCAATGCCTATACGTTGGCAAGAAGTCATAGATGTTCATGGCGAGTATTTAACTCATGATTACCATATATGTAGTATACATATATAGCCAAATGGATATGAAAAAAACGTCCCAACATCACGGTGCAGATTTGGAAGTATTTTGTTCGTTTTGCGCAAATGCGACTTTTTTGGTGGTAATATGAACCAATCTGAACAGTAAACACGGTAAACACTAATTGATGCATCTGCGCAAAACAACTGAAGTGCCTCTACCCGATGTCTATCCGTCTCACTTCATCGGAACCACTGCCTCTTATAGGGATTGGCCATATAGTTATAATCAGAGATGGGAACAAAAGGTCCCTAACAGAGTCGCCATATAAAATATTTTTTACTGGGGGGCTACGAATAGAACTGGAGGGCTGTCATAAAACGTAAAAATATTATCAATCTTTTTGAAAATCAGTTTTACGACGTTTTACTATTAATACCACATCGTTAATGTTATTTTGTGTCTGTTTGTGTTTTTTAATTGCCAATATTATGAATCATTTTGCTTGTTATATGTACATACATATTTTTATATTTTTCTAATGAAAAAACAAAACCATGTTCAGTCTTGTGAGCGACCTACTAGAGTGATACAATCTACTAATAAAATCAATTTTGTTTACGTTAAAGCAGGTATAAAGAAGGTGACATGTACATATTATTAAAATAATCACAACGGAAATAGAGATATTGTTTACAATATAAATGTTTTGAATTCGTTTAAATTAATTTCTATTACAGTCGACCACTTATTTATTCAACATTAATTTTTTTAAATTATTTTTAAAATTAAAATTATATATTATATTATGAAAAATGGGTAATTTTTAATTTTTGCTGATTTGTTCTTTAAAGCTTCCTTAGGCTAGTCATCAAATCCAGAGGAAAATCCTCAGCCTTCTAATAAAATTTATAGCCCCCCAATTCAAAATATTTTATATGGCGATTCTGTTCGGGACCACTGTTCTCCCAACTCTAGTTAATAATAATAATGCGTTTAACGTCCGTTTTTGAGACTATTTAGTCTATAACAGACGCCACCCACATCATTATTTGTACACTTTATTTATTCGTTACAAATTTTTATTCATTACATTATACATTTATGATGCGGGTGGAGGACAAGGAAAGTGGTGTGAGGGCTAGGATTTGGTAGGTATGCGTCTGCAGCCGTCTTCTGAAGGAACTATGCCGATATTCATCTGGAATTGTGAAGGGAAACTGCTCCCAACTCTAGTTATAATACATATATGATGATTACTATAGCTACTATAAGTGTACACACTCCATGTAGGTATGTACATTGACGTATTTCTATCAATAAGAGGGCATTAGTGTTCCGTATATACGGTATATACCAAAGCAGTAGGGGAATAAAGCGACAGTTTGAAATAGAGATAATAATTTAAAATTATAAAATAAATCATTTAGGTTGTTTAAATATAAATAATGGGAATAAAATCAATAATTATTATTAGAAAATAGTCAAAAATAAAAAAGTAAACGAATATTCACATCAGTACAAAAGGAATATTAGCGCTACAAGTGATGAAAAAAAAGGTAATATGTACGATCTACGTGGACAGATTCTGGCGATTCTATGATTTAACTGATTGAATGTTTTTTAAAATGAAAATATTAGAATTTAAAAAATAAGAACCGTTAGAACAAAGTGTCTCATTACTTTCGTGCCAACCCGATATACATACAAAAATGAGAATAAACAATAAATAGATCTTTCAAATTAAATATTCTAAGAGCTGGCAGCCACCATGACTAACGTGCGAGGTACAAAACTACAATTTTATGTACATATATTTAATTTAATTACTTAAATAAGAAAATTCATTTCTGGCAGAATAGACGCAATTGCAGAAGTATCCCCTAAATTTTTCAAAAAGCAAAATAATTTTAAAAATTAATATACATTTATTACATTTTAATTAATGCATTTTTAAATATAGAAAAAAATTGCCAAACAATTCTCTGTTGTAAATACCTGCCAGTTAAGCCTAATAAAGTCGTTAAGAAGGGTAGTATTTCGTAATGTTCCTCTACAAAGCTGAAATTTGGAGGGAATATTTTCCGAGATACCTAAAAAAAGTATACTGACAGCCAGACAATTTGGTTGGTTAGAAACATCCGCCAGATCAGTTCATTGTTCACTATATTCAATGGTAGTACTAGCAAAATAGGCAAATGTAAATGCATAAGCAAGAAAGAAAGAGTCAATAACCATTGTGAGTAGGATAAGAAAAAAATATTTTAGGATGTGGCTATTTATACATACAGTATGTATAACTAATTGGCTATTTATACATACAGTATGTATACGCAATTGGCTATTTATACATACAGTATGTATACGCAATTGGCTATTTATACATACAGTATGTACAGTATGAAATTAGCTGTTTATACGTAATTATGTGTATACTGAATTGGCTATTTAAACCTACAGTATGTAGTTATGTACTACCTAAAGCTAAACTGTATACGCAGTTGGCTACTTATACTGGGTAGGCCAAATAAGACCTACCAATGTTAAACACAAATAACTTTTTTATTTTTTGATATAATTATTTTTTTTTTTTTGTAGGTTATAACTGAATTCTTGGAAATTTATTATGGAACGATACAGTACAAGACAACGGCTTGAAATTATCGATTTTTTCTATTCTTGTCAACTATCAATTGTTATGAAGGTGCGTAAATATCGACAATATTTTAATTCAAGATCGTCCCAATCTTTAAATATCGTAGTCGTTGTTGGTGGTCTTGCGGTAGCAGTGTTTGCACAATAGGGTATTTTCCAAATTTTTGAAAACTGCTTATATTTAAAGATTGGGACGAACGATATTTAAAGATTGGGGCGATCTTGAATTAAAATATTGTCGATATTTACGCTCCGTCTTAACAATTGATCGTTGACAAGAATAGAAAAAATCGATAATTTTAACCCGTTGTCTTGTACCGTATGGTTCCATAATAAATTTCCAAGAATTCAGTTATAACCTACAAAAAGAAAAAAATAATTATATCAAAAAATAAAAAAGTTATTTGTGTTTAACATTGGTAGGTCTTATTTGGCCCACCCAGTACATACTGATTGAATGCGCTATTATTACAATTAATATTTTTTTAATAACTACACCATTATTATAACCGAATACCTCCGATTGAGCTCAATTATTGTTTTACATAATAAGAAGTTATCCCCTAAACGGATTTTTGGGGTTTAAATAAAGGGATTACTAAAAAATGTTTTCCGTTACCATAGCAACAAAAATTAAAGATCGATTCTTATGGAACTTGGTGAGTAGCACAAAAAAGAAACAATGAAGTGTTTCGATATTTTGCTTAGTTTTCGTGATATTACGTGTCAAATTTGAAAAACTTACTATATTGGATAGACATTTACGGTAGGTATATTACGGCTTGTATTGATAGAATAAGTGGAAAATGGACCGGACAACATCATTGAAACCTCATTTTCAGGCAAAGGGTAATTAAATAATTTTGAAGTCATTACACGCCGAGACATATTTGTAAATAATTACCCTTTGCCCAAGAATGAGGTTTCATTGGTGATGTCCCGTTCATTTTTCACTAATTTCTATGAATAAAAACCAAAATATACCATTCAAAAATTATATTTAAAACTGAGTTTATATCCGTAAAAATTGATACTACGTATATGTGTATGTGTGTAATATACAATTCATTATCTCATTATAGTAAGTTTTGGAAATACAACACATATTATCTCGAAAACTAAACAGGATATCGAAAAAATTTGTTCTTCCTTTTTTGTTCCATTGATCAAATTCTATAAATCTGCCTCTAATTTTTTATTACCATAACAAAGGAAACCTGTTTTTAGTCCTCAGATATGCAACTTCTGGTTCGCGTCGCCAAAAATCCGTTCTTAAGCTAAAAAGATTATACAAAATTCAATCGGTGGTACGCGAGAATTTCGTTATTATTAGAATCGATAAATTTATTATTATAAGTTATTTTACTGTCACCAGTATAAAAATCCGTTTTAATACGCGCACCACGAAATTTTGACGATCTTTTTGGTGCTCAATGTGCGCATTATACATCAGAAATTACGGTAATTCTAAATAAGTAGTCAACTGCGTATACATACTGAATGTTTAAGCAAAATATTCCATATACATACTGTATGTATAAATAGCCAATTCGTATACATACTGTATGTATAAATAGCCAATTGCGTATACATACTGTATGTATAAATAGCCAATTGCGTATACATACTGTATGTATAAATAGCCACATCCAATATTTTATTGTAGAAAGTAAAACAAATTATAGGTTATACATAAATTTTTGTTAAAAATAAAGTAATTTTGATGTGCTGACACCGAAAGTATTTCTATTGTATTTTTAACTAATTATTCGCCCGCTCTTCATCGTAGGTCATTAAAATAATTTTCGTTATCTTTTTCAGATAATGGAAAAATAATTAACAAAAATCATTTAAATTCAAAAATTTGATAATCAACGATAAAGAGACAGACGAGTAATTAATTAAAAATACAATAGAAATACTTTCGATGTCAGTACACCAAAATTATGTTATTTCTAATAAAAATTTATGTATAAGAATAATTCACTTTACTTTCTGTAATAAAATAGATACTTTTTTTTACCCTACTCATAATTGCTACTGACTCATAGGGAGCATTCGAAACGCACCTAGTCAAAGTGTCTTGATCTTACTTTTAAGAACATTACACTTGTTTTGAAGTGTTTCTGTCTTACTTTGGAGATATTTGTATATTCCTGTCTCTCTTTCCGTGTTCTTGAGAGAAGGGTGAAGGTATGTATACGATGTATACCGAACGCTATTCGGTATACATCGTATACTTAGCGTTCGGTATACATCGTATACATACCTCCACCCCTCTCTCAAGAACATGGAAAGTGAGACAGGAATATACAAATATCTCCAAAGTAAGACAAAAGCACTTCAAAACAAGTGTAATGTTCTTAAAAGTAAGATCAAGACACTTTGGCTAGGTGCGTTTCGAATGCTCCCTTTCTTTCTCACTTATGCATCTACATTCTTTTATCTCACTTTCACTACCTTTGAATATAGTGAAAAATAAATTGATCTAGCAGGTGTTTATAACCACCTAAATTGTCTGGCTGTTAGTAAACTTTCTTTAGGTATCTCGAAGAATATTTCCTCCAAATTCCAGCTTTGTAGGACATTACGAAATACTACACTTCGCAACAACTTTAGAGGCTTGACTGACCGGTCCTTGCAATCGAAAGAATTGTCTGGCAATTTTTTTTTTTTTTATACTTAAAAATGTATAAATTAAAACATATATGCAAACGTCAACCTTTAAGAGAACATTAATTTTTCAAATTATTTTTCATTTTAAAAAATTTAAGGGCTACTTTGCATCCACGTCAACCCTGCCAGACACTGATTTTCTTATTTAACTCTTATTAAATTAATTATAACCAAAATTGTAATTTTGTACCTTTCACATTAGTCAAGGTGGCTGTCAACTTTCCGACTAAAATTTGATATCTATAAATAATTTAATATAATTATCCAGTATGTAAGTATACTAATAAGTTTATTTACAATTTGTGTGAAATCATAATTTATACTATTATACTTATCAGTTATCAGTTATCACTTATCAGTCTAAACTTAGGAAAAAAGTTATCCCTAACAGAATCGCCATATAAAATATTTTGGATTGGGGAGGGGTTATAAATTTTATTACAAGGCTGAGGATTTTCGTTTGAGTTTGAAGACTAGCCTAAGAAAGCTTTTGAGAACAAATCAGTAAAAATTAAAAATTACCTATTTTTAATAATTTAATATATAATTCTAGCTTTAAAAATAATTTTAAAAAATTAATGTTGAATAAATAAGTGGTCAACTGTAATAGAAATTAATTGAGCCAAATTCAAAATATTTATAATTTAAACATATCTCTATTTCCTTTTTGATTATTTAAATAACATGTATATCTCACCTTCTGTACAAAAAACATTATACCTGCTTAATATAAACAAAATCTATTGTATCAGGTACTCCAGTAGCTCACTCACATGTTTCAACATGATTAAGTTTTTGCATTAGAAAAATATAAAGATATGTATGTATAGATAACAGACAAAATGATTCATAATATTGGGAATTTAAAAAAAAACATAAACAAATATACACAACTTAGACGATGTAGTATTACGAGTAAAACGTCGTAAAACTTATTTTTAAAAAGATTGATAATATTTTTACGATTTATAACAGCCCCCAGTTCCATTCGTAGCCCCCCAGTACAAAATATTTTATATGGTGATTCTGTTAGGGACCATTTTTTTCTATGTGTGGACTTTACCATCACATTGTAAATAAAATAAAAAATTACTAAAAATTTATATTTTTTTAGTTGATAGTTTTTATGTTATTTTATTATAGTAAAGTCACATAACTTTACCATACCATCAAAGAATAAATATTTCATTTAGGCAAATAGATATCCAGCTTATAGATAATTAATGAAAATGGATACACATTTCCATAAATTTTTACCTCTACAGGTAATATTAGGCAATAGGTAAAGTTTTGTGAGTTTACGGTACTTTATACGCTTAGTGCCGATGCACACATGCCTGTTTTTACTGCTGCGTTTACGTTGCGGCACCGCACGGCACCGCAAGTATGTGTGCAGCACACAATTTAACTCAATGTACTTTATAATCGCTGCGGCGCCGCACCGTGCACGCAACGTGTAAAAACCGTATGTGTGCATCACATTTTGCGGTGCCACTGCGTGCACGCAGCGGTAAAAAAAAACGCATGTGTGCATCGGCACTTAATCGTATACGTGGCATACTATTTTCGATTTTTTTTTTTTTTTTGTTTGTTAAAATGCTCTCTACTAATAAACACAAAATTAACTAAGTAGTTAATTAAAATAATTATGTAAATAAATAAGATAATAATATTGTAGCATGACTGCGATTACAGATATTTAAAATTTTGTAATCACACCTATTAAAATATTATTTTGTATTTGGATAAATAAATTTTATTATGTACTTTTTCATTTAAATATGTACATATTTTTTATGTATATTATCATATTTAGTTTAAGGAGTTTCGCAACATTCTTAAAAATACCTACTACCATCGATCTGAAATTTTAATCAATGAGCAAAGAAAATGTAAAACCCCGACTCTTAAAATTCAGATCAATTGTCGTCCTATTAATATTCAAAAACTAATTTTCAAATTTTATAAAGTATAAAAACGACTATAAAATATTAACAAAAATCGATGGTTAAAGTGCAAAAATATTTTTAAAGGAACGTCTCTTTAAATTGTATATAAAGAGACGTTTATGACAATGAGATGGGGCTCCACATTTTCTAGTGTAGTTGCGAACTCGTCGAAGTAAAGATTTACAGTTTCGGTGTTAACATTAGCTCTAGACCTTTTCACATTTTAGCATAATCTTTCGGTCAAAGTCTCTTTACCTTGTAACAAAACACAGTGCCCAATCTCTGCCTGGCATATTATTTTTAAATCTTCTTGCGTTAACGCCTCGCCTGACCAAAAATGATTTTACAATCAGTCGAATGTCAAAAAAAAGTCAAAGGGGATCCTCAATCAACTACCAAAGCTATACATCCTGCAACGACTTTCTCACTTTCTTGATCTAAAACATAAGGGCGACCAACTCTTCCAGTGGACTTGTCATTTATATGTCAATTTAAAGTAGACTTTGCCACTCTATACTTTTCAGCAGTTTTGCGGAAGGACTTTTCTAATTTAATTTAATGCTCTATCCATTTGTTGTTGATCAAAGTCCTGATACTTTTTCTTTTTAAAATCGGTTTTCGTCTTTGTCCTCTATACGATTTAATTAATCTGAAACAATATAACACACATAGAGCACTAGAGAGAAAATACATATTTCTATACTACTGGAACCAGTGTAACCACTTGAGACAGAAAATATGTTGTATACGTGCACGGTGTTTACTTTGTATTTGTGCGGTAAACTCTGTTAGTGTAAGTGGTGATAGCCGTCACGTGACCTTTGGTTCGCATAATGTGTGTGATGTGTGTGATACCACAACGCTACTTGTGCCGGTTCAACAATCAAATTTATTGTTGTTTGACTGACTTACACTGAGCGACGGGTACTGAGCAACTGACACTAAGCAGCCTAAGATACACATACTTGCACATAAGTGATTGCAGAAAAGAGACAGTTATATTCGTTCTATTTGTTCTGTGATAACACAACTTAGGACACTGTTCCAAATTAGGCGACTCAAGACAACCGTGGGAATTTTCTCTCCCTGAAAAATTATGTTGGCGACACTGACAAAACGACACTTTAAAAATGTAAAACAATATTTGGAGTAATGTATTGCAATAAATGAAAACACGATACCAATAATATCAGTACAATAAAAGTTAAACATGGGTATAAATTATGACATTATGAGATTAAAATTTAAAAAGTTTCTTATTGTAACTAAATAACATTTATCTATTAATCAAACATCTAAGCGGTGGTCAAACATCAACAACAACGTGTTCCCAGCTTTCTCACATAGTGCAGTAAAAGCGTACTTTGACCGTGCATTTCGGGTAGGCAGCAATTTTTTTTTGGAAGTTGTAGGGGGGTCAGCGATGAATGTAAAACCGAGTTTTCGGGATCCGCGGTGGTGTCGTTTAGCCGCCATCTTCGAAAAAAGGTCGAATTTTATTTTTTCGAATATCTCCAAAACCGTAAGTCTGACAAAAAATTTGTAAAGACCTTATTTACAGATAACTTCATTTTCTACAAAATTTGTTATAAACTTTTTTACATAACTTTAAAAACAAAAAAGTTATCAGCAAAAAACCATGAAAAATTTAGGAACGATCAGCATAAATTAGTTTTAGCAACTCTTCTAATCCACTACCAGACATAATGTACCCAACTGAACCAATAATAATAGTTTTATTTATTTACATACCTCACTTACCTTTCTTTACAGCGCGCAAACTCGATAACTGTATGTTTAATAATAAAAATAAGTACGTCAAATTGTTCGTTAAGAAATTTCCTATGAAAAATATAAGAAGCATTAATCTTGTCGGGTTGAAAATAGAAAAGTTATATGGCCTCAAAATTTTCCACTCCTTAATTTTCCACAGTTTTTTGTGAATAACTTTTTTGACATCGATTTTCTGACAAAATGCTTCAAATAAAAATTGTAGGGAATAAAATTTTCTATAAAAATGGTCTTTACAAAATTTTTGTGTGCCTGACGATTACAGAGATAATCGAAAAATTAATTTTGACCTTTTTTCCAAGATGGCGGCTAAACGGCAACACCCCCAGTCCCGAAAACTCAGTTTTATATTCATCACAGGCCCTTCTATGAATTTCAGAAAAAAAATTGCTGCCTACCCGAAATGCACGGTTCAATCGTTTTGAGCGACGCTTTTACTGTAGTAACACTGTTCAGAACTCAACAAGATAATCGCAGCTAATACAATAAATACTTCAAAAAAATAGAACAAAACGTCCCAAGCTAGACTACTGTACCAAATTCGTCTTTTTGACGGTACATATTTCATATGTTTCTAGAGGTTGTGAAAATGGACTATTTCTTACGAGATTTGATGGATTAATCCTTAGCATTACAGTGATGCTCCTATGGGGCCATCCATAAATTACGTACGCAAACGGGGAAGGGAGCGTCCGAGTCCAAATAAACGTGACGCTACGTTTTAAAGTTCACGAAGAAAACAATATTAAATTAAATAAAATATTTCCAAAAAAATATCGTCGGCAAGCAAGAAATAAGACAATTTATTTCCAAAATTTTATAGTTGGTGTGCAAGAAAAAATGTATAATGCTGCGTTCGGTTTGTCAACTGATCGTCAATGAATGTATTCACTGCCTTCTTATTTACTTCTACATGATGTAAGAATTAGTGTGCGCATGTGCATACATCATTTAGAACTGAATGATGAGGGCAGCGAATACATTCATTGACGATCAATTGACAAAACTGAACGCAGCATTATTTGTACGAGTACTTCATATACATTGACTGCGCTATTTGAATGGTTATCGAAAAAGAAGCTATATGGGTATTTCTCATCAAATGTCGAAATTTCATTTTGCATTTCATAAAAAAAAATTTACGAAAAGTATATCGTTTTTTCGCGGCAATACAAAGTTTTACTTGAATGAGGTTTATTAAAAATAATGGCCTTCCATATTTTTAGTCGAATTTTTCCTTGAAAAAATCAGACTTATACAGCCTATACGATAAGAACGGCGAGAGTAGGGACGCTATCCGTTTTCGGACCCGTAGAACACGGTTCTATAGAAAAAAATGTCTGATATATATATATATATATATATATATATATATATATATATATATATATATATATATATATATATATATATATATATATATATATATACCCAGTGAACATGGATTGTAAATGTGATGTAACAAGGAAATAACAAGTTACGTAACTTTTTTGACTTATGGGTGACATAACAATTATATAAAATTAGAGTTTTATGTTATATACCTAATTGTTACCTGTATCTTACGTAATTGTTTACGTTGTTTTAATGAAATGTCAGAATCATGACTCTTTTATTATGTTTTTGTGACGTATCAATATTAATAAAACATTTCACTTGTCACTTTTGTGAAATGTTTTGTTACCATATTAATTTTAAATGTATCAATTTGTGAGGAATTATCCATTTAAAGATTCCTGCAGTTTTTCAATCTATCCCCTGTTGGCGTCTGATGTAATTAAATTTCATCCATCAATTTTTGTATAAGTTGATTTATGTTATTTGTTACGTAGGTTATGGGGTTATATTATATAATATAACCCCATAATATATGATATAACCCCATAATATATGATATAACCCCATAATATATATAATATAACCCCATAACCCATATAACAAATAACATAAATCGACTTATACAAAAATGGATGGATGAAATGGATGAACGAACGTTTTATTAATATTGATACGTCACAAAAACATAACAAAAGAGTCATGATTGCGGCATTTCATTAAAACAACATTAATACGTCGTTAAAACAACGTTAATTTTGTTACATATTAATTTAAAAATGAAACTTTTATGAAAGTTCTTATAAGGCTTTATTTACTATTTTGTGATATATATTAATATATAACTGTCAGAATAAATAAGTGAGTTTGGTCTAGTGGTTAAGACTGTCGATAATTTAAAAGATGCTTCAGCTTGGATAATGGTTCGAATCCTACAGCAGTCAACAAAAAAAAAAAAAAAAATAATAATAATAATTTAGGTGTATGTAAGGTAAAAGACCCGGTAATTGACCCTGGCCCAGTTTCTGATCTTTTCAACTTTGTTATAAATTAATAAAAAAACTATATTTTAAATAAGAAAAAGAATAAATTCTTAATTTAAAGTAATCTATTCTGTGTCTAATGAACAGCAATTTAAAAAGTTTAGAATATATTAACTAAATAAAAAAAAATTTTTAAGTTTAAAATGTGTGTAAAAACTATTTTTTTGGTAGTTTCCTAACAGTTTATGTTACAAAGTACTCATTTTGATCTGTGCAATATTCATCATGTAAGTATGAAAACTTAATTAAAAATATATGAGCAGGTTAATATTTGTTTAAAATTTATTTTAAAATATTTATAAAATACCTTAGAATGATTTTTATTATTGAAATATGAGGGTCAATTACTAGGCTCATTTCTAAAGTGGTATGGCCCAATTAAATTCTAACCAGTTTTTGTTGTTATTTTGTTATTTATAGTTATCTTCGATTAGTTTTTGTTATTTTTCATAACGTATATAACATTAAACATTCATTTTTATCAATAAAAAATTATTTATAAATTAAATTTTAAAAAACTGTATTTTTAAATTTAAGGATCAGAAACTAGGCCACTGTCAGGGTCAAAAACTGTCACATGAGAAATTTTGAAGGTCAGAAACTGGGTCCTTTTTTTCAATTTTTAAAACATTAATTTAAATTATTAATTCAATTCAAATAATTATTTTACTTGTATGACTTTATTTTGAAAGCCATAAACTAGTTGATAAAATTATTAATTGTCTCTTAAGTTTAAACTTATATTTATTACTCTCGTTTACCCTCAGTCGTCACTCTTAAAAGGTCAGAAACTAGGCCCGTTACCATATATGTCAATAAGTTGGTAATATGTGTGTGTAATGTTAATAAGAAACAAAAAAAGGGAATTTTGAATTTGCTTTTTGCAAAAGAAGGCGTAATTTTTATCTATAAGGTAACATCAAAGTTATATTTTCTTAAAACGTAACAAGAACATAACAATGTTACGTCACATTGTTACGTTTATAAGTGGGATATATATATATATATATATATATATATATATATATATATATATATATATATATATATATATATATATATATACAGCGTGAGTTTTTCGAGAGATGTAATAGAAATGTTAGCCGACTGAAACTCTGTCGGTTGAAAGAGCCTCAAATACATATGCATATTTCTACCGCCTAATTGCTAAATTAAAGAAAAATTCAAAAAATAAACTTGGGAAAAAATTTTTTCTTCATTTATATTTTTAATTGATGCATTACATCAGTTTTATCGAAAAATTAACATATAGTCTCATTTAACCCTTTATAGGGCAAAAGGTCAAGTTTCGAGATTAGAAATTTTTGATTCGATTTTAACATTAATTATGGTAAGAAATAAATAAAAATTTTGAAATTTTAAATAATTTTTAGTTTGTGACCCTTGAAAAATCCGTGGTACATATATGTACCACTGCCCTATAATGATATCACAAAATTTTACTTGGGCAGTGGTACATATAAGTATGTACCGCTAATTGTACCAACAGTAATTAGAATATATTAAAATAGAAATACAGTTAACAATGTACACTCATATTATACTTTTATATATATATATATATATATATATATATATATATATATATATATATATATATATATATATATATATATATATGGGCATTTTCACGTCAATTCGACCAGTCTTAAAAGTAAAGTTCTCGGATTTTTTTCATATTCACGCTAATTTATCTACCAGTGGAGCTATGTCCAATTTTGATATTCATTTCTCAAAATTATTATTTAGGCTCGAGATATTTTACTTCGAAAATGGCGGTAATTATCATGTTTTTTTGCATCTCATTTATAAAAAATTCTATATTTTCCAAACGAGAGATTTGAATTGGATAATGTTTTGTGGGTAAATTCATGAAGCTCCATAGTACATTGCAACATAATAAAACTTGTTTTATATTGTACGGTTTTGTATATCTATGCACTCAAATTAGGTCAAATTTGGACAGCCCTGGCCAAAATCTCTAATGACTTAAATAGATGATTTTGGGTTCACTGTGTTCAGAATTTTATGCTCTTTCAAATTTTGCAAAGAAACTGATGGACTTTTACTGGTATCAATGTAAAAATTAAGAAAAACAAAAACTATGTGTAGTTATAGAGGGTTCATATACTACATATAACATTATATAGTCAATATTTAACCAAAATAGTCTAACTAAATTACACATAGAGAAAAAGAAAATTGCTACCTACACTTTTATAAGCGTAAAGGGTAAAAAGGCTTATATTAAACGTAAAAAAAATAAATGCTTGAGCAGGGGCGGTGGAGGGTTAATTTGGGGGGTCCCAATAGACTGAAAAATTGTAATATTGCAATTTCCGGCGAATGTCGAAGTCAAAGAAAAAATTATCCTTTACAAAAGTTGTAGATCATGCAAAAACCTAAAAGTTTTGTAAAGAACACTTTTTAACATAACCTCAAAATTTCGGAGAAAAATGCGAATTTTGTAGTTTTTTTTCTTTATTTCGTTTTATATTTCTCATTTCAACAAAAATAATTTAATTTTTACGGAACTTGGTGAAAGTATGCCTTTCTGGGTCTTAAATAGCCACAAGTTTTTCTGGCTAAAAAAATTCAGAAGATTCCGTGATATTGATTTTTTTCAGTCCGGAAAACTTTTTTTCCAGAAAAGATTCTACTAAAAAAAATTTTGTTCTTAAATACAACTACTAATTTTGTTTATTTTAAAAAAAAGTACTTGTCAAACCGAAAAAAATGAGCACTGGCAGAACTCAGTGCGATAATTTTTTTAAGTAGAATCTTTTCTTGAAAAAAAAGTTTTCCGAACTGAAAAAAATCAATATCAGGAAAACTTCTAAATTTTTTTACTCAGAAAAACTTGTGGTTATTTAAGACCCAGAAAGGCATAATTTCACCAAGTTTCGTAAAAATTAAATTATATTTGTGGAAATGAGAAATATAAAACGAAATAAAGAAAAAAAACAACAAAATTCGCATTTTTCTCTGAAACTTTGAGGTTATGTTAAAAAGTGACCTTTACAAAAGTTGTAGATTTTTGCATGATCTATAACTTTTGTAAAGGATAATTTTTTCTTTGACTTCGACTTTCGCCGGAAATTGCAATATTACAATTTTTCAGCATTTTGGGACCCCCCAAATTAACTATCCACCGCCTCTGCGCACGCATTTATTTTTTTTACGTTTAATATAAGCCTCTTTACCATTTACACTTATAAAAGTGTAGGTAGCAATTTTCTTTTTCTCTATGTGTAATTTAGTTAGACTATTTTGGTTAAATATTGACTATATAATGTTATATGTAGTATATGAACCCTCTGTAACTACACATAGTTTTTGTTTTTCTTAATTTTTACATTGATACCAGTAAAAGTCCATCAGTTTCTTTGCAAAATTTGAAAGAGCATAAAATTCTGAACACAATGAACCCAAAATCATCTATTTAAGTCATTAGAGATTTTGGCCAGGGCTGTCCAAATTTGACCTAATTTGAGTGCGTAGATATACAAAACCGTACAATATAGAACAAGTTTTATTATGTTGCAATGTACTATGGAGTTTCATGAATTTACCCACAAAACATCATCCAATTCAAATCTCTCGTTTGGAAAATATAGAATTTTTTATAAAAGAGATGCAAAAAAACGTGATAATTACCGCCATTTTCGAAGCAAAATATCTCGAGCCTAGATAATAATTTAGAGAAATGAATATCAAAATTGGACATAGCTCTACTGGTACATAAATTATAGTGAATATGAAAGAAATCTGAGAACTTTACTTTTAAGACTGGTCGAATTGACGTGAAAATGCCCATATATATATATATATATATATATGTAAATTACAAAATACAAAATTTTGGTTAGATTTTTTTGGTTAGTTGCTTTATGTAAAAAGCATTCTTTACATAAAGCAACTTTACACATATTGCAGCAAAAATTGCTGTGTTTTTGCTTTTTATTTGTGCTACAGTGGGCACATCTTCTTCTCGTGGAATCATAAGCCTGACTATCAGTTACCGACTCCAAAATCTCCTCAATTTCATTACTTGAAAGATATTTCATTCTCTGTTGAGTTGATAGATTGAAGATTTACTTTCGAATATTATCTTTTGGCTAAGGTATTTGGTAACTTATTATATGCAAAAATACTACTGAGACTCTATATTTTCTGATGATATTATGTAGTTTGCGTAAGAATTTAATTTTAATCCTCAAAAAGTCTTTCAAACACGTGCGTTACAGAATGCAATCTTAAACCGTAAATTAATCTTAAACCGTAAATGGTTAGTGGTACAAATATGTACCATACACAACAGTAAAGCCATTACTGTTTCACTTTTGACATTTTAATGAATGTCACTAGATTGCGCAACAGCTTCTGTATTATAATATATAAGTGGTATACATCTGCACCAAAATATCAGGATTTTAAAAAAGTGGTACATTATTGTACCAGTAACCTATAAAGGGTTAAAAAACTATAAGTTTGTATCATAACTCGAAAACCATAAGAGCTATAAAGCTCCTGACTATAGCAATCGGTTGCCCCCGTCGATATCTACAACTCTTATTTGAACAATTTTTCGATTAAATCAACGGTTTGGCTGTAATCAAAATGGCAACTCTCGAAAAACTCACGCTGTATATACAGGGTGTAAAATATATAAATCTCATAATCAAGAGGGGAGAAAGGTCTCAATGTACTAATTGAGTTTTGCTAGTTAATTTGTTCCGATTATGTTTCATTTCAGAAATTTTTGATTGTCAAAAACTTGTTAAAAAATGGCCCCTAAAAAAACCTTAATCAGGCTCTGACTACCTAACTTTTTTTGGTTTTGTTTTTTTGATTGTTAAACTTTTTGTCAACAAAATATATTTATGTACTTATTTGAACTACTAACTGCAGTGTTAAACTAAAGATGATGTATAGACGGATGATTTACAACAGAAAGGGAACTTTTCTATCATCTGTTATGGCCATAGTAAGTAGTTCATTTATGCGTTTACTGCAGATAGAGTACAAGTCTATACACCATCTTTAATTTAAAACAACAAAAAAATTTTAAAAATTTTGGACTTGTTTCCTTTCTGCAGTTAGCAGTTCATTTACGGAATCGTTTGAAATTAACTGTACAGTAGCGTACAAAAAAATTTTAACATATTTTGTAATAAAACAAATTTTACATCATATTTAATAGTTTTAAATTTAGTAAACATCTATGACCCATTTCAGTAATTTAAACATTACTGACTTACATCAACTTTAATACAGTTCTTTCACATATTTGATACATTAAACACACATTTAACACACATCGGCGAAAATAATTATCATAGTCAATTAACAATAATTAACCATTTCAAATTCAAAATTACACAAAACATTATATTTTTCGTTAAGTAGGTAGAATCGATGTATTTTTTGTTAACATGTACAAAAGTTCATTCTTCCAAAAATAAGATAAATATTATTTTTTCTTATTAAAACTTTCATTTCAAATTAGTATTGCTACAACAGTAGTTAAATGTTAGCATACTCCATATTAAAGATGTTGATTACAAAAGCTTTTATAAAAGGAAAAAAATTAATTCTAAACAATTTATTAATTAAAATTTTTATTTTCGTCATTGTACATGAAACTTATTTTATTAACTTGTGGTGGCTGATGATACGAACGATACGAACAGCTTATTTATAATTAGGTCAGTAGTGTGATCTGTTTAGAAAACCAGCTGATATTTCAAAACATTTATAAAAAATTTGTACAGGGTGCCAATTTAAATACAAGCCGGCCTCATATCTGTGGAAATTTAAAAGATAATAATTAAAATTTCTCAAAACCGTTTCTAGAACATGGAGGGAGAACCAATATGACCAACATGAGGATCTTTTGCAACCAATTCAATAGGCTCTAGCGACTCTGAACCTATTTTTTTAGTTATAAGACCTCACTTGTGGTACAGCATTCGAAATATAATTTTAACTTATCGATTATTATTTGAATAGGGTAAGAGACCCGATGACCGATCACTATTTTTAGCTGTATCATTAAATTAGCTTAAAAAAATTAAAAAATAAACAAAACACCCATTTTTTTTTTCTTAATAAGTATGAAACCAAGTTTTTTAATCCAATGGATATGTTTTTAAGAAAATATAACCCAAAAATTTTGATTTATTAATGTTTTTGTTTTATAATTTGTTGACGTCTATGGAAAAGCGGACAGAAAATATTAACCTCCTTTGAAAAATCAATACACTGACCCCTATGAAAAATCGCGCATTAATGTACATCACGTACAGTAGTACAAACCTTATACTATCGAATATTTGAACCATTCTCTTCCAGCCACTTTGACACTCTATCCACTACCAGGTGAGGCTCTATGTCATAGAGTATTATCATAGAGTGACATCTAGTGAAACATAGAACGTCAAAGCAAAAGCCAAGAATGGTTTAAATATTCGATAAAATAAACCATTAAAATCACAATTTCGTTTCGCTCTCTGCTGATCTTTTAAAAAAACATTGTATAAGATCTGACTTAGCCGTTAACCATTGTGAATTTTTAAACAGTTAAATTTAGTTTATATTGTATCTGTATGTGTCGTTTCAGATGTAATACATACATATCATACATATTATGTTTGACGTTTTTATTTGAAAATACCTATATAAATAACAATTTGGAAGTTTTAATTCAATATTAATTATTTTTCAATTGATTTTACGTTCTGAAATAAATAAAATATTAAAGTAAAATTATAAAAACGGTTAGTTAAGTGTTTTAAACCCAAAAATTAATTAAAAATGTTTATAAAATAGGTATGCAATATATAATTCTCAAAATGCGGTACCTAACTGTAAAACTCAGATCCCAAGAAGAATCAGTCATACAAATAATATTTAACGCATATAAAATTTAATTTAGCTATCCTAATCTCTTAAGTGGACTAATAACAATTATTTGTATACTTTTATTATGCTAATAACTTTAAAAATTCGGTGAAAAATGTTACAATTTATAACTCATGTGTTTTGAATAATGATCATCCATCATACTAAAAATTCACGAATTCAACAAAAATTTTTCGATATATATATATATATATATATATATATATATATATATATATATATATATATATATGTATTTCTTAAATTAAATGAGGAGGCATTAAATGTGAGGTGAATTTAAATTGAAAAATAATCATTCTATTAATAATAATTTTTTTTATCAAAGGTTTCTTTCAGAAATAACTTCATTAAGATATAAATGTCAAAACTGATCGGACTTATAACCCCTATCGACAATGGGGTCTTTTACCCTAGTACGAAAAATAAACTTTCAGTAAGTTAAAATGTATTTTCTCTTATTTAAATTTACAAGTATCAAGTCAAATCCCTATTTGAAATAAAATCGTAAGAAATTACAATCTTTAAATCGAAGGATATAAAATATTTAAGCAATTTATTCAAATTTAATTTTATAAATGTCAAATTACGTATTATTTTCCAAATCAGTTTATTTTTACAAATTATAAAATCAAAATTCCAAATTAGGCCTGGTTTGTTTTTAAATTGACACCTTGTTTGTTTATATTACAAATTTGTATGTGTGTGGTTGTGTATTTATGTGTAGTCTCAATTAAATTAGGCCTGTCGTCCATTGGTTTCGGACAACTGGGAAATTCGATTCAGATGATTACGCACGTTTGTCGTTCGTCCGCAATAATATGTCTTCTGTCCGTCCACTAGCCCAATATTCGTCAGTATTTTTCTTTTTGATTTTTTTTCTCAAGCTATTGGCGATGATAAGATTCCCTAGCGACAAGTCGCGGAACTAACATATGACAGATAATTTTCATACAGTTGAATTTTCTAATAGGAATTTAATAGTTTTCTCGTAAATTGTGTGTATAATTACGTGATTTAAAGTGTTGAGATGAACACAAAATACAAAAGAAAAGGGAATACTTACTGCTGTGTTCCACAGTGCAAGAACTACAAAAGAGAAGGACTCAGTTTTCATCGTTTTCCTACCAGTGTCAAACTTAAAAAACATTGGGAAAGTATTCTTAAAATGAAAACTTCATCAGTGTTTATGCGTGTTTGCTCAGAACATTTTACCGAATCGGATTATTTTATTGGTAAATACTTTATAAATCATTAACAATATTTTATTTGCAGCCTCTATATAATAATAATGTATTTAATTTTAATTTGTAGGTACCGCTAAAATCAGACGACGATTGAAGAAAAATGCTATTCCAAGTAATAAACTCCCGATTAAACGGCATGATAAACAGCTGACTCTTGAACAACAGTTATGTATAGATGAACGTGCTAAATGCGCACAAAAAAGGAGTAATGTTTCAGTCTCATTAAGGTTAGCTCTTAGCTTACTCTTTATTACTTTTAAGACTTGTATTTGGTAATTTTATCTTGATCATGAAATATCTGATTTTAGCCATAAAATCCAAGAAAATGAACTAGAAAGTCAAAATTATATTCAGGAACAGAAAGTCGACTTGCCAAAATCCTATTTTTCTACCGACGTTATGAAGATAGCTGAGAATGCTACCAAAATAGATGCTGTTTCTCAGACTTATCTTTGCCCCATTCATCTCATTATCACTTCTAAAGCTAATTTGTGTAGTTACACCGGACTCCAAACTTTTGAATTGCTTAATGGCATCATCGAGTGTGTTTCAGAAATAGATAAAGAATCTCTGACAAACAAAAAGATTTTAGGCTTAAAGGACAGAGTTATCTTGACATTTGTGAAACTTAAATTAAATTTAAATTTTAGTACATTGGAACCATTGTTTGGAATATCTCGTCAAACTTGTGCTTTATACTTCAAGGAGATGATTGTTTTATTATCTACAGTGCTTAAAAATGTGATACCTTGGCCTAATCAAGAAGACATTCGAGCAAATTTGCCAATTGCATTTAAAAATTATCGAAACACTAGGATTGTTATAGATTGTGCAGAAACTCCTGTTGAACGATCAAACTGTCTAAAATGTCGGATTTTAACATATTCTCATTATAAGACAGGACATACCGTGAAATTTATATTAGGAGTCGCACCTTCAGGATTGATTACATTTGTAAGCAGATGCTATGGAGGACGAGCTTCGGATAAACTCATTACATCAGAATCGAATATTTTAGATAAAATGGATATTAAAGATGCAGTAATGGCTGACAAAGGTTTTCTCATTGAAAAGGAATGCTTAGAGGTTGATTACACTTTAATTATCCTGCATTTTTAGTCTTTTATTGATGCAAATAATCTAATACTATGTTTGTAAAATTACAGCGTCATTTGATATTGCATCAGCCACCTTTTTTAGCAAAGAAGAGGCAGTTTTCCAGGGAAGAAGCTCTAAAGAATGCAGAAATTGCAAGAGCCAGGGTACATGTGGAACGTGTCATACAAAGAATCAAAGAATTTAAATTAATTGGTTCAAAAGTGGCATGGTCACTTCTGCCATATTTTGACGATTGCCTCACTGTTGCATGTGGCGTAACTAATTTAAGTAGCCCTGTATTAAATATAGATAAATTTATGTAAATAAAAATACAGATATAAATTAATATAATTTTATTAATTATTAAACCTAAACCCATTCCTAACTACCTATCTATTACAAAAATAATCTTTTCTTGTAATTTATCATGGTTAACTTTTCTTGTAATTTATCATTCATCAACATCTTTTCTTGTAATTTATCATTCATCAACATCTTTTCTTGTAATTTATCATTGTTAACAATTCTAGGCAATAGTTGATTGAAGTAAGCAACACACAATGTTGAAATCATTTTAAAAGCAAAGTCAAAACATCAAATTGTACATTAACGCATACATAATTATCTTCACTTGATGAATAAATTATAAAATCAGCTTCTTCAACACCAAGTAACATCATTCCTGACTGAATTTGTCCATAATAGGGATGTTTTTTCTTAACGTTACTATTAGCATCTATTGACTTAATAGCATTCATGCTGACCAGTTCATCACAGGTTAATCGCTTTCCTTCTTTAGGACTTCTAATTTCTAAAATCTTAATATAACCTGCATTTAAGAAGTATTTGCCTCCAGCGAGCTTTCCTGTCCTCTGTCATTCCTACAGCTGACAAGTCGTTTTGTTTCATATGTTTTATAATGAGTGTCTTAATCGATCCCCATTAGGGATGTCGTTTTTTAATCGATGAATCGAGAAATCGATTAATCGGAAGAAAAGGAACCGATTTTTAATCGATTATTAATTTTTAGATCGATTCACACATCGATTCTTATTTTATGGAGATCGGGAAACGATTTTTTTTTTTCAAAACAAATTACTTTTTTATTTGCATCTTCCTATTTATTTATTAATTTAAATTTAAATCTGTTATCAGGAAGTACTAGGGTTATGTATCAAATTTTACGCATGAAATCAAAATAAATTGACAAATGTACCATCATTGTGTCTACGGTCTACCACGTCTACCAGTCTCATGTACAAAACAACAAAGTTTAAGCGGGGAATTTAAAAGAAAAACATTTATAATTTACACTATATTATAATTCTTTTTTTATCCTTTATAAAAAATATTGTATGCAATTAAATAAAAACTTCTCAAAATTTAGTACAATTTAGTTAACATTTGTACAGTTAACATTTTTATATCAAATGAAAAGTTTTCAACTTTGTTGTAATGCTGTATTCATCTCTGTGCCATAGAGTAAAATTGTAAAAAATATGTTGGTAAAATAATTACCAATAGAGAAAGTAAGCAATCAGAATGACCGTTAATTTTACGTTTTTTATTGCATATAGATATGATAGATATAGCGCATATCGCGCATATAGTTGCTTGATCTATGGTTGCTTGCGTGCTTCGTATTTACCAGTATTTGCATTTGCGCCATTCGTCGGAATTATCTACGCAGTTTAAAAGTGTTTTTTTTTTTTTTTTTTTTTTTTGTTTTTTAAATTTTAATTCTACAATTTTTAAGTTTATGTTATTCGTTTATTTTGTTTCTCAAATTATACCTAATGCTGAAAATTTATTAATACTATTGATGATTTCTATGAAGACTGAGAAGTAAGTATATTATACTTGTTATACTTTCTGTTTCTAATTATTATTATTCTAATATAATTATGGTGATTTAAAAAAAAAAAAAAATAAAATAAAAATTTCTTATTTTTTTGTAAAGTATAGGTATGTAAAGTATATGAAAATGAGAGTTGTTGAATTTTTGAAAATTTGGGTAACGAAACCTGAATCAAATGTTCATTCTTTGTTAAAAATCATTATACGCAAAACATTCCTGAATTCTTGAACTAATTAATTAATCAACTAATTTTTGTTTCTTTTAAAGAATCTGGTCACCGTAATTACAATTTACAACTAGTTTAGAGTTAATTCAGTTATAATCATAAAATTTACAGGCTTTTTCTTAAACTGAATATGAGTATAAAAAAAAGTGACACATGGATACATTTCACTGAGACTAGTGAAGGTGGGAAATGCAAGTATTGTTTATCAATAATCAAAACTGGTGGAAACACTACAAATCTACGTAATCATTTACTTCGAAAGCATCCTACAGTGTATCCTGTAAAAATGATGACTAAAGATCATGCAAAGAAGAGCAGGAAACATGTTGGTTGAATTTGCAATTTTTATTTATTTTTATATATCTTTTCCTCAACTTTCACGTATAATTATAATGTTCATATTTGTAGATTTTCCATCGGATCAATAATGCTGAAGTTGATAGTGAAACAGAAGAATCACCACAGGAATTATTAGAAACTACCTCAGCTACATGTGTTCCTGGAAATAAAATACTATCAATAAAACCAGTACAGCGATCATTTTCAGAGTGTGTTGCTAATATGAAAGCTTATGAAGGTTAATAATTTTATTCTCTGCAATTGCAGTTTCACTTTTTTATTATAATTTGAAAAATAATAACGTAACGAACTTGATTGTTGCATCCGTTTCAGATGGAGGCATAAAAGCAGGGAAAATTACCAATGCCTTGATATATATGATAGCAAAAGATGATCTTCCATTAAATGTCGTACATAAAGAAGGATTCAAATATTACAGTAAAATAGTCACTCCTTTGTATAAAATTCCTTCTCGTACAGCACTGACAGCGATGATTGACCAAAAATATGAAGCTCTTTCCTCTCTTGTAAAAAAAAGAATAAGCAAATTATCGAATTTATCATTAACAACTGATATATGGACAGAAACTTTTAATACAAAAAGTTACATCAGTTTAACTGGGCATTTTATTAACAACAA
This sequence comes from Brachynemurus nebulosus, assembly GCA_035578155.1. Classification (NCBI taxonomy): domain Eukaryota; kingdom Metazoa; phylum Arthropoda; class Insecta; order Neuroptera; family Myrmeleontidae; genus Brachynemurus; species Brachynemurus nebulosus. The sequence goes on from JAPWDM010000016.1 coordinate 10,571,313, forward strand.
ACTTAAGAAATTACAGTCAATAACTTTTGGCGTCAGACAACTGTTCGAAAGGCATACAGCACACAGTAAAAAGTTCCAGTGTAAAATTACAGCAAATATCATTGGTTACTTTTGTACATAAAAAGTACTGTAAATTCACAGACGACTGTAATTTTACATAATTCGTGTAATATTTATCTGTAATTTTACACAATTTTTTACATAAAAATGCATGTAATTTTACACTAATATTTAGGTAATTTAAGGGGGAGTATGTAAATAAAAAAACTGTAATTTTACAGTAAAGTTTATGTATATTTACACAGTAAATTTTAAAATTACATTGTATTTATACAAAATTACACTGTGTTTTTACAAAATTACATGGTGTTTTTACAAATTTACATTGTATGTTTACAAAAGTACATATGAAATCTGTAAGTTTACATAGTATTATTACACTAGTATATTGTAATATTACAGTATTTTTTGTAATATTACAATGTATTATCTATAGATGTACAAGAAACAATTAGATACTTGTTTCCAGTATTAGATTACTTTTACAATTAACGATTGTTAATTATAAATAGAAGTGTAATAACTTTTGTAAATGTAATATTTTTTGTAAAATAATACAAAAATATAAACAATTAACAATAATAAATTATTTACGTGTTTGAAAACATAGGAATTTATCACCTTAATATTTTAAGGTCACATTACACTTTCCCGCGTCAGGAAAATCGACTTTCTAGAAAGTGATTTATTGGAAAGTATCAGGTATATTTAAATAATATTATCTAAAAGTTTCAGAAAAATATTTTCTCAAATATTTTCGAAATGATTATAACGCCAGATACTCTAATGGGTATTATACAATTTGTCAAAACTGAATTTGAATTTCTGGAAACAAGATTTTTGTGCGGCGTGCACGATAACATAAAACTATTTTACCGATCGATTCAAAATTTTAATATTTTCTTCTAAACAACAGTACCCATAAAATGGACTAGAATAAAAGGAATTGGACAATTTTTTGTTCAGTTTTTTACGGTTTTTTTACGGAAAAAGATGCTGCATCTGAAATCATCAAATCATAATCTGTTCTGTGATTGTTGTTTTGCAGAAAAAAAATTAAAATTTTCAGGCCGATCAGTTGACTGCTTTTCAAGCTGTAATAATTTTGATTAAAAAAAATTTACAAGCGTAATTTTGAAAATGCTTGCAATTTTTCTCTGAAACTTTCAAAAAATATTATTAAAGTATATAATTCCAAGAGTATACTTTACATGTATAAAATGTCCGACTTCTCCGACCCGAAAAAATGTAATATCGCCATGCATGTCTCATGATTTTGATAAATAATATTTGAAACATATGATTTTAAAATACATACCTAACTTAAAAGATTCTATAGTTTCTGTATATACAGATTTATAATTATTATTTATTTTATTTTATTTTTATTAAATTCTTATACATAAACACCGATTTGGTTCCAGATGTAATTATTTTGGTCTTGAATTAATTTTGAAATGGATTTTTGTATATATTTTCGCAGACCAATTTTTCGTAATTTAAAAGTGTTTTATAACATTTTTGCTTGCATAAATCTGAACATAATTTTCCACTGATCTCATTACGAGGTAGAGAAAAATCAGCCCATTATTTTCTAAAATACTTTTTCCTATAAATATATATGCCATTTTTTGAAAATTTATTAAATTGAATTCCGTGTATATACCTACTTAAATTATTTATAGCTGTTAAAATATTTACTTTTAAAAATTGTTTCGATTTTATGTCTGTAACGTACAAAGACGCTAGCCATTTTAAGCTCAGTTTCTCAACTCATCAACTCCTTTACCTTTGTAGATATCCTCAATTATTTTGAACTTCTTTAAGGGGATATTTTAGTCTAGAAATTCAAGAAAATCGATTTTCTCTTTTTAATATTTTCAAAGCTCAGACCTTTAAGAATAAGCCTCTAAAAGGGTTTACGGAAATTCGAATTATTTTCGGAGTTATGGTTATTTTTTCCCTGTGTACTGTGTATCTTTTCAGTGTTAAATTAAAATTTTTATATAAATTACTCGAAACTACTTTTTTCGATACGGTTGACATATCTCAAATTTTAATGCACCAGTTTACTTGAAATTTGGTACAGACCTTCTTAATACTATCCAAATTAATCCGATGTAGGGGTTTTTGGGATTATTTTTTACTATTTTTAAAAAATTTTCAAAGTTGAAAAAAGGAGACGAAAAAATTATTTTATTTTCAATAGACTCCACCTTGTGAAAAAATTTATTTCTCCAAATCGGTTACGTCCAACTAACTATGCATCCTTGTTTATTAAGAATTAACTAAAATTTCATGTTTTAGATCACCAGGGGAGTTGGAATCACGTCAACCAAGAGACACCTTTTTTTTTCATTCCCCACTTTGCCGGCATGTACCGATTTCAATTTTGAATTTTTTTTAAAATTGTTATACATTTTTATTCTTTTTAAATATCAATAAAAAACTGGTAAAAAATGAGTCCTAAAAATGTTTACTGTTTTTTTTTTTTTGATTATGCCCGTAAAATCACCTTAAAATCGAACCTCTAGAGTAGAATACCCCCTTAATATACATACAGTTTGTGAATTTTCTTTATGTGTATCATGAAAACAATTTATTGTTAACATTGCAGTAACTTATCTTAATTTTAACACATAATTAAGTTATAATTTTTACATCAGCTAATAAGGTTAGGTATATACTTTTGAGGAGAAAATTTAAATTTAGAAATTGAACAAGGAAATTCCTTAAAAATAATAACAATAATAACCAATAATACACATATTTAAAATAACAAAAGTCACTATTATATTATTTTATTTTACACATAAACACAAGACATCACTAATTTTTTTACGACAGATTCATGCCATATTTCAACAAAGAAAAATGCACATTCACGGACACAACCTACAATTTTTACACAAATTTTTTTTTATACACAAATTTATAAGTTTATACTTTTAATTTATTATTTATTTAAAAAATTGTAATTTTTTAAGCAGTGTATTAATCAAACATAAATGTATAATTACTATTAATTACATTAATTTAAACAGTTAGAAAACACAATCTTTATAATACACGTAGATATATTCGAGGACGCCATACAGAATAAACATGATGAATGATAAAATGCGCATGATCATGACGTCGTAAATACACAAAAGTTATGTGATTTTACACAAATATTGTATTATTACGTAATCATTGTGTAAATTTACATTTTTAACCGTTAATTTTGTAATTTCAGATTTTAAAAATGTATTTTTCCTTAAAGAAAATGTAAAACTACACAAAAATTGAATTTTAAGTTGGAAATTTCCATACTTTTACAGAATTTTTGTAAAAATTCAGTAAATTTTATGTAGCGAATATTTTTACATTAAAATTACCTTATTTTTACCTTATCTTTTATGTAAAAGTAATGTAAATTTACCCCCATTTTTATCAGTGCAGAGTATCTTGGCGAGCAGATTATTTCAATGTGCGACGAATGGCAAATAAGCCCTGAAAATGTAAGTGCTGTAATCACCGATAACGGCGCAAATATTGTTAAAGCAATTTGTGATGTCTTTGGCAAAAATAAGCATTTACCTTGCTTTGCGCATACTGTAAATCTGGTAGCAACTAAACCGTTAGATGAGAAAGACGGAATTAACGAAGTTAAGCGACTAGTAACTTCAGTTAAAAATATTGTTTCATTTTTTAAAAATAGTATATCAGCAGCTGAAGATCTTAGAAAAGCACAAAAAAATGAAAAAATTCCTTTAAAATTGCTCCAATCGGTTCCCACGCGTTGGAATTCCACATATTATCAACTGGAAAGATTCTTAAAATTAGCCGAAAAAGTTGCTCCTATTTTGTTAAAGTATCCAAAAGCACCGCCTATGTTGACTGCACCAGAAATAGAAATTGTTACCGATTTAGTTAAAATATTTGAACCCTTTGAAAATATTACAAAAGAAATTTCAGGTGAAAATTATGCTACGAGTAGCATGGTAATTCCGATTATTGATTGCTTAAATACTACTTTCGAACGGTATAATCCGATTACAACGGTCGGTGTTAAAACGAAAGAACTGTTATGCACTGAAATCAAAAAGCGTTTTGGATGCATTGAACAAGTTGCACCATTAGCGATTTCTACCATAATGGATCCAAGATTTAAAAAAATTCATTTCAAAAACGCTTTAGCATGTTCTCAAGCAATCACAAAAATTAAACAAATGTTAATCAATGATTTAGTTCAACCTGCAACAAATATTTCTTTCCCTCAAGACAATATTGAAACTAGTCAAAAATCTTGCCTATGGAATGTTCATCAAGAATTAGTCTATGAAAATAAATCTCACCTTAACGATATAGATGATTCAGCACTTGAAACCGATTTCAAAAATTACTTACAACAACCATTGGCTGAATTGAAAAACTGCGATCCAATAGATCATTGGATTAACAATATAAACTCAACTACCAGCCTTCAAAATATTGCTTTAAAGTATTTATGCATAGTATCCACATCCGTGCCATCTGAACGTTTATTTTCTCTGGCTGGTAATATTCTTACGGGACAAAGAAGTAAACTAAATGGAGATAGGCTTCACAAATTACTATTTCTAAAGTCATTAGATTTTGAAGACTGGACTTTAGATTGAGTTCTTTTTTTTCTTTTTTTTTTCGTAAATAATATTTGTAACGACTGATATTTGTAAATGAATATATAATTTATTTTTCAAAGGTAAAAAATGCAATTTTATTAATTAAATAAAAATTACAATGAATTTATGTACTAATTTTATACTTTTATGTTGCAATAATTTGTTAAAAAATGATACTAATAAAATATAAAAAGCATATGATTACATTTCCTGTTATTTATTTTCTTAGAGCATACATATTTTAATTTTGTTTTCAATTTGTGACCATAATATTAACAAAAGTTAAATTTTTTATCCCAGTTTAACAAAAACAAAATTATAGTTTGTGAAAAAGTAATTAATAATTATACATTCTGTATAAATTATTTATACATATTATTAGAAGTACGCGCTTATATTTTTTTTGCTTCTAAAAGATTTCAAAAGTTCATCTTTCTGAATTATAAATTTTTAAAAATTAGCTCCATTTTTACAACAAATTTGAATCGATTTCTTGGAATCGATTCTGAATACAATCGATAATTTAAGGATCGATTCTTTCGTTGACAATTATGAATCGATTCAAAAATCGATTTTTTTAAAAAAAAACGACATCCCTAATCCCCATTGGTGCTCTAAATCTGTGCAATTCAGATCATTCAGCTCTTCTTCATCAACTCTATAACAAAACAAAGTACACACATATTAACTTCATAACTAACACATATTTAAGTAAATCAGTGCTACTAACCTGTTTAGAAATAGAATTAATGCAATGCTGTGTTTGCACTGGCCTGAATTTCTAGCAGGACACTTACATTTTAAATTAATAATACGTTGGCCTTCTGGTTTTGAGGTGTCAACACTACATTCCACTTCATGTGGATAACTTAATACTCCAGAAGTTTGTGCAGCTAAACCCAGATATTTTATGTTTTACTGAAATTTCGTTCTCTAACACCAACACACATTAACATTCCACTTTTAAAATATTGTTCACCCTCGCGAAGAGGTCTCGTAGTATTATTTACTCTTTCACAAATATCCAATAAAGAAATCATCATAAAATTTTTATAAAGCAATGAAATAATTTAAAGCATATGTCATATGTGGCATATGTCATGTATGTCATATATCTCATATATTAGTTCCACAAACGCTCACCAGGGAAATTTTATCATCGCCAATATGTATATGCTACAAAAATACGTAAAAAACAATTTATAGAACGTAATATGTAAGAGTACACAGTTTTAATTGTAATTTACCTTCAGTTTTATCTTAATAAAAATAAAAATCTCATGAAACGGACTTCTACGCGCGAAAAATACAAACAAAATTGGATTTGTTCGCACGTTGCAATTATACGCATGGAAACGGATGAACGAGACGCTTTCAGTGGACGAGGATTTATAGCTTCACAGTAGGCTTGCGCATTTTAGTTCACTTATAAGAGTGCTCAGTTTAGTTCATAGTTCTTTAATGAACTAGTTCGTTCTTTTAGTTCGTTAGTTCACAGTTCTGAATCAACAGTGATGAATATGAACTGCATTAATTTAGTTCTTTAGTTAGTTCCTTTTTCTGACGTTTTTATCTTAAAGATTTAAGATTTTTTTTAAACTAGTAATCTTTTATTTTTGACAATTTTCCCATATCGGGAGCGAAGAATTTCGATATGAGGAAATGTCTAATAATAACAAATTTACCTGATTTTACAATGCTCATTTGTGTGTCTTTATTTTTTTATAATAGGTGTTTTTTAAAAAAAAAAAAAAAAAGCCAAAAAACAATATGTGACAATTTTTACAAAATTATTTAAAATGTTCATTTGTATGTCTTTATTTTTGTGCGCTCTGCAACGGTAAACACTACCTTGATTTAATAGTACTTTTTACAATTACTTCAAGAACTAATGAACTTACTGAACTGAACGAACAAAGTAACTAACTGAACTACTGAACTACCAAAGTAATTTAGTTCACTAGATCCTCATAGAACATAATTATATAGTACTGACTGTCGTCGTATCAACATGCCAGAGACACGAGCTGGACAAAAATCTATCATTTTTGATGGATCGGAATGGGCCAATTTGTTCAAATATACGTTGAAAAGTGAAGAAATACAAAAGTTTTTTAGTGAAATAGTGGAAAAAGCGGTAGAAAAACATACGGAAAAATTATTGGCCGAAATTAATAATTTGAAGGTGGATAACCTCAAATTACGCCAACAATTAGAAGAAATACACCAGAGTCCCCAGGTGACCAAAACAAAAAGTGTATCAACAAAAAAAGTTAAAATCGTTGATAAAAAGGATGGAAATAGAGAAACTAATAAAATAATAAAGGACGGTGAAAATCAATTGCAAATTGCTGAACAAACAACTTCAACAAACAATATCAGTTCAATAACCGATGACAACAATGAAAACGTCGAAAATGAAAACGATGATGACGGTTTTACGACAGTCACGTACAAAAGGAAAAGAAATAAAATCATCAGAGGAAGCGGTCCTGCTTCAGAGGACCTACAATGCATTGATTCGAAAATATGGATTTTCCTCGGACGCTGTAAAAAAGAAACTACTACAAGTGAAAAAATAAAAAAGTTCCTAGTAGGAAAATATGAAAACTATCAGTTTTCAGTAGAAGATCTACAGAGCAAAGGAATCTATAAAAGTTTTAGAATTGGAGCTGATAGATCGCTTACCGATCAAATATACAATCCAAATAACTGGCCACAAGGAGCACTTGTAAAGCGATTTATTTTTCGTAAACAAGCAGCCAACTTTAGCGACTAAAAATGTGATAAAAGAGGAAAGTTTATGGAATAAAGTAAATAAGATAAAAGAAAAAAGAAAGATATAAAATAGAAAACAATGTAAATATAATGCATTTTAATGTTCAAGGGCTACTAAAAAAAGAATCTTTATTAGAAGTTTTATTAGACGAAATGAGTATTAAAATTGACGTAATGTGTGTTTGTGAACATTGGATGTGTGAAGATAAAATAAAAATGTTAACAATAGGGAACATGAAATTAGGAACCTATTTCTGTAGAAAAACAATGAAACGTGGTGGAAGTTGTATCCTCATTAAACCGCATTATAAATATGACGTGTTCAGTGAAATAGAACAATTAGCAGTTGAATTAAATTTTGAAGTCTCAGCAATTAAAATATTAGACATACGTACTGTTATAATATGTGTTTATACGACACCTAATAGCAACGTTGATGTTTTTATTGACAAATTATATAAATGTTTGACTATTGTTTCAAGTATAAAATATTTTTCTAACATCATAATATGTGGTGACATCAATATCGACTTTTTACAACAAAGTAAATATGTAGATGATATTCAGCAAATACTGTCTTCATTTAATTTTAGTGTAGTAATAAGACAACCTACTCGTATTACAAATACAAGTGCAACATGTATTGATAATTTTTTTGTAAATTTTGCTTATCTAAGTTTTGATATTTGTCATAGTTCATTGTCTGATCATACTTACCAGGTGTTAACTATACATGCAAATTGGAAGTCATTCAAACGTTCTATATACTGCGAGCATAGAGATTACTCTGATAATAATATGAAATATTTTTTGTTCCTTCTATCTAGAGAAAATTGGAATGAGGTGTTTTGTGAGGAGAATCCAAACAAGGCATTTCATACATTTTACTCTATTTATAAATATTATTATGAAGTAGCTTTCCCCAAAAAAAGAATAATTTTAAATAATACTCAAGATCGTAGTAATGAATGGATAACTCCTGAAATAAAAACAGTATCTGCTGAAAAAAACAAAATCCGTGCTGATATCCGGAAATCAAATGACTCAATGGAAATATCAGAACTTAGAACTTACTATAAAGAATTGTGTAATCATATTAAGACATTGGTTAAAGCCGCTAAGCAGTCGTATTATGATAATAAAATTCAATCATCAGACAATAAAATGAAAGCATGTTGGAATGTTATAAACAACTTAGTTAAACCAAATCAGGTTAAACAAAAAATTATAGAAATCAAGAATCAATCTGGACAAATAATAACCGACCAAAAAGAAATTGCTGAAACTTTTAATGATTTTTTCACAAATATTGCAAAAAACTTAAATTTAAACAGTGCAAACTTCGATCTTCATATAAATAAATTAGACCAATGTATTTTCCTTTATCCTTGTGATGAACTGGAAATATTTGGAATAATACAAGAATTAAAAAACAAAAACTCATGTGGTTGGGATGACATTCCCAGTCCAGTTATAAAGCAAAGCGCAGATTTTATTATTGTGCCGTTGGCGTACAATATCAATGAGAGCTTACAACAAGGAATCTTTCCTGAAATGCTCAAGAAAGCTGTAGTTGTTCCAGTATTTAAAAAAGACAATCCTTGTGAAATAAAAAATTACAGACCTATATCCCTACTAACAGTATTTTCCAAAATTTTTGAAAAAGTAATATATAATAGGTTAGTAAATTTTTTTACTAAATACGACATTATTAAACAAGAACAACACGGTTTTGTGCATAAACGATCCATTGGCCAAGCTGTTTTTAAGAGTTACATTGAAATTTTCGACGCGCTTAACAATAATGAAATAACAGCCGCTGCTTTTTTAGACTTAAGCAAAGCATTTGACTGCATAGATATAGATTTGCTCATTCATAAACTTAACTGCTACGGTATCAGAGGTACAGCACTGAAACTCATTGCATCATACGTTAGCCAGCGTGAACAGTGTGTCAAAATAACATATCAAAAGAACGATGTGATTAACTATCTGTATTCAGACTACAAGCCAATAACCAGGGGGGTCCCACAAGGGTCCATTTTAGGGCCGTTGCTTTTTATTTTATATATTAATGAACTACCTAGCATAATCCAAAATAAGGTTATCCTCTTTGCTGATGATACAACTGTTTTTTTCCGTAACAGTAATATACATCTACTTAGAGAAAACATTGTGCAAACTCTTTGTGATTTGCAAAAATGGTTTGAAAATAATACATTGAAACTAAACATTGACAAAACACAGTTGGTCTGTTTCAGGAACAATATAGGCAACATTCAGATTAAGGATCAAAAAATTGAATCATTTGACTATGCAAAGTTTCTTGGCATTTATCTTGATAACAAATTGGATGGGAAAAACATATTGAATTTTTAACCAATAAGTTAGCTAAACTTAGTTTTGCGCTATATAAATTAAGAGATCTTGTGTCATTTGATATTTTGATACAAACCTATTATGCACAGATTCATTCGAATATAAAATATGGGATTTTATTTTGGGGAAATTCAGTGTTAGTAGAAAAAGTGTTAGTTGCACAAAAGAGATGTCTAAGAATCATGGTAAATGCCAAATCTACGGAACACGCTCGTCCAATTTTCAGGGATTTAAAGATACTTACAGTGATTGATACTTATATTATGGAGTGTGCAATATTTGTGAAAAATAACTATCAATTATTTGAGAAATATCAGTACGATCATTCATACAATACACGAGGCGCGGATAAACTTGTAACTATTCAGTCAACAAAGACGTATATAAATATTGGAGTGCTAAACATGTGTATTAAAATTTTTAATAACATTCCAACACATTTAAAAAATTTAAATAATAGGCAATTTAAGAATGAATTAAAAAGTTTTTTGTTGACAAAGAATTTTTATAATATTAAGGAATTTATGGAATGACTTATTCTATGTACTCTGTACTTTATTGAATAAAGATTATTATTATTATTATTATTATTATTATTATTATTATGATAAGTGATAAGCATTGATAGCTATACCTACGATACTTACCATCGATATAATACCTACGAGTCAGTGTCTCTAGTGATCCAAAAATTGAACTAACGAACGAAGAGTGGAATTGATGATGAACTAGTTCGTTCAGATCACTTGTAAGAACGCTCTTTTGAACTAGTTCGTTCACGAACTACACAAGCCTACTTCACAGCTGTTTGGATCGTTCGTCCGTTTTCATGCATATTCGTCCGAATTAGATTTCGCACGTTTCCGCATCAAATGGACGACCAGCCTTATGCAATATCATGTCATCCTATTATGTCTGTGATTGACGATTAAATATAAGTACAACTCAACCAACATAAGCTCGCCGGTCAAGGTTGTATGCGCAGTAGACAAACACCACGTGTTTTAGAACGTATTCTGTTTTCAAAATAAAAACATCGGTATAGTGCCTTACAAAAATAAAATATAACGTATACCCATAATTTTTATATACAAAATCAATAATTAATTTAAATTTAAATTTAAGTTAAATATTATTTTAAAATGAAATTTAAAAATAAAGTTAAGAAAAAAGTAAGTTTTTATTACGTTCGTATTTAATTTCTATATTGTAATATTAAATATGCTATTTGAATTGGCTATAAAATATGCTATTTGATGTTATTTTTGAGTTAAATCTTGTAGATCCGCTTGTACATACAATTGATTTGATGTTTCCATTCATTTACAATTCCTCAGTTCTTTCATGACGTTAACCGTTTAAATTTGACGTTTTTGTTATACGTATATATAACCCTAGAATCATACGTTGGTCTACGAGTCAAGTTAATCATACATCGGCGTCGTTTCGACGAATGGACTTTTTACGGGGAGTTTTAAAGTTTATTTGCAAAAAACATTTTTTTTACATAATAATACTACAAAAGGGAACAAAATATTTAAAATTTTTAATCTTTTTATCAAAGCATATTTTTATTATAAAAATTAAAAAATATATAAATACATCAATTATAATAATTAATTTATGAACTATTATGAATCAGTGGACATGTGTGACTTTACAGAATGTGAAATTTCTCGGTCATAAATATTCCTATAGATATGTAGTTATTTCCCCATTAGGCACATTTGTAAACTTTCTAAAATTTGTTAGTAATTTTTCGAATAAAATCTCAAAATATAATAAAAATTAAAATATTTTCCACAAAATAAATTGTTAATCTTTTATTAAGTCATTCGAAACGCATTCTTTAGTTTTCGATTCAATATATTCAAACTTCAGTATTATGTCGTCTCTATAAGTCAAACAGCTGTAATCATCTTTCACATTATCATAATCATTGAATAAATTAATTATAACATCCATATCTTTAATAAATTTTAGAAAAATTAGGAAAACTTTTATATGTGGAGTACAAAATCTTTAAAAAAAAAATGTAGGTTAATCATACATCGTCGTCCTTTTGACGCACACTATTTCAGTATAAAAAAAACGACAATAGCTATAAACAAAATTTATATGTCCTATGTGTTATAATAACAAATAAATTAGATAACAGAAGTTTCAAAGCGAGCAGGTACCGACAAGTCACAGTATTGGAGCAGGTAGAGAAGTTCGTTCGTCGTTTTGACGAGTACGTATGATTCTAGGGATAATTGTCATACGTATATACGTGACCCAATGTTATACGTAGATATAATTTTGATCATTTTTATGAAGAGCGGCAATATTTTTATTTGTACACATTTTTTGTAACCTTGGCACTTCAATCATTCTGAAAGACATGGTACAAGTTAAAACTCAACGTGCTTCTTGGATCTTCATAAAATGTACATATTTATTTATTTACTTAACACAGAGAGAGAGAGAGAGAGACGTACATTTATAATGGATTTATGTATTTATTATACATACTATACCTTTTTTTGTTAATATTGCAGATAAAGTCCATATTGCAGTTGGACTGGTGGACATTTTAGAATTTTACGATAATGATAATTGATTAGAATTTTCTGTTACAATTTTTCGCTAAAGTTACTCAAATTATGAATAAAAATTCACTTTCTGACGATTTTAAATACATTTTGTTTGTAGTATAATTTGTCTTTTTCCAAATCTGTCTGTCTTTAGAAAATTTAACTTTTGAAAATCATTTAAAAATTAATTTTTAATCTTAGATGAGAGAGGAAAAAATAAACCGTCATCAGACATTGGCTGTGTTTGAACAGAAAAAAATTCTTTAAAGCGCTTCAAGCCACTTCATATTCTGACTAATTTTCTGGATAGAAATCAAGTGACACGTAGTTCTATCTTACACCAAATTTAAATTTTAGTGCGACAAATTACAAAATTCTGCCATATTGTTGTTTGCTCTGATGATTCTTCAATAATATGACCTATAATGTTATCCATGTTGCATAAAATGTAAAAGAAATAACAAACTCTCTCATGAATAATCCTTACTGAAGTTATTTTGTTTAAATATCTACGACGACATTTTGCTTTTTGGTGCTTTGTTTTTCTTAGGAAATCGCCATTTTTCTTCAAAGCGCTTTAAAGAATCTTTTTTGCTTGAACGCAGCCATTGTTATTAATTTGTGTTTATTGTCTCATGTACTTTACTTGCGAAACTATTGGATATGGAACACACTGTACAGAATTTATTAAAATGGATACATATTTAGTTTCTGTAGATATGTAGTGAATGAAATAAAATTGGGTACCAAAGTATTAATGTACCAACAATTAAAAATTCGTGTTTTATGACAGTTAAAATGGTTAAATAATTTTTTTAATTTTTGAAACTTAATGGCAGTTTTTTTGTGTAACTTTTCGTTGTTTTGTTGTGTTCTTTTTTTGGTTTGTTTGACAATTCATGTGTAGTTTTTAATGTAATTTTCTATTACATTAATAGCAAATTATAATGCAGCAGTTACCAGTTTATAATGCAACAATGTTTTATACTATTATAAGAGTTATGGTTTTTCCAATATTCATAATGTCCTGTGATATAAAAAAAACTACAAAATTGTAGTTAAAAATATTTAAAAAAAATATTTCATAAACATATTTTAACCCTAGAATCATACGTTGGTCTACGAGAAACATTAATCATACATCAGCGTCATTTTGACGAATGGACTTTTTACGGAGAGTTTTAGAGTTTATTTGTAAAAAACATTTTTTTTACATAACAGTACTACAAAAGCGAACAAAATATTTACAAAAATTGGATTTGGAAAAATTTTTTAATATTAATATTTATAAATTTTTTAAATTTTTTAATCAAAGCATATTTTCATTATAAAAATTAAAAAATAGATAAATACATCAATTGTATCATAAGACATGTCTTTCAAATAATTAATTTATGAACTATTATAAGTCGGTGGACATGTGTGACTTTACAGAATGTGAAATTTCTCGGTCACAAACATTCCCGTAGATATGTAGTTATTTCCTGATTAGGCACATTTGTAAATTTTCTAAAATTTGTTAGTAATTTTTCGAATAAGATCTCAAAAAATAATAAAATTAAATTATTTTCCACAAAATAAATTGTTAATCTTTTATTAAATAACTTGAAACGCATTCTTTGGTTTTCGATTCAATATATTAAAACTTCGGTATTATGTCGTCTCTATAAGTCAAACAGCTGTAATCACCTTTCATATTATCATTATCATTGAATAAATTAATCATAACATCCATATCTTTAATAAATTTTAGAAAAATTAGGAAAAATTTATATGTACAGTACAAACTCTCTAAAAAAAAAACATCGGTTAATCATACATCGTCGTCCTTTTGACGCACACTATTTCAATACAAACAAAACGACAACAATTATAAAAAAAAATTATACATTTGCTGTGTTATAATAACAAATAAATTAGATAACAAGCAAGCAGACAACGACAAGTTGTAGTATTGGAGCAGTTAGAGAAGTTCGTTCGTCATTTTAACGAGTACGTATGATTCTAGGGTTAATCAGATTTTATGAAAAATTGTGTTCGCTTTTTTTTGTACGATTTAGTACATATCAATTCAAAAACCTGCAAATGTTTAGTATTGTTTACCCATGGTAAAATAATTTTTTTTTTTTTTTTTATTTTTAAAAATTTTTTTATTGTACAGGGTGTGGATAATTGTAGTTTAGTCAGAGACGTATTCAGAGAAATTTATGTTAAACGATGAGCTGACTGGGATGTAAATTTTTCAGATAACGGATTACAAAAAAATTTTCATGTCTTCAGCAATTTTACACCGAGATAAACCATCTCTCAAAAGGATGAAACTTATTTTACACCATATATATATATATATATATATATATATATATATATATATATATATATATATATATATATATATATATATATTCCCGCTACCTTTTGACATGTATGAGGCCCCCTATGGAAGTTAAGAGCTGAAATTTTGTAAATGGGCCTCAATTCCGATGCACCTCATACTATCAAAGTGGAGTCAAATTTTGGATCCGTGATTCCAACCCAAACTTTAGGGAGTGGTGGGAGGGGGGGGCGTCAACAAAACAATAAAACTTTTCCAAACCGGTTGGAAATAATGTTTCGGTCGATTATCTACAACATATCCAAAATTCAGCTTCCTAGAATGATTTGGAGGGAGTAGAAGGGGAAAAAAGGATTTTAGCTGGATCTAACACGGCCACAGCCCCCCAGAATTAACTTAGAAGGTTAAAATTTGGTGTGTTAATAAAGTTCGTACCTAGGTTGTGCTTTTTGGAGGTTTTAATATCTTACCCCCACCATTTTTAAGCTACAATTTCATGGTTTTTCGACGTTTTCGAAGTTTGTACCACTCGCACAGGTCGTCCAAATAAACCTAGAGGACTGAAATTTTGTATTCAGATTGAATTAGCATCAAGGGGGTGCCTTTGGGGGGTCTCAACTTTTAACCCTTACCCCCACCATTTTTATACCAAAAAGAACATGATTTCTCTTGTTTTTTAACCGTTTCGATCGGGTCAAAATCTCCCCAAATAAACCTAGAAGGCTGAAATTTTGTGTACAGGTTAAGTTAATAGCCAGCCACTGCTTTTTGGAGGTTTCAACTCTTAACCCTTACCCCCACGATTTTTACGCCAATATTTCCTTTGATTTATTTGCCTTTTTTAACACGCTTAGAGACTCTTAATAAACGTAGAGGGCTGAAATGTTGTATATGTATTGATTTAGTATCCAGTTAGTGCCTTTTAGGGATTCCACATTACTTCCCCCCACTTCGGGGGAGGGGGGATACAAATGCCATTTTGTATTTTAAATACATATTTAAAATGAAATCATTTTAATTAGTTCCCAGCCCTGTATTTCACAACAGAGAAACCGTTTTTTTATTCATTTTTATTTATTTTTTATAATTATTATATTTTTTTAAAAGTGTCTTTAAAAAGGGCTCTTATTGGTGCCCACAATTACGCCCGCAGTTATCACCCAAAACAAAAAAAAAAAAAAAAAACAAAACAAAAAAAAAACAAATAGATTATATTATTAATCTGTAGGTAAGTATGGAGGTTTTTTTTTGAAATTTGAAAAAGTGGCGCGGTTTGAATAAAAAGTACAAAATTTTGACCTTTTTTTAACAGTTTTCCGTGTGAAAAAATAGGAAGATTCCAAAAAAAGCTTCCATAGGTCCATGGAGAATGGAATAAAGAATATTCTGTCAAAATTTCAAACTTATAGCTTGGAAACTTTCCCTTTGAGAGTGAGTACCCTTTTTAAAAAAGGCATTTCGAAACATAGGTACATGTTTAAAGTTTGTCTCAAAACTGTTACAAATCATTGTTTCAACAACAATGTGATACAGTGGTGATAATTGATATTATGCGTTAACTGGTTGTGGAAAGACCAAATGTAAAGTGGTATAATATCCCACCAAAAGGCGCCAGTCGATCTACAGAGTTTCGTATTTAGACTGAATCTATTGATCCGTAATCGTAGCGACCGTAATAATTCGAATTTCAATTTGAAATTTTGAGAGAACATATGTATGTATGTATGTAACAACTGTATGTACTTTAAGATGAGACTAAAAAAAAATATTAATTTTTTCAAAATTCTACACTGTGATGGTACCTTAACTAGTTTTCAAAAACAGTACCTTCTGTAAAACTTTTGTCAAATTTTTAATTTTGTCCCTCTTTCTAATATACTTGTGCATAGTTGTGTTTGTGTATGTACATAATTATACAAGGTGTCATCAATTAATTATTTTTAACAATTTTAGACGTAAAACAAATACGATTTAAAAAAAAAGCATTTTATACTGCTTACTGGCTAGTCGTCCATTGGCTCTACAAGAGTATACAACCATTGTTAAGTGGTGGCCACAGTGGTGGCTGTTGATTGTTACATCGTAGTTATATCATTAGTAGCAGGTACATACATATAGTTGTTCGATAGTATGTATCCACTTGCACCTCGCGCTACATACATACCGAATATCACACATACTAACATCCACTATACTACACATACAAACATAAATTCTAAATATGTATATAACCATAGAAAGTGGGGGGTGCTCCCTGCCAAGTTTGATGACGTAAAATTCTGGCGACAGCCGAAATGCTAACTATCATATAGTAGTTTGACCCCTTGGCTTGGAGGATAAACTCGAAAGGGCTTAGCCGTACTTCCACGGCGAAACTGCCCCCAATAGCAACTTATAAAAGCAATAAAAATTTTCCAAACCGGTTGGAAATAATGTTTCGGTCAATTATCTACAACATATCCAAAATTCAGTTTCCTAGGATGATTTGGAGGGAGTAGGGCGGAAAAAAACGATTTTCGCTGGATCTAACACGCCCCCAGCCCTTCAGAATTAACGTAGAGGGTTGAAATTTGGTGTACTGATAGAGTTCATACCTAGGTTGTGCTTTTTGAAGGTTTTAATATTTTACCCCCACCCCCCTCACTTTTAAGCTACAATTTCATGCGTTTTGACGTTTTCGAAGTTTGTACCACTCGCACAGGTCACCCGAATAAACCTAGAGGGCCGAAATTTTGTATTCGGATTGAGTTAGTATCAAGGGGGTGCCTTTTGGGGGTCTCGACTTTTAACCCCTACCCCCACCATTTTTATACCCAAAAGAACATGATTTTTCTTGTTTTTTAACAGTTTCGTTTGGGTCAAAATCTCCCCAAATAAACCTAGAGGGCTGAAATTTTGTGTACAGGTTAAGCTAATAGCCAGACACTGTTTTTTGGAGGTTTCAACTTTTAATCCTTACCCCCACGATTTTTACGCCAATATTTCCTTAATTTTTTTGCTTGTTTTCTAACACGTCTAGAGACTTTCTAAGGAAACCTAGAGGGCTGAAATTTCGTACGTGTATTCAGTTAGTATCCAGCTAGTACCTTTTAGGGAGTCCACATTACTTTCCCCCCCCCCCACTTCTGCCATTTTTACATCGTAATTGAATGCTATTGTTAAATGTGTTTTAAATACACTATTTTTATTCTAAATACAAGTAGGCGAATAGTAATATTAAAAAATTTTAAAAAAAGTGAATTTACTTTTATAACAAATGAAATACATACATATTAAGTAATTTAAAAATGTTATTAAAGTCGCTGTTTATTTATAAAATAGAAATTTTGGATTTTTTTGGAAAGAAAAAATATCTTCATAAAAGCCTTCCAGTTTACTATTTAAGTTCCTTTTTTAATATTTAAAAATAAAACACAAAGGCAATTGGCGGATAAGCATGGGTAGGAATGTCCTCGTACGAATTGTGTTGGCTTTTTCCCTGTTAACTGCTATCGGCACAAAATTGAAATTTACTGAGATTCAGCCCTTAAAAACTTAAAACCTTTTTTTAAAGCCCCGATCAACCGGATACTCATCATCAGTTTTGAAACGACCAAAATGACAAATCGCTTGTGGACTTTCAATTACATTTCGCTTGTAGACACTCAATACCGAAGATGAAAGGAAAAATTCGACTTCCGTGATGGGGCTCCGCTGCTCACGGCGTTTTTTTAACATATATAGAATACAATGCTCATTGGACTTTAATATTCTACATGTTAAAAAATCCTATTACAGCACATTTTTTGACAATTTTCTATTATATTTCTACAATGGTTTTGTTTTGATTTAGGAAAGTCATACATATGAAGTACCTGCAGTGTCATATAAACGAGAATACAGTTACTATTGGCACTTTCTATCAGGAGCAAATAGCCTATATCTTAATATACCTCTTTCGATTATTCTTGATTATCTCGAAAACTATAGGAGATAGGAAAAAATACTTTATGAGACACAACACTTTATTTTTAAAGTACTTTCGATTGATGTATATAATTCCAGGGTCGGACCCACTGGAAGGGCGGTTAAGCAGATTAGAAATGAAAAATATTTTTTTTAGCGTGTTGTACCCTTTGAATTTTGATGAGACTTGGTTCAGTAATTAAGTGCATTAGGGCAGTTACTGAATTTTTTTTGAAGTGGTCGCTCAATTGGAACCCTATAAAAATAACATTGGATCGGATATTATCCTTGTTATTATCCTTAATAACGAGGACTGATACGATAATAAATATGTCTAACATTCTTGAGAGTGTTTGCCTTCATGTGGATTTGGAAGTATTTTTCTATGTTGAGTAGTTACCAAGAAAAAATTTTTTGTAATTTTTTAACTTTTTTTTTTAGTTATCTCCATAACTACTCAGTTTTGGCCGCCAAAATTGTAGATATCAATTACTTACAGCCTTACCATACCGCTAATATAGTTATTAAAACAATTCGCTTCCGGGGCCGATTCGCCTAATCCGGCTATACCCTTTTTTTCTCGGTAACTACTTAACATAAAAAAATAATTCCAAATCCACATGAAGACAAACACTCTAGAATATTAGACATATTTATTAACACTCCAGGCCCCGTTATTGAGGATAATAACAAGGATAAAATCCGATCCAATGTATTTTCATAGGGTTCCCATTGAGTTACCACCTCAAAAAAAAATACAGTAACTGGGCCTTACTTGCTTATTCACTAACTGCATAACGAACGTTATATACCGAAAGTTCGTTCTGTAACGAAAAGTAGATCAAAATGCGATTCACTAACGGAAATATATTCGTTATAGCTATGACGATCTTCGTTGTCTGAACGAAAATTTCAACCTTTCGTTTGTATAAAGATTATTAATGTAACTATGGTATTTTTATAAAGTAGATAAATGAAATAAACTGTCATTTTCCAAAAAATATACTTTTTATTACAAATTTGCTTTGCATGTCGACTGTTTAAGCATGTTAACTTACATTATAATTTATGTAATTTTAATATCTTAGCACCTTTTGCTTACTTATTACACATGATTTTTATTATATAATAATGCACTATTTTCTTTTAATGCATCTACATAAATTTCGTATTGCTTCGGATTAGTTTTTTCGCATCTTTTTTTATTAATTTTTTCCATTTTTATCAAATTGACAATTTCGCAAGAACAGCAAATGAAATAATAAAACAAATTCGACTCAATACCGTATAGCTGTAACCGCAGTAACCATGGGCGAATATAAATTTTTTTGTAAAATTTAGCCAAACATTTCAACAAAGTTGAATAAATATAGGTATACTGGTATACATATAATAAGCAAAGATGAAATATATACACCGAACTCTATTTCAGTGTGCTGTAGTCGAATGTGTATCTTCTTTATAAAAAATTTGTACAATCTAACGAAACAAGTTACTGAATACCAAATTCATAATATTCTTTATATCGTTATAGATTTTTTTACAGAATAGCCCTGTAAGTCTGCTTTATTACCAAACCAAGTTTTATTTAAATTCAAGAGGTGCAACATATTTAAAAAAAAATATTTTTCACCCTTAAGGGATGAGGGTCCTCCAGAACTTTCAAATATTTCATTTTTTTTTTTTTTTTTTGCTTTAAAAGTTCATTTGGACCTTCAAGAATATATTTCCAATGTTTCAAGCTCAATAAAAACATTATCTTAGGTAACGATAAACTGCTTTTAACTCTACTTTTGAAGAACGAAAACTTTTTAATAGCGTTTTTCTCATTACAGGCATTTTCCGCGCCGTGGAACATTACTTAAAAAGTTATTAAAGTATTAACTTGAAATTTTGTACAGATATTCTTTAAGATATTGGCATTGCATATACCTAAAATTCTGCATAAATTATTACTATAAATATTGTTTATAACAATTTGCTTATAAAAAAAAAAAAGTGAAATTTTTTTTCTTTTTGATTTTAAATTGTGAAAAAAAAATTTTTCTCATCAGAAATAGGTACATGCAAAGCGTAATGACTTATTTTAATAAAAATTTTTTGTTCGATTGAATTCAGTTGATTACAAGAGGCTGGGCATTCCACGGCGCAAATCGAAGGAGTCAACTTGGAACAGCTGTAGCGCCATTTTTTTTTTGCATAAAAATTTATGAGTGAATACATCATAACATGTACTATACTATGTAACTTCATTTGATACAATAAATGTATCCAATTTCTTAAAAAAAATTATTAAAAAACCTGTTGCCTGGGCCGTGTTCGATTCGTGGTATAAAAAATTCTCGCGCATGTGCACTATTAAACCGCCCAAACAAAAATTCAAATTATTTGACGTTTACTACCATATTTGGAAACTTGTAGACGTTATATATTTAAATTTTTGCTAATATGTTCGCGCGGTTTAGTAATGCACATGCGCAAATGCACTGGAATTTTTTATACCACAAATCGAACACGAGGCTGGAGGACTCTCCTCCCTTAATCTGTTGAACAACGCCTCCAGTTGATCCGACCCTGGAATTAAGCATATCAATCGAAAGCTATTTAAAAGTAAAGTGTTGTGTCTAATAAAGTATTTTTCCCTATCTCCTATAGTTTTCCAGATAATCCGAAAAAATCGAAAAAGGGTATAATCAGATATGAGGGTTCTCCCCCAGATAGAAACTTACATCAGTAGCTATGTCCTTATTTAGGTAACATTGTAAGTATCTTATATGTATAAATTTCGTTGACCAAAACCAAGCAGTTATGAAAATATAATAGAAAATTGTAAGAAAATATGTTTAGAGGGTGTTTTATTACCATATAAAGTATTAAAATCCAAGGACTACTATATTATACACATCAAAAAGACACATTTAAACACATTTTGGACAATTTTCTATTATCTTTCCATAACTGCTTTGTTTTGGTTAACGAAAGTTATACATATAAGGTACTTACAGTGTTAAGCCGGTTCTACACGATGCTACGAACGTTTCTTCCAACATTCGATCGAACGTTTGATACAAGTAAGTTCGACAGTTGGTGCTGCTAATGTTTCTGCTACACGGTGAATCGAATGTTTGATCCATTACATATGATACATATGAGGATGTGTTGATACAAACGTTTATTCAGTGGACGAGGATGTCATCTGTCTAATGTTATCTCTAATGTTATACACTGCTGTTGCCACTCTTCATATGAACGAATCGTGTAGCCGTTGAGTCGAACCAACGAACATTGTCCTTCAAACGTTGGAAGCATCTCTTTGACTCGGTGCACGAATACCGACATCGGCTGGAACATGGTCAAATGCGAACGTTCGACGCTCGACATTGGACGCTCGTGGGTTCGAACAACGGCCACACGCTGCGACCAATCACCAAACGTCCAATGTTGGAAGGTGTTCGTAGCATCGTGTACAACCGGGGATCCCCCATATCTGATTATACCCTTTTTTCGATTTTTCCTGATTATCTCGAAAACTATAGCACTATAGGCGATAGGGAAAAACACTTTACTTTTAAAGAGCTTTCGATTGATATGGTTAATTCCAGGGTCGGATCAACTGGAGGGGTTGTTCGACAGATTAAGGGTGAAAAATATTTTTTAAATATGTTGCACCTCTTGAATTTAAATAAAACTTGGTATGGTAATAAAGCAGATTAAGGCCCAGTTACTGTATTTTTTTTCAGGTGGTAACTCAATGGGAACCCTATGAAAATAATATTGGATTCGATTTTATCCTTCTTATTATCCTCAATAACGAGAACTGGGATGTTAATAAATATGTCTAATATTCTAGAGAATGTCTGCCTTCATGTGGATTTGGAATTATATTTTTATGTTAAGTAGTTACCGAGAAAACAAATTCTGAATAAAGCACTCATTTTTTATTATTATTTGGTTATCTCCGTTACTACTCGGTTTTAGCCGGGAAGGCGGTAGATATCAATTACTTATAGCCTCACCATACCGTTAGTAGTTATTAATATAAGTTGCTGTTGGGGGCAGTTTCGCTATGAAAGTACGGCTAGGCCCTTTGGTGAGCTCTTATAATTCAAAGTAGTAGATGCTTTTACGGACTTAGATTTGATGCCTGGCTTTCAAATGCAACATAGCATTTAAAATATAATATATATTATATATTATTTGTATATTTTATCTAAATAAAAATAAAGGCGAAATTCAGTCTCTTCGTCATTTTAGTATAAAGGTATAAGAAAAATGGTAGCATTTATTTTAATACATAATTAAATAACGTCAGTAGCAATATTTAAAGTATAAATCTAAAAAAAATTATTTTCTCAAAATTTTGTCCAAATACTTTTGTTGTTTTTGTTGTATATAAGGAAAATAAAGGAAAAAATAATATTATATAACAACAATTTTATTTATTCAAAAAAAGAAAAAAGGAAATAAAACAGAATTTTTATAAAATAAATTTACAATTTTACAAGTCTATATAACATATATTATATAAAGAATAATATGTATTTTATTTAATATTGTTTTAATAAAAATGACTTACAAAATTGCGTTTGCACTTTAAATATTCAAAAAATAATTATATTAAATGTTCAAATTTATTTACAACAGTCTTAATACTTTGTTGTTGTTGCATTTTTTTTAAATAGTTAATTTCAATGAATTTTTTTTATTTATTTATTTACATTAATAAAATTAAGTAAAGACTAAAAATAGTACAATTCTGATAAGAATACTTTTTTAAAATGGAAATTAATTTTTATCGAATGAAAGATTTACTTATATAAGATCAAATCACAATAAAAATTTTCGTAGATATTCAGAGACATGGAATACAAAAATTTAATGGAATATTATATTACAAAGGAATATATTTTTAATCAGTCTACAAATATATTTTTTTATTTATTATTATAAAAAAAAATTATGTTTCAAAATGTTTATAAATGGCCGTAACGTAAGCCATTACTTGTTGCCAATCGGGTCGTTCTAACTGACACATATCATTTATATTCTGTAAAAAAAAAAATAAATAAATAAATAAAACCAGGAAATATGAAATTCTGATTAGTAGTACAGTACTCTACATCTTCAAATGTGTTATGAAACACCGTTACATACACGTTTGTCAAAAATGGTAATCTTGAATTTTGTTACCGGTTATATTGATGGTTCTTGTCTTGACTGACGTTATAATGTTCACTATCAATTCATTTCACTTGTGTATAATATGTACATGCACATAAATATGTACGTTTCGTTCTCGTACATACTGGTCATGTCCCTGCCACTTGTGTTCAAGGACGAATTTTTATTGTCACAGTCCGCTATGTGGCGCTGATGGTACTTGTACGCGAAACTTTCAAATATGTGTTATTATTTTACAGAAAAGAAATAATATATACCAAAAATTCACTTGAAAAGCTCTAAAATCACAGCTAGATTCTGAGTTACCTAAAATTGCCTGAGTTATTTCATTCAGCCTACAAGCATCATCAACGCCATCTCGTGGATTATTATACAGCGACGACAGATTTATGGAGAGTGGTATAGCATAGGTATATGCAGGATAATATATAGAATATATTTACGTACCTAATACCTATACCTATATGATTTGTCGTAGGTTACGTTTAGGTCGTAGGTTATTTGATTATGTACAGATAATAAAAAATTTTTATAGTTAATTATATTTTTGTAAGGCAAAAAATAAATTCAGTTCTTTCATTTCAACAGAACTGTGATTAATTATTATTTAAATAACTAAGTACTTCGAATACTTAAGAAAAAACAAATCATTTACACATTTAAATAATGAATTTTACACGTAGAACTAGAGAGTCACACCCCCAAATAATTGATGAAAATAGTGAGCTTAGCACCATAAATTATATCAATACTAGCCGTATGCCCGATGGGACTTCCCATCGACAACATCTTTTTATTAAGTACTCACTTTCTGCTCACTTTTAATGTTTTCCAAAAGCCTAAATCAATATCCACGTTTATAACTTCAAAAATGATGAACTTCTCATATGAACTTTCATTTTCTGTTTTAACGCCTTAGGGAATAAATTTCCAGAAACAACTGACTTTTATTTATAAATAGAAGCCTAAACCTCAATTTTTATAACTCCTGTGCTTAATTTCGTCCTTCTAAACTCAACAGTTGAGGCTGTGCGTTGTCTGTCAGTCAAAGTTAAAGAATCATTAAATAAGATAATTTTATTTATTTTAGTAGCCATAGTAATATATTTTTATATACCACTAACTTCAAAAATAACGAATTTACATACCATCCCCGATTAAACCCACTGAGGGGATGAATTTTCAAAAATCCTTTCTTAGTGCTCATCTACGTTACACAGGGAACTTCTACGCAAAATTTCATTCTTCTAAACTCAACGGTTGAGGCTGTGCGTTGTCTGTCAGTCAGTCAGTCTTTAGAAATTTATTAAGTAGATATCTAGTGCAGGCAGACTAAGCAAGTTAAGTCCAAAACATCAACTTTACAGTGGAGAATAAAAACTAAAATGAAATGCATGCAATATCAGTTTATTTAAATTATCAAGTTTACATGACATTTTGTATATTTTTTTTAATCAATTGCTTTCTTAGCATGTGACACAGTAAATCATAAAAAAAATTAAAGCCTTATATTAAAATTTTTTAGGAGATTTTTATGGACTTAACATATAAAGAAAAACAATAAATTTCATTATTAAAACCATTTGTGCACTTAACATGTTTGAAGCGGGTAGTTGTTGCAATAAAATTACATTTCCAATTTAATTAAACTATAATAGTTTAAGATCCCGCAGCTGATTTCTGCAGGTATCTGTTTTTTTAATGAAATTTAATTTAAATGAATCTTTAATAGCAATGTAATACGTTGCTCCCGGGTTGCCTATCGAGAATTAGCCGTAAGTACCTTTAATTAAGTATATTGTAATCCATTTTTTTGAACGAATTCCAACTATAATTTTTTTAAATGAAATCAACGTCATTTGAAAGAAAATGATGTGAAAAATGTTAAAAAGAATGGTTGCCAGCTCTCAATCGGCCGCAACCTCTAGGTTGCCAGATGTTAACAGGTATATTGTTGTTAATAATTTGCGGCCACGTGTTTTTTGAGAAAATTAGATACTAAATTATAGTTTTATTTTTTCTTAACACGATAATACATGGTTGCCTGTGAAAAAATAGCCGCAAGTTGTGGTTGCCATTACTTTTAATTAATTTACTTTCTTATCGCATCTCAGCTGTAACTATTGAAAAAAAATTTGTACATATCGATCAATCAAGGCAATGAAATATATATTACATTGTACATATTTCATTGCCTTGATTGATCAATATGTATAAATCTTTTTTTCAATTGGGATTTGTCAAACAGGCGGGACTTAAGAAAAATGGCTGACGAAAAAGTGCATTAACATTAGTTTTGTATATAGTAATCAGTGTTATATTAAAAAAAAAATGATAAATATTAGAACTGTTTGTATTTGGGTTGACACAAGTCCGAAGCAAAGGGATTTTCTTGAAGGAGAGAAAATTTTACATATGTAAAGCAGTTAAAATGTGGTAAAAATATGAAAAAATGTGTGAATGAGTTAATAAATATTATAATTTGGAGTATACAAACGTCAAATTTAAATAGAAAACGTCATAAAATAACTGGAGAACTGTAAATCAATGGAAAAATCAAATCAGTTGTATGTATTTTCAGATCTACAAAATTCAGTTCATAAATGACATTTCAGCAATGCACTTTAAGAATAGTCTGATTTTTCAGCACCAGATGTCATACCGCCATTCAACAGAACAAACCGCCAATAGTTGCAGCTGAGATGTGATAAGAGAGTAATTAATTAAAAGTAATGGCAACCACAACTTGCGGCTATTTTTTCACAGGCAACCATGTATTATCGTGTTAAGAAAAAATAAAACTATAATTTAGTATCTAATTTTCTCAAAAAACACGTGGCCGCAAATTATTAACAACAATATACCTGTTAACATCTGGCAACCTAGAGGCTGCGGCCGATTAAGAGCTGGCAACCATTCTTTTTAACATTTTTCATATCATTTTCTCTCAAATGATGTTGATTTCATTTTAAAAAAATTATAATTAGAATTCGTTCAAAAAAATGGATTACAATATACTTAGTTAAAGGTACTTACGGCTAATTTTCGATAGGCAACCCGGGAGCAACGTATTACATTGCCATTAAGGATTCATTTAAATTAAATTTCATTAAAAAAAACAGATACCTGCAGAAATCAGCTGCGGGATCTTGTACTATAACTGCTTATTTATTATTATATTAAAATTTTTAAGAATTTAACTTTTTTTGTTAGTTTCTGAAAAGAATTTTTTTTATAACAAATGCATAAAAAATGATGTTGGGGTGGAATTAACTTTTGTCCTTTTGGAAATATATGAGGTAGACTCTATTGGTCCTTATTATGAAATTAAAAAAAAAAGTCAAAAATGGACTTAACTGGTTTAGTGTGCCCGCGCTAGATATAAAATAGTAAGTAATAAATTTTGCTGATAGAGTACCATGTTGAATCACAACTTAAAAAAATAGGTTCGTTTGGATTCGTTTCCAAAATACCAGTTCATGTAGATTCAAGATTAAATGCATCATAACGGCAACGGTAAGTGGTATGAACAGATTACACTAGTGGTATGATTAGTGATGTGAGTCTGGTAATATTACTAAATTACCGTAATTTACCCGACGCAGAGTGGGGCCAAATACCATTAAAGGTGGCAAAAATACAAAAAATTAAATTATAAGCTACAATTTATATGACCCCTTAAATCAATAGCTAAAATATTCTGGCAACGACCTCTGTAATTAACTTATGTAAAATAGCGCGGAGGGTGCAAATATGTCGACTATTATTTGTTATTTCTATAAATTGATTGCTTTCTAAACCATATCATTGTATGTAAAGTAGTGATTTGCGGGACGGTTATTTACGTTATAAAAAAAAATAAAATCGGTTATAATGGGCGATGTTCCCCATGGTATGTTATTTTTTTTACGTATCTTGTTTGTTAAAATCAGTACTCGTATTGATACTATCAAGCTTTAATGAAACATGGTTGAATTATCTAGAAAAATTCTGTAAAAATTAATTTCTCAAAGAATTTTAGTTACGTATCCAATTGAATCCAACGGATATATTTGTGGCATTTGGTAAAGCAATTAGTCTATTTTGGTATTATGATTGCAGAGTTTGCACCAAATTGCACCTTTTTTCAAAATTTTCTGATTTTAATTTCATTTTGCTTGAGAAAAAATCATCAATAAGAAGCTTAGAAAGTTCATATAAGCTCTCAGTGGTGCATAAAAATATCAAATAATTAAATAAAACACTCGAATTTATTAGATTTATGTAGGTACCGAATATTCCAGTTAAATTAAAGCTAAAGTTAAGCGTATTATCGAAATTCGTTGTCAAAAATTCCATATTCCATTTAAAATTTATAAGTTGATACCACGTGACTAGAAACCAATAACCGGAAATGAAATCGAGTTGCATGAAAAAAGTCTCAAGTTAGGGTCAAACAAGATTTGCAAATTTCAAATTCATCCGACGAATGGTTTTTGAGTAACCGTTATGGGACATCCTGTACAGTGGGACATCCAGTATTTTATTAATAAATATCAATTAAAAGTAAAATATATTGTTATATGACTATTCTGTAGTCAATGAAAGGACTAAATAATTTTTGCCATCTTTTACCTACTTTGGCCCCATTGTGCGACGGTAATTTTAGTAATTTACCCGACAAAAATTACCACAGGTAATTTTGATCTTTATGACATCTATTATCTGAAATATTAATTACAGACATCATGTGAATAAGATATATAGTAAAGAAGCGGTAGAAACAGCATTTCGTGTTTTACTCCCTAGCAAATGTTATTGTGTTACGATTTTTATGATTTTTACATTTATTTAATTTAATTTATTCTTATTATTTAATTTAAATTAAACGATTCAAATTATTGAAAATGCGCCATTATTTCAAAATGAAGTTGCGATTTATAAACAAACATGTCGGTATTAATAATTTTTATCGATGAATTGAAATTGTGTTTTATGTTTCTATAGTATAAAATCTACCGATTTTGAATCTTCTAAATTAATACTTTTTCTATATTTGCGAGCAATGCACTAAAATCAAAATATCAGACCTATTCTTTTGCTAGTACACTTTGAACAAATGGAAACAAAATTATATTTCTTTCTCTTTTTAACTAAAAATTTGGAAATATAGAGGATGATAAATTTGACTTGCTATATATGTATAATACAAATAATAAGTATACACCGGTCAATTTAAACATGCAAGTGTACAAAAATAAGGGGAGAGTTAAAAATTGGTATGAATGTTCGGAACACCATTATAAATAATTGTTGAAAAGTCCTCATCGATCCTGTACTTGGAAAAAATTTTATTCAAGGTCAAAAGTGTCAAAAATGGGTTTTTCGTGTTTTTCAGCAAAACGGTAAGTTTTATCATAAAATTAGGTTAGACAAAAATTTTAGATCATATAATGGGGAATTTGACTAATTTTGAGAAACTATTTTAAAACACACATATTTATGTATTATGCATGTATACGTTTTTAATTTTTAAAAATAATGCCGAAAATTGTTAGAAAAAATTATTTTAGTATTTGTTCTCAAAATTTGCGCGAAAATGTTTACTAGCTGACAGTTACGTCACATTCTCTAGATAGTAACAGGTGTCCTGTAACTAAGAAACAGAAATGTTTATTTTTCCTGTAACTAGGAAAAAAAACTGTTGATTTTTAAAAAAAAAATTAATTAAATTTTAATTAATTTCCATAGTTATGTTTGCTAACCGGAATTTAAGCAGCGACACTAGTGGCGATAGTGTTGAAATATAAGAGAAAGCAACGTCACAGCCCGTTTCTGCTTACGTAGATTTTAGCTAAAAAATTACTTTTTTAATTAATTTTTTTAAAATCAGATAATGATAGTTAAGATGAATTAGTATAATAAATTGCTGTCTTTTATTATAAATTTTCATTAAAATTTGTTTTAATTGCTTTTCTTTGATACTATCAAATACCCCATTATCTATAAAAAATGTCCGAATACTTTTTTCCTAAGGCCTCGTTCACACGACACCGAATCGGTATTTTTTCCGAATCGGTGCGAATCGGACGTAGTGTTCACACGGCAAGTTTTTTTTCCCTGTATATCAGTTATTTTACCGAGTCGATACATACATGTACATATATATAGTACATGCCGTACATGCTGCCATTAAATTATGGAGTACCTATACTCCGTATACTCGCTAACTATAGGAGCCTGCTCTAATTGGGACCGTCACTAATCCAAGAAAGCAATAGTAGTACTGACAATATTCGTTAATTATTATCATTAAACAATGATTTCTGGAAATCTCTCTTTAAAATAACACATATTTCTCTCCATTTTAATACTTTCAAATCTTTTTCTTTACATATTTTTAATGTTTTGTCTCATATAACATGTCTTTATTCTACTAAAATTACTAAAATTTTAGTATTAATACTGTTAATTGTTCATAATACATCTGTTTTATTAAAATAATAAACGATTGCATGAATATAAAATATGACAAGCCTGTACCTGAAGCAGCACAAAACAGTAAAAAATATTGTATCGTCTGAACACTTGCATATAAAATACACGCGCTACTAGCAACCGATTCGAATTTTTTACTGTTTTACTGTATTCGGAATTCGGTGACAAAACCGAATATCAAAAATCTCCGAATCGTTTTTTTTACTGTGTACGGTTTTGTCCGTATCGTGTGAACGTACACATTGAAATACATATGCCACTGAAGCATACAGTAAAAAAACCGATTCGGAAAAAATACCGATTCGGTGTCGTGTGAACCAGCTCTAAGAGGCACCGTTTCTGAGATATAAACTATTACAAAAGTTGTAATCTTCATAATATGCACACGTTTCCACGCCACCTGTGAGGTAGTGTACTTAGCGGGTTTTTTTAAAGGGCTTCCCCGGTAGGCCTATTCCACGGTCTATGGTGATTCTGTTTAATTGAAAACTATTGAATAATAAAAAATATTAGTATTGGGAATGATAAAAGCGGTATAGATTTAAAAAAAGTGAGGGAAATTATTCGTTAGATTTATAATCGTCTAATATTTCAGCTTCTTCTTCTTCTTGTTCTTCTTGTTGAGTGCAAGTAAATTGCCTCAATAGCGATGCATCACATGTCTCCTCGTTGGTATCATACGAATCCTCTTCTGTTGATGATTCAACATTAGAGCACGACTGGCCTTGACAACTAGTACATGCAAGAGAACAAACAATTCAACATTTTTTTGCAGCTGCATTTTGCACTACATCCCTTTTTACAATTACAAAAAATTGTGTTGGGGAGTTTTTCCGGCGCAAGTGGGAGATTTTTTATAATAGCTATATCTCAGAAACGGTGGCTCTTAGGAAAAAAAAAGTATTGAGACATTTTTTATAGATAATTATATGATCTACAATTTTTGTCTGACCTAATTTTATGATAAAACTTACCGTTTTTCTGGAAAACGTGAAAAACCCATTTTTGACACCTTTGACTTAGAATAAAATTTTTTCGACGTACAGGATCGATGAGGACTTTTCAACACTTATTTATAATGGTGTTCCGAACATTCGTGCCAATTTTCAGCTCTCCCCTAATTTTTGTATCTTTACTACTATTTTTAGAACTAAATTGATTAGATTAGTATATTTACAATACATTTTAATATGAAATATTTAATAATTAGACGAAAAACTGAAAATATTTTTTATATTTATTATTTCGTAATGAATACTGCATTACATGCTTACCATATGAATCACGCTGTATACTAAATGATGTGTTTATAGTACATATTACTTGAAAATAATAAAAAAATATATTTCTTTCTTTCAGAAAAAGATCACGGAATGAATTTTTTTCTTTCTCACACCTGTATTAGCAAAAGAATAAGCAGTGTTATAAATACAGTAGGATCTAGTATGTTCCCTTGAGGGACATCCCTAGTAACTAGTTCCTGTTCTAAATACTGTTAAAAAACATTATTTAGTTACAAAAATGCTTACTAATGTTGTAGGAATTCCAACACTTTCCGCCGCTGAAAATGCCAATGAAAAATTTCGCCTCTTCTCTGTTGGAACAAGAGTATCATAAGGTACTCGGTCAGGTAAATATGTATGAAGAAGTGCACACAACGCCAAACCATCATTCCACGAACTACTAAAATTAGTTATATCAATATTCCTATAACCAACCGTCTTTTGTTGGCACCATTTCAATAAGGCATTTCGTTTAGATCCACCATTTTTCGGCAAACCAGATAAAGGATCCTTTCGTTCACCTAAATTACACAAATTAGATTAATATCTATCTAATATGAAATTGATTCAATTCTTTTTGGACCAACTTTTTTATTACAAAAGTTACTTTTTAAAACGAAATAACGATCTAATAGTAAACATACTTAAATCTCCGTAACTATTTCTCCGTACAAAATCAATGTTTTTGGCACTAAGAAGAGCAACTGACTCTCTAATTGTGTCTTCAGGTTTTCCGACATCACCTTTGGCGCCAAAATTAACGTTATATGAAAAAAAAATGAAATAAAAATAACAAAATGAATAAATATGAACATAACTCAAAATATTAAAAAAAGAAAAAAACAAAGAAAAAGCAAACGTTAATTGTAAAAATCCATAAATAAAAATAAATGAACTAAATTGCAAAAATAAAAAAAAAAAATAAACTTTCACTAAATCAATTTTAACTAATCTACTTCAGAAAATAAATATAATCCCAACGATAGCCCTCTAAATAGAACCTGATCGATGAATGCCATATACGTCACTAGTCAGGTTAAATTTGGTGAGCTACACATATTGCTAATACGTCTTATAAATGGAGTATAGTAGACTCTTTGAAAAAGTTACTGCTAGGGAACAAATCAGAGTAATACAATGAAAGAAGTATCAACGTAAAATTCTAATTTTTCGTCGATATTACTGATAATACCAGCAATTTTTATACCTAAAAATGTTTCCCTATTCAGCATAATTTCGTTACCAAAAAAGGGAAAAAAACAACAGATTGTGGGAAACTAGAAAAAAATTTTAACAGAACTCCTGTCTACGAAAACTTAATTGAAAATTTTCGAGGAAACTGTTGAAATTTTTCAATCACCGTTTGAAGTCATGGTACAAACGCTCATAAAAACGTTTTATTTTTTTCTTCAACTACCATGAAATTATTTATTTACTGTACAAAATACTATTTGGGTAAGCTATGTTTTACATAAAGCTATACGAAATTTAGTACTTTACGCACGACTGTGTGTAAAGAAACACAGCCTACGACTTTTGTTAATCTTTATACTATGTACTGCTATCTCATCGACTGTTTTTGAGGACAACAATTTTTAGAAAATGTTGTTTATCTCTGGGGCCCGTCATTTCTCTCTACGGCCCCGAATATGCATGCTACGTACATCGATATTATCGTAAGTCGTATATCTCTGAAACCTGTCGCACGTTCAATTCGGCATTCTTTTGTGATTAATATTTCATTACAAAGTTTAATTTGAACCACAAGGTAATAAAAAATTTACGGGCTAAAAAATCTTTATTTTTTAGGTTACTCCTTTCTCTGTCTGCAATTTTTTTTTTTTTTTTTTTGATGATTATAGTAAACAAAAATCACATTAATCTCTCTTAATCAAAAACTAATATCAACTATCGCTTGCTGTAAGTCCACACAGTTTTGAGAATACTATCGGGGAGACTGCTATAAGACCATTTTCCGAAGAGTGAAAATTATTGCAAGTACTCTCAAATGGACAATAAACCGTTAATTTTCTGGATAACCGCGTTACTTATAGATAAACACGTAACCTCAGCTCAAAAATAATAATTTTTATATCAATCTTTGCACTTCCCTTTGGTGTTAATAAAATTTTGGAATTTTCTATAAATATGTAATATGGTATTATTTCAGCTTTAAGGTATTTCGTCAACTCAGATATTTATAAACAGTAAATTACAATTAAAATATTAATTATTTTTATCATTTATAGTCTATAATAAAAATTAAATAAGTAATTAAAACCAGAAAATATTAAATTCTAATTAGTAGTATAATAATGGTTTTCTCAAACTATGAGATCTATCAACTTTGAATTTTCTAAATTAATACTTTCAAGTAAATATCTTAGTTAGCAATTAACTGAAAATTTGATGAAAATTTTAACAAAAGGCAATAACGTAGGACAGTACTCTACCTTGAAGGATACCACTTGAAACTAGTAACCATTATGATGATTCAATTAATTAAAATCATAAATAAAAATACAAACCACATATTAAATTTTTGCCATTTGTTTTAATTGTTGCAGATTTATTATTGTTAGCTGATACAATTTGTTGCTGTTCACGAAGTGGCGATTTAACAAAAACTTCATCAGCCGGTGAATTGGACGTTGCTGTCAAATTACCTATAGTTGCAGTTGCTGGTGTAATTGTTACAGAACGGATATCAGACGTCGAACTATTTAAACTTGATGTTGAACTACTTCTAGATCCTCCTGGTCCTTTAGGAAAAATAGAATTAATTTAAAATTTAAAAAAAAAAAATTGAACAGCGATCAGCAATTTCAACTGTATTCGAAATTTAACTCAGAAATAAACTGATCACCATAATTTTGGTAATATACTATTTAACCATTTCGGTACTAGCGTTATTCCTGTGTTATTTTGGTGTTTAAGAGTGGACAATATATATAGAAAAAATCGATTTATTTCTCAAATATCGTCTTCATAATTTGGGACTGAATATTATTTATATATACATAATTTGGGACTGAATATTATTTATATACAGGGTGTAAAATAAATAAGTTTCATAATTTGCAGGAGAGAAAGGTCTCAGTCTACTAATTAAGTATTGCTAGTTAAATTTTACCGATCAAGTTTCATTTCAGAAATTTTCGATTGTCAAAAACGTGTTAAAAAATGGCCCCTAAAAAAAAACCTTAATCAGGCTCTGATTACCTATCTATATTTTTCTTTGTTTTTTTGAATGTAAATTTTTTTGTCAACAAAATATTTTTACCCGCTTGTTTACGGATTCTTTTGAAAATAGTTATACAGTAGTGTCCATAAAAATTTGAACATAATTTTTAATGAGACAATTTACGTCATATATCAAATAGATCGATTTCGTCAAATCTCATTAAATTATTTGGAAATTTAACAAACACCTGCAATCGATTTTAGTAATTGAAACATCACTGATTTACATCAACTTTAATCCAATTTTTTAACACATTTACCACATTCAGGGCTGCCTGTAACATTGGTGAAGTTCAGAACAAAATTAAAACTAAATACCCCTCAAAATGAAGATGGTGTTTAATAGTTAACTGATTTTTTGACTGGTGACATGAAAGTATTTTTTACACTATAAAAATTAGTTTAAGTTAAAAAAAAAAAAAACTATTCTGGAATCTTGTAAAAATTTAATAAAATCTTAAGGTAGTTGATCGATAAAACGATTTTTTCAAAGGATTTTAACGAAACTTCTCTAGATATTTATTTTCTCCAATACTAATAATACGAGCCCTTACCGAAAAAAAAAAATTGACCACCCCAATTTTGAGAAAAACGATTTCAAAGTCTTGTAATTTTAACACGGGTTCCTATGGGAAAATTCTATTTTTTTAGAATAAAATGAAAACGTGTCAAAGGAATTTGATAAAAATTTAATATGTTATTTAATACAAAGTTACAAACCATATTTAATAAGAAATAAAAATTATTGACTACGCCAATTTTGAAATATAATTTAAAAACATCATTTTACTACGTTTTTACAACGCTTTTTCAACAATTCTTTTAAATTGCTACAACATAAGCGCGCGAAAATAAAAAAAAAAACAAGTGGTATACACATATAATAACTAAAGAATATCAATACATTATTTAATTTTTGATAAAAGAAAGCTTTTTCGCTGAGATAAACTTTTGTACCTGACTATCTCAGAGCAAGTACTTTTAAATTGCTACAACATAAGCGCGCGAAAATAAAAAAAAAACAAGTGGTATACACATATAATAACTAAAGAATATCAATACATTATTTAATTTTTGATAAAAGAAAGCTTTTTCGCTGAGATAAACTTTTGTACCTGACTATCTCAGAGCAAGTACGTTAAGTTGAAGTATTTATGAATTATGACACAACAATTAAATTTTAAAACATTTCTAAAATATACAATTGGTTTATTTTTCACACACATACACATACTTTTAATTTTAATACTTTGATTTAAAGAAATTTTAAATCGCTAACTTCTTTTCACACATTTAATTCATGCAACAGCTTAAAACAGTCCGAGCTTAGACCAGTACCTGTATTGTTAAAAATATGCTTCTTTTCAAAACGAAGAATGTACTGTTTTATTATTGATAATAATACCAATCATACACATACAACTACAAATACATATACTTATAAAATAAATAGGTTACTGGTGTTTTCCAGAACACATAAATATATCCAGTTGATACTGACACGCCTGACACGTCATAAAATATTATGTTTATGTTTTTTTAAAAAATAATTTTCAAAAATTAGAGTTCCGAAGAACTCTGGAAGCTCTTATAATTTTTTGATTGTAACATTTTCAGAAATTCCACGCCTTTGGATGTATGAACACGAAATTTTGCAAATATAATTCATGCTACAGATAGATATCTCAATTAACCGTCAGTAAAACAATTTCTTTTTTAATTTCTTATGGTACCTATCTCCCCTATTTGAAGCTGGGCATAAACACTTTTAGTACACTCAGTAAGTGAAATTTTACGTCAAAGTATATTCATACATTAGATAACATTTCCAAAAATTCAAATCAAAATTATTAAGAGAAATGCTGAAAAATTTTTTTCGTAAGTTCTTTCAAAAATAATTATATGTATACTGTTTGCAGCATATCATTAGAAAAATCTTTTAAAATCAAGTGAACGTTCTTTTAACAACTTTTAATCTTTATACCTCGTTTCAGAAATATTGTATTTCAAAGTCCATGTGGTTTGTAAGGAATCCAATTACCACTTAATTGACCCTTAAGTAACACGAGTACAAATATATTTATTTATTTTCACAGTAAACCGTAAAAAAATATGCCATGCGATGTATTTTATCCCCAAAAATACAAAAACGCAAATAATTTAGGAACTCAGCTTAATGTGTGTTAAATACGCACTTGGCTAACTCTTTGATTACACTGATAGACAAAAATGACCTTAATGAAAGTTAAATGAAATTGAATGGGTTATTTTGTATTTACAACCTATTTGTAACTAACCTGTGTTCTTAAAAAATTTCGGTCACCCTCAGTTTTTTTGCAACAGTAGCTAAAATTTTTTAAATTAAATATGGTTAAAAATTATATCTAATGAAGGAAAATAACTTATATTTTAATTTTATTCAGGATTTTCGGGAATATTTGGCGTTAGGTACATCTCCTTTGAGTGTCCAATAATAGTCAGCTAACATGTTCGCACTCCACTTGCCTTGGTACCATTTTCCCATGTTAGATATTTCCTGATGGAACCGCTCACCGTGTTCGTCGCTAATGGCCCCCAAATTGTGAGAAGAAAAATCCAAATGTGAGTGTAAAAGGTGTATTTTGAGCGACATATTGCATCCCATATCCTTGTAAGCTGTTAAGAAGTTGCTAATCAACTCTATAGTTTTTGGCCCTGTGGTTTCCAAGAAAATTATAAACAACATTTCGAAAACATGTCTATGCAGACTTTTCGATCGGATTAAGTTTTTATTCAAACAGTTTATCAGTCCGTACGTATCTAATTTGTGGCCCTGCAAATATACTCTTTTTTATTTTAGCATCGCTGATTTTTGGAAATTTCTGTTTCAAGTAACAAAAACCATTTCCATTAGTGTTCATAGTTTTGACAAAGTTTTTCATAAGTCCGAGTTTGATGTGCAATGGAGGTATAGGCAGATCCAGAGGGTACCTGTTGGGGCTGCAGCCCACCCCCTTGACCGACAATAGGTAACTTTTTTTAGTTAAACATACATTCAGAGCACACAATTCCCCAAAATTCCTTCTGGAATTAGAGGTAGCCCCTCCCCCTTTTCAACTGGTTGGATGCGCCCTTGAATGGAGGTAGCAATACATCTTCACGATTTATTAAAAGAGGGTGAAGAACTTTTCGTTTACCTAGTATACGAGCGTCTCGCTTAGGCTTAAGTCAGTAAGCAAAATTCGTGTAATCAGTTTTGTTTAACAGAAACTGAGGGTGATTGAACAAAACTAAGTATAAGGTGTATTTGTGGGTAGGTAGTAGTGTTTAAAAAAGCGATTCGAATTTGTTTAACAAAATCACTGTTCACCAGTGTTATCGACCGCTGATGATATGATAATTGTCTGTGAGTAAGAGTACATATGTACTGTGCAGAGTACATGTCCCCAAGTACGTCTGTGATTGTTTATTTAAAAAAAAATGTTTTGACGATTTTGACACACTGGGAACTGAAAACGAATATTTATCAATTTGAATGAATCAATAGATAAGGTAAATGACCGAAAATCAGACAGTGTCCTAAAATCAAACGTTTATATTATTTTAAAGAATTTAAAAAAATTCTGCTTTTAAAACGTTCGTTTTGTATATCAGAGATATCTATGAATATTAGGTAATACTACCTTTTGTATTGGAAAATCGAATGGAGGCGTGGTTTAATATTTAGCCTATCCGCAGTAGTTTTTCGATTTGTCACCAGATGGCTGCTAAAGAAATAGTGGAAATTTTGAATTGTTCATTTTTGCTTGGCAACAATAAATTATTATAAAAAAATAGGAACATTCCAAAAATTTGCTAATTTTTTTTTCCGTTAATTTTTCAGTAGTAGTTAATGTTTGAAATGCTAGTTGCAATACTTAATGCGCTATCAGATATAATAAACGTAGAAAATTTTGGGAACACAAAATCGCTAGAAACATGTACTTTGAAATCAGTCAATTCCTTTATGACACTGGTAACATTCGATTCAATTGTAAATTCGATTTCATCAATTTTTTCTTTCATGACATCAAATACATACATTGCCTTCTTCATCTCCTCTTTCTTTTTTTGTTTTTCCTTCTAGACTGTTAATTGCTTCTAGATTACCGTGAGAAATAGTCGATTATTTCTTATTTGAACATTTTTATGAAGAAATCTTTCTTAAATGTTTTCTCTTTTAATAGGGCTCGAGTTTCTCTTAATGAATCAAACTTTGTATTGATTGTATAACATTGAAGCTTGGGAGATGGGACGGATGATATTTTCTTGATGTATATTACTACCTATAGTAGATAGATTAAAATATGATTAGGTAGTAAAAAATAAGTTTTGTAATTGTACTTATGTAATAAAATCTTGTGGTTTAAAATGAACTGGACAAACTCTCATTGAAGGCATAACTTTTTTACCCATTTTCTAAATGTTTATCCATGCTAATCAGCGACCAACCAATTCTTCTTTGTTATATTACGATTGTAGCAACATTTGTATATCATTCTTGGGACCTTCTACTGTTGCATTCAAACACACAATAGTATACTTATACTTTTTCGTGATGAAAATTCCATAATCTGAACAATTTTCATGTATTAAATTTGATTAAATTAGGGTAAAATATTTTTAATGACAAGTCATAAAAAAAATTACAGCTGATTCAAGTTCACTTGATTTATATGAAATTTACAAATAGCCTTTCCGCAGTAGTTTATTTTCGGGCCACCAGATAGCATATCAAAATTCTCCGTTTTCCAATATTTCGATTTATTTTTAACAAATATTGTACTAAAATTAATGATCAATTAGTTATCTTGCGAAATATACAAAATAGTATTGATTTTTATATTAGCAGAAATTGGAAAAGTACATTATTAACTAATATGTACGTGTAAAAAATAAAGCAATTTTTCAATAAATTATACTTAAATGCATCTTTATCAATTTTTTTTCTTTTTTATTTGAGCTAAAACGTTTATAGTCAAAATTATGGACACTGTTGAATTTAAAAAGACGAAAATAAGTTCACAAAGGTATTGAATTTAGAGCTAACTTCTTATGGTAGATGTCGAAATTATGTGCCATTGCAGTAGTAAAAAAATTCTTATTTTTTGTATTTTATCTTTCTATTTTTCTTAAGTGATAATTTATCTAAAGTAAAAATTTTGGTCTGGCTGTTGATAAAAGACTTTCAGCCTTTCCAACGAATTTTAAATTATTCTAGGAAAATATGTTTTTTTACTTCCTTAAAGTGTCGGAATTTGGGACATTTACCTTACTGTATATTTATATGGTATCTCTTATTAAATGTATTTATGTAGTATTTTATTATTATTAGTACTCTTATTTTAATGTGTGTCGCAGGTACATAAATTATTATTTAAATGTGTACTGTTTTGTTTCAGCTTGTTGGTATAATAGAACAAATTTGGTAAAAGAATTTTACAATAATGATAATTAATGCTGAAGTTTGGAATTCTCTGTTACAGTTTTCCGCTAAAGTTACTCAATTATGAATAAAAATTCACTTTTTAATCTGTGTTGTGTACCAACAATTAACAAAAATGTTTTATGTATAACAGTTAAAGGAAAGTTTTTATTTTGGTTTGTTTAAAAATTCAAAGTGTAATTTTTAATGTAATTTGTAATTAAATTAATACTTGTAATTAAACTAATGCAACTAAATATTTGTAATTAAAGAAACGCAACAATGTTTTATACTAATACCAGAGTTACGGTTCTTGCAATATTCATAACGTCCTGTGAAATAGAAACCTACCAAAATATTTCAAACATATTTTAACCAAAATTTATGAAAAACGGTGCTCGGTTTTTTTTTTTTTACTATACAGTACATGTCAATTCAAAAGTCAGCAGATGTTTACATATTGTCGTAAAATAAAAAAAAAAAATTATTTTTATTTTTAAAAAAGTTTTTATTATACAGGGTGGGAATAATTTTAGTTTGGTCAGAGGCGTATTCAGAGAAATTTACATATATTAAACGATGAACTGGCTGGAATGCGATTTTCTCCGATAGCGAATTCCGAAAAAATTTTTATGTCTTAGGCAATTTTACACCGAGATAAACCATCTCTCAAAAGGATGAAACTTATTTACTTTACACCCTGTATATATATATATATATATATATATATATATATATATATATATATATATATATATATATATATATAATATTCAGTCCCAAATTATGAAGACGATATTTGAGAAATAAATCGATTTTTTCTATATATATTGTTCACTCTTAAACTCCAAAATAACACAGGAATAACGTTAGTACCGAATATTATTTTCGGTTTCTAGAGACCTCAAAACAGATTTCTGTCATAGTCCTGGGTTCAAGTCGTGTCATGACAGTATATATATATATATATATATATATATATATATATATATATATATATATAGGGTTAGTCAAAAGTATGGAAACGGTGAAATATCTCAGCGGGAAAGCATTTTTGGGATAAATGATGGTGACAAAAGTTCCATCATTTTTTACGGCGCGTCCGATGGTGATCTTGACTTTGACTCAAAGTCAAGGTTCAAGGTCAACTCTAGGTTAAATTATGGTCAAATGCTGATTTTTACTGTAATTTTTAATTAAAATTTCTACTGTAATTTTTTAAATTTTGATGATCCATAGTAAGTGTAGACAGGATGTAGACCTGCGCAGTAGGTGTAGCCAAAATGTAGATGTGCGCGCAAGGTGCAGGTACGATGTAGACATCCGCACTAAGTGAAGTTGGTAAGAATGAGGTTGAAGGAAGAATAAAAAAATGAAATAATTCAAATTTACCCCATAAAATTGTAACTTTAAAATATTGGACTCTATAGGCTAACTTGTTCGTCTAATATGTTGTAAGGTTACAATTTTATGTGGTAGCTTTGAAATATTTCATTTTTTTATTCTTCCTACAACTTCATCCCTACCTACTTCACTTACTGCGCATGTTTACTTCCTACTTGCACCTAGTGCGCACGTCTACATCCTAGCTACACCTACTGCACAGGCCTACATTTTGGCTATACCTACTGCGCAGGTCTACATCCTGTCTGCACCTACTGCCGAACGATAAAATTAAAAAATTACAGTAGAATTTTCAATTAAAAATTACAGTAAAAATTAGCATTTGACCTTGATCATTGACTTCAAGGTCATATTCGGATGCAGAATTTTTTGATCTTTCCATTTCCGAGGTCGAAATGGGGGGGGTTGCCATTTGAAAAAACCGGGTTGACCTTGATATGACTTTGATCCTTGACCTTGAGGTCAAAG
Organism: Brachynemurus nebulosus; assembly: GCA_035578155.1. Lineage (NCBI taxonomy): Eukaryota > Metazoa > Arthropoda > Insecta > Neuroptera > Myrmeleontidae > Brachynemurus > Brachynemurus nebulosus. Next base: position 10,613,531 of record JAPWDM010000016.1, read on the forward strand.
TCAAGGTCACCATCGGATGCGCCGCAAAAAATTATGGAACTTTTGTCACCATCATTTATCCCAAAAATGCACTCCCGCTGAGATATTTCACCGTTACCATACTTTTGACTAACTCTGTATATATAAACTTATTTTAACGTAATGTTATAATCTCTCAATATTATAATTTTAAACCAAAATGATAAGGAACAAAAGTTCAAAAATGACGACAAGCCCGCAAAATCAAGTAATAAAAAGAATCACCACATAAAATTCAAAAACAAAGAAATGAAATTAAAAAATCAATAGAGAATCAATAAAGGTTAAGTTTGACTAGTTTCGAACGTATTAACAGTCATTTTCAAAAACAGCAGACCCTAAATCGTAGTCAGAAAACGTAACATTTAAGAAAACGTTCTGAAATTGTCAAAGGTAAAAAATTTTGTATATGGTGTGAAAAAATAAAAAATATCCACATCGTTGCGAAATTCTATGGTTAATTAAAGTTAGAATTAAATTACACTTTAACTTTTTAAATTTTAGAAAGGTTTAAACACAAAGAAAATATGAAAATACCACGCCCAAACATCAGACAAAGAAGTTATCTGAAAACAATGAATTGATAAATTTATAGAATAGATTTTAAGGTACAATTACTAATTAGAAATTTGAAAAATCGAATTTTTTTTTCATCATTTTTCGACTCCTTATAGTTTCAAGAATCATCTCTCAAAGTATTTCCGTGATACAGTCCACTTTCGGAGATTAAGAATACATAATATACGTAACTGCATATGGAAACACGTTGTTTGGGCAAGAACACTCAAAATAACAACGAGTGTTACAACAAAGCTCTCTTAGGCAAGAACACTCAAAATAACAACGAGTGTTACAACAGAGCTCTCTGAGCTATCGTACCCAAATCAACGTTTGTAGGATTAGATGTAACTGAAATAGCTGTACAAATTTCACTTTCAATTTTCAATGAAGGAAGAATTACACTCTTGAAAATGCTGGAAACAATGGGCTGCACAATTGGCAGATGTGCATATGATTATACGTTGACAAAAGACGATGAGCGCATCGCCATGGCCGAAAAAGCGACCAAAGCTGCCACGAAGGAAGGTCGTATCAAGCAAAAAGAAAGACAACAAGAGGAACAATTGGAATATGAACGTAGTGGCCTTTTATTATATAGTGCAGGTATAGCTGATTAACTGACTGTAAGTTTTAAAACTCTATTTTTTCAATATTATCAACACTTTTTCACAAAAAAAAAAAACTTTAAACGCGTTTTACTCGAAATCATGTTTTTTCAAACGGCGGACAGATAATCTCCGGATCTACTGAACCGATCTTTACCAAATTTTGTACAGTGCTTCAATTATGTATCTTACAGGGTAATTTACCACAATTTCACCAAAAAAAAATTTTTTCAATTATACGCGATAAAGAAGAGGGGAATTTTTCAACTTTTTTTTTCAATGAGCCGCCATCTTGTTTTTTTTTCGATTTTTCCATTTCGGTGGTGGATTATCCTGTAAGAGCAGTTCCTTTAACTAACTCATTTTGAATTTTTTGTTTCAGACTTCTCAATCCTGAGATTATCTGTCCGCCATGGACGACGCTTTTTTTAAGGACCAAACTTTGATGTCCCCTATATGCGGAAGGAAGAGTGACAAGAAAAAATTTATTTTTTATTTGTGTAGTTATTCATTATAAATGTATTCTCAAAAAGTTTCATGTAAATATTTAATAAAGGAGCCAAGAAAAAAAATCGCGAAAATAATGTCATTTTTGACGTTTCAATTAGTAATAGTACCTTAAATAAAATGCGAAAAAACGTTGAACAATAAAAGAAAAAATTTTAAAAATTAGAAGAAAACACTGACAAAATCATAGTTTGAAGTCAAATATCACAGAATAACAAAATTGTAGTAAAAATCAACATTATGGAAATTGTTAACAACGGATGAAAATTACACAAAGCAAAACGATCAATAAGCAAATGACCGCCGACAAACATGTACTTAAACTGAAACAGATGATGAAGCTCAAAAACGATCGCGCATGAGCTGAACAATATGCAGTGACGTATTTAAATCGTACAGTTGAGAAGTTTGGTTCAGAATAGGGATGTCCAGAATTACATCTTGTGCTATTTTAAGAGTTTCCAAATGATTCATAAGGTTTCCTTTTGTACAAATATGCAAAGTTTCGAAATTAGATTCTAGATAAAAACGTGATCAGTATCAATAATGTGCTGAGCTATGGCGGAATGATTTCTGGTGTTTGCTGATTTTATGGCTGACAAATGTTCATTGAACCTGGTAATAAATTTTCTCCCAGTCTGACCCGTGTAACAAATTCCACAGGAACAGACATATTTATAAATGCCGGATTTGTTAAATTTGGAGATCGAGTCCTTAGATTTCACCAACAGAGATGACAAAGTGGTGGAAGAAGAAAAACTTAGTTTCACGTCGTGATCACGGAAGATTTTATTAAACAAAATAGCCTGTTCATTGATGAAAGGAATTGACGCATAATGGTTTGAACTTATGTGGTTAGTGGAAGACAGGTTAGGAAAAATAACTGACTCTAATTTACGGTTCAAAAATTTCATGTAGATATTATAGAGGATTTTGTCAGTGTTTTCTTCTAATTTTTAAAATTTTTTCTTTTATTGTTCAACATTTTTATTTAAAATGTATTCTATAAATTTATCAATTCATTGTTTTTCAGATAATTTCTTTGTCTGATGTTTGGGCGTGGTATTTTCATATTTTCTTTGTGTTTAAACCTTTCTAAAATTTAAAAATTTAAAAAGTTGAAGTGTAATTTAATTCTAACTTTAATTAACCATAGAATTTCGCAACGATGTGGATATTTTTTGTTATTTCACACCATATACAAAAATTTTTACCTTTGACAATTTCAAAACGTTTTCTTAAATGTTACCTTTTCTGACTACGATTTAGGGTCTGCTGTTTTTGAAAATGACTGTTAATACGATCGAAACTAGTCAAACTTAACCTTAATTTCATTTCTATGTTTTTGAATTTTATGTGATGATTCTTTTTTATCACTTGATTTTGCGGGCTTGTCGTCATTTTTGAACTTTTGTTCCTTATCATTGTAATTTCCCCGCAGTAGGTTTTGATTTGTTTAATTTGCACCAAAAGTTTTAATTTTTAATTCGAACTAAATAATTACCCGCTTTAACTTGTTTAGTTGCATTCTCAATACTTTCAATTAATGATTTAACCGACAGTCGACTATCCTGTCGCGTGGCTGCGGCTTTCTGCCTTCGAGCTGCCACCTCTTGTTGAACAGATGTAAGTAAACTTTGTTGTGCATCTACAGGAACAGAAGATTGTCTCAATAGTGGTGGTGTTTGAGGTTTTGAAGCTGAAATTAAAAAAGAAAAAAATTAAAAATTACTACATTATTCAATTAGATACCAAGGATTCCCAATTTATGTGTAATTATAAATACGTATATTTATTTTCAGTTGTATTTTGAAACTATGTAATAATTTTAATAAAATGATTGATAATTTTTGTAGTTTATTATGAAATCGACTAGATAAATGACCAAAAAAGCAACAAGAAATAATTCATGATAAGAAATGTTTTAATGATAGTAATCCAAATTGTTCTTAATTATACAAAAGGAAAATAATATATCCTCATCTTTTCGTCAGAAGTTATAATGCATTTGCAATAACAATTTTCTATTGTATTTCTATAGTTGCTTAGATTTGATCAACGAAAGTTAACCATATCAAGTACTTACAGAGTTACAGTGCTACCTAAATGGCAACATAGTTATTGATATGACTTTCTATCGGGGGCAGATTCCCCATATCTGACTATACCCTCTTTCGATTTTCCCTAATTATCTCGAAAATTATAGGAGATGGAAAAAACACTTTATTAGACACAATACTTTATTTTTAAAGAGCTTTTGACTGACTTGTTTAATTCCAGGTTCAAATCTACTGGAGGGGCTGTTCAATTAATTATGGGTCACAAATAATTTTTTATTACTCATGCGGGAGAGGTACTAACTTGGCGCACACATTTCTGTATGAAAAATAGCTGTTTGCCCACCGTACTCTTCCCGCATACTTTTTGCGTGTGGAAAGTAACTTTCCACACGCAAATTGACAATAAAACACGCAAAGCCGCCTCTTAATTTTTCATTTACTAAATATTTCATAATTATTTCTATAGAAACCACCAACAAAGTAATTTAAACGATAATTAATTCAGAAAAAAAGACGAACACTTAAAAATATTATTTTAAAATGTAATAAAAATATCAAAATTGTGATAATAATAGAAAAAAGTATGTGAAGTTCGTAATAAAAAATAGTATGTGCAACTCGTGCGGGATTGTCGATTGCCCCACTCAAGCGATTGCCCCACTTATTGCAAAATATACTATTTTCTACTATGTTGCACCCCACGAATTCAAATAAAACTCTGAATGATAACAAAGTACATTAAGACATAGAATATTTTTTTTGGAAGTGGTCACTCAATAGGAACCCTATAAAAATAACATTGGATCAAATTTTATCCTTGTTATTATCCTTAATAACGAGAACTGGGACGTTAATAAATATGTATAATATTCTAAAGAGTGTTTACCCTCATGTGGTTTTAGAATTACTTTCCTATGTCAAGTAGTTACCGAGAAAAAAATTTTTAAAGAAAGCAGTCATTTTTTTTTATTATTATTTTAGTTATCTCCGTAAGTATCCGATTTTGGTCGGGAAGGTGGTAGATATCAATTACTTATAGCCTCACCATACCGTTAGTACAGTTATTAATATGAGTTGCTATTGGGGGCACATTGCTCATACAAACCCAGCTATACCCTTTACATGCGTAAATTGAACCCACAATTTTCAGCTTTACAGATTTAACTGTGTCCATAACAGATAATTTCTCGAAGACTAATTATTCGATCTGAGTGAATCCAATATCGTTTCTAAGAAAAGTGTATGTGTAACAAGGTTATAACTCATCATAGACTCGATATCTGTATCTTAAAAATTCAAAAAGTAAGCCGAGGGATCCATCGGATGTACTCGGTATACACAATATAGTGGCGGAGAATCAAAACTAAATTTGTACTCGGATTGACAACTGCTTTAAAAAACAGTCTTAGGCAACAATTTTGGCCATAAACATCCACCATCATTCAAAAATAATGTCGACAGGAGTTGGTGTACTACGAGAAGACTTCTATACAGAATTATTTTATGGACTGGCTTCAAGCTTTATATAAAGATATAATACGCTATTTGATAATTCGTTTTGAATTGTTGGCTTTTGTTTAATATAACATAAAAAAAATTGTTTTTGCGAAAAAGGGCATAGCCGGATAAGACAGGAAAAACGGCTCTTGACGCAAAATTGATTGTTTTTATAGGAAATAATACTTCTTAGCCCCAGATACATTCCTGCCAAATTTCAACCCTCCGAGGCTAATAAGGCTAATAGTTTATGAATACACTAACAGTGAAAATTTTCAAAAAAAATTTTTTTTTACGAAATTACTGAGCCGATTTATTTGAGTTTAATATGTATTGTGTACCCACCTTAGGCAAAGTAATAAAAAAAAATCAATGTTATATCCCTTGATTATACCACAGTATAAGTAATAGTATGTATACATACAGTAGATTCACTTGACGTAGATAAAGACAACTATAGACTGTGTGTTGGCGGACCGATCCCCCAATGGATATCCAAAATTATTTGGTATATGAAATGCACTTATTAAATCCATATTATATTGGTTCAACATTACTACAGTATCTAGTGGGCAAAAAATAAAATTAGTATAATTGGGACTAATTACTATGGTTTCACTACTATTTTTTTGAATTGTGTTTAAAAAATTTGAAAAAAAATACACTTGTAACTAAGGTAGCAAATAACAATAGTGGTGTATTGACAGAGGAAAATAAAAAATATTTCCAAATTCATTTCAATTTATCGTCGTGTTTTCAATTATTGCTATTTTCAAATATTGCTTATAATTTTTAATCTTTTTTTAATTTTCCTATTTTTAAAATCTGTAATATTTTTTAATAGTTTTGAATTAATAATAATTGTAGAGTAAGTTTAATAATTATAATTTTTTTGTCTTTAGTTCTTAGCTTACGTTCTTGTCTTTTTTCTCTTTTTTATAATTTTAATTTCTATTAAATTCTTTAAATTATCAAATTAATATTAAAAAATAATAATAAGTAAATTAAGTAAAAAAAAAAATTAAAAATGCCCGGTAATGTTTGTATAGCAAAAGGCTGTTCAAATACAGCAAAAAATCATCCAGATTTAAGTTTTTTTAGAATTCCTTTGGATCCTGAAAGGTAAGAATTTTTATTATCATTTGTTTATTACTAATATAAACTTGAATTAATAATAAATTTGACTTTTTTTTATAGAAATCGCCAGTGGTTGCTTGCAGTGGGTCGTAATGACCTTTTAAATTTAAACATAAGAATTCTAAATAGTAGCTATCGCTTGTGCTCGAGTCATTTTGAAAAGTCTTCGTTTGGTGCTCATCCAAATAAATTAAAACGGATTGCAGTACCGACGTTGATCGTGAAGCAAGAAGCTTCAAAATGTCAGCCTTCGAAATCATCAGTCGGAATTCAATCTACAACTGTTGCAGTTTCTGACTGTTCTGTGCAAGCATCGATAATGTCCCCAAAGAAACGAAAATTAAGCAATCAGTTAAAAGCTCTTTAGAAAAAAATTCGACTTGAAGAACCGATTACTAAAGATAAATTTTTATCTGCTTGTGAAAAGTTTTTACCACAAAAATTTATACCTTTGGTAAAAACACAAGCAAATATCAACTCTAATTCGAAAGGAAATAGGTACATATGTGGTTTTGAGAATACAGTCTTTTTTCATTATTCATGGATATAATTTTAAATTCTATAATATAAAAGTAGTAATTATTAGTAAATATTAGTAATTTTATTTATTATTATTTTAGATATGATATATATTAGTAATTATATTTTTATTATTTTAGATATGACACAGAATTCAAAATGTTTGCTATGTCCGTTTATTTTGCAAGTCCACGTGCTTACAGTATTTTACAAAACGTCTTACATCTTCCGTCAGTTAGCACATTAAATAGAATAAATATTCATTTTTCAACGGGCGTATGTGAAAATATTGTGAAGATGCTGACAACTAAAATTTCTAATATGGACGAAATGAGCAAATATTGTATGATTTGTGCTGATGAGATGTCCTTAAAACGGCATCTGTTTTATGATATTAAAAAAGATAAAGTGATCGGTTTGCATGATGTAGGTTTTAATAAAGATTTGCAACCAGCCAAATATGCTTTTGTTCTGATGGCTAGAGGCATTTTTTCGAATTGGAAGCAACCTATTGCATATTGTTTTGTGGCTGAAGGTAAGAATTACGCTGAACTAGATCAGCTTATATGTAATTCGATTCAAATAATGAATGAAATAGGATTTAAAGTCAAAGGATTTATATCAGATCAAGGCTCTAACTTTATTGATTTTTCAAAGAAAAAAGGCGTTTCAGAGAGCCAACCTTACTTTTTTGTGGATAGTAAAAAAGTATTTTATATCTTCGATATTCCACATTTGATCAAATCGGTGCGAAACAATTTGATTACTTCAAATTTTGTTTTTAATGGAGAAAGTAGGGCATCGTGGGAAGATATATTAAGTTTTTACGAAAAAGATAAATCCAAAAAAATAAGGTTGGCTCCAAAACTAACGGACGGTCATTTAGCGCCGACAAACTTTCAAAAAATGAAAGTTAAATTGGCCGTCCAAATTTTTAGCAATAGTGTAGCTGCTGGTATGAGTACATACGTTGAATTCAATGCTCTACCAGCTGCAGCTCAGGGGACGATTGATTTTATAAATGTAGTCAACAAATTATTTGATATTTTAAACTCAAGTACTGTCAAATCTAATAATAAATACTGCCGAGCTTTTTCAGGGGCACCATATCAAATAGAGCTCCTGGAAAAAGCTAAATATATTTTTTCAAATATTAAAGTTTTAAAAAGATTTGACGGGAAAGACGTTACAAAATCCATAAAGTTTTTAGGGGGACTTATAATTTCAATAAATAGTATAATGGGGCTTTGGAATGATATAAAATCCAATGAAATTAAGTTCCTATTTTTACGGCGTCTTAATCAAGACTGCATTGATAATTTTTTTGGAATGATTCGACAACATGGAGGTAACTGTTTGGAGCCTACTCCCGTGCAATTTTTAAGAGCATTTAAAAAAATATTTTTGATAAAATATTTGAATCATTCCAAAGAAAGTAATTGTACAGAAGATTTTGATCAGTTTTTCGCCAGATGGAATGATATTCTAAAAATGCAGTCTTGGGATAGGACAAACTTAAATATATCTAATGAAATACATATTGATACGGATGATTATGTATTTGATATCCCGGAACAAAATGGAATTACATATGTAAGCGGGTATTTGTTCAACAAATGTTTAAAACAACATTCTTGCAAAGACACTAAAACGTATGCCATGAATCAAAATCAAAATTTAAATATGGTAAATATTTTCACTCATTTTAAAGCATATAATACCACGAATTCGCTTTTCGGAAATTTGAAAATGCCACCAGACGAATTTATAAAGTATATTGAAAGTATAGAAGCTATTTTTAGAAAACACTTTGAAGAAAGTATGATAGGGAACATTGGTAATGAAATACTTAAAAAAATTAATTTAGTAAATTTTAATAAACCTTGCCAATGTTTCCCAACGGAATATTTAAACAAGCTTTTTGTAAGGTTGCGAATCTATTATACTCTAAAATTAGTAACCGTAACTTTAAATCTAAAAATAAAAAAGATCGGAAAATCATATCTGTTTCAAATTTGTAAAATTAAAATAAAAACAAAATACTATATTTCAGTTTCTTGCTTTTTATTTCCTATTTCCTGTCTTCGTTTTATACATTATAAATTTTCTAAAAATTTAGAAGTAAATTGATTCAAATTTGGTAAGTAAATAAAATTAAGTAGTAAAACTTTTTTCGATAATTTATAAAAATTTAAAGGAAATAATGTTTTAGATAATAAATTCTTACATTCAGATTGCTTGGGAAATTTTTTTCAGTATTAAAAACGGTATCATAATTTACATTTCTTGTATTTAAATCAAACTTAAATAAAATTAAGTATTTTATGGTATTCAGATAAATAAGCAAAATTATAAATTCATTGATAACCCTGAAACAGTCATTTGTTATAGATTTAAACATAATTAAAACCAAATTTAACATAACAAAAGAGGGAAAAATGAACATACATACTTTAAATAAGGAAGGAAGATATTAAGAGAGTATACTGTATGTATATACATACTATTACTTATACTGTGATTATACTAATTTTTTTAAATTTTTAAATTTAAGAAAAAATTTTTTTTAACACTTACGCGTTAGCGACACCTACTATTTTTTGTTCAATAATATGTCTCTTAGTATTGTGTAACATATATTTTTATGGAAAAATTTTAGTTGGTAGAACATAGTAATATTTCAATACAAATGCATGCCATGTTCGGTACTACATATATTACTTATGTATAAAAAGGAGTATAAAGTAAAATATCTACCCTATTTCTAAAATAATATAATTACATACATTGATAACTACGATAAACTAGTTTAAATTTACAAAAGTCCAACATTATCTGCCGTTTGTCTTTTTTTATTAATAAAACAAAACAGATATTGATTTCTCTTTTGTTAGAGTTTTTCTCTTTGTAAGACGTCAAGTGAAACTTTGTTAGCTCATACACCACGTGTTACTACGTTAACAATTTCATACAAAGTTTATTAGCTGTCAAAATAGTATAGCAGTTGGTTATTTCATTATAATTCCCCATGACCCGTCATCATGCTACCAAAAGAAGACAAACGGCAGATAAAGCTAGACGTTTATCTAAGAGTGTTTGTCGTAGTCATTAACGTATGTAATTTTATTATAGAAAAAATCCACTTTCTGCACCCCTTTAAGAAGTGCAACAAAAACATCAAGTGACAGGGGCGAGCTACATATTGCGTACACATGTACACTACTTTCTTCAAGTTAGTTATATGTACATGTAATTTACCTACATATTTTTATAACTACAACAGGTTTTACCCAGACTCTTGTTATTACTATACATTGTTGAAGTTTTTGTTCCAATTTATTAAGTTAATGTTTATTATTATTAAAACAATATAACATTTTAGACGTATTATTGTTATTACAGTGGCCATCCAATGGTACGTACTCCGATTTTACGTAGTGACGTCAGCGATTTAGTGGGGTTCCCCTCTCACAGATATGTTGTTGTTTGTCTGTGTTGGTGAAAATTTATGTACCAAGCCCGAGTCAGGGCCGTAGGTAATATTGTCTGAGGGTCTCGTAGCCTTTAAAAATTTTAAAATTTCACTGAACACATATTCTGTATACGTAATATGCAAAATGCAAATGTAAAATAAGTAACGTAAAATTCTAGAATATTCTAATCATCAACTAGCAGAGATATACAAAAACAAACTTCACCGTTGAATTGGTCATTAAATATGAGATTAAACAGTGTAGTTTGACAAAAATTCTAGAATGTTCTATTTGTCAACTAGCAAAGATATTAAAAAATCAATTGTACCATTTAATTGTCCATTGAAAAAGAGATCAAATTACACATTTTGACAAATGTTCTGGAATATTCTATTCGTCAACTAGCAAAGATATTCAAAAACAAACGTCGCCATTGAATTGAGTACCAAAAAAGAGACCAAATAACATATTTTGAGAAATGTTCTAGAATATTCTATTTGTCAACTAACAAAGATATTGGAAAATCTACTGCACCACTTAATTGTCCAACCGAAATTAAACTAATGTAAACCAAATGTCCGATTTTGACAAACAATTTTTGCTATCTGACGAATAGAATATTCTAGAACATTTATGAAAATGTGCTATTCCGTCTTTTATTCGATGACCAATTAAATGGTGCAATCGATTTTTCGATATCTTTGTTAGTTGACGAATAGAACATTCTAGAATTTTTGTAAAAATGCGCTGCTTATTCTAATTTTTAGTGCGAAATTCAATAGTGAAGTTTGTTTTTTGGTATCTTTGCCAATTCACGAGTAGAATATTCTAGAATTTTTGTCAGCTTCCGCTATTTGGCGTCTTTTACGCTGATGAATGCGATAGTGAAGTTGATTTTTGGACAGTTTTCTAAAAGTTGTCACTCATATTCATTAGTATAACATTCGATTTCCTTTGTCTACACAACCGAATTTTAAGTGTCAATTGTCTCTTAAGATAATATTGTTTTAAATAAATTCAGATAAATAATATTTACCAACCCCCCAAAACAAAAGTTTACCGACGCCCCTGATCTTCCGATTTTACGTACTTCCCCTTAAAGGGTATAGCTACATAAGCATAGGGAAATGGCCCCCATGGCCAATGTCTGTAATAATATATGTAGTGACATTGGTACCCAAAGTGATTACCAAATACAGGGTCATTGACCCTTAACCTGGACTTGTCCTTGAGATATTAACCAAAATATGTTTTAGTGCTGTAATTTTTCAAACTCAATTTTCTCGAAAACTATAACACCTAGAAAAACAAAACCGACGCCAAAATTTAGATAATATTTGGGACTATATTATATATTTTTTTGAGATTTTTCCCTAAATTTTAAAAGTTCAAAATAATTGCATTAAAAATATTTTTTATTTTTTAGTATGGTTCTGGTAAACTTACACCTTTCAAAAAAATACACAATATGGCTTATCTTATCTACTTACACCATGCCAAAATTCATTAAAATCGAAGATGCGCTTTTTGAGTAATAAATAATTTATTGAGTATATGTTATGTATTACGTTAACCGTATAAGAGAATGATTAAAATAATTGTATAAAAAATAATTATTGATTTTTTTGTACAGTTCTAGAATACTTACATCGTTCAAAAAAATATAGTATATAGCTTAACCTTTCTTTCTACATATACCATACCAAGGCTCAAGTATCTCGCAAATATCCTAAATAATGAGTACAGCATCCAACCGTTCGATTACCATTCGGACAATTACAACAGTACCGGCGAATTCCTTCAATATTGTTAGAATTAGGAAGATAATCAATAAACCCGATAATTATTATTGTTTATATGCCGTGACCGAACATTTAACTTTATAATATTTGGAGTTTGCTTCGTTTGTAATATATACAAAACGTTATTCTTGTCGTCCATTATTTCAGCCAGATATGAAACAGCTAATGAAAACTGATAGGAACCTGTAAACAACATTTTTAATTGTACTTCAGTTAGTCTGGGAAAATCTAAAATATTACACGATGCAAACTCCAAATATTATAAAGTTAAATGTTGGGTCACGGCATATAAACAATAAATATTATCGGGTACTGTTACAAATTCGCCGGTACTGTTATAATTGTCCGAATGGTAATCGAACGGTTGGATGCTGTGCTCATGTTGCAAGTGTGATATATTATTTAGGATATTTGCGAAATATTTGTCTCGTATTGTACGACCAGCTGAAATATTATCAAAAATATTTTTAAATGAATCGATTAATGTGGTCATAAATGAAAACAGTGATGACGACGATTGAAATCATCAGAAGGTAAAAATAAAAATATGTAGTTTCTATAATCAGAAAATGTTGCCTTTGTGGTTAGTACCTACCATACACTCAATAAATTAATCATTTCTTAAAAAGCGCTTCTTCGACTTTGATGAGCCTTGGTATGGTATATGTAGAAAGGCTAAGCTATATACTATATTTTTTTGAACGATGTAAGTATTCTAGAACTGTACAAAATAATCAATAATTATTTTTTATACAATTATTTTAATCATTCTCTTATACGGTTAACGTAATACATAACATATACTCAATAAATTATTTATTACTCAAAAAGCGCATCTTCGATTTTAATGAATTTTGGCATGGTGTAAGTAGATAAGATAAGCCATATTCTGTATTTTTTTGAAAGGTGTAAGTTTACCGGAACCATACTAAAAAATAAAAAATATTTTTAATGCAATTATTTTGAACTTTTAAAATTTAGGGAAAAATGTCAAAAAAATATATAATATAGTCCCAAATATTATCTAAATTTTGGCGTCGGTTTTGTTTTTCTAGGTGTTATAGTTTTCGAGAAAATTGAGTTTGAAAATTTACAGCACTAAAACATATTTTGGTTAATATCTCAAGGACAAGTCCAGGTTAAGGGTCAATGACCCTGTATTTGGTAATCACTTTGGGTACCAATGTCACTACATATATTATTACAGACATTGGCCATGGGGGCCATTTTCCTATGCTTATGTAGCTATACCCTTTGCACCGACCACTACGTAAAATTGGATTTGTGGTGTACAATTATCTTTATTTAAATAAAGTTTCTAAAACTTATAATTTTTGTTGAGTTAGATGTAATTTTAATTAGTAAGTATGCTGGGATAATTTTATTGATTTAATTCAAATATTCTGATTCATGGTAAGATTAACCTTGAAAATTATTTTTTAACAAGTTAAAACATATTTCTTACAAGTCAAAATATATATTTTTTTAGACCGCCACAGGAACTCCAAGAACTGCAACTCAGGGGGAAGACAACATTTTATAGCGCTCCTTAAAGTTCTACTGTGTTTTAGAAATAAGGCAGATGCTTTATTTTATGTTCCTTTTTATACATAAGTAATATATGTAGTACCGAACATGCCATGCATTTGAATTGAAATATCACTATGTTCTACCAACTAAAATTTTTCCTTAAAAATATATGTTACATAGTACTAAGACACATATTATTGAACAAAAAATGGTGGGTGTCGCTAACGCGTAAGTGTTAAAAAAAAATTTTCTTAAATTTAAAAATTTTAAAAAATTAGTATAATAAAGGGATATAACGTTGATTTTTTTTTATTACTTTGCCTAAGGTGGGTACACAATATATATTAAACTCAAATAAATCGGCTCAGTAATTTCGTCATAAAAAATTTTTTTGAAAATTTTTATCTGTTTGTGTATTCATAAACTATTAGCCTCGGAGGGTTGAAATTTGGCAGGATAAAAATAATCAATTTTGCGTCAAGGGCCGTTTTCCCTATCTTACCCGGCTATGCCCTTTATTAATAATTCGCAAAAAATGCTTTTTTATACAGTGATCTTTCTCAATAATTCCGCAGAATGAAACGAGGGGAATAGTTTTTCCAGGAAACGTTGTTCCCCCACCAGAGTCCAATTGCTCGCCGGCGAGGTACATAAATTTCTTTACGTCTAAATTCAGAATCTGTAGTTCAATAATTTATGATTCTGTCAAAATTAAACTTTTCAGTAGCGTCAAAACAAGTAGGTGGGTCTAAAAATAATAATGTAACTTAAAAAATTTAAATTAATATTTAAATAGCACTGTAACAAAACTCTAGTGGCTTACGTTTAATATAGCACATACATAGATATGCATAATTAAACTACATATGTGCATATAATGAACCTGTATACGATATTGAACTTAAGTATAATCACTCAACGGTATATCATTTCCAATACAATCATCATCTATCTATGTACGCAGTTAACAAGTCTATATTATTTCTTATTAGTCCAAGGAAATTACTGATTAAAACCTTGTTTTTTGCCAAAATTAGTACCTGGAAGGGAAAATATGGAAAAGATAGGAAAAAATCCGTAGAATTCGATGAACTATTTTTAAACAACTGAATCATGTGGGAAGTTCCTCAAAATGGCGACCAAAGAATGCCAAAAACAGTTTTTTGCATTTTTTAAAAAGACTGAATTTCGTACAAAAGTTGTAGAACTATTTAATTTCAATAGCATGAGACCAATTTCATGCAAATTAGTGCATAAACAAATTAGTTATCGCAAAAAAACCACCAAAAATCGCGATTTTTTCAATTGCTTATACTTTAAAGGGATAAAAATATTTTTTTATGAAACTTGGCAAAAGTATAGTCTCTGGCAAGTAGAATAGGAACGTTTTTGAAAAATTGCAAAACATTTGATAATTTTTGCAAAAATCATTTTTTTTTTTAAAAAAAGACGTTTTTGCAGAATTTGATTTAACCAGGTTCTGGACCACCTGCAGACACGTTTACGAGCTTAAAATTTTCTTAAAGATTTGTAGTAACGTATGCAATAATTGCGCGCATTATTAAGTTATTCAAAGTATACAAAATAAATGACCGAAAGATTAATGATTTTTATGAATCCAGCAAACTTCGATTATTTTTCATATTTTGAAATTTTATTTTTTTGATTATGTTTTTAAAAATCATTAGGTTAGAGCTGTAAATAGGTTGAAAAGCATTACTTATGATTCTCCAGCCCCATTTTTTGAGATAAAGTTATTTTCAATGGTTAAAGTGAAAAACTTCGTAGGTATTTTTTTTTTTTTTAGTTTTAAGGTTTTGTTCTTAAGGGCTTCACGGTTATGCTAGGCATCAGCCCACAAAACCTCGTAAGCGATAGTCCATATTTATGGCTTCTAGAGACATATCAAATAGGTAATAATAAAGGTGGTACCAAGAGAAGTTTTTTTCGAGTGCCGGGAAATTTAAAAAATACACTTACCAAGATTTTAAACTTGAACTGTCAATTTTCAAGCCAGATTCTTTGTTGTTCCAATAAATATGTAATCTGTGAATTTTAAAACATTCGATACAAGTATACACGTATATGTATAGTACGTAGGTGTATATGTTGCCTTTCATACATACAATTTATCAAATGTTATCCGTGTTTCATTTGCACTTTCCAGGCCAGATTCTTTATTGTCCCCATAAAAAATCTGGCCTGCAAATGAACTTTATCTTAACAAAATAAGGCTAGAAATCGAAATTTGGTGGATTAGTGCCTAGCACTATTCTGAAACTCTTAAGAGTAAAAACTCAAAACTGAAAAAAATTGACTTATGAGGTTTTTCACTTTAGCCATTGAAAATAACTTTATCTTAAAAAATGGGGCTGGAGAATAATGAGTAATACTTTTCAACCTATTTACAGCTCTAACCTAATGATTTTTAAAAACATAATCAAAAAAATAAAATTTCAAAATATGAAAAATAATCGAAGTTTGCTAGATTCATAAAAATCATTAATCTTTCGGTCATTTATTTTGTATACTTTGAATAACTTAATAATGCGCGCACTTATTGCATACGTTACTACAAATCTTTAAGAAAATTTTAAGCTCGTAAGCGTATCTGCAGGTGGTCCAGAACCTGGTTAAATCAAATTCTGCGAAAACGTCTTTTTTTCAAAAAAATTGATTTTTGCAAAAATTACCAAATGTTTTGCAATTTTTCAAAAACGTTCCAATTCTACTTACTAGGGACTATACTTTTGCCAAGTTTCATAAAAAAATATTTTTGTCCCTTTAAAGTATAAGCAATTGAAAAAATCGCGATTTTTGGCGGTTTTTTTGCGATAATTAATTTGTTTATGCATTAATTTTCATGAAATTGGTCTCATGCTGTTGATATTAAATAGTTCTACAACTTTTGTACGAAACATTTTTTTGTACGAAATTCAGTCTTTTTAAAAAATGCAAAAAACTGTTTTTGGCCTTCTTTGGTCGCCATTTTGAGGAACTTCCCACATGATTCAGCTGTTTAAAAATAGTTCATTGAATTCTACGATTTTTTTCCTATCTTTTCCATATCTTCCCTTCCAGGTACTAATTTTGGCACGTAAAAATTTAAGTTGCTTGAACTATATAGCGAATTTCTATTCTGGAAATTCAACTATTACGGTCGTTTTCATGATGCGACTTAAGCCCGAGACTAAAGCAGATATATGTTTTTTGAGGTCCCTAGAATACCCAAATTATATTCACTAAAATGTGTATATATATATATATATATATATATATATATATATATATATATATATATATATATATATATATATATATATATATATATATATACATTATACATACCCCCGACAGAAAGTTTAAGACCACTTCAATTTTTCTTTTTTGAAAATGGTTTTATCTATGCAATGAAAACTTTAATTTAAACAACGTTGTACACATTTAGTTTCAAATCCATGCACTTGTTTAGATTATTTAGGCATTTATTTGACGACCACGTCACATCAAAGAGTGAAAGTGAATATTCTCTATTTTTTTTTAAAATTGAAATATAATTTTTTTAATAAATAAAAATTGTTTTCTCTTAATTAACGTTTCTATTATATTAAACAACATATTTTTAGCTTTCTAACGACGACCGAAAACTTTCCGTATGATGATTAGTTACGAAGTTATGAACAGTCAAAGCTTAGTGTGTGCTCTACTCTTCGAATTACTATGACTCGGTTGAAAATTGTACAGTGATGAAAAAATTATGAAATGAAATGAAATTAAAGGAAAAAAGTGATCTTTTTGAATATAATATTAAAATTAATTGAAAAAAATTCTTCGAATTAATAGTGAGCTTTGAACGTAAAAATTCCATTTTAAATTCTTATATCAAGTTTTTTTTTTACCATAAATCAAAAACAGTAAACCATAAAAAAATTTAAGGAAAGATTCTGAAAGTAGAAATTCTAAGCTTTAATTTTGTTCTTAAATAAACGCTCTCTCATTTTTTTTACCGAATTTGCAGGGACCTAAAACACTATTTTTATAAAGACATGTAAAATTATTTTAGATAAACAAAGGTTGTGTTAATAATAAACAAACTTTGCTTTGCAAAACAGCAAAATACCACTTTTATTTTTGAAACTACACTATAAAATACACACATCTACACTATAAACAATATTGTCGCAGTATCAAAAATAAAAGTGGTATTTTGAAAGTAAAGTATTCGTTTATGATTTACAAATATGGAATACCACAAAGTAACGCTCAAATCTATTAATATTATAAAGGTTGTGTTATATGAGTTCCGTCAAGATCCATGGCTCCCAAAAGTATCAAAAATGAAATAACCGACCGATTTTGAAAATTCTTTCATTGTTAGAGAGGTAAACTATTTTAAATAGATATAGCTTATGTTATAAGAAGTCGGCCAGGGTCCTGAGATCTTAAAGGCGCTAAAAATAAACTAACAGACTGAAAATTTTTCCACTATTACTAAACTATTTTAGATGAACAATGAACATAGATTCCGTTATGTGAAGTCCGCCAGGATCCATGGGACCCAAAAGTGATAAAAAAAAAAATAAGCGACCGATTTTGAAAATTTTTTCACTGTTACAGAGGTAAACTATTTTAAATGGATACAGGTTGTGTTATCTGAGATTCGCAAGTGTCCTGCGGATCCAAAAGCGTCAAAGAAGACTACACAATGGATTTTGAAAATATTTTCACTGTTAGAAAGCTAAAATATCCTAGATGGATACCGGTTATATTATGTAAGGTCCGCCCAGAATATACGAACGAGCTGATTTTTTAATGAGGTCCGCCAGGATACTGCGGATCCAAAAACGCCAGAAATAAGCTACCGAAACCGATTCTGAAAATTTTCTCACTGCTAGAGAGCTAAATTACTTTAGATGGATAATAACTATGCTGTACAAAGTCCGTCCGAGTTCTAGGGTCCCAAAAATACCAAAAATAAATTACTCAACCGATTTTAAAAATTCTTTTACTCTTAGAAAGCTAAATTTATTAGATGGGATTTTTTCACCATTGAACTATTTTAGATGGATATATGCTACCCTCTATGAGATTCGCTAGAGTCCTGGGGTGCGAAAAGTGCCAAAAATTAACTACTCAAGCGATATTAAAAATTTTTTCACTCTTAGAAAGCTAAAATATTTTAAATGGGTACAAGTTTTAGGTAAGATCCGCCAGTGCCCAATATCTGGAAATTCGTTATGTTATGCAGATGCTGCGGTAGGAGTATTTTATTATTTAAAATCTAATTACAAAGCATTAACTATTGACACTATTGTGTAATATTTTTCTTTTACTGATAATCTCCTCATAAAATATTACAAGACTGCGCTCGCTCCTCTAAATATTTTTTCATAATTTTTGTTTTGTATAAACAAACAAATTTTTTATACCTGCATAACATATATTTATATCTAACTCTTTACATAATAAAGATTATACCTGAATACACTAATTGATACATATCGGTGATGCAGTGGAGCAATATAAGTAGTGCTGACTAGTTAATCGAATAATAATAATATAAACTTAAGTTGTCTTACTATGTTTACTTCATTTAGGTAACTTTTTTCACTTAATATAAACAAAACAAACTTTCTGATTCTTAGCTCTTATGAAATAAATATTATAATAGGTGGTAAAGTGAGGGTAACACTCAAGTCTCAAACTGGGAAAGCGGAACTATTAAGAGGGGAAATATTCAGAATGTGCACTGTACATATATTAGTTAAAAATTTCCTGCCAAAACACACACATCTGTCCAGTATTACGTCACGTGCCAGTATTGTCAAAAATTAAACAAGAGATTATTAGTATTATCGTAAAACATTCGTAACATTTACATTTCAGATTTTGTATACTATTATTTTTTGATTATATAATATTATAATAAAGTAACGAAAAAAGAAGAGAAATTCTACATTTAATGTTTTGATCAAATTTTGATACATAAAACTTAAAAACTATATTACTTAAAATTTAAATTTTAAGTGATATAGTTTTTAAAAGGGCAATATTTAGTACTTTATCACTAAAGAAATTACTTAAAATTTCAAATGGAACCTTTTACAACTATCGTCAAATTCAGTGTTTATATACGACTGACATTTTCACAAAAATAATTGGGGCAATGTCCAGCCCAGTTTATATACTATTTGTGACGTTGTATACGCAGTGAAATTTCTGACGTTGTGATAATTCAAAAGATACTTCTATTATCAAAACCCATCAAGCTATTTTGGCTGTAGAAGGACACAAAGAAACATACATACACATATAAGTACATATATATAGATATATACTTCTGAAAAATATAAATAAGCCTTTGTGCAGTGGGCTAAAAATCGAATGAAAATCAGTTACACTAACGACATTTTTATTTACATAAGGACGGCACACTTCACAATATATAAAGAAACCATTTAAATATAGTATGAATGACAGTTGCTGTGAAATCAAACAAAGGGTACCCGAAAAGCTCCGTGAAAAACACAATGACAGTGCTGCCGAAAGAATATACAATTTCCACTTACTGTCTTCCGTAGTTTTATTACTTGGTGTTCTTGGGTTCTTTGTAACAGTATTATGTGCGTAAATTTCTGGTAAACTAAAACTTCTGTAAACCGAATTCTTAATTCGATATTTTTCTTTGGGTTTATAAAAACTATATGTTTTTCGTGTAGTTTTATTATTTTTCTGATAGCTTAAAACATATAAGTTTAATTTATTTTCGATATATAACTTTGTTCTTGGTTTGACATCAGGAATTATGATCCCATCCACAAAGTGAACACTATTTGTTTCCACTGTCTTCATTTTTTGATTCGATGAATTTCGATTATCAATTTCAGTTAAATCACCCAATGATGCCGATTTATACTGGATTTCATACTGAGATGATTTTAAATTGTTTGTGAATAAATAATCACCTTTGTATAAAGTTCGCCCACGTTTCAAATTTATTTTCGTTCTTTTATGATTCCTGTCTAATTGTTCTTTAAAATTATTTGAACTATATTTACTAGTGGGAATCAATTCATTTTCCAACAAATGTTTATCTACTTTAAATTCAGTCGCCATATTACTAATTTTAATTTGTTTATTATTTATCTGGCAGTCAATCGAGTTATCAACCTCATCAATATATACTAATCCTGCTAAAAATATTTAATCTTGTAATCTTTTTTTTCTTATAGGCCTGTTAGACCAATAGCCAAGTTGGTATTAAGTACAAAATTTGGAAGGAATTCCAACCCAAATTTTTTTTTTTCATAAAATTATTAATTTAAATGTCATTAGTAAATTATGAAGCTTTCTCTTTCCAATGAGCACCGTGTACGGTTCTTAGGGTGGGAGAAAGGGTAAAATATTACTTTCTAGCCAATTCCTTAGCTTTTATTTTGTAAATTTTATGGGGAGAATGGTTCAATATAAAATTAAAGCTTGTAAAATTGCTTACAAAAAAGATTTTATACCCCTTTTCCACTAGGTTAAATACTTATTCAAGAAATGACCTTATAAAGTCAAATCACTCGATCATTAAATTCTACAATTCCTCTCCACCTCGTAGAATTAAAATATAAAATAATACAAAATTTTAAGCTATTTACAAGCTTTCATTTCCGCAAATTAAAATTTTTGAACACTGAGCAAGAATTTAACATCCTTAGTTGGGTGACTAAGCCGGGATTTACTCAATTCTCCCGTTGTTTAAAAATAATATAAAATTAACATAATCTCTGCAATATAATTAAGAGCTATTTATGGCTTTTTGAACTAACCTAGTTTAGATTTTTGAATTCATTCCCTTAGTCCTCCAACAACTCTTAATTGCTAAATCTTAAGAAAGAATTACTGCAAAAAAATACCCCTGTCGCAACATCCTGCATAACATAGCGAATTTCCGTTTACAAAAATTAGTTTTTCTCGGAAACTACATAGCTGACACAGAATAATAGTTTAAAAACCTTTTTGTGTGATTTTTTCTCCCGGTTTCAATGGTGTAAAAAAATGTCGCAAAAATTTTTGAATAAGGGGAAATTTTGGCAAAAAAACTAATTTATTTTACGAAACTTGCCAAAAAAAACCATGTTCCAGGCAGCGTATTTCCGTTTGCGTGTTCATTAGGAGGCACCGTTGCCTCGAAATCCGTACGGTTTTGTAACACTCAAAAAACGTGTACAATTCAAGTCTCCCATCCTCTAAACGCACACGGGTTTGTAATGCAGACTATTCTTCCAAGCACGTGTTCAAGGTAACGCGATGATTAGAAAGATAGTTTTGCAAAAGTAATAAAAGCTTGAATTACGGCCCAAGAGTTTTATGTCCAAAATATTGACAAAATATTTTCTATTGCATAGTAGAAAAAAAATTACGAAGAGTGAAAGCAATAGTGGAAAAAAAACTTTTGCCAATAGTATATAGTCAACAAACCAATTAAATAAAATGATTGGGAAGAAGAAGTGATAGAAATTTTACCAACAAGAAAATCCATTATTTTCTGACATCTTAAAAACACCTTCATTTTTTCTTCTTGGCCTAATTCTTCTGACCTCTGGTCTCTATCTTTAGGTAAAAACTCATTTATCAAAAAATTGACATCATTACTCGTAGGTTCAAGTAATACTTTTTTTGAGTTATTAGAGCTTATAGCTTTTCAAAGCAAAGCTATTTATGTTGGCGATAACATATAAAAATTTATAAAAGCTACCATTTTAATCCATTGGACATATAAATTTACATAGTTTGAATATGTATTTGGAAAAATTCATAGGTCAGAATAATAGAAGAGTCTTAAATTTGAGTACAAGCTTATAATATTATATTCTCTTCAACGTGACTGTTCACTTCAAAACATTTAAATATTTACTTTTTTTTATTTACCAGACCCTCTATGGCAATTTTTCTACTAGGCTCAAATGTGTGACCTTTATGGCTATTAGTGTTGGCTACCAGCGCTAATGACTAACCATCTAATCATAGCGTTTCGCTGGACAGGTGTTTGAAAGAACAATGTGCATTACAAACCCGTGCGCGTTTACAGGACGGAGGACTTGAATTAGGCACGTGTTTGGAAGAAGAGCCTAGCGTTACAAAACCGTGCGGGTTTCGAGGCAACAATGCCTCTTATTGAACACGCAAACGGAAATACGCTTCCAGGCATCGGACATGTTTGGTTAACGAACTCGTCCAACGGCTTGGGACACACACACACACACACACACACACACACACATATAATATATATATATATATATATATATATATATATATATATATATATTATATATATATATATATATACAAGGGTGGTCCAGAATTATGTACCGTAATTGCTGGAGCTGATAGTATGTTCAAAAATAATGGTACCCTTTTCATCTACACTTTTTTCCAAAACTCAATAATAAGGGAGATAAAGCAGAGGGGTAAAATGTAGAGGGGTGGAACGAAAGTAACTTCTTCTTTTAAAAACAATTTTGGGCGCTTTTGATTACTCGATTCATAATCTAGGGGTGCGTATGAACATTAAGATAATTAAATTTGTGGTATCAATTATTCCATCACTTATGATTAGGGGATAATTTGGAAATAGATACTTCTACTTTAAATTACTCGAAAACGGTAATATTTATCGAAATGTAACAAGTATACCTTTTTTGCGTGAAATTGTCTGAGGAATCATATTACCAAGGATTTTGTTTAAATAATTGCAAGTTAAAAAAGAAAAGACGTGATAACTCACACCTACTACCCAAAACCACCCCTTAGTCATTAGTGGTGGAATAAGTGTTGACATAAATTTAATCCTTCTAACGCAAAATAAGTACCCTTAAAATATCAATCCGTTATTCAAAAGCGTTTAGAAAATATTTAAGAAATAATGGTTATCGTTTCACCCCTTTACAGAGTTGTATCTCCCTTATTATTGAGTTTTGAAAAAAAGTGTACATGAACAGGTACCATTATTTTTGAACGTACTACCAGCTCTAGCAATTACGGTACATAATTCTGGACCACCTTGTATATATATATATATATATATATATATATATATATATATATATATATATATATATATATACCGTGTGAGTTTTCTGAGAGTTGCCATTTTTATTACAGCCAAACCGTTGATTTCATCGAAAATTTTTTCAAATAAGAGTTGTAGATATCGACGGGGGCAACCAATTGCCATAATCAGGTCAGGAGCTTTATAGCTCTTATGGTTTTCGAGCTATGACACAAACTTACCTTTTTTTTTAAATGGAATAGTATACTTATTTGTTGATAAAAATTATTCAATAAAGCACCAGAAACAAAAAATAAAAACATAAAAAATTTTATGTAGTTTTTTTTTCAAATTTTACAACTTTCGCGCTTAAAAGTGATTTATTTACGTGAATTTTGGTGAGTTTAAGAGCGCCTAGGTCAAACAACCCTCATAATTACGGAAAGTAGCTAAGCGGTAATTGTATTTATGCTACATAGATGGCTTTGCCGTATAGGTTTACCTAGAGTCTCTATAATAAATAGAGTCGTGATATATCATCCATTTTCTTTCCAAAACAGAGCGGGCAGCTTCGAAATTAATTATCACATGTTTGTGTAAATATTTTTGAGTACATAATTGAGTACATATTGTTAATAGGTTACGAATTTGTGAACAATTAAAAAAATTTAATTTAATTATTCTTTCTAGGTTAAACTAAATGGTTTTTGTTAAATATTTTTTAACTTATTTTCAATTTATTTTACTCAACGTTAGACAAAATATGCCGGAACCAATCAGTGTTCATCACACATGTCATAACTCTATTTATTATAGGGACTCTATTTTAGTATAAATGGAAATGGCCAAATTAGAAATTTAGAATTTCAGCTATTTAACTAAGCAAATTTTATTAATTTTTATTCAACTTTTGCTGTTCATATGGATTTATAACTAAAATGTATCTTCCTGGAATGTAATTAAATCAAGTAAGTACTTCATATTATGTAATTATTAAAAATAAGTATAATTTTTAATTTTAAATGGAAATTATAGATTAAATAAAAATGACAGAAAAGTCCAATTCGGAAACGAGAACAAAATTTATTTAGGAATTTAGAAACCTTGAATGCCTGTGAAATACAAAATCTCCTTTAGTTAAAAATAGAGCCATGCGGGAAACGTCCTATAAAAAAGTCGTAGAAGCAATGATCATATCAGGCGTACCAGAAGTAAAATCTAAAACGCGAAATTTACGTTCAACTTATTATCAGGAAAGAAGAAAAATTGAAAAATCTATGAAATCCGGCAATGGCACCGAGGGAAAATTGTAGAACACGTCGACATACTGTAATTTCGATGTTTGCCGGAAAAAATAAACAATCTTATTCTATGAAAAATGTATTTTATTTTATATCCTGAAAAATTCTAAATAATAATCAAAACGAAATAATTAACGATAAAATGACAAGTGGTCATCCAACAAATAAAGTGTACCAAGAAAATGATCCATAATCATTTGGTTACAAACTAAAATAAAAAAAATTCGCAGTTTTGTAAGATACTAAAATACAGTGGACTTTCGGAGATTGTCCAATCAAAAATTGTCAATATTGGAGTGATAGGGATTTAAACATTGCATGTTTACGTCACACGAATACTGCAAACACATAATTTTTGTGAATACAATGTTCGTGTGACGTAAACATACGATGTTTAAATCCCTAACACTGAAATATGGACAATTTGCGATTGGACAATCTCCGAAAGTCCACTGTACGCTGCCAATGGGGTGTGACACACAGTTTTCTCGTACTCGTAAAAGCACCTTGGTAATTTAATGCCCAATATATCTTTGTGTAATTTAATATAGTACATAAATTAATAAAAATAAATAAAACGATTCATATAAAATTGAGCGAAATGGGACTAGCAGTAAATAAGATATTGACATTTAATGGGATTTCATGGTAGTGATGTGGATACTATTACACCGAATGCAATGAAATTTGTAGGGAACAATCTAGGAAGCAGACAACATAATTTCTGATAATTTCATAAAAATGAATTGAATAGTTCAGAAGTTATGCCACTTGGTGCAATTTAGTATATTAATGGAATGACATGGTAGCGACGTAGCTATCGTTACTGCGATTTCGATTAAATTCATAGGGGACCATCTAGGAGCCAAACTGCATAATTTCTAAAAATTTCATTACAAACAATCGAATAGTTCAGAAGTTATGTCACTTGGCGCAAACTGGTGACACACAGACGGACAGACACCAAAACAAAATTATTCAGGAAGCTCTAAAACGTAAAATGTGCGTAAAAAAATTTATTTTGGAGGGGAAAACTTTTTTATTTTTCAAAACTGATCACAATGCTTCCGCTGCTTTAGTAGGTAGTCTCGGAAGCAATAAAACAATTAGGCAATTTGATTACACACTAAAGTAATTAGAATTAATAAAATTATACTTTAAGTATATTTATTTATTATATTTTATTTAGGAAGTGGTTATAATTAAATAAAATTTGTGTAATTTTATTAAAAACTTCATTAAATACTGTCGTTTTCATAATATGGAGAACCTTTTTAATACGGAACGCGTTTTAAAGATGATAAAATTGTAATAAAATCGGCTATTATTTTGAACTTTGAACAACCTTCACTAACGGCGTATTTAACTAATTCACGCGGTAATAATAAATGCTTTAATTTTAAACATTCGATAAAATTAACTTTGCAAAGGGCATAGCCGGGTAAAATAGGGAAAACGGCCCTTGACGCAAAATTGATTGTTTTTATAGGAAATAATACTTCTTAGTCCCAGATATATTCCTGCCAAATTTCAACCCTCTAAGGCTAATAGTTTCTGAATACACAAGCAGACAAAAATTTTCAAAAAAAATTTTTTTTTACGAAATTACTGAGCCGATTTATTTGAGTTTAATATATATTGTGTACCCACCTTAAACAAAGTAATAAAAAAAAAATTAACGTTATATCCCTTTATTATACTAATTTTTTTAAATTTTTAAATTTAAGTAAATTTTTTTGAAACGCACTTACGCGTTAGCGACACCCACCATTTTTTGTTCAATAATATGTTTCTTAGTACTCTATAACATATATTGTTACGGAAAAATTTTAGTTGGTAGAACATAGTAATATTTCAATACAAATGCATGTCATGTTCGGTACTACATATATTACTTATATATAAAAAGGACCATAAAGTAAAGCATCTGACTGATTTCTAAAACACAGTAGAACTCTGAGGAGTGCAATAAAATGTTCTCTTCTCCCCTGAGTTGCAGTTCTTGGAGTTCCTGTGACGGTCTAAAAAAATTTATATTTTGACTTGTTATAAAAAATATGTTTCTACTTGTTAAAAAATAATTTTCAAGGTTAATTTTACCATAAATCTGAATATTTGAATGCAATCAGTAAAATTATCTCAGCATACTTACTAATTAAAATTACATCTAACTCAACAAAAATTATAAGTTTTATAAACTTTATTTAAATAAAGATAATAATAATAACAATAATACGTTTTAAATGTTATATTGTTTTAATAATAATAAACATTAACTTAATAGATTGGAACAAAAAACCAACAATGTATAGTAATAACAACAGTCCGGCTAAAACTTGTAGTTATAAAAATATGTAGGTAAATTACATGTAGGTACATATAACTAACTTGAACAGACCCTCTCACTTGATGTTTTTGTTGCACTTCTTAAGGAGGTGCAGAAAGTGGATTTTTTTTGTAATAAAATTACATATGTTCATAACAACGACACACAAGGTTAGACAATTGTCTTCTTTTGTTAACACCCTGACGGGTCATGAGGAATTATAACGAAATGACCAACTGGTATACTATTTTGACAGCTAAAAAACTTTGTATGAAATTGTTGACGTCGTAATACGTGGTGTATGAGCTAATAAAGTTTCACTTGACGTCTTACAAAGAAAACAACTCTAACAAAAGAGAAATCAATATTCATTTTGTTTTATTAATAAAACAAAAAGACAAACGGCAGAAAATGTTGGACTTGAGTAAATTTAAACTAGTTTATCGTAGTTATGAACGTATGTAATTGTATTATTTTAGAAATAGGGTAGATATTTTACTTTATAGCCCTTCTTATACATAAGTAATATATGTAGTACCTAACATGGTATGCACTTGTATTGAAATATTACTATGTTCTACCAACTAAAATTTTTTCAAAAAAATATATGTTATAGAGTACTAAGAGACATATTATTTAACAAAAAATGGTGGGTGTCGCTAGCGCGTAAGTGCCAAAAAAAAATTTAGTAAAATTTAAAAATTTAAAAAAGTTAATATAATAAAGGGATATAACGTTAATTTTTTTTTTTATAACTTTGCCTAAAGTGGGTACACAATATATATTAAACTTAAATAAATCGACTCAGTAATTTCGTAAAAAAAAATTTTTTTTGAAAATTTTTGTCTGTTTGTGTATTCGAAAACTATTAGCCTCAGAGGGTTGAAATTTGGCAAGAATGTATCTGGGGCTAAGAAGTATTATTTCCTATAAGAACAATCAATTTTGCGTCAAGGGCCGTTTTCCCTATCTTACTCGGCTATGCCTTTTTTATTGATTCTTGATAAAAGAAAAAAAATTACTGGAAAAGAAATTAAGGTTACATAAGGATAGGTTTAAAATACATGTCTTAGAGACATATTGTTAAAATACATACTGCAATCTTGAAAAATGTTGTATTAAAATATTTTTTGGACAATTATTTTACTTTTTTTTTTTAAAAAAAAAAATCGTTTAATAATTTGACAAATGACATCTGTGTCTAATCTATGTCCGCCATCATTTAGTTTTGAAAAGGTAATAAGTAATGCCAGTTTCATACGTAAGGAATTTTGACTTCTTTAATATGGTGTAGGGATGTCGATTTTAAATCGATTAATCGAAGCTTAAAAAATCGATTCTTTTTTCGATTTTTTTCATTTGAATCGATTCATGAATAAAAGTAAGAGATCGGCAACCGATTTTTTCCAAAAATAATTTCATTTTAATAAATTGTATTTTTACAAAGGAACATATGTTAAAATGAGAACCCAAAAACGTTATTGTTTATTGTTACTTTTTACTCGTTGTTATCAAAGAACTCCCCATGTGGCTCGATATAATTACATATTACATATACACACTACCTTGTTCAGTAGCCCCAACAGTATCCAATAGTGGCAATAGCCAATATGTAGACATATTAAGTACTACTATGAAGACTATTAATGCAAAAGAAAGGAAGACCACCCATCTGGCAAACGGTCCCTTTCGCACAAAAATTATGGTGTAATATTAAATATTACAACCGCAGTTGTAATTTAATAACCTGTTTATTAAATATTAAATTGACTATTTGAGGAAAAACTACAAATTATTTTGATAATTAATGTATTTAATTAATAAATTTTGTTTTATTTTAACAGCTTAATGCGAACATACCATCACCAGTTATTTTGGGTGTTTTCAATGTAAATTGCAAATTATCCGTATTTTTTGCGTTCGATTAAATAAACTTGACCACGGGTTTTGAAAATTAAAACTTAAAAATGCAATTTCTCAAAAATATGAAATAAAATATTGAAAATTTTAGCATAATTGGTAATTTGAAGTAATAAACTAACTTTAAAAAACATCTCAACATATGTTTCCATTTGAAAAAAAAAATTTTTTCTATTCCGGAAAAACCCTAGGTTCCAGAAGTCTCGGACAATTTTTTTGTGAATGGCCCCCTCTATTTTGAATATTATTTGTATAAACTTTTTTTCGATTAGATACATATTTTAGGAATAAATCGAATGGCAACTCTCGGAAAACTCACACGGTATATATATAAAAATTTTAGTGATATTATTTTCGGTTTCTAGGGACCTCAAAAGAAAGGCTATTGGCGGATAAGCATGGGTAGAAATGCCCCCGCACGAATTTTGTTGGTTTTTTCTGCTAACTGCTTTCGATATAAGATTAAAATTTACTGAGTTTCTACCCTTAAAAACTCACCCTTTAGAAGTAAAAAATTATTTTTTGAAAATCAAAAAAAATTTATAATTTTTTAGTGGCTTGACGGATTTAGCTGAAATTTTTATGTTTTAGATACCTCTATAGTGTATCTCAGAAAAAATTATCAGCTTCAAAAAAAAATTATAACCCCCCCCCCCCCCCAATAAAAAAATTGTTTAATTTTTCAATATTTTTTTCATCAACTTGTAGTTATGGTACAATCACCAAAATTTTTTTGCAGGCTTCCTACTATGACCGATACAACATATAACTTTTTAAGATTTTTCCTCCGGGTGCGTCATAGTTAAAAAAAAAATATCAAAGAAGATTTTCTTTTCGAGGTTATGTTTGTTGTACAATCACTAAAATATTTCTACAGCTCTCACTATAATTGATAGAATATATAATTTTTCCAGAATTTTTTTCCGGGTGCATCATAGTTAAAAAAATTAAATATCCGAGAGTATTTTTTAGAGATAGACATAGGCTTCCGGGTACTCAGTCGACTGGAAATCGTTTACAAATTTTGAATATGTTTATAAGAACATTTGTGATTCCGTAGTTTTCGAAAAAAAAAAAGAAAATGGTCGACTCAAATCTTAAAATTCCTCGATCAGCCGAACACTTATCATCAATCTTTGAAACCATCAAAATAACAATTATCTACTGCAAATGAGACTAATAAAGAATAATATTTAATATATCCACAAATACATTTTTTTACTAAACTTGGATAAACTTCTATGTAGTATCTTACTCTTGGTTGTCCAGTAAGAAGTTACTGTTATATGTAGCTATAATATTGTATCATATGTTCTATCAAATGTAACTTGCTATAATATGTTATAACATGTTACATCAAATAGAATCAAAGACATGTAAAAATATTTTTGTGAAAATACCGCGAACGTAATCACTAAAAAAATATTTCTCAGTCTCATTTGCAATAATCATCATTTTGGTAGTTTTAAAAACTCATGATAAGTGTTTGGCTGATTGAGGAATTTGAAGATTTGAGTCGACCATTTTTTTTTTTCGAAAACTAAGCAATCACAAATGTTTTTATGAACATATTCAAAATTTGCAAACGATTTTCAATCGATTGAGTACCCGGAAGCCTATACCTATGTCTAAAAAAATATTCTCGGACATTTAATTTTTTCAACTATGATGCACCCGGAAAAAAATTCTGGAAAAATTATATATTCTATCAATCATAGTGAGGAGCCTGTAGAAATATTTTGGTGATTGTACAACGGACATAACCTCGAAAAAAAAATCTTTTTGGACATTTTATTTTTTTTTAACTATGACGCACCCGGAGAAAAAATCTGAAAAAATTATGTTGTATCGGTCATAGTAGGAAGCCTGCAAAAAAATTTTGGTGATTGTACCATAGCTACAAGTTGATGAAAAAAAATATTGAAAAATTAAACAATTTTTTTTTTTGGGGGGGGGGGGGGGGGTTATAATTTTTTTTTTGAAGCTGATAATTTTTTCTAAGATACACTATAGAGGTATCTAAAATATATAAAAATTCCAGCCAAATCCGTCAAGCCACTAAAAAGTTATAAATTTTTTTTGATTTTCAAAAAATAATTTTTTACCCCCAAAGGGTGAGTTTTTAAGGGTTGAAATTCAGTAAATTTTAATCTTATATCGAAAGCAGTTAGCAGAAAAAAAACCAACACAATTCGTTGTGGGGGCATTTCTACCCATGCTTATCCGCCAATAGCCTTTCTGTCATAGTCCCGGGCTCAAGTCGCGTCATGAAAGTGGCTGTAGTAGTGTATTTCCAGTTTTGGAAATTCGCTAAAAAAAAATACACTATATTTTAAATGTAGCATAAAACTCAAGGGAATAAACTTTTATGATACGAAAATTATTATTACTGAGTTGCAACCTTTTTCAAAAAGAAAAAAAAACCACTCGTATTTTAACGAGTTATTTTTGAAGTTTTATATTACTCGTTGGGAAGGGAAAACTTCATAATTTATTAACGACGTCTAAAGTAACAAATTTATGAAAAAGAAAAAACTTAGGTCGGAATTCTTTCCATTTAAAAATACTTGACACTTGGTTTATCTATGCAAGGTAATAATATTATTGTTATGGAACAATACTAATCCAATACTAATCCAGTTAGGGTAAGGCTACACGAGCGTTTTTTAACGCCTAGTTTTGAGCGTTAAATAACGCTAGAAATATGGACAACATTGATATGAATTCAAGTGGCTACACGTAGCGGAAATTATGGTCTGGAAAGAGACACGCGTTCTCAAGGTCATAACGCCCGGAGATTGGTCTGGGCGGTCCAGGCCTATGCAAGAATAAAAAACGCGTGTGACGCATCTGGCTGACCACACGAGCGACAAATAATGCTATCAACCTCAAACGCAATATCCGCCATATTATACCCCATATGTATTGAGAGATACAGACTGATGATTCAATTTTATTGTTTTTATAACTACTTCAAATTGATAACACAATAAATATTGAAATGAAATTTGTCGATAATGAGCTATTAATTCTTAAAGTTCAAAAGCACTAATGACGTTATTTATCGCTCGTGTACCTACAGATCAGCGTTAAAAGACGTCGCGTTAATTTTCACTAAAAAAAATAGGAGTTAAAAAACACTCATGTAGCCGGGGATCAGCGTTGAAAAACGTCGCGTTAATTTCCGCTCAAAACTAACAAGGAAAGGATCCCAGATGTCCGCCTCCGATTTCAATGCCGCTGAAATATGTTATTCTACGTCGAAATCTAAGAGACATGTATTTCTTTTTATCGAAAAATCAAAAATTTCATTTCTACGTTATTCTAATTGTCTTAAACTATTTTCTATCAAGAAGAATTTCTTGATCTACCCAAGTAGTACGACTATTCGACACAGTCACCCCCTAGTTAACTACCCCTAGACTTAATATTAAGACATTGAGCGAAAACAGGTCAATTAAATTTTTTGACGTAGATTTCAAATCTGTAAACAAAATTTTTATATTGTTTAATTTTCACCCCCTTTTTGCAAAATTAACCCCCAAATTTTAACCCCCAACCACCCCTGTTGATGTAAATTGAACAAATTGCATATCAATAGATAGCTCTTTAAAAAAGAGCAATATCGCTAATTTAAACTTTTGCTTTATCTCTTACTGTTTTCGAGATATTTTAAAAATTAAATTTTTACCCCAATTTTTGAAGGGCGATTTCACCCCTTCAAACCGTTTTTCCGCCGATAAAAAAATACGTGTCTCTTAAATTTCGACGTAGAATAACACATTTCAGCGGCATTGAAATCGGAGGCGGACACCTGGGAACCTTTCCTTGTAAGCGTTAAAAAACGCTCGTGTAGCCTTAGCCTTAAATTATACGTATATTTATGTGAATATATTATTGCGTGTGTTATATAGGCTGATTCTGTTAAGTTGCCGAGAATTTAAATTTATAATAGACCATAAAAACTAAATAAATAAACATAATTTTCCCCGTAGTGTATAGCGTGTATAGTTTTTAGAAAATCAACAGTTACCATCGTTTCAATTTATTAACCGGCTGACGGTCATTGACGTTGTAAGACGTCAAGTGAAACCTGATTAACTGCGGCATCACGCTGTACCACGTCAATAATTCCATATAAAGTGTGTTAGCTATCAAAACAGTGTATCAGTTGGTCATTTCGTCATAATTCTTCATGATTGTCATCTACTTAATAAATTTCTAACACTGACTGACTGACTGACAGACAACGCACAGCCTAAACCGTTGGGTTTAGAAGAATGAAATTTTGCATAGGAGTTCCCTGTGTAACGTAGGTGAGCACTAAGAAAGGATTTTTGAAAATTCGTCCCCTAAGTGGGTTTAAAAGGGGATGAAAATTTGTAAGTAAATTCGTTATTTTTGAAGTTAGTGATGTATAAAAATATGTTACTATGGCTATTAAAATAAATAATATATTATTTAATGAATCTTTAACTTTGACTGATAGACAACGCACAGCCTAAACCGTTGGGTTTAGAAAGACGAAATTAAGCACAGGAGTTATGTAAATCGGAGTTTAGGCTTCTATTTATAAATAAAAGTCAATAGTTTCTGGAAATTTATTCCCTAAGGGGTTAAAACAGGAAATGAAAATTCGTATGGGAAGTTCGTCATTTTTTAAATTAGAAACGTGGATATTGATTTAGGTTTTTAAAAAACATTAAAAGTGAGCAGAAAGTGAGTACCTAATAAAAAGATGTTGTCGATGGGAAATCCCATCGGGCATACGGCTAGTCGTGTAATATATATGTATGTAAATGTTCACTGAAAAAATGATGTATTTTATCGGTTTGTTTATTAGTCCTTCAAGCGGCTTGCCAAATTAAAAGAAATCCCAAATTAACCCTCAGGAGAAGCACAGGGTACCATCTCAGAACTAGTGCGCAGTATTTCTAAATTTTTCAGAGTTCTTTTCTTTAATATATTATTATTTAATATATTAAAAACATAAAATTTTTTTACGTTTTTACAAGTACTATTAATAGTTGTATTCCAGCATCGCATGTTTGACAGTCCGCAAACTGTTTGCACATGCGTAACTCAGTTAGACTGTTCAAGCAAAATAAAATCAAACATTTTGTACACTTTGTACAAACTGTACAACGTTCCAGTATCATTTTTGACATGTTTTGAACTTGTTCCTGTCAGAATTGTCAGCGGACTTTTGAATGAACAAATTGTCCAACGCACAGAATAATTCAGAAACCAAGTTGCTATCTCTGCACTAGTGATACCAGTGTAGACAAAAAAACCCTCTACTTCCCACCACTATGTTGTGTAGGTACACACTGTTTGTAGTGGTGTGGGTTTAATGTTTGCTTCTGTGTAAGTATTCACACACACAACTACAAATCACGTATTATCGAACAGAGCAACGTGCAGTTCAAGCAATAATGGTCTAACAGTACATTACAATCGTTGTGCACTCGGTGACCGACATCGACCAACTAAATGCCTTAAGCGGTATCTGCCACACTCAGACACACTGCTATCCACAGTTTTTTACACATACACTTAGGGCTTGGTCCAACGTGCTATCTATCTCTATCTATCTATGCTATCTATCTCAATATATTTTTATGGTTTTTATTGTTGTTATGCGTTGTTATGTATTACTTCATAAAACTATGTTGACCTTCCATTTTATTATCTATTTTATGTATTTGACGTTCGATTGTTGTACAGTTTATTTAAAAGCATCAGTAGTTTAGCAGTATACACAACTGAATTAGAACCAAGACACACGAACCACGCCACGACCACGCGACAGCGACAAAATAGTGGCTGTTCTGTGGCCGGGTATGTATGCATGTAGTTTTCTTATGCAAACACAAATTTCAAGACACACGAGCCACAACTTGTCGTCGTAATCGGACACTGTCGCAATGTGTCGTCGTATTGTCGCTTTTAGTCGCTAAAACTTGCGACTACTGGACCACTTATAAGCGACAGATATATACTACTAGTACTACAGTGTCTCTCGAACATTACAACAAATCATTGAATAGTACGATCAAATTGTCAAATGTCATTTGACAGACATGTTTTTGAATTTAATTGACTTAAGATAGTTTTTTTTAATTCAAAAGTCAACATTCAGGTTGAATTAAATATTGCAGTAATTGAAAATATTTCATAAATTAAATTTTTGAGTTTATGTCATGTAAATTTTATATTTATGTAGATCTTCTTATGAAGCTCTCATTAATTAGTTTCGCAGTATTAAGTTTGATATCTTATTAACTTTTTTTACCCATGTATTTATAAATAAATAATTATTAGTTATAAACTACTTTACCGGTTAATCAGCGATTTCAGCACCATATAGCAATCGTATATCTTCTTCATTTGAGCTTTCAATTTTACAACATCAGTGTCTCTTATCAACAGTATTTTATGCGTAAAAGTTTAATAAACTAAATTAACCGCTCACTTAACCACTCATAACATCAGAATAAATTAAAATTTTTACTTGAAACTTAGAGAATGTATTTTTGAACAGTTTTAGTAACAATTTATGGAATAAGTATTTTTGAATCATCTAAACCTATTTCTCCCCTTCAGTAGTTTATATAGCATTAAAATTACAGTTAAGATGTTTATAATTTATGGTAATCTATGATGCTGGATGCATTATTTTTTTTTTTAAAAGAACTTTTGATTTTTCAACTTTTATTGATCAATTTTATTATGTAAGTTTGTGAATCATTTGACCTAGAGAAACCTTTTATAAATTTATAAGCAAAATGCATACCTATCAATTTTTCAAATTTTTTTGAACTATTTAGACTTTTGATTGCAGATGATCAAGTTAATTAAACTGCATGATTGGACTATTTCTCGTAACTTTCGTCACTATTGTCATTACGTATAGGTAGTGATCGCATAAAGTATTATTTGTAAATTGGGTCAATATACAGTGGCACTCAAATTTTTGTTTTATAAATGGTTACTTCAAAAGCTATACACTTTACAGAAAGATGATATTTGTTTAGTTTTTTGTGCAATCATAAGCTATTCTTATATTTAATATTCGACAACTTAATAAAATCACCTATATATTATTATTGTGTATCTAGGTTGATAACTACAAAATCAGAATATCAAAATAATTTTGAAAAAAGATAATTATTTGTACAAACCTTTTAATTTTTCCAGCTGAGCCTCCAATCCTCTAACTTTATCACGTAAAGCTTTGTTTTCGTGAACAAGTTTTTCGAGTTCAGCTTGAGCCTCTGTTTTGAAATCGTTTGCCACGCGTACTGTCATTAATAAATCTCTCTGAAACTGCTCCCATTCGTTATTCTAAAATAATAAACACTTTACTCTACCTTTTTCACGATTCAGTATAAAAAAGACTTACTTCCTCTTTTCTCAGTCTTTGTTCTTCACTTAACTGTTCTTCTGTTTCCTTCAGTCTTTCTTGTACTTCGGCCAACTGTCGTTGAACTTCGGCAAGTAGTGCTTTTAAATTTCTTTTATCTTCTAGATGACGTTGCGCTTGTGATTGCGCCTCTAAAACGGTATCTTTACTGACTTGTAATTCAGCACGGAGTGATGTAACTTCACGACGTACTTCAGATAATTGATATTCTAAGTCCGATATAACCGATTTTGCATTATTTTTGGCAACCTGTGGAAAAATTTATATTATACAAGGTACCATGTTAAATTAGATGCACATTTGTCGGGAAGAATTTTAAAAATAACATGAAAAATGCTAAAAAGTAATAATGTAACTTTTTTAATTTATAAATGGGATACTTACGAATAATAACGTTCATTTAATTTTATAGATACCTACGGCAAATAAAAGACCTGGGAAGTAATATGATCAGAAAAAAAACAGACTTACATTAGTACAAATCATCTTTATACACATATTTAGATCAGACCAGAAGAATAACTGAAATTTAAGGGGCATTACTACCCGCTTTAGTACTTTATACTACACGTTTTATAAGGAAAGAGGTAGTGATCAGTAAGAAGGTGTCGATATGACCAATGCAATGGTGAAGTCAGCTTTTTAATATCCCTGCCGAATTCCGAATAGAATGTTCTGAGATTATGTTTCTGATTTTAATATTTTAATTTTTCAGAGTATAATAAATATGTATTTATTTATAAATATTTACAATACATACACATTATATACTAGCCATATACCCACCCGATGGGATTCACCCCATCGGCAACATTTCAGGATGTCAGTTAGTGTTAAAAATTTATTAAAAAGATATTATTTATTTTAATAGCCATAGTAAATTATTTTTATACAATATCTTTAATTTCAAAAATGACGAATTTCCTTACAAATTTTCATTCCTTATTTAACCCACGTAGGGGATGAATTTTCAAAAATCTTTTCTTTTAGTGCTCACTTATGTTACATGCGGAACTCTTGTGCAAAATTGCATTCTTCTAAACCCAACGGTTTAGACTGTGTATTGTCTGTCAATCAGTCAGTCAGTGTTAGAGATTTATTAAGTAGATTATGGAGATTAGACAAGGAGGCGAAACTCAGTGTATTCAAAAAAGTGCCCAAATCAAAGATGGCACTCGTGTTCGACGGATACGAAAGCGGTACAGTACTTATTCTCAAATGGAAACGCGGGCTTCTATATTATCTTTGTTAGCTTTTGAATAGAATCTTCTGGAATCTTTTTCAATGTTCAACTCAATTAATGTGGGTTTTTCGATCGTTATAAAGTGGGTTTTTCGATCGTTTTTAAAATAAACTTAACAATTTTTATTTTGCGTCGCATCATTTATATTGTATATTATATAATTTGCTAACATCACTATGTAAAATTGGAGTTAGTACCATTGGATATCCGTCGTATAAAGTAATTTAAACTATAATAGTTTATTTCATACATATGTAATTTCTATGTATTTCCTTATTATTAAATACCATCAACCGACATTGGTGATTCTCAAATAGAAACACTCACTTCCCCAGTCCCGACGTGTTTTCATTTGAGAATAAGTACTGTAGTTACATTCTGTTTTATCCGTTTTATGTTACTATATTCGCTATATTCACATCAGTATTTGAGCATTATTAACGCCGCGAGTGGTAAAAAAAGAAAGCCTTATATTTACCATTTTCCTGACCAATTTTGTCAATTCCTCTCATATAAGTAAGATCTTCATCTTATAATACTCCATTAAGTAGATATTCAACGTAATTTATAGTAGTTACCAACACCCTAAATGAAAATATACCACAACACTGAAAATCCGATTTCACGTATTTTCATTTAAATTTGCACCGACTGTTATTTATTATTATTGGGTATCGAACATATTTAAAAAAAATAAATAAATAAAAATATTATGAGCCGCCACTGGTGGAATAAATAAGGCAACTACGTCGTAAAATTGAACCAACATCATGCTATCTTCGAGGTTCGTCAGTATTTAAACTTATTATAAGTTCAACTCGATATACAGTGTGAGTTTTTCGAGAGTTTCCATTTTTATTACAGCCAAACCATTAATCGAAAAATTGTTCAAATAAGAGTTGTAGATATCGACGGGGGCAACTATAATCAGGAGCTTTATAGCTCTTATGAGACAATAAAACAATTAAGTGAGACAATATGTTAATTTTTCGATAAAACTGATCTAATGCATCAATTAAAAACATAAATGAAGAAAAAAATTTTACCCAAGTTTATTTTTTGAATTATTTTTTAAATTATCAATTAGGCGGTAAAAATACTTATATGTATTTGAGATAGTGATGTGCCAAAAAGAACAGAACTGTTCTTTTGAAACTGTTCTTTTGTTGGAACTGTTCCGTAAATGAACAGTTCCGCGATTTAGTCTGTTCATCTGTTCACCTGTGATTCACTTTTTCATCTATTCATTTGTTCTGTGCTTTATTGATATATCTGTTCAATTTGTAAAACTCTTCAACGATATGTTGTTATAATATATGTACGTAATACGTATTCTTTGTTCTTTAAATAGTTGACTATAATGTGACTTTAATATTATAGATGTCCCCACTACAATAAAATCTGTTGGAAGATTTTTATTTTAAATTTTAACGGATATAACGAATAAAGTAGCATTGTTTGATTAAAATTTTGAATTTAAATAATATAACAGTTATTGTCAGACAGACATTCAGCTACTCGTCATAAAATTCAACATTTCTGTGGAAGATTATACTAAGTAAACTATAATACTGCAATGGTACAAAAAATAAAAATTAATCTAGTCAATTTTAGTGAAACCAAAAAACTAATCGGTGGTTGATATCGTAGAGATAAATATATTATCCAGAATTAAATGTTTTGATAAAAAATGGCTGTATGCTGGAAGCTTCAGTTCCATCGGAATGAATTTTTCCAAAACCGGACACAATAATAAATGACAAAAAAGTGGTTTGGATACCAAATATGTCCAAAAAATATTTTATATTTAAAAAAATACTAATGTGCTTTTACAAAAATTAGAATTAAAAATTTATCTCCAAAAGTAATTTTTTAAATAATTGATGAATGTGTGAATTTAGAATAAACCATAACTGATATTTATAATTTGAGACTCATTATTTATTTTGTTTTTGCAGCTCGACAATTATTAATTTTATATTTTTTGTAAACATCAACGAAATTACTTTTGGGTACCAATAAAACTGTAAGTGAAATACCTAGTTGAACATATTACTTAGAACGATATGGTCCTACAAACTGTTGTTTGTATCATGAACAGTTCTCGTTTAATGAACAGGTATGAGTATACATAAAACTGTTCTTTTGCAAACTGTTCTTTTAGAACTGTTCTTCTGGAACTGTTCTTTGTACAGAACTGTTCTTTTCGGAACTGTTCCGTAAAAAGAACAGTTTGGCACATCACTAATTTGAGACTACTTTAACCGACAGTATTCTGATCGGTTAACATTTCTATTACATCCAAGAAAAGAACCTTTTTTACTATCATTCTCTGTTATACAAATGATAGTAATTCAGATTTTGGAGTATAGATGTCGGGCTCTATTTAAAGTTTTTAACATTTTTGCATAATAAAATCAAATTACTTTAAAAGATCAGTATTTAAAGTAACTTATTAATTTAAAAAGAATTTGAAGTCATTCATTAACTCTTTAAATGATTAAGACGAGTTAACTCGTCCTGCAATATGGCGGCTCAAAATGCTGTCATACGTATATATTCATTGGTACAGGTGCTGCCATCTGTGACAATACGGTATAATTCTAAATAATGTTCAATTTTATCAACATAGTTTAGTATAATTTATATTTTATAAATTCCTAGGGTTCACTTCTTTGATGTTGGGGACTTTGATTTTCTTTCTTTTTCTTTTTTCGTAACCTTACCTATTGTACTTATCACTTGGCAGTAAAAAGTCCGGCATTTTGAGACAAAAAAATTTTTCCATATAGTTTGTTTAAAAGAGTTAATTTACTGAAAAATATATTTATTTTTTATTTATTTATAGAACAGCAGTTGGCAGTAAAATACATGTACACACCCAATACAAACCAAAGTGACATTAGCGTTTCTTAATACAGCAGAACTTCTGAGAGTGTGAACTTTCCAGAATGTGCATCCACACATACATATTCACGAGATAACAAGTACAATACGTAGTTGTTTGCATATGTGTATGTAAGTTTGATGTGATAAACAAAAAACATTGGCGGTTTTAATAATTAAAATTTAAAATATTTTAAAACAAAATACATTTTTTTCAACTTTATTTACAGTGGACATCTAATGGTACGTACTCCGACTTTATGTAGTGACGTCAGCGACTTGTGGGGTTCTCCTCTCACAGATATGTTATCGTTTACATCGTTTATCTGTTTGGTTAAAATTTATGTACCAAGCCAAAGTCAGGGCTGTAGGTAATATTGCCTAAAAGTTTTAAAATTTTATTGCATACATATATGCACATATTCTACATACGTAACATGCAAAATGAGTAACGTAAAATTCTAGAATATTCTAATCGTTAACTAGAATAAATATTAAAAAACAGACTTCACTATTGAATTGACTTGAAGTTCAATTTAATTTTGGTTGGACAATTAAATGGTGCAATCGATTTTTCAATATCTTGTTTAGTTGACAAATAGAATATTCTAGAACATTTGTCAAAATGTACTATTTGGTCTCTTTTTAGGTGACCAATTCAATGGCAAGGACTGTTTTTGGATATCTGCAATCGATATTCTCAATATCTTTTTTAGTTGACAAATAGAATATTCTCGAATATTTGTCAAGATATGTTATTTGGCCTCTTTTTCAATGACCAATTAAATGCTGTAATTGATTTTTCGATATCTTTGCTAGTTGACAAATATTCTAGAATGTTCTATTTGTCAACTAGCAAAGATATCGAAAAATCAATTACAGCATTTAATTGGTCATTGAAAAAGAGGCCAAATAACATATCTTGACAAATATTCGAGAATATTCTATTT
The DNA here is from genome assembly GCA_035578155.1 of Brachynemurus nebulosus. Lineage (NCBI taxonomy): Eukaryota > Metazoa > Arthropoda > Insecta > Neuroptera > Myrmeleontidae > Brachynemurus > Brachynemurus nebulosus. Next base: position 10,655,334 of record JAPWDM010000016.1, read on the forward strand.
GTCAACTAAAAAAGATATTGAGAATATCGATTGCAGATATCCAAAAACAGTCGTTGTCATTGAATTGATCACCTAAAAAGAGACCAAATAGCACATTTTGACAAATGTTCTAGAATATTCTATTTGTCAACTAAAAAAGATATTGAAAAATCGATTGCACCATTTAATTGTCCAACCAAAATTAAATTAATATAAACTAAATGTCCCATTTTGGCAAACCTTCTAGAATGACCTGTTCGTCAGCCAGAATAGAATATTCTAGAACACTTATCAAAATGTGATATTTCGTCTTTTTTCCGATGACCAATTAAATGGTGCAACCAGTTTTCTGATATCTTTATTAGTTGACGAATAGAACATTTTAAAATTTTTGTCAAATTGCGCTGCTTAATCTAATTTATAGTAACCAATTCAACAGTCAAGTCTGTTATTTGATATATTTGCTAGCTGACGAGTAGAATATTTTAGAATTTTTGTCAGCTTCCACTAGTTGGCGTCTTTTACGCTGATGAATTTGGTGGTGAAGTTGGTTTTTCGATATCTTTGCTAGTTTTCTAAAATTCGCCACTTATATTCATTAATATAATATTCAATTCTATTTACCTCTACTAAGTGAAATATCGATAATTTTCGATAATGAAAACCATATTTTAATAGTCGCAATATGTTCGGAATACCCACAACTTGCTTCGCTTAAGCCTTCAAAAATTATGTTTTTCTTTTCGCTACGACGCACCGTTTACAAAATATGTACTTACGATTGAAAGTCTACAATTACGAAAAGTAACAAAAACTAATTTTTTGAAAAATTTTCTATTGCTGACTAACTCAATGACACTAATGGAGCTTAAAGTGACCAATTATAGCCAATTTATGTTACCTAACTAGGTATCGATAATTTTCGGTAACGAAAAGTAGGTTTTGACAATCGCAATATGTTTGGAATACCCAGAACTTGCTTCACTTAAGCCTTCAAAAATTTCGCTATTTTTCCGCTAGGACGCTCCGTTTACGAGATATTTACGATCAAAGTTTTCGATAATGACAAGTATCTATCATTTAAAAGCAAACATAATAAAGTCATTTAGATTAAACATTTAGGTAATCCAAATTCGGAAGTACTTTTATTATGATAATATTCACATATCACATATTGGCATATTAGTAGATAACTTTTTTTAAAAAAGCAATATAGCATACTAGTGCTTTATTTTATCTATCTCTCACCGTTTTTGAGATACATAACGTAAAATCCCCTATACCGGAACACGATCCAATAAAAAAACAGTTTTGACATTTACATATTAATGAAGTTATTTCTGAAAGAAACGTCTGATTACAAAAATTATTATTAATAGAATGATTGTTTTCCAATTTAAATTCACCTCGCATTTAATGTTTCCTTACTTAATTAAAGAAATAAATATATATAAATTAAACAGTTTTTGCTGAATGTGTCTCTTTTGCGTTTGATCAATGCTTATTTATAGAAACACATGCCTTATAAATTTCAACATTTTTCAGTTAATTTTCGAAGTTAGCGCAATAAAACTATATGTATATAAATAAGTACAGCACGCTTCAAAAAGTGATCGAACACTCTCACCCAGGGGAGAGGGTGCTCACACTTTGACGCCGCACTGTACTTAATGTTGTGGTACACTGCCGTGTCAAAAGTGTGGGCACCCCCCGAGTGAGAGTGTTTGATCACTTTTTGAAGCGTACTGTACTTATTTAAGCGAGCGCGTGTTGGAGTCAAATGTCGAGATTTGTATGTCCACAAAATAAGTACAGTACGCTTCAAAAAGTGATCGAATACTCTCACCCAGGAGGGTCCACACTTTTGACACGGCAGTGTACCACAACATTAAGTACAGTGTGGCGTCAAAAGTATTGGCACCCGCTCCCCTGGGTGAGAGTGTTCGATCACTTTTTGAAGCGTACTGTACTTATTTATATATAATATGTACTTGTTTACATGTACTTGTTTACATAATAAATAATATTTACCAACCCCTCAAATAAAAGTTTACTAACGCTCCTGATCTTCCGATGTTACGTACTTCCCCTTAAATTTGCACCGACCACTACGTACTATTGGATTTGTGGTGTACGGCACCTGCGAACTCTAGTGTCAAATAGTTGTATCTTGGTCAAGAACGAGGGTATGCTGATAAAAATGTTACTATTTCAAAAAATAATTTTACACAAACTATACGAGGTTTTGTCAGTAAACTAAATTAGGTCATTATTATACGAGTTTGAATTTTATTGGATTAAAATTTTATCCATTAACTATTTTGTAATATTTCTTAGTGCATCATATGGTGAAGTGAATTATGTACATGTATGACTTTCTAACTCAAAACCGTCAAAAAATCTTATACGAGGTTGAGACAGAAAACGCGCGATATAACATATTTTCTATCTCTTACTGGTTACACTGGTTCCGGTAGTATAGAGATAGATATGTTGTCTCTACTTCTCTGTGGTTATATACGTGTTTTTTTTTAGGTGTCTGTGGTGATTTTCTAAAGATACTAACATATTTTATCCGTTGTTTTATACATGTCAACATTTTACAAGAGAAAAACATTAATCTCTCAAAATTTTTGGGTTACACACTAGCGGAAATAATTAAAGGATCAAAAAAAAAAAAAAAAAAAAAATTCCAAATTTTTAGCGATTTTTCGAATGGCTGTATCTTTGTGAAAAATGGTCGTATCGGAGTCGTAAGCAAAGCAATTTAAAGCTGGAAGTTTCTAGCTTTCAGATCTTGCGATAAAAAAATTTTCAAAGCAACATGTATCGCTCAATCCTAATAAGTACACTGAAAAAAAAAATTTCCGAAATTTTTTCGGTTCCTTTTTTTGGTCCACGGACTTGGAAAAAAATTTTCCGACTTAACCACCATATGGACTGGATAACTTGTCCATTCAGCTTTAATTTGCTTTTTTTAGACCTTTATACGACTACTTCTCGCTGAGATATCGGACTTTGAATAGAAAAGGATCATTTCGCCTTTGACCATCGATATCTCAGCAACCAATGATCACACAGAAAATTGAAGGTGTGTTTCGAAAACTCGAATAAATTCTCTACAAGGATTAGCCATTGTTTTCTCAGAAAAAATTTTTTTTGCGTACTCTACATGAATTTGAAAAATCAAGAAAAACAGAGCTTTTGGGGGCTTTTTGGAAAATCAAGCGCTGAATTAAGAATTTCGAGAAAACCATTGATGTTAAGTGTGCCTTTTACAGTTCAATATACCCACAACAACCCCACCGAGTTTCAATTGAATCCATCCAGCCGTTTTTTTGTTTCATTCGATTGAATTTTTAAGAAAATTAATGGATCATTTTTTTACTCTTAAACTTTCATAATCTTGAACAAAATGAACAAAAAAATTTTTTCAGCTTTTTTCACTTTTTTATCAACAACAGTATTTAAATTTATAAAAAAAAAAACAAAATTCCTTAAAAAATTAAAAAAAAAAATTTTTCTAAAATTTTTCAAGAAAATTTTTGAAAAATTCGTAAAAATTTTTTTTTTTTAAATTTTTTAAGAAATTTTCTTTTTTTTATAAATTTAAATAGAGTAAAAGCCCCCTTTGTGGAACGGTATCTAATACTAACAGTTTTGACATTTACATACTTATTTCTTTAATTAAGTAAGGAAACTTTAAATGCGAGGTGAATTTAAATTGAAAAACAATCATTCTATTAATAATAATTTTTGTTATCAGACGTTTCTTTCAGAAATAACTTCATTAATATGTAAATGTTCATAATTAGATACCGTTTCACAAAGGGGGCTTTTACCCTACTGTTGTTGATAAAAATGTGAAAAAAGCTGAAAATTTTTTTTTTCATTTTGTTCAAGATTATGAATGTTTAAGAGAAAAAAAATTATCCATTAATTTTTTCAAAAATTCAATCGAATGAAACAAAAAAACGGCTGGATGGATTCAATTGAAACTCGGTGGGGTTTTTGTGGGTATATTGAACTGTAAAAGGCACACTTAACATCAATGGTTTTCTCGAAATTTTTAATTCAGCACTTGATTTCCCAAAAAGCCCCCAAAAGCTCTTTTTTTCTTGATTTTTCAAATTCATGTAGAGTATGCAAAAAAAATTTTTTCTGATAAAACAATGGCTAATCCTTGTAGAGAATTTATTCGAGTTTTCGAAACACACCTTCAATTTTCTGTGTGATCATTGGTTGCTGAGATATCGATGGTCAAAGGCGAAATGATCCTTTCCCATTAAAAGTCCGATATCTCAGCGGGAAGTAGTCGTATAAAGGTCTAAAAAAAAGCAAATTAAAGCTGAATGAACAAATTATCCAGTCCATATGGTGGTTAAGTCGGAAAATTTTTTTCCAAGTCCGTGGACCAAAAAAAGAAACCGAAAAAATTTCGGAAATTTTTTTTCAGTGTACTTATTAGGATTGAGCGATACACGTTGCTTTGAAAATTTTTTTTATCGCAAGATCTGAAAACTAGAAACTTCCAGCTTTAAATTGCTTTGCTTACGACTCCGATACGACCATTTTTCACGAAGATACAGCCATTCGAAAAATCACTAAAAATTTGGAATTTTTTTTTTTGATCCTTTAATTATTTCCGCTAGTGTATTTTTTTAAAAACATATTCATTGGATTAAAAAAACTTGGTTTCATCCTTATTAAGAAAAAAAAATGGGTGTTTAATTTATTTATTAATTTTTGTAAGCCAGTTTAATGAAATACGTAAAAATAGTGTTAGATTTTACGTTATTTAAAAAATTTAAATTTTACCCTAATTTTTAAAGTGCGATTTCACTCTTTCCAACCGTTTTTCCGCAGGTATAAAAATTACGTGCCACTTATTTTTTACTATTCTACAGCATATTCATTTCAATAGCGAGTAAATCAATCGACTACAAAGTTTAGTTAACTAAACTAAAGTAATGCCAACACATTCTAATTAAATGACATTCTTATAATATAGATTTTTGCGAGCCGCCAATGTGTGCCTCGGTAAGTGTGCATTTCATGTGTGTGTCTGGACTATGTCACACTTTAAGAAGTTTTAGTATAATAGTAAAGTGAGGTTAACTGGAAACGAAAATATTATTAACGAATGTACTCAAATAGTGTAAAAATATTTCAAATTCGATAGTAGTTTCTTCTTATTAAAAAAACCAAATTAAAAAGGAGAAGATGTCCCAAAAAAAACTTTTATTTTCCTTTGAAAATACTTACTATAAAAATATGTTTAGACACCTATGTATCTGTCAAATAATGACTTTTCAGAATAATAATTTTTTTATTTTTCAATGAATTAAAACTGAAATTCTAATTCCTTATTGTATTTAGTTATCATTTTTATATGACAATTTAATCTATTTAATAATTTTAATTGTCGATGGAAAAAATAATAATCGTTTAATTTTTCGTTATAAAATTAATTAAAATGGCAGCCATATTGAGCTAATATCTTTTTAAATTACATAAAATCCTAATCGTTTGCAAGCACTTGAGTACGAAATTTAAAAGTGTCGTTTTTAAAACGTAATTTCAAAATTATGAGATAAAACAATGAAAATTTGAGCGTTACTTTTGAATTATAAACAAATTTTTGAAAAATTTTTAAAGATACGTTTCCATTTAAAAAACTATAAGTTTGCATCATAGTTTGAAAATAATAAGAGCTATAAAGCTCCTGATTATAGCAATCGGTTACCCCAATCGATATCTACAACTCTTATTTGAACAATTTTTCGATTAAATCAACGGTTTGGTTGTAATAAAAATGGCAACTCTCAAAAAACTTAGCCTGTATATGTAATATATTAGTTTCTTGAGTCTCTTCCTTGGAAAGTTCAGTTTTGTCCTCGAAAAGTGGTGGCATACAAATATTTGTTTATTTCCCACTTTCGTCTAAAATTATTTTTATTTTTAACTATTTTTAAATCGCCTAGAAATTTGTAAATTTATTTTAAATCGCCTAGAAATTTGTAAATTTACATTTGTTGTTTCTTCCTGTATTTCTACATTAAATTTGAGAACACAATTATCGTAACTCATATCGAAAATTTGTTAGTACCAAACTTATTGAGAGCAGTAGTTTCGTTACGATCTTACAAAACTATATCTAATAGGGTTTATGTCCTTCGTTAAAGTTGTGTTTTATAAATTTTAAATAAAATAACATTGAGATTTGTCAAATAGGCAGAGCCTAGGAAAAATGGCTAACGAAAAAGTGCATTAATATTAGTTTTGTATATAGTAATCAGTACTGTATTAATAAAAAATGGTAAATAGTAGAACAATTTGGATGTGGATTCACACAAATCCGAAGGAAAGATATTTTGTTGAAGAAAAGAAAATTTTACATTTGTAAAGCACTTAAAATATGGTAAAAATAAAAGAATGCACGAAAGAGTTAATGAATATTGCAATTTACACATTTACAGTATACAAACGTCAAATTTAAATGGTAAACGTCATGAAACAAGTGGAGAATTGTAAATGAATGGAAAAATCGAATCAATTGTATGTACATGCAGATCTACAAGATTTAACTCAGAAATAACATTTCGGCAAATGCATTTTAAAAATAGTATGATTTTTCAATACCAGATGTCCTACCGTCATTCGACAAATCCCAATAGAAATTAGACACAATTCGACTAAATTAATTTTTTACCACCAGTTAGTGTAGCTACACTAAATCTGATTTTTAACAGAACAAGCTCTGCGACCACTTTTATTACCCCCACTCTGTGTCTGCCCCCGGCCCATAGTTTGAATCAGTGTAGTACGCTAATTATAGTGTAATCTGGTATGCCGTAGTTACTCTATTACTCATAATATAGATTGGTATGCTTATTTGTAGTTGTAATTTGTAGTAATTTTACTCACAGTAAGCGTCGCAAACACGTATCGTGGCAGACACGACAACATTGTTTAATGAACTTCTTTAAAAGTTTTTTAACTTGCAATGTTATGGTACGAGTCGACTTGATACAATTGTAGCGCTAAAAATCGTTTGTTGTGCTACAAATGTTGCAGTTGTGTGTCAACTTAAACACGTATTGCGAGCTACGTTTGTAATCTGCAACATGGTATCGAGAATTCGTGATACAATTAGTTGCAATGTGTTGCACCAAGCATGTACACTAGCTGCATCATTTGTATCTCGATAAATTTATTTATTTTTTTACTGAACGTTGCTTAATTTTGTGTTGATATTTTGGGCATGTTTCGAAATATAATCCAGCATACTGGCCAGTGCTGATGACGTCATGTATTCGACGCCATATTGTTAGTGGTGTCTCACCATGTTGTACTGGTGTGACAAGGAACGAATCAACTGTATGGCGTCGATTCTTGACGTCATTGATACTGACCAGTATGCTGGATGTATTTCGGAACGTATCCATAATGTGTGTTGATCAGTGACAAAAACGTCAAAAATAAAATTGTGGCTGCTTTCGTTGTTGTCGTGAATTTAAAAAGAAAATATGCCAATCAAAAAAAATATGAGTACGAAATTGGATCGCGAAAAGAAACATTAACAAGAGCCTTATAATTAATTGATGACTGAATTACGAAATGGAGATCCTGATTTATATGAAAAATTTTTATACATGTCCGCAGCAGATTTCAATTATGTATTTATTTATGTTAACTTTAGGCTAATTTCGGAAAAGATAAAAAACAGGATATACAAATGAAGAAAGCGTACATATTTTTAAAAAAATTTTATTACCCTAACTTTTTTTATCAGTTGATCGAAATACCGGCATTTGCTTTAAAATTTGGTCACCCAAAATACTTGAACTTTTTATTAAAAAACTTCTTGAAAATAATTGTATGAATATGCCGTATGTTTTTTTTAAGTAGAATTTATAGTTACTGAATTATTATTTAAACTGATCATATGCACTACTAGCGTTGTACGTGACCTTCGTGTCAACCATCAATTTCAAAAAAGATGAAAAAATAAATGCATTGTATCTTTACAATATATATGTATGTATACGTACCGTATACACTGTTGTATCGTACGAAACAAAAGTAGTTTGTTTTGCACGATACATGCCGCGCAGCAGAGAGGAACCTGTGTACATTAAACGTTGCATTGCATCAACATTTGTATCGGTACATGTTACTTCTGTTGCATGGCATGTTTCATGGCTGTGTCCACAGGAGCAAGTAAGTTAGGCTGCAGTGTAGCGCTACAATTGTATCAAGTGGACTCGTACCATTTGTGGTCTGTTTGGATCAAATCTTGCAAAAAAAATTTAGGTAAGTTCTAATTAAGCTACAGGTTTCAAATTTTGCATACGTGTATAATTTTGATCACAATCTAATACTGTAAAATTAGTTTTGCGCTCAATTTTCGAAAAACTAGAATTGTTGATTTTTAGTCTTATGCAACTTTTTTGACATTTCAAACTGTCAAATATTGTCCATTGATTATACATTGCAATTTTTAGTTTCGATAGTTATATTTGATTAAGGTAAAATAACCGATTAAAATTTACTTTTTTAATTAATTGTAATCCGACTGAAAAGTATAAAATAAATTTCAGTAAATTTTTTTTTAAATTTAGCTTTTATTTAAAAATGGGTAGAATGGTATAAAATAACTTTTGAGTGAAGTTTGAAGCAATATGCAACATAATAAATAAAAGTTTGAAGCGTCTAATTAAGTTTGATAATTATTGAGAAGTAAAAATAGAAAACATTTACATGTACTTACTTTACATTCTTCTTGCAATAAGGATAGTTGTTCTTGAAGTCGTTCTTTTTCACACTGACCCCTTGAAACTTGCCCTTGAAGTGTTGCTACATGTGATTCTAATGTATCTTTTTCTTTTCTAGCCGTATCTAGAAGAGCATCCATTTCTGAACGGGCACCTTGATCTCTTTCTTTTTCTAATTCATCGATCTAAAAAGTAAATTGATATAAATATTCTAAACATAATTTAAATTTTCGTCGGTCTTACTTTTGCTCTAGCATTTTCTAGTAATGTCGTTAATCGACTTATTTCAATTCTACGCGCGGAGTCTTGTTCTTTGGCTTGGGCTAATTCTTGATCGATAAGTTTTCGTTCAGCATGTACTGAATCTACCGTTGATTCTAGCAAACGGACCCGATCGATAAGACGTTCACGTTCCTCCATTTGTAATGCGGCTGATTGCCTTAAATCATGCAACTCAGCTGTCATTTCTGTTTGTTTTAATAGTAAAGCTTCCCTTTCCTCTTGGGCTGCTTTTAGTAATTCGACTAGTTTTTGTTCACGTTCCGTTCCACCTTCTTTCTGTTCGTATCCATCGCCTCGAACTAACAGTTCTTGTAACGTATCAACTGTGGCTCTAGAATCTTCGAGTTTTTCGGTTTGACGGCATAATGATTCTAATAGCACAGTTTTCTCATCTAAAAGTCTTTCATTTTCATTTTGGAGTTCGGCCAATTGTGCCTGAAGATCAGCTAGCTCTTGTAACGTTGCTTGTAATTCTTCATTTGTACTAAATTTACAAAAATTTATAAATTATAAAAATATACATATCACAGTAAATATAGACGGCTAAGGTCTTACTACACATACTGAATATAAAATATTCGGAGGGCGGGATGATATAATATAGCTAATAAAAAAAATATCCCATGAGTACCGCCCGTCATCATTTTTAATTATTATTATTCTTTTTGATTCCTCACACTGACAAGGAGAGATCAGATTGTGTGAGTTACCGTTTTGGCTAAATCTCCGTGTATTTAGAAAAGTTCACTAATGTAGTAAATCCTCAAATCCCTAGGATGCAACACTTAGAAATAAGGGAGAAATTTCTTTTGAAAGTTTTAGGCTTACCATTAGTACAAGTTCCAAAAATTCGAACTTATGAAAATTGTCTTGGCGAAGTGACCAGCGTATTTGTTTTTTCAACCTTCTTTCATAAAAAATATTCATTTGCTAACATAATTCGGAATATAAATAACATAGATTTATGGAATTCTTCTACTTATGGAATTACGCTTTTTTTAATGATAAAATGCAGTGGACATTTAGGAAAAATAGTAGTTTATATTGATTTTATTGTTCAGATGTACAGTTTTTTTGGATTGTAAATGATCATAAAAACAAATAAAGCATTTTAACTGGCATCTACTACAAGAAATGAATTCAACATTTGAGTAAACACAATTCTTTTTTAGTTTATCAAAGGGAAACACATATCATTTACATTTTAAGAAATGGAAATCGGAAAGTTTCGATGCAAACCACACGTATTTGATCATTTTTGAAAAATTGCTGCTGATAATTGATGGTGGATTAGTGAATGGATTTGTATTGCATCTTAGAAGATGCGAATTTTCACAAGGTATGAACAAATCTGAATTTTTGGAACTTGTACTAATTGTAAACCTGAAACTTTCGAAAGAAATCTCTCCCTTATTTCCGAGTGTTGCATCCCCGAGTGGGCTTTAGAGATTTACTACACTAATGAACATTTTTAAATACACAAACTCGGCCAAATCGGTGACCCACACAGTGTAACCTCTCCTTCTAAGAAGCAGAACTACGCTTCGGACACCTCTTTCGTTAGACATGTTTACTATTTTACTCACCTGTAATGTGTTTCTTCCATTTGTAAAATCCGATCTTGTAAACAAGCAACGGATACTTCACTCATACTACTACTGGAATGTTTATCCCAATCAGGTGTTGGGCAAGAAGAAGGAGGTTCAACAATCGCAGCATTTTGTGAGCCGCCACTACTCGATCCTTCATTTTCCTACAAGTACCGATATTTAATGTAATATAATATTTCAATTTTATATGAAAAAGTTTTGTGAATATGTATACTTACACATGTGGCTGCGAAGGATGCGGGAGCCGAATTATGTTGTCGATGTGTAGGTTCCATAAGCAGCTGTTGTTTTTCGTTATCCGATAGTGGAGAATGTGCCACATCACGAAGTCTATTTCGTAATGTGGAATTTTCTTCTGTAAGTTGTTCAATTTCCGCCCCATGTTGAATTTGTTCTAATTGAATTTGGTTCTGAAACAACAATCACTTTATAAATGTTTATAGTTGAAATTTTTATACAGACTAGCTGTACTCATGACGTCGCGTCGTTCGTGTGGCGTGTCAGTATAGAATTAAGGGGTTATATACAGTTGAGTTGGTTGAAAAAGTTTATTATTTTTTATTGTATATTCTTTAAGTACATTATTTCAAGAATACTCTCAACAAATTTCGTAACGATCGGAGCATTAGATCCGAAGTTATAGCTATTTATAGCGTATTACCTCGAGTAGAGCCCACGGCTGCTCCTGCACAGCTGCCGCTGAATTATACTTATAAATATAATATAAGCAGTACGGTGACTTTCGCCGCTCTATTATATTGTCCGAAATGTATGATCTTGAAACTTTAGAGCAGTTGTGTATAGACTTTCGAACGTTCAACTTCGAATATGAAAGAAACAAACTTTTCATTTCAAACGCAATTATCTCAGAATCGTATTTTTCTTAAAATACCTTTGCGGTGGACACGATTACTAAAAAACTATTAAACCGATCAATATCAAACTTATACTACTTACTTATTACGATAATAGCTAGTCGCTGACAGGAGGATTTTTAATTTTTTTGAAAAGATTTTTTTTAAAGCTAAAAAATTGAAAAATTAACACGTTGGAAAAATAAACTTTTTGTTAAAATCGTCGCCATTTTTTTTAAAATTTAAATTTTGATAAATCCTTCCGTCAGCGACTAGACAATAAAATATACTAATGAAATAATTTTGAAATTTTGATTTCGGATGAACCGTTCTCGAGTTATTATGTCCACCTCAACTGATGCCCAAAAAGAGGCGCTCCTGGAATACAATTGTATGAAAAAATTTAACAAGTATCCCAAAACATGTACTAATCGATTTTTTAAACAAATATTTATTTTGTTGCTGAAAAAAAAATCGAGAAAATGTCGTCATTTCACCCGCTACAACTGTATATAATCCCTTAATGAAAAGTATATTTACATAGTTTCTGCGTAATTTTTGTTTAACAGGTTTTTATACAGTTCCAATTATATAATTCCCAACGGATGTTGTTTTCGACGATTCTCAGGTAGAGAAATTTGACCCATAAATGAATAATTCAAATGGCAACTATTAGCCTAAGATCCCGCAGCTGATTTCTGCAGGTATCTGTTTTTTTAATGAAACTTAATTTAAATGAATCCTTAATGGCAATGTAATAGATTGCTCCCGGGTTGCCTATCGAAAATTAGCCGCAAGTACCTTTAATTGCCGTCATTGAGCGAATAATCGAAAAGACATTTTTTGACGTTTTAAAGTGTCAAATATTTTCAAAGATTTTTAAAATTTACAAATTTTTCTCATAGTAACAAGAAAAGTAAGTAATTTTTTCCTAGTTACAAGTACAAAAATAAGCCAAGAGCCATTTGATTTGATTTTTTAATTTTAGCGAATTTCCAGAATGGAATTCAGCTATTACAACCACTGTCATGACGCGACCTGAACTCGGGACCATGGCAGAAATTTGTTTTGAGGTCCCTAGGAGCCGAACTCCCATTGACTGGGTCGAAATTAAAAACAATTTAATTACACACTACTCAGACAAAAGAAACGAAACGAGTCTAATTAAAGATCTTCATAACTTAAAACAAGGAAATTTAACAATAGAAAACTTTTATAGTAATGTAATCGAAATTCTTTCTACAATTTCGAATCACGTTAGAATACATGAAACTAACCCGGCTGTAAAAAATGCAAAATTAATGTTATATTCAGAAATGTGCTTAAATGTATTTTTATCAGGATTAAAAGAACCCCTAGGATCTACCATCCGAGCTATGAAACCTACCACCCTTTCCGAAGCCTTTTCATACTGTATTAAGGAACAAAACATTTACTACACTAAGCAAAATACACAAATAACTGTAAATAAACCAAAAATCAACCAATCATATCCACCTAAACCGATACCACAATTTAGATCCCCATATCCACCGATTCAGTATCATCACCAACAATTTAATTCACAACCTCCACAACAAAGACAATTTCCACAACCTAGTTCGTCAAAACCAATTCAGTCAACACGTCCGTCTATAAATTACAGACCACAACCAATGGAAATCGGTAGTAACAGACTTAGTATTAGAGCACCACAACATAATCAATCACAGAATCAAAATCCTTTCTTTAAATCAATGTCGAAACCTACTTTTCGAAGCGAAGAGTTACACAATGTAGAAGAACAAAATTTTCAAAATTTAGATCAATTTTACGAAGAAATAGACAATGACCAATACAATGAAACCAATGATAACACAGATGACAATACACACGAAACAACTGACGAAATAGACGAATCAAATTTTCAATACACTTGGGACCACAATATGGTTACATAGACCAGAACGTACATGCAAACACACTACCCTACATTAACATTAGATCCCCATCCGGTTCCTTATTAAAATTCCTTATTGATACAGGAGCATCCCACTCATTTATCAACCCTGAATATATTGACCCGAACGATACAATCCAAATAGATCCAATAGAAATCAAAGCTGTTTTAAATACTTATAAATTAGACAAAAAAGGAACTCTACCTATGTTCAAAGAATTCAATCAACCTCAGGATAGTATAGAACTTTAAATTTTCGATTCCATAAATATTTCGATGGACTAATAGGCTTAGATACGCTTGAAAAACTTAACGCGCAAATAGATATTACAAATAAACAATTGAAAACAAAAAACTCAATAATAAACTTGTCGTTTAAACCAAATTTCATGTCCGGAAAATACACAATTCCACCGTTCACAAAACAACTCGTTAAGCTACCCGTAGATATTAAAAACGGAGAAATTTTCTTAAAAAATACTTATGTAAATAACAAAATACTTATTCCCGAAGGTATTTACCTATCCAGAGATTGGCACATTGTCGCTACCGCTATAAACCTTACCGATCAAGATCAAATACTTTTTATTGAACAACCCTTAAAAGCAGAATTATTAAATCACGAAATTGTCCAGTTTGACGAAAGTCAAATAAATACTGATTATCTTAATAGTGAAACAGAAATAGAAAATCTAATACGTGTAGACCACTTAAACAACGAAGAACGTAGGGCTATTGTCAATGTCTGTCGTCAATATGAAGATATTTTTCTTAAAGAAAACCAAGACCTTACATTTACAAACGAAATTAAACACAGAATTACTACTACTGACGACATTCCACTATACACTAAATCGTATAGGTACCCAGAAATTCATCGCGAAGAAGTTCGTAGGCAAATAGACCAGCTATTAAAACAGGGCATAAGACGTCCTAGCTATTCACCATGGTCTTCACCTATCTGGATAGTCCCGAAGAAAACGGACGCCAGTGGTAAAAAGAAATGGAGACTGGTCGTTGATTACAGAAAATTGAACGATAAGACCATCGATGATAGATATCCGCTTCCCAACATCACCGACATACTAGATAAGTTAGGTCGTTGTATGTATTTCTCCACATTAGATCTCGCGAGCGGGTTCCATCAAATTGAGGTTCACCCTAAAGACGTACCAAAAACTGCTTTTACTGTAGAAGGGGGACACTACGAGTATGTTAGAATGCCCTTCGGCCTTAAAAACGCCCTGTCAACATTCCAGAGGGTAATGGACAACGTCCTTAGAGAATTGCAGGGTACAAGTTGTTTGGTCTATATGGACGATATAATAGTATTTTCCACCTCCTTACAAGAACACATAGAAAATCTTAAAAAGGTCTTCGAAAAATTACGAAAAGCCAATTTAAAAGTCCAATTAGACAAATGTGAATTTTTACACCGCGAGGTAGCCTTTCTCGGACATATAGTCTCAGAAAATGGAGTCAAACCCAATCCAGACAAGATAAAAGCAATTAAGAATTTTCCAATTCCCAAAACGCAAAAGAAATAAAAAGCTTCCTAGGTCTACTAGGGTATTATAGAAAATTTATAAAAGATTTCGCGCGTATAGTTAAACCAATGACAAAATGTTTAAAAAAGGGAGAAAGCGTCAAACTAACACCCGAATACATTAAAACATTTGAAACTTGTAAAAATTTATTAACAGACGATCCAATTTTAGCTTATCCGGATTTTACAAAAAATTTCATTTTAACAACAGATGCTAGTAATGTAGCTTTAGGAGCTGTCTTATCTCAGGGACCAATAGGACACGACCATCCAATATGTTACGCTAGTAGAACTCTGACCGATACCGAACAAAAGTACTCAACCATTGAGAAAGAACTACTTGCCATAGTATGGGCAACAAAATACTTTCGCCCTTATTTGTTCGGCAGGAAGTTTAAAATCATAACAGATCACAAGCCCTTGACGTGGTTAATGTCCCTCAAGGAGCCTAATAGTAAATTAGTCCGCTGGAGGCTTAAATTAGAGGAATTTGATTACGAAATAGTACATACACCCGGAAAGTTTAACACCAACGCTGATGCCCTTTCCCGAGTTCAAATCCCTGACATAAACATACACGAAACCGAAAGTAACACTTCCACACACGTGACGCAACACACAACAGACGATCAGACAGCACACAGTGCCGACGAAGACGATTCTTCTTTTATACCAATATCAGAAAACCCACTTAACGATTTTAACCATCAATTAATATTCGAACAAGTTAGTAATAGATCGCAAGTAAAAATAAAAGTCTTATTCAAAACAAAAAAACGACATACCGTTCAACTTCCATATTATGATGAAGAAGTATTAATCGATATTTTTAAACAATTCGTTCCACCGAAAAAATTAACAGCCATTTATTGTTCTGATGATAATTTATTTAACAAAATTCAAGAAGTTTATTCAGAATATTTTTCTCAAGGAAAACAATTTAGGTTAATAAGATGCACTAAAATAGTAACCGACGTCGAGGACGACGACGAACAAGACAAAATTATCTCGGATTACCATAAAAGCAGTAACCACCGAGGCATAACTGAAACTATCGCACATCTAAAACGGGAATACTTTTTTCCACAAATGAAATAAAAAATTTCTTATTTCATAACTAATTGTAAAATTTGCAATGAGAACAAATATGATCGCCAACCACCCAAACAAAAATTTCAAATCACACAAACACCCAGTAAACCTCTCGACATTGTACATTGTGACTTATTCTTCCTAGATAAATTAATAATTTTCACTATAATTGATAAATTCTCGAAATTTGGACAAGGGTACACAATCGAAAGTCGAAACAGTACACATATAATTGAAAAATTAGCTAAATTTATAGCAGCATACGGTAGACCGAAAACACTCGTAGTCGATTCAGAGAAAAGCTTCGATTCTATAAAGTTTAAACAATTTTGTGATCAATACAACATAAACTTACATATCACCTCTATTAGAAGTTCAAATTCAAACTCTCCTATCGAAAGATTCCACTCTACCCTTTTGGAAATTTATCGCTTAATCCGTAACGATCCTGAAAATTCCTTGAAACATGAAAGCCCAAAAATGAAACTCTTACAAGCTATATTTACCTACAATCATTCAATACATTCAAGCACAAAATTTACACCCTATGAATTATTTTTTGGCAGAAAATATGATATTCAATTAAAACCAAATTTGAAAAATTTACAAGAAAATCAACAACAATTATACGATAAAGTAAACGAATACGTTCTTCAGAAAAAACGCGAAAAAATTATTAAACTTAATCAAAATCGACACGAACCGCTCACATACACACCTAATACAACCGCGTACTACACCGAAAATAAACGCGACAATAAATTACACCCAAAATTCAAACAAACCATTATTAAACAAAATAAAAAGATAACCGTGACGGACATTAAGAATAGGAAACTCCACAAACAAAAATTAAAACGACCTCGTAAATTGCAGGTTATTGATGACAACGACAGTTCGGACTCAGAGGATCGAAATAAACGACCTGACCCACAACCCAGGCCTGTTAATGATGAACCTAGGCCAGGCCCTAGTCACGAAAACTTATGATCACTACATTCATATCATAAATCTAAATGACTACAAAGAAAATTTGGACAATATCGAAAATTCAATTAACTTAATTCCAAAAAATGAACATACAAAACAAATTCAAAATATTATAAATTTAAAATTTACACAACTCAAAAATAATCTTAAAATTTTACTCCCAGGAAGATTAGTAAAACGTGGACTCATTAACGGTTTAGGCTCAATAATCAAACAAATTTCCGGTAACATGGATAACGAAGATGCTTTACGCATTAATAAAGACATCGACTTATTACGGACAAATCAAAATAAAATAACAGACCAATTGAACAGACAAACAACTATCAATTCACAAATGATCGAACGATTCAAAAATATTTCAAAACACATAAACGAACAGCAAAACGTAATAAGTAGTTATTTACGAAACATTTCAAAAGATCTAAATTATTTCGTTTTCATACAATATATTAATCAGATAAATTTTAATATTGATACGCTTAATGATCACGTTAAAGATATAATTCAATCAATAAATTTGGCTAAGCTCAATATAATTTCCAAACCTATCCTCCTACCATCAGAATTGAACCACGCCTTTAACCTTTTAAAAACCCAAGGCATACCTATCATATCACATGAACAAGTCTACGAATTTTTAAGTCTGCAAGCCTATTACAATGACTCAAACATTATTTTCAATATCCGTATACCTAGATTCTTCCTAAACAAATTCTCACTTACTTATTTAGAACCTATACCTAATATTAACCTGAAAACGATAAAAATCCCATATCAATATGCCATTTTTGACGAGCATCAATTGTATTTGGTCGATAAAGCATGCCCAAAAATTGAACAAATTTACATATGCGAACCGAAAACAACCAGCACGAAAATGAAACATTCAGAATGTTTAGGAAACCTTCTACTCAATCAACATGGTAGATGCACATACGTGGAATACGACAACGTCTCCGAAATCAAGCAACTGCAAAATAACTACATCATTATAAAAAATTCACAAGGAATAAACCTGACATCCACCTGTGGTATGGAAAATCGTAACATAACTGGAACAGTCATAATACACTTCGACAACTGCTCAGTAAAAGTAAACCAAATGGAATACAAAAGTCAAACTACGCAATCTTGGAGTGAAGTTCATCTCATACCTACTTACAACCTTCAAGTCAACGTTTCCAACGTCGAAACAAAACTTAATCTCAAGAAGCTAGAAAATGTCCACATCAAAAACACGGAGGAAATTCACCTAATGAAACAGCAAGGAACCTTCCATATAACAACGATGTATTGCATCATAATGGGATCCATTACTATGGTATTACTAACAATCTACATAATCAGACGCAAACATACCAAGAAATATAATCAGCCGATACGAGTCAGCTATACTCCGTCAGCACCTGCCCAAGAAGCAAAACTTCTATGGCCGGCACTTCCGTCTCAGGGGGGAGGAGTTACGTTCTTAGAATAATATATCTTAATATAATATATTACTAATTAGATCAGCACTTTATTATCAGTTATAATGTTTTCTTATCTAAAGTAAACAATTTTTAAATAATAATAATAATATTATATTTCAGTGTTTAATAAGCAATTTTACTTAAATATTATATTCCATTGTAATAGTTTGGCTGAGCACAAAATGTAAATTAAAACCAAAAGCTTAACAAGCACAATGAATATTCTAGAACATTGAAACAAAAGTATAAATACGTGGCTCCGCCAAGCTACAGATTAGTCTTTTGGAGTTTGTACCATAATTGCATAGAAATATTTGTAACAATTGAAATCCGTTAAAATAAAACTTTGTAAATATTAAAAATAAAATTTATTTTTTATTGTTACGACTCGGCGACGAACGTAACTATATACATATACAGTCTACTTGAGAAAATTTTTAAAGTAAACAAAGATTTTTATGTAAACAAGTCTTAAATTTTAGCGAATTTCCAGAATGGAATTCAGCTATTATTTAACATATACAGGCGATTATTTTGAAAGTTAACATAAATATATGATAAAATTTCCAGAATGGAATTCAGCTATTACAGCCACTGTCATGACGCGGGGGGCATGACCTGAGCCCGGGACTATGACAGAAATTTGTTTTGAGGTCCTTAGAAACCGAAAATAATAGTCACTAAAATTTATATATATATATATATATATATATATATATATATATATATATATATATATATATATATATATATATATATATATATATATATATATATATATATATATATATATATGTGTGTGTGTGTGTGTCCGCGCGATAACTCTTGAAGGAAGTATCCAACTTTTACGAAACTTGGTGAAAACATTGGAAGTCCCAAACCCTTGGGTGAGTTTGTCAGCCAGACACGTCGGATGCCAGGAACATTGGTTTTGTTCTTGAAAAATATTAGTTTTTTTCCAAAATTTCCACTTATTCAAAAATTTTTGAAAACTTGAAAGTCGTCCAAGAATGGAATTCAGCTATTACAGCCACTGTCATGACGCGACTTAAACCCGGGACCATGGCAGAAATTTGTTTTGAGGTCCCTAGGAACCGAAAATAATATTCATTCAAAGGCTATTGGCGGATAAGCATGGGTAGAAATGCCCCCGCACGAATTGTGTTGGTTTTTTTTCGGCTAACTGCTTTCGATATAAGATTACAATTTACTGAGTTTCAACCCTTAAAAACTCACCCTTTGGGGGTACAAAAATTATTTTTTGAAAATCACAAAAAATTTATAACTATTTAGTGGCTTGACGGATTTGGCTGGAATTTTTATATGTTTTAGATACCTCTATAGTGTACCTCAGAAAAAATTATCAGCTTCAAAAAAAATTATAACCCCCCCCCCCCAAAAAAAAATTGTTTAATTTTTCAATATTTTTTTTCATCAATTTGTAGCTATAGTACAATCACCAAAATTTTTTTGCAGGCTTCCTACTATGACCGATATAACATATAATTTTTTCAGATTTTTTCTCCGGGTGCGTCATAGTTAAAAAAAATAAAATGTCCAAAAAGATTTTTTTTCGAAGTTATATTCGTTGTACAATCACCAAAATATTTCTACAGGCTCCTCACTATGATTAATAGAACATATAATTTTTCCAGAATTTTTTTCCGGGTGCATCATAGTTAAAAAAATTGAATGTCCGAGAATATTTTTTAGAGATAGGCATAGGCTTCCGGGTACTCAATCGATTGGAAATCGTTTACACATTTTGAATATGTTCATAAAAAACATTTGTGATTGCTTAGTTTTTGAAAAAAAAAAAAATGGTCGACTCAAATCTTCAAATTCCGCAATCAGCCAAACACTGGTGAAAAAAATTTTGGTGATTCTACCATAGCTAGAAGTTGATGAAAAAAAATATTGAAAAATTAAACAATTTTTTTTGGGGGGGGGGGTTATAATTTTTTTTTTTAAGTTGATAATTTTTTCTGAGGTACACTATAGAGGTATTTAAAACATAAAAATTCCAGCCAAATCCGTCAAGCCACTAAAAAGTTATAAATTTTTTGTGATATTCAAAAAATAATTTTTTACCCCCAAAGGGTGAGTTCTTAAGGGTTGAAACTCAGTAAATTGTAATCTTATATCGAAAGCAGTTAGCAGAAAAAAAACCAACACAATTCGTGCGGGGGCATTTCTACTCATGCTTATTCGCCAATAGCCTATATATATATATATATATATATATATATATATATATATATATATATATATATATATATATATATATATATATATATATATATATATATATATATATATATATATATGTCCGCACGATAACTCTCGAACGAAGTATCCAATTTTCACGAAACTTGGTGAGAACATTGGAAGTCCCAAACCCTTGGATGAGTTCGTCAGCCAGACACGTCGGATGCCAGGAACATGGTTTTTGTTCTAGCCAAAAATTAGTTTTTCGCCAAAATTTCCACTTATTCAAAAATTTTTGCGAAATTTTTTTACACCACTTAAAAGAGAAGAAAAAATTACGTAAAATACCCTTGTCGCAGCATCCTGCATAACATAGCGAATTTCCATTTACAAAAGTACGTTTTTCTCAGAAACTAGTTGATATAGAGTAATTGTAAATAAAAAATACCCCTGTCGCAGCATCCTGCATAACATAGCGAATTTCCATTTACAAAAGTACGTTTTTCTCGGAAACTAGTTGATATAGAGTAATTGTAAATAAAAAAAACCTTCTTTATGTGATTTTTCCGCCCCATTCCGCCAAATTTTTGTCACGAAAAAGGTCCAAAACCCCGTAAACGTTTTCACGAAATTTTTTTAAAAATAAGATGTTTCGTTCTTGAGTTATCGTGCGGACACATTTATATATATGTTTACTAAGTGTCCGCACGATAACTTAAGAACGAAACATCTTATTTTTAAGAAATTTCGTGAAAACGTTAGGGGGGTTTGGACCTTTTTCGTGAAAAAAATTTGGCGGAATGGGGCGGAAAAATCACATAAAGAAGGTTTTTTTTATTTACAATTACTCTATATCAACTAGTTTCCGAGAAAAACGTACTTTTGTAAATGGAAATTCGCTATGTTATGCAGGATGCTGCGACAGGGGTATTTTTTATTTATCTACAAGTATATCTACAATATGTGTATATTGCTTATTAAAATGATCAAAACATCAGTTTTTAATAAAAAAAATTACCAAAATCTGGGGCAGTGCCCCCGTGCCCCCACCAAGACGAGGCAAAACAAAACAAACAGATCACTGCTGTATTTTTTCTCGAAGCAATTCAGCCTATTTTGGAACCCTGATAACTTCGGTTTGGATAATACTTAAGAGCTCAATGTAGTCAGGATAGAATATAGTCACCAGTCTTATGAAATGTACCAAATTTCAATTTTATAGCTCTATTGCTTTCGATATTATTAATATGTAAATTTTATTAAATTCGTCACTCACTCACTGATGATCATCAAAATTATAGAATACTTCCCGAAGTTTTAGAAAGTTGAAATTTTGTCTGTAGGCTGGGTTTAGCACACAATTAACGAGAAAATTAACAAATCTGTGATTTTCCCTCTTTAGCTTCTTATAAATAATAAAACATATTGTAGATATATTTATAGATAAATAAAAAAAATTAAAAAATCAAATCACATGGCTCTTGGCTTATTTTTGTATTTGTAACTAGGAAAAAATTATTTACTTTTCTTGTTACTATGAGAAAAATTTGTAAATTTTAAAAATCTTTGATAATATTTGACACTTTAAAACGTCAAAAAATGTCTTTTCGATTTTTCGCTCAATGACGGCAATTAAAGGTACTTGCGGCTAATTTTCGATAGGCAACCCAGGAGCAATCTATTACATTGCCACTAAGGATTCATTTAAATTAAGTTTCATTAAAAAAACAGATACCTGCAGATATCAGCTGCGGGATCTTGTACTATATGTAAACCGTTGGTATTGTAAATGACTTTAATATTGTGAAATAAAAAGTTTGATCAATTGAAAAGTTTACCGATTTTTTAAACTAAACTTTCCTAATCTTATCTTATCCTAACATAACATTGCTCGAGTAATAACGTCTGGAAGGGCGAGACTCTCCCGTACGGATACTTATCGCATACTAGTGATCTAAGATACTAAACAGAACAGATACGATCGGCTTCTGTCTCTCGTGAGGCTTCACATTTTAAAAGTGTAATAAAAAAAAAATTGACCTTTTTCGAGACCGTAATAAATTTTATGTCTTATTTTGGTAAAAATATTTTATCCTTTTAAATATGGATTTATGTGTAACGAAGCAAAAAATCATAGATCCTTAATATAGCTTGCATTAAAGTTGGGAATTTCAAAATGTCAATTAGATTATGAACTTTATTTTATCGGCTGATCATAATTTACATCCCGCGGTTGAAAAAGATCGACCCGACCCTAAAATTGCAACTCAACACAAAAACTAAAAAGGGAAACACACGAATAGAATCCCGTGGTCAATATTTTATATTATATTATATTAATATTATATATATATATATATATATATATATATATATATATATATATATATATATATATATATATATATATATATATATATATATATATATATATATATATATATATATATATATATATATATATATATTAATATTATATTACTTGCATTAAAGTTCGGAATTTCAAAATGCAAACTAGGGACCTTCAGTGAGGACAAATGTACCCTGTGACCGCGGGATGCAATTCTTTTTACTTTCTAAATTTCTCAGCTTTTTTTCTTCCGAAATTTTCAAGTCCACACTGTAAGTAATTATTACAGACAATTGCAAATCCCCAAAAACTAAGTATACTTATATGTATAGTTTCAGGTAATATTTTTCTGAGAATTTGAATATAGCGGAAAAATCTAATTTTAATCCAGTTATAGGACAGTCCAGTCTTGCACATTTTGCAACATTTAGTCATTGTGCACATTCATTAATGCGATGTCTTAGCTCACTTAAATTATTTATTGGTTTTGCATAAACCTTCGTCTTTAAGCAATTCTAGTAAAAAGTCTAGTTGGTAATAAATCCGGAAACCACAGTAGTCACAATACGGGACCAAAAACGGCACGAAAGTGAAGAAAAAGATTCACAACTATAAAGTGATAAAATTAACTTACGGGACTTTCAAAGCTGCAAAATTATTAAAAGGAAGAACAACTCACGTTCTTTTTCCCTTGTGTAGATTCATTATTGGATTACTACCTGTAGTCCTATAATGTGTGCTTTTTATGTAATTTTTCAAAAATGCTCAAAACCGTAATTTAGCAATATTTAAACTAGAATATCTCAAAAGGAAAAATTATGTATTAATACAGATTACACCTCTTTATAATATAAAATTATCGATCTATCATAAAAATTTCGTGACTAATTGTAAGACTCAACTGTTTTTAGCCGAAAGACGATCCCAAAACAAACGATCGCAAAACAAACTTAGAATGACCCCCCCCTCCAAAAAAAAAAAAAATAAATAAATAAAGTATAAAAATTTTTCTAACTCTAATTTTTACCTAATATTGAGGAGAAGCTGTTAAAAAATTTAAAAAGATTAAAAAAATTTGAGCAAGATGGATGGGTGATTTCTAATGGAGTGGACTCACACTTTATTCTCGATATGTGCAATAATTAAATAAACAAACGAATTATGTTTATTTTTTATGCTTTCAAACAGGGTCGAAGAGAGGATAGGGCAAGTGGGGCAATTGCCCGGGGGTCCGTGTCTAAAAAGGCGGTCCGCAGCCTCGATTAGGGACCTGGAGAAAATAAGAGAAGCCTTCTTTTTTGCTCGTAAATTGATTTTAGGGGAAAAAATGTTTGAAAATTTTTTGTTCTGCTCGGAGACCCCCGTCATTTCTCTCGCCGGCCCTGCCTGCAAACACTTTTGGATGAAAAAATTTTGATTTTATCAAATTATTTTTTTTTAAATTTACTTAATATTTTATTTTTACCTGAAGCTTTTTCTTCTCACTAATTAACATTCGTATTTCTTCCTGATATGCTGCATTTTCTCTGGCCATTATTTCTAACTGTTCTTGTACAGACGCTAAGTCCTGCATTGCAATATCACCGTCGTTTAGTTCCAAGTTAGAAGTAGGTGGCAAAGATGCTGGTGGCTGTAAAAAAGCAACTTTTAAAATTAAAAAAATTAAAAAATAAAATTTTATAAAAGTTTTAGTGAAACTTACGTCATTTAGATTTCTACTTCGGACATCCCCGTTCACAGTAACTGCTAATGATAATGGTGGAATTGTTTCCTTCAAATCTATTCGATTATTATTTTTCAAAACATCAACATTATTGGTCTGAGAAGATACGGACGGTGGCAGTGGAGCTGGCACTTTGTGATTTACGCGCATGTCATTCTGTCGTGATGTTTTATCATTTTTTGGAACACTGATTTTATCTAATTTTTCCTTTGAACTAGCTTTGGTGATTTTATTATTTGATGAATGTATTGGAGCAATTTTATGTTTACTGTCTAGACTAGATATGGATGATGCCTCCTTCAATGGACCTCCGCCAGAATTACAACCTTTGGACGAGGCAGTTTGGCCTTGTCCACCTCTACGAAATAAGGACTTAATTTTCATCATTTTTTCTGATACGTCGTTATTATATCTTTTCGTTTTTAATCACAATGTTGCATTTAATGGATTTGTTATTATTGTCGCATCACAGTAAAAACAGTTTTTAAAATTATAACTTTTCATTATAGTAAGTTTTACAATTTTTTATTTTTATTTTAAAACTCTTGCGAAAGTTCGATCTGAACTCATGTCGTTTATGATAAAAATTCTTAATATCTAAAAATCCTATTTTTATCAAAAAGAAATCTTTTTGTTAAGTAAGAATGAAACAAGTTCACATATTTAAATTAAAATAAAACGAAATAAGACAAAAAAAAAACTTATATTGCGTTCAGCAACGCAAAATTCCTTTGTCTACATTAAATTATTAGAAACTGCAATTTTAGCAAAATTTAATCGATCTACGTCAAACAGATCTTTGAGAAAGAAGCTGTAATTAATATGGGTTGATTCCGTTTTTATTGACTAAAGTACATACTCTAGTGGTCAGTGACACGAGAAGATTTCTAGAATACGTTAATACATACATGTATATTAATTAATAAAAAAAAATCCTGAGGTGCATGCAAATTCTATCATAAATTGGAGTGAACGAGCAAAAAAATTTGAAGACCGTTGCTCTAACATCACTCAATTGTTATTTATACAGCATGAATAACTTGAAAATTATTATTTTTATACTAAACTTGTAGATACTGCTAACGGCTTAGAATTGTAGCTAATGGTGAGGGCAACCAGTAAAAAAATTAAACTCATTTTTTAAAAACTATTAAACACGGACTTACATTAGGGATATTATTGATATGAGATTTTGGATTTAGGCACGTATATTTTAAAATATTTCCTTCAGTTTCGGTAAAAGATACATTTTTAGTGAACTATAACAAAATCTTGTTTCGATTTAAATCCCCTTTTAGAAGTTGTTTATAATTATTCAAAGCTTTTATTTCGGAGACAATTTTAAATATTTTTTAATTCTTGATATCCGTTAGTTTCGTTTACGGCTACGAATATCCTTAATGTAGGGCCTTAATTAATGTCCTCAATCCTTAATTCACGAAGTTTACTCGCAGATTATTCATCCTATATGAAATATTATTTTAGAAAGTAATAAATTATATTCTAAAATATTGTTTTAACTCGCCACGTTACATAACAAAAAATACCCCTGTCGCAGCATCTGCATAACATAGCGAATTTCCAAATATTGGGCATTGGTGGATCTCATCTAAGACCTGTACCCATTTAAAATAATTCAGCTTTCTAAGAGTGAAAAGATTTTCAAAATCAATTGAGTAGTTAATTTTTGGCGCTTTTTCGCATAAGGCGCTTGGCGCATATATCCATTTAAAATAGTTTAACTTTCTGATGGTGAAAAAATGTTCAAAATCGATTGGGTAGTTCATATTTATACCCATCTAAAATAATTTAGCTTTCTAAGAGTAAAAGAATTTTCAGAATCGGCTGGGTAATTTATTTTTGGTATATTTGGGACCCAAGACCCCGAACGGACTTTGTACAACATAGTGCTATCCACCTAAAATAAGTTAGTTCTCTAGCAATGAGAAAATTTTGAGAATGGGTCCTATATATATATATAGGATATTTTATCTTTCTAACAGTAAAATCTAACAGTAAAAGTATTTTTAAAACCCGTTGTGTAGTTTTCTATGCCGCATTTGCATCCATAGGACAGTTGTGGATCTCAGATAACATACTGTACTTATCTAAAATAGTTTACCTCTGCAATACTGAAAAAATTTTCAAAATCGGTCAGTTATTTTATTTTTGACACTTCTGGGTCCCATGGACTCTGTCGGACCTTACATAAGGTAATCTATATCTATCTAAAATAGTTTAGCTCTCTAACAGCGAAAAAATTTTTAAAATCGGTAGGTTAGTTTATTTTTGGCGCTTAAAAGATCCGAGGACTCTGGCCGACCTCATACAACATATAAGCTAAATCCATCTAAAATAGTTTACCTCTGTAATAGTGAAAAAATTTTCAAAATCAGTCGGTTATTGTATTTTTGACACTTTTAGATTCAATGGACCCTAGCGGACCTTACATAAGCTAATCTATATCTATCTAAAATAGTTTAGCTCTCTAACAGTGAAAAAATTTCCAAAATCGGTCGGTTAGTTTATTGTTGATACTTTTGGGTCCAATGGACCCTGGCGGACCTTACATTACGTATTCTATATCTACCTAAAATAGCTTAGCTCTTTGACAATGAATAAATTTTCAAAATCGGTGGCTTATTTTATTTTTGACACTTCTAGATCCAGTGGACCTTAGCGGACCTTGCATAAGGTAATCTATATCTTTCTAAAATAGTTTAGCTCTCTAACAGTAAAAAAATTTTTAAAATCGGTCGGTTAATTTATTTTTGATACTTTTGGGTCCCATAGACCCTGGCGGACCTTATTTTACGTAATCTATATCTATCTAAAATAGCTTAGATCTTTGACAGTGAAAAAATTTTCAGAACTGGTCGGCTAGTTTATTTTTTACAATTATGGGATCAATGGACCCTAGCGGGTCATATAACTTATGACAGTCCGTGAGGGTCTTGCGGACATCATTTAATAATTTAACTAATTCAAATATTTTAGCTTACTAACGGTGAAAAATTTTTTAAAATCGATTGAGTAGTTAATTTTTGGGATTTTTAGGTCCCCAATAGCCTAACGGATCTCATATAAGACACCTTAAGTCCATTTAAAATTGTTTAGCTTTCTAATATTAATGAATAATAGTGAAAAAATTTTCAAAATCGATCCAGTTCTTTAGAATTTTTTTCCTGGCATATAAACATTATTATTGTTATTTTTCTATAATATTTAATAATATTATATCATGAAATTACCTTCATTATCTTGTTCCTTTAAAATTCAATAAAAAAAAAAATCTTCATTACATATGCTTAAAATATCTGGTTAATTTTAATTTTAAAAAATGAGACAGAGATATGGTATTTATAATACACAGATTTTGAATAACTACCGTTTGCTTCACGTAAAAAAAATGAAATTTTTCTCTATTTGATAAGGAACTGAGACAGAAATATAAATTACTGATTACAATGACAAAGAGAGCAAAATAAGGCAAAAGTGAAAAATTACGATTTTCTCGAAAACTACTTAACATAGAAAGAAAATTATAAGAACATTTTCTTCATAATTTTTTTTCCTTTTCAACGATGTAAAAATCGAACTGTCTTATGATAGGATCGAATGATAAAAAATGGCCAGAAAACCTACTTCTGGGCATCCGTCGTGTCTGGCTAACGAACAGGCCAAGCCAATTAAGAATCCAGTTCGTACACAAAGTTTCATAAGCATTAGAGTTATCGCGCGGATACATATATATATATATATATATATATATATATATATATATATATATATATATATATATATATATATATATATAAATTTTAGTGAATATCATTTTCGTATTCTAGGGACCTCAAAACATATTTCTGTTATAGTCTCGGCTTCAGCTTGCGTCATGCGAACGGCTGTAATAGCTGAATTTCGAATTTTCGAAATTCTCTAAAAACAAAAAAAAAAAACAAAAAATGCAAAATTTAAAAAAAAAAAACGATATGATTTTCAATTTTTATTGCAATCTAATTTTTATGTTAAAATAAATTATCCCCAAAGAAAGTATATAAAAAGTACTATGTATAATAAATATAAAAAGATTAATTTTAAATCAGCTATGAAATCAGATCATGGGCAAATCACCACAAAATACTAATATAGTATTATTATTATAAATAGAAATATTATATAATTTTAATAAACTAATGTAATAACTTCAACAATGATGGAATAATATTTTAAAATTTCTATTTTGTATTTCATTAAATTTCTTTCCAAATTCATAATAAGCAGGCAGAATGTTAATAGTTCATTCACTAGTGGTTAATTCATAAATCATACTAATAATAAATGGGGCGATTAAAGATTCAAACTATCGAAGGACTCTAATAAAATTAAAATATCGCAATACTTGGCTCGGTCATCTTTTAAATTTTTTCTGTTTTGCCTTTCGAGGTACAAACAAAATAAAGAGCAGTATAAACGGGTACAAACGAAATAAAAAAAAAAAAAAATACAAACTATTATTTTAAATTTTCGAAATCCGGACGCTATGTTTACGCTGGTATACTGAAATAGCATACTGAAACAATATTTAAAGTATAGGTAATTACTTTATCTAATTTCACTGCTAAAATAATTTTATTACTGAACGCGTTTTCAGTCTGTTTCTGTTGACTATCTTTTCTACTTATAGTAAATTCATAAAATATGATTATTAATAATTTTATCTATAATAACAATTTTTTTGTATAACAAATTTTTCTAAATCATTAATAATCATAATTTTACTCATAATGAAGATAAATCAAGTCGTCGTGGTGTAGTATATTAACATCCACTGGTGTAACATTTCAACTAGTGATGATGAATAATTAATCGATTAATCGGTTGAGTCGACTAATTTTTTTTTATATTTCGTCAATTTTACCTTTACCTTCCTTTGAATGACTAAAACGATTAATTTTTATTTAAATGACAAAAAACAATTAATTTATTAATTTTTCTGTATTATTTATTGGACTTCAAAAAACAAAAACTAACGAAAAAAAAACGAAAATATAGATTCAGAGGATTATTTAAGAGTATAGTGAACTTTCTTTTACGAAGAAAATAAAAAAAAAAAAAATGTTTTCATCAACGATATTTTCCATACGGAAGAATAACTGTAGTAGAAATTAAGTAATTTCCGCTCTCGATCCGCATGATAGAAAACTATTCGCACGAAAATAAACAAATAAGATGCTTTCAGTGGATGAAAAATCACTGTTTCACAGTTGTATGAATCGTTCATTCGCTTTTCTGTCTTATACTCATAATAATAAGTACATATTACATAATTGAAGAGGTGGATTCCAAAACGCGCTAAGTCACTTTTTGCAATTTTTCAGGAAATATAAAAAACTATCTAGGTGGGCAAATGTAGTAATCTGTTTAAATTATTTTCAAGTTCTTAGATAATAATTATTATTGATGTTATTTATTTGTTCTTATTTATAGATATAATTTTCAATAGATTATACTGAAAAAAAGAACCTTTAAAAAGTTGGGTTGAGTTGGTTAAAATAAACCTAGTTTGTTTAAATACAGATATATTTTATTCAAGAAACATTTTAAACAGTGCATTATTAGCTATTACATGTGTTTGACATAACAGAAAATCTGTCTACAAGCAAATTTGGAAAAAAATAACAGCTATTATTGGATTATTGGATTATTTCCGATTTTTTGAATTTTCTTACTTTCGTCAAATAAAAAATGCTGTTAGTATTCTAAATGGTGAAAAATGTAATTTTTGACCAATTATATTCATTCAAATGTGCATAATTTAATGTAATTTAGTTGCAAAATTTTATTGAAATAAGTACGGTCCTGACCTGTCCGAAGAAACCCGGTACCTACTGATTAGATTTCTACCGGGTTTCTTCGGACAGGTCAGGACCATACTTATTTCAATAAAATTTTGCAACTAAATTAAATTAAATTATGCACATTTGAATGAATATAATTAGTCAAAAATTACATTTTTCACCATTTGGAATACTAACAGCATTTTTTATTTGACGAAAGTAAGAAAATTCAAAAAATCGGAAAAAAATATTGATTTGTATTTTAGTCACATTTAGTGCAATATGTATACCTGCATATGCTAAAGACGAAACTGTCTGATCCGAAAGAAATCCGATACCTGCCAATCAGGTATAAAAAAAAATTGATTTGTTTATACAAAACAAAAATTATGAATTTATATTTTATGAGAAAACATTTAGAGAAGCGAGCGTAGGCTTGCAATATTTTATGAGGAGATAATCAGTAAAAGAAAAATGTTACACAATAGTCAATATGTACTTTTTAATTAGATTTTAAGGATGTTTGGGAAGTACAATCGGAGATAAAAGTACATGAAATTAGAAATTCGTGAATAATTGCGTTGTATAACAAACTATGAGGTAAATAAATAGTTATCTTTGTTAAATAATACCTATCACTACAACTGATTGTACAATACATCAAACTATAGCTCTCAGCTGACTACAAGAGCTGAGTACATTCTAAGGATTTTTCGGAGAATTTCAAAATGCTACGAGACGATTGAAAATTTAGTAGAATGTTCCTCATTAAATACCAAGGCCCGTGTGAAAATTTCAAACCGATTCACTAAGTCGTTAAAAAGTTATTAAAAAAAAAAAACTAATTTTACACGTACTCTTATGGAAATTCGAAAACAGAACAGATTAAATAACTTTTTAACGGCTTAGTGAATCGGTTTGAAATTTTCACAGGGGCCTTAGTATTTAATGAGGAACATTCTACTAAATTTTCAATCGTCTCGTAGCATTTTGAAATTCCTCCGAAAAATCCTCAAAATGTACTCAGCTCTTGTAGTCAGCTGAGAGCTATAGTTTGATGTATTGTACAATCAGTTGTAGTGATAGCTATTATTTAACAAAGATAACTATTTATTTACCTCATAGTTTGTTATACAACGTAATTATTCACGAATTTCTAATTTCATGTACTTTTATCTCCGATTGTACCTCCCAAACATCCTTAAATAATAAAATTCAATAAAATAAACTTGTTAACTGCGTACATAAATAGATGATTGTAATGAAAATGATAGGTATATCATTAAATAATTATATATACCTAAGTCCAATACTGTTTACAGGTACATTATACGCACATAGAATAATTATATTAATTATCAATATCTATGTATATGCATATATTAAACGTAAACCACTAGAGTTTCGTTACAATGTTATAATATAAATAGTAATTTAAATTTTAGTTACATTATTATTTTTAGACCTCCTTACTTGTTTTGACGCTCCTGAAAAATTTTTAATTTTGACAGAATCATAAATTATTGAACTCCACTAAAAATTCTGAATCTAGACGTAAAGAAATTTTATATGGACTTTGGTGGGGGAAGAGGGGGAACAGCATTTCCTGGATAAGCTGTACCCCTTGTTTCATTCTGCGGAACTATTGAGAAGGATCACTGTATATGCAATTTTACAGTCATTGTAGTTATTAATAAATAACACTTTATAGAAAGGTTCTTTTGTAATATTTAAGACATAATATTTTCGTTTACTGATTGTTATTAATTTTCTTTATTGTTAGTTATTATATATTACCAAGTGTTTAGTATAATAAATATCTTCACTTTTCAAGGTTTTCTTATTTAAACAAAATATTTAACATAATTCCGCATTCCATCATGGCTTTTTAATTTATTTAATAAACAGACAAAGGGCGTTAAGGGAAAAATTAAACTTAACCTAAATTAAGATCTAATTAATAATTTTATTATCGATACTTTCGTAGTATTTTTAATTTTTTGTTTCGCAAATCAATTACGTTAGAATTAATTGGACGGCGTTATGTAATAACATATTAAGCGCCAGAAAGATTAAAGGTAAATAACGGTACATTTTTTTTGCCATTGAGAAGATATACCGTTATTATCTGAACCAATTTGGCGCTTAATCTGTTATTACATAACGCCGTCCAATTATATGTATAATAGCTTTCTTTTCCTAAATATTTGATAACTAAAGTAAGGTAAAAATTCAAACAGGAACAATCAGATAAAATCCTAAGCGTGAATGGAACTTCCATGCTAAGGGTTTCAAATACGATATATGGTATTAATAGGTAAAGCATAATTTTTTTTTTTTTGCTTACTGTAAATAGAAACAAAAATTAAAAATTTAACACCTTGAAGGTCATTGATGTCATAAGATGTTAAGTCAAACCTTATAAATTCATACACCACATCGTACAACATCAGCAACTCCATATTAAGTGCATTAGCTGTCAAAATAGTGTACCAGTGGGTCATTTCGTCAGAATTTTTCATGGCCATCATCGTGTTAAATTATGATTTTGAGTTTTGAAAAAAATTTTCATAACAAAATATATAGTGTCATAGACAACTAAAAATGGAATTAAACACTGGCCAAAATAATGTCACTCCCAATCTAGTCTCCAGTTTAGTAAGGCGTTTTTAGTTAATTTTGAAAAATTTATTTACAAACCGTTTGAGACAACAATTTGTTAATCTCTCACACACAATCAATAAATATATACCAAATTCTATAAAAATCTAAAATGATGAAGTAAAATTTTAAATAAGTGTTTTGAATTGACATTAAATATAAGATAACAAATTTTTCTAAAAAACACAAAATTTCTATCATTGTAATATTCAAATTTCACCAAAAAAGCAAGTAATATCATAGTTTCTAAATCAGAGCGCTGTTTAAGCGTAGATTATATAGATACTAGAAACTATGAATAAATACAATAGGGACATATTATAGCCTATGGGTCTGCATTACAAAGGGATCCGCAATTTTTTTAATAAGCTTACAAGTCTGAATATTATTTAATTTGTTGATATTTATCAATACTAGCTTCTAATAAAATCAAATAAAATCATTTTCAGTGGCTCTAAAGCAATCATGCTTTAAGGTTCCGAAGAAAAATCTCGAAACACTCGTAGCTTCATGAAATTTTTTGCATGTACCCTCTACAAGTAGTCTCAATTAATATATAATAATTTTACAGCAAAAAAAGAATGTGTATCGTTTAGAGAGGGCTGTTAAAATAAATATGAGATTTCTGAGACGGTCCAAAAATTTTAGACGAGTTCGCCAGCTAAACACGTCTGATGCTAGTATCCTCAAAAAATTAGGTTTTTTGCCCGAATTTATCAAAATTCAGAAGTTTCGCGAAATTTCTTTGAATAAAAATTCTGAAAGAATAAAAAAAATTACAAAAAATGTAAGCGTTTCCCAAAAAAAAAATTTTTAACTGAAAATTCGCTATGTTATGCACGATGCTGCAACAGGGATATCTTTCTTTTACTACTCACCACTCCAGTGTAAGCGAGTTATTTTGTAATTTCATTTTTTACGATTTATTACTGTAATTTTAAAATAAAAAGAACATATGATGAATATGTATGTATAAGCAATTAATTAACCCGCCGTCTGCAATCTAGGTCATTAATGGCACAAATGAAACTATTTACATATCTGAATATTTCTGAAACATCCAAATGTGTGTGATTAATATCTATTCATAAAAAGTGTTTACAAAGGGTAGGACACCGTCCGTTTCCATTAGTATTTGAAAAACTGTTTAATAAAGTTGACGCAGGGTCATCAGTGACCCACACTGCAGACCACGTTGATATTATTTGTAGTAAGAAAAATTTTTATGATCGTTTTCGTAACTTTTTTGATACGTATTATTACAAAATGATACTGTTGTAATTCCATATCTAACATTAGAACATCGTTAAGCAATATAAAGAGATATTCAGATATATAACGTTATTCATTACGCAATCATCTGTAGTGTGTTATGACAAGGCCCCAGAAAACGATGCATAAAATGAAGCGAATGAAGACGAACTTTTGATAAAGAAATATATTTGACATTTAAATTTATCTTTCTTAACATTTTAATGTTCATATAATATCGCAAAAAATACTCAGTATTCACTCGGCCAATTAACTGCACTTTTTTTTTAGCTAATCCAGGTAATACAATTTTTTCTAAGGGAGCCTATACTGAAACAAAATACCCTATAACAGTTTTTTAAAATATGCTAAAAATCGTATAAAATTACTATTTGGAAAAAATTTAAATTATTATTTTTTTTTTTAATGGAATAACATTTGTTTGAAAACAGATAAATACATACATAAAATTCCCAAGCCAGTTATCGAATGATTAACTAAATTAACAAACAACTACGAAACCGTCCGTCAGTTTATTCCGTGATACATAGTAATTTTTTTTTCATAACTATTAAGCAGTCTTAATTAATCTCAATTATCCTAATAATATTTTTTAAATTATATTAAATAGTAAAATATTTCTTGTAAAATTAAAAATCATAATCTCAAAACGATACGTATGTAAGTATAGCTCGGACCTTTTTACTTGGCAGTAACTTGCGCATGATACAGATAGATATATTTGAAAATACATTACAAGTAAGAGACAATAACATCTGAAAAATATCTAGGTTTAAATCATAACAAAAAAAGACACCTTTTTAACAAACATAGGGTAAGAGACCCGATGACCGATCACTATTTTTAGCTGTATCATTAAATTAGCTTAAAAAAATTAAAAAATAAACAAAACACCCATTTTTTTTCTTAATAAGTATGAAACCAAGTTTTTTTTAATCCAATGGATATGTTTTTAAGAAAATATAACCCAAAAATTTTGATTTATTAATGTTTTTGTTTTATAATTTGTTGACGTCTATGAAAAAGCGGACAGAAAATATTAACCTCCTTTGAAAGATCAATACACTGACCCCTATGAAAAATCGCGCATTAATGTACATAGTACAAACCTTCTACTATCGAATATTTGAACCATTCTCTTCCAGCCACTTTGACACTCTATCCACTACTAGGTGAGGCTATATGTCATAGAGCAGGGGTGTCAAACTCAATTTTGCAGAGGGCCATATATTAGATTTAGAATGTGTAGGCGGGCCAGGTTAAAATAAAAAAATTGAAACTTACTGCAAAAAGACTACAACCGGCGGGAAGGGGCGCAGTGTGCGCTACGTGCACAGACGAAACAGAAGCCGCTTTCGCGCGCGCGACGGAGATAAAAGCATAACTAACACTCTCGCTCGTCTAGGCACGCGCTACTCTTGAAGTTACTTATAATTAAAGCGCGCGCAGTTTTGAACTTCCGTACACGCATCGAGTGCTGTCTAAAATCTCTAAAAACAAGATTCTTCTTTCTGTGATATAATGTGATCGCGGGCCATATTGATATGGTCCGAGGGCCGGATGCGGCCCGCGGGCCGTATCTTTGACATGACTGTCATAGAGTATTATCATAGAGTGACATCTAGTGAAACATAGAACGTCAAAGCAAAAGCCAAGAACGGTTTAAATATTCGATAAAATAAACCACTAAAATCACAATTTCGTTTCGCTCTCTGCTGATCTTTTAAAAAAACATTGTGTAAGATCTGACTTAGCCGTTAACCATTGTGAATTTTTAAACAGTTAAATTTAGTTTATATTGTATCTGTATGTGTCGTTTCAGATCTAATACATACATATCATACATATTATGTTTGACGTTTTTATTTGAAAATACCTATATAAATAACAATTTGGAAGTTTTAATTCAATATTAATTATTTTTCAATTGATTTTACGTTCTGAAATAAATAAAATATTAAAGTAAAATTATAAAAACGGTTAGTTAATTGTTTTAAACCCAAAAATTAATTAAAAATGTTTATAAAATAGATATGCAATATATAATTCTCAAAATGCGGTACCTAACTGTAAAACTCAGATCCCAAGAAAAATCAGTCATACAAATAATATTTAACGCATATAAAATTTAATTTAGCTATCCTAATCTCTTAAGTGGACTAATAACAATTATTTGTATACTTTTATTATGCTAATAACTTTAAAAATTCGGTGAAAA
This sequence comes from Brachynemurus nebulosus, assembly GCA_035578155.1. Classification (NCBI taxonomy): domain Eukaryota; kingdom Metazoa; phylum Arthropoda; class Insecta; order Neuroptera; family Myrmeleontidae; genus Brachynemurus; species Brachynemurus nebulosus. Next base: position 10,692,147 of record JAPWDM010000016.1, read on the forward strand.
ATGTTACAATTTATAACTCATGTGTTTTGAATAATGATCATCCATCATACTAAAAATTCACGAATTCAACAAAAATTTTTCGATATATATATGTATTTCTTAAATTAAGTGAGGAGGCATTAAATGTGAGGTGAATTTAAATTGAAAAATAATCATTCTATTAATAATAATTTTTTTTTATCAAAGGTTTCTTTCAGAAATAACTTCATTAAGATATAAATGTCAAAACTGATCGGACTTATAACCCCGATCGACAATGGGGTCTTTTACCCTATTGTTCTTTTTCGTTCCCTCTTTTATTACCTACTATTAGATGTACGTGTTAAATTCGTTTTCTGCGCCCTGCCAAGTAAAAAGGCCCAAGCTATAATTCATTTGAAATATCTAAAACATGAGTATAAAAAGATATCGTAATTATTGTATTCTTTATAATTTACAAGCAAAGAGGAAAACCTATCAGTCAAGGTCCGAGCTCGTAATCATTTACGCTAGATAAAATCTGATGAAACATTGATTATCCGAACTTGGATTTACCCTAAGTGCCGCCCTGGACACCGTGAAAAAGACCGCCCCTGGGGCCTTGAAAAAAATCTTTTCCTTTTTCCTAAAAAAAAAAAAATTAATAACTTTTACCTAAAAAAATAGTGACCAGCACAAAAAAAAAAGAAAAAAAACAAAAACACCGAACTACCACATTATGTTCCAACTTTGTTGCCCTGGGTATTAGTCCCGCCTGCCCCTAGTGTAAATCCAGCACTGCATATTCGCAATGTTTCAGTTCATCACATACATAATTTCATATTTCTTGTATCATCGGTGATTAATTCTTTTAATTAACTGAAATTAAACTTATTTGAAGTATCTGACTACATTAGGCAATCATTAAATGTTTTAACGAATTTTCCAACCGAAAATTCAGTTACTACAGTCAGTACTGTCATGACACGACTTGAACCCAGGACAGAAATCTGTTTTGAGGTCCCTAGAAACCGAAAATAATATTCACTATATATATATATATATATATATATATATATATATATATATATATATATATATATATATATATATGCACGATAACTCTCGAACGAAATGTCCTATTTTTACGAAATTTGGTGAAATTGTTGGAAGTCCCAAACCGTTGGGCAAATTCGTTAGCCAGCCATGTCCTTGGTTTCCAAGAAAAATTAACTTTTATAAACGGAAATTCACTATGTTATGCAAGATGCTGCGACGGGGGTATTTTCTTTTTTAGCGAATTTCGAAAACTCGAAATTCAGCTATTACAGTAGGTGTCATGACGCAATCTGAGTCCGGGACTATGGCAGAAATCTGTTTTGAGGTCCCTAGAATACGAAAATGATATTCACTAAAATTTATATATATATATATATATATATATATATATATATATATGTGTCGCCACGATAACTCTCGAACGAAACGTCTAATGCTTATGAAATTTTGTGTGCGGACTGGATTCTGAATTCGCTCGGCTAAGTTCGTTAGCCAGACACGTCGGATGCCCAGAAGTAGGTTTTCTGGCCATTTTTTATCATTCGATCCTATCATAAGGCAGTTCAATTTTTACATCGTTGAAAAGGAAAAAAAAAATTATGAAGAAAATATTCTTATAATTTTCTTTCTATTTTAAGTATTTTTCGAGAAAATGTAAATTTTCACTTTTATTCTTTCTTTGTTAGTCTAATAAGTAATTTATATTTATATCTCAGTTCTTTATTAAGTATAAAAATATTTCACTTTTTTATTAAAGAATTTTGTGAGAACAAGTGAAAACTATTCACATATATTTGATATAACACACATACATGTATAGAGTTTTGTTTCTCATTTATTGCATTATAATTAGCATGGTTCTATCCCATGTTAAAAAATGTAAATTAAACAGATTTTCTAAGCTAATGTAATGAAGAATTTTTTTTTTTTTATTGAATTTTTAAGTAAACAAGAAATTGAAGATTATGTTATGATATAATATTATTAAATATATGAAACAAAACAAAGTATGTATAATGTACATATGTATGCACGGAAAAATATTTTGAATCGATTTTGAAAATTTTTTCACTAATAATTAATAATGTTAAAGAATTAAACCATTTCAAATGTATTTAAGGTATTTTATGTGAGGTCAAGGTTTTCGGGACCTAAAACGGCCAGAAATTAATTAACCAATCGATTTTAAAAATTTTTTCACAGTTAGTAAGTTAAAGTATTTGAATTAATTAATTAAATGATGTCCGCAAGAAGCGTACGGACTGCCATAGATTATATGAGATCCTTAGAACCCTTTTCTTACTGTTAGAGTACTAGACTTGTATGAGTTTCGCCAGGATTTACTGATCCCATAATTGTAAAAAATAAACTAAACGACCAATTTTAAAAATTTCTTCACTGTTACAGAGCTAAACTATTTTAGATAGATTTAGAATACATTATGTAAGGTCCGCCAGGGTCCACAGGACCCAAAAGTGTCAAAAATAAACTAACTGACCGATTTTGAAAATTTTTTCACTGTTACAGAGCTAAACTATTTTAGATAAATATCGATTACGTTATGTAAGGTCCGCCTCGGTCCATAGGACCCAAAAGTGTCAAAAATAAACTGCCTGATCGATTTTGAAAATTTTTTCACTGTTACAGAGCTAAACTGTTTTAGATAAATATAGATTCCGTTATGTAAGGTCTGCCAAGGTCCATAGGATCCAGAAGTGTCAAAAATAAACTAACTGACCGATTTTGAAAATTTTTTCACTGTTACAGAGCTAAACTATTTTAGATAAATATAAATTACGTTATGTAAGGTCCACCAAGGTCCATAGAACCCAAAAGTGTCAAAAATAAACTAACTGACCGATTTTGAAAATTTTTTCACTGTCACAGAGCTAAACTATTTTAGCTAATATAGATTACGTTATATAAGGTCTGCCAGGGTCCATGGGATCCAAAAGTGTCAAAAATAAACTAACCGACCGATTTTGAAAATTTTTTCACTGTTACAGAGCTAAACTATTTTAGATAAATATAGATTACGTTATGTAAGGTCTGCCAAGGTCCATGGATCCAAAAGTGTCAAAAATAAACTAACCGACCGATTTTGAAAATTTTTTCACTGTTGGGGAACTAACTATTTTAGATAGACATACATTACGTTATTTAGGGTCCGCCAGGGTCCATGGGACCCAAAAGTGGTAAAAATAAACTAACCGACCGATTTTGAAAATTTTTTCACTCTTACAGAGCTAAACTATTTTAGATAAATATAGATTACGTTATGTAAAGTCTGCCAGGGTCCATCGGATCCAAAAGCGTCAAAAATAAACTAGCCGACCGATTTTTAAAATTTTTTCACTGTTGGGGAGCTAAGCTATTTTAGATACATATAGATTACGTTATGTAAGGTCTGAAATGTCAGTAGGACCTAAAAGTGTCAAAAATAAAATAACTGACCGATTTTGAAACCCTTTTACTATTACCAAGGTAAACTATTTTAGATAGGTACAGGTTGTGTTATCTGAGATCCACAACTGTCCTGCGGATGCAAATGCGGCGTAGAATGCTACACAACGGGTTTTGAATATATATATATATATATATATATATATATATATATATATATATATATATATATATATATATATATATATATTACATAAAGTCCGCCTAGAATATACGGTCGAGCTGATTTTTTAATGAGGTCCACCGGGATCTTGCAGATCCGAAAACGCCAGTAATAAGCTATCGAACCGATGCTAAAAAATTTCTCACTGCTAGAGAATTAAATTATTTTAGATGGATACAACTATGCTGCACAAAATTCGTTCGGGTTCTTGGGTCCCCAAAACTACCAAAACTAATTACCCAGCTGATTTTAAAAATTCTTTTACTCTTAGAAAGCTAAACTATTTTAAATAGGTACAGGTCTTAGATGAGATCCGCCAGTGCCCAAGATTTGGAAATTCGCTATGTTATGCAGATGCTGCGACAGGGGTATTTTTATATAATACTAGCACTAACCCGCAGCTTTACCAGCATGGTATTTGAAATTATGCCATCACATCAATACTTTTACAGAATATATAATTTATATCGTGTTACTACTGCAAGCGGTTATCTTTTTCTTGGGAATTTTTCCAGACAAATAAAATATTTTTTCGGGGTAAAAAATAGCCTATAACATTTTCTGTTATGCCAAACTATCCCTGTGTAAAGCTGAAAGTCAATTGGTTACGCGGTTGAGGTATGAAAGAAAGAAAAAAAAAACATCACTTTCACATTAGTTAGGTTATATTAGTTAGGATATTTTTTCATTCATAGCTGAATTTATTTTTAGTTTATCAACCATCATTTCACATGAAAACTTTGAAAATGTTCATAATGCATTGAACTAAATTTTATTCTAACAAGGGGAGTATCAGACATGGGAATCACGGATTTGGGAGAAATTAATATACGTTGTAGAATATATTTCTCTGAGTGTTGTAGTAATAATAATTTAGGCCAATGCGCCTTCGTTTTGAAATTAAACGCACGAAAAGTTTCCAATAACAACATATCATGTTGGATATGTATCAGTTAGTTGGTACTGGCCGCTGGTGGTGTGGTTAGAGTTTGCTCTCATGTATGTAACTTTTTTTAATATACAGACCTAGTTCCTATGTTCCAATCTATACTTTTTCAACAAAATTCTTCATTTTTCAATTTTTTTTTTAACTTTTTCAATATTGTACAATGCTCAATTACATTGACGATGCCATAATTATTTTTTAAAAGGAGATATGGTATTCTTTTTTATGTCATTATTATAAAACAATTTACAATTGCCATACTTTAAATAAGGATAAAATGAAGAATGTCTAAAAATAGTATAATTAATTTATAATAAACATCGCTTTAATTTTATGTAAAAATGTATGTAAACATATATTTTATGTAAATATAATGTACAACATGTACAAAAAATATTATATCTCCTTTTTTAGAAAATAATTACAACATCTTACAATATTGTAAAAGTTTAAAAAAAAATTGAAAAGAGAATTATGTTGGAAAGGTATAGATTCGAACATAGAACCTTTCCGTCTGTGTATTAAAAAAAGTTACATACATGAGAGCAGACTTTAACCACACCACCAGCGGCCAGTACCAACTAACTGATACATATAAAAAATGATATGTTGTTATTGGAAACTTTTCGTGCGTTTAATTTCTAAACGAAGGCGCATTGGCCTAAATTATTATTACTACAATACTCAGAGAAATACATTCTACAACGTATATTAATTTCTCCCAAGTCCGTGTTTGATACTCCCCTTGTAAGTAATATCGTATATTTTTTTAGAAGTTCCACCTAAAATTGGGTCAATAGTTTCTATATGAAGCATGTTCAAACAAAAACAGACAAACTGCCAAAACTGTCAAAATTTACAATTTATAATACCTATAGACAGATTGATATAGATATACATAATATATAGTTTTAGATATAACTTAAAGCCCCCATTATGGAACGGTATCTAATACTGGAACAGTTTTGACATTTACATATTAACCCTTTTAAACAAACCATATGGTAAAATTTTTTTGTCTCAAAATGCCGGTCTTATTACTGCCAAGTGATAAGTACAATAGATAAGGCTACAAAAAAAGAAAAAGAAAAAAATTAAAGATCCCAACATTAAAAAAGTGAACCCTAGGAATTTATAAAAAATAAATTATACTAAACTATGTTGATAAAATTGAACATTATTTAGAATTATACCGTATTGTCATAGATGGCGGCACCTGTACCAGTGGATATGTACATATGACAGCATTTTGAGCCGCCATATTGCAGGACGAGTTAACTCGTCTTAATCATTTAAAGAGTTAATGAAGGTATTTCTGAAAGAAACGTCTGATAACAAAAATTATTATTAATAGAATGATTGTTTTTCAATTTAAATTCACCTCGATTTAATATTTCCTTCCTTAATTAAAGAAATAAATATGTAAATGTCAAAACTATTCCAGTATTAGATACCGTTCTATAATGGGGGCTTTTACATTACATATATTTTCTAGATAAGTTCAATCTAGAACAGTGGTTCTCAAAGTGGTCTATATCGACCCTCAGGTGTCGAAAACGATTTGCAAGGAGTTCACGGCGAGGGAAAAAGAAATTGGGGGTCTACAACCGCAAGTAGACGGACAGCAAGCTTCACTCGCTCTAAAATAATAAAATGAGAAGATTGTGACTGGTGATATTTTCTTCTTCTTTTGGCTCGCGATCTCCGTTTTACCGGAGTTATATTTTCTAAAGTTGTTTTTGAAATTCTGAATTTGTACGGGGGTCTGTCTATCTAAAACCTAAAACCATGGCAAGTGGTCTACAAGATAAAACAGTTTGGAAAACACTGATCTAGAATCTAGGATCCAGTAAATATTATATAAAAATTTAAGAGGAGATTTTCTAAAAAAACATCAAAAATCGACCTCTTTTATTATTTTTTTATACAAGTGTTGTATTAAAAAACTAAATATAGGTACAAAATTGTTTCTACATATCTTGAGTAACTATACAAAATTATTTTTTTTTAAAAATTCAAATGAGTAATATCATAGTTTAGCGAGTATTTAAATGGCTTTGAAGTCGACACTGCGAGATTTTTCTACCTTGATGGTTCCTCGCGCGTTCTGAAATCCCCAGTGAACCAAAATCAAAAAATTAAGAATTTTCTGAAAATATACATATACAGTTATGGCACTAACCAGGATCTAAGAAAAAAAATAAAAAAACCAACGAGAAATCGCATTTTGAAAATAAATTTTCAAAAATCACCGCTTTTTCTCAACTATAAACCGCCGCCATTTTGAAAATATATTACGGCATCAAAAGATTCTAGTTCCTGTTGAAATAACGATATCGAGACATAATACGCACTTTGATTTATATCGATACCTCAAATACTTTTTGAGATACACGAGGAACCATGTCGAAAAACGTACTTTCGAGAAAATAACATTTCGCACGTTCTCTGTCCATTTCGCAAGTATATACAGTCAGCCACACTCGTATTCGAACAGCAGCATATTTATTCATATGACAAAATTTAAACCGAATGGATTCCAATAATTTCCCACAAATTTGAACTTTTTTGTTTATAATATTAACACTTTCAGTCCCACGGCTTCGGCATCCGAAACCAAACAAAACTTCCCCAGAGGCCGACAGCGATCAATGATTAATTGATTAGTTGATTACTCATTATGTGTGCGATGTTTATCATGTTTATCATTCTTCATCACACGGATGTGTTCCCATTCACACAAACACATACATACATACCAACAAACACTACTCTCTTGGTTTCTATGTATAAAAAATTTTAAGATAAACAAAAAATACATAAAAAATATAAAATGTAATTTATATTTTTAAATAAAATTGATTTGAATGCCAGTGTATAATACACCGTTCTCTTAAAATAAGCAAATCTAAAATAAGGAAATATTGTAAACAAACACATACACATTCAAACATGTTTATATTAAAAAGTAATAAAAATATTGTCAAAAAAATAAAAAATAATAATATAAATGGTGTGACAAATAATAAAGTGTTCATGAACTTTTTAATCACTTATTCAGAAAAATTAAAAATTTTGCAATTTGTACATTTACTTATGAGTTTGAAATGAAATGTTTGAAACGTCCAAAACCCTACAATTGTCTATAATTCTATATAATTATGCATATATAAACATATCCATGATTTGATTATTTAATAGTATCAGGTAGTAGGCATACATGCATATAATGCTTGTGAATGTGTTGTTGGGACCGTTGGGACATTATGAAGTGGTGATAAATTAAAATTTAATAGCTTCTTTGACATTCACTCCACAATATGTATCTGTACGTATTTACTTTTTGTTCTGTACTTAAACATTAGCAAAGATTATTCTTAAAATGGTCTCATTCGGAACATACAAACGTATTTTCTTATTAATAAGAATAAAATAATTGTTATCAATTTATTATATGTATTTATTGTGTACAGTTGTTATTTTAAATAGAAAAAGTTAATTACTTAATGTATGTAGTTAAGTTATGTACTTATTTTATATAACTAAATAAACTGTATTTTTAATATGACAGGGGTCATTAAGAAAAGAAAACATTTAACGTGAGAAAATAAACTAGAAATATTTGGAGAACTGGGCATCGCAGCATGTCTTAGCTTTTGGTTACGGTATATCAGTGACCTAGTAAATATATGTATATGCATATAAATAGATATTTAGTTCATCCTGTATGTTACGCTTAAAATAGGGAAAGTGACTTGTTTACTATTCCCTATTTTGAGCGGAATCTGTATGTAGTATGTATGTACGTATCACGTAGTACGTCTGTTTACAGTTTTACACATACATACGTGTGGAACTGTGTTGTGTGTTTGAATCATTTTATTTTATGTAGGTATTTGTTTATATAGTTTTTTTTTTTAAATATTGCCGGCTTCCGGGGAAAGGGTATTACGGGATAAGAATGGCCGGTTGGCCCCCAGACGAGATTTTCAACGGCACTTTGGCTACTATAAGGGCAGTTGATAAGACGTCTTGCGTGCAAGTTTTAGCCTCATATCTTGGGTAGTTTAGAAGTTATTTGTGATAATATGTATTAAGGCCATGATTTTTTAAACCTTTATATCTCGTAAACTATTACAGATATTGAGATAAACTCAAAACCATTGAGTAGGTCTAAGTTAGTACTATAATATATATTTCTTTCAAATTTTTCCGTTAGTAAACAGTTATAGAAAATTCGAGGAGAAAAATAGAAAAATATTTTTTTAGTGGTTTCTTCAGAGTGACAATCACGAAAAAAGTCTCAAATATTGCACTCTAGGTCCTGTTTAAGTACTGTAAGTTTCGTTAAAAACAAAGGGGTGGAACAGGGTCAAAGAGGAGAAACCTCGATCGAAGTCACCATCGGAAAGGTGAATTTCATCATTCCGTTATATTTTTATGCCGTGCGGACAAGATTAATTAAGAACCTGGTGATGTTTTAACGACATGTACCGATATACCTATCATGACTTCCAAATATACAGTGTGTTCAAGGTCATGTGAGGCCAATATATAAATATGTAAAAAAGATTGTTGGTAGGATAACGGACATATTTCTTGAACGATACAGCTGCTATTTGGTATTGTAACTGTTTACGTCAAGTTCTAGGCTAAATTCATAGATGGAGTTGATCGTCAATATGGGATGATTTCAAAATGGTGACTTTTAATTATCACTGAATTTATTATTATATTATTCAATTATTGCCAGTTTGAAGCTATTCAACGAAAAGAGCTCGTCTACGAACAGTTTGAACCTTGACCCCAATTATAATTATAATAAAATTAAATTAATTAATTAATCCGATAAAAAGGTAACCGCTGCCACAACTCTCATACTTCAGTACCTATACATTTCGGAATTTGCCTGCTATACTATGATTGTATATCTATCTAAAGTTAATGATAAGTAGCTATTAACTAAAACTGAAATTTAGCTCGTAGATAGGTAGAACTGATTAAATAGTTTCTCAAATGACAATAATTTTAAACTTAAAATTCTCAAGTTTTTGAAACTATCCCATATTGACAATCAACTCCATCTATGAATTTAGCTTAGAACTTGACGCAAACAGTTAAAATATCAAATAGCAGCTCTATCGTTCAAGAAATATGACCGTTATCCTACCAACAATTTTTTTTACATATTTATATATTGGCTTCACATGATCTTGAACACACTGTATATTTGGAAGTCATGATAGGTATATCGGTACATATCGTTAAAATATCACCAGGTTCTTAATTAATCTTGTGCGCACGGCATAAAAACATAACGGAATGATGAAATTCACCTTTCCGATGGTGGCTTCGATCGAGGCTTCTCCTCTTTGACCCTGTCCCACCCCTTTGTTTTTAACGAAACTTACAGTACTTAAACAGGACCTAATGTGCAATATTTGAGACTTTTTTCGTGATTGTCACTCTGAAGGAACCACTAAAAAAATGTTTTTCTATTTTTCTTCTCGAATTTTCTATGACTGTTTACTAACGGAAAAATTTGAAAGAAATATATATTATAGTACTAACTTAGACCTACTCAATGGTTTTTAGTTTATCCCAATATCTGTAATAGTTTACGAGATATAAAGGTTTAAAAAATCATGGCCTTAATACATATTATCACAAATAACTTCTAAACTACCCAAGATATGAGGCTAAAATTTGCACGCAAGACTTCTTATCAACTGCCCTTATAGTAGCCAAAGTGCCGTTGAAAATCTCGTCTGGGGGCCAACCGGTCATCCTTATCCCATAATACCCTTTACTATGAAAGTGCTCGGGCCTCAGTGTTAATAATTGGAATCTTCTACTTCCTATATATGCTAAAAAAATTTCATTCATAGTTTTTAAAAAAAAAATTCTCTAAGAAAAATGTTATGCATGCAATTTGTATCAACATGTCCAACGCCACATTCGTATTCGAACACCTTACAATTTGACATATATTTTTATATGTTTCAAAAATGAATTTCTTTATTTTCAAATTTAGAAGTGTATTTACGTAGGTAAGTACCTTTATTTTAAATAAACATAAAATTTAATAATCCTTAAGGTCAATTTTTTCATATATTTACTGGAAAATTAAAGGAATTTCAATAGAGTCCAATAAATCGATTATTGATCTATGCTATCAAAATAAATTCTACAGAAAGGGCTTAAATTGTAAGTAGGCGACTATTTAACACTTAATATGTCATAAAGGACCACAAACAGGATAATAAACTAGAAAATAACTCTTGAAATATGGATAAAAAATACTACATCTTGTTCTAAATTGTCATTTTTGAATGAATAAATTAACAAAATTCCACCAAAGAGCCCTAAAATGGCCAGAATAAGGTGAAGGAGTTGCATAGCGAAGAATTTTCGCTATCTCTTACCGTTTTCGAGATTTTAAAAAATAAAATTTTTACCCCAATTTTTGGAGGGCGATTTCACCCCTTCAAACCGTTTTTCCGCCAATAAAATACGTGTCGCTTATTTTTTAGTGTTCTACAATATATCTAAGTTTCATCAAAATCGATAGGTCCGGCCTCGGGCTCTTTACTTGTTAGTCCTGACCATAGAGCACTAGAGATAAAATACATATCTCTATACTACTGGAACCAGTGTAATCACTTGAGATAGAAAATATGTTGTATACGTGCACGGTGTTTACTTTGTATTTGTGCGGTAAACTCTGTTAGTGTGAGTGATCGGAGGTGGTGATAGCCGTCACGTGACCCTGGTTCGCATACATATGTGTGATACCACAACACTACTTGTGCGGGTTCTACAATGTTAACAACAATCAAATCCATTGTTGTTTGACTGACCTACACTCAGCGACGTGTACTGAACAAGTGACACTAAGCAGCCTAAAATGCCCATAAATGCCCATAAGTGATTGCAGAAAAGAGATAGTTGTATTCGTTCTATTTGTTCTATGGTCCTGACCATTTTATCACTATTTTATGGATTTTTGTTAATTTATTCATTCAAAAATGACAATTTACAACAAGATGTAGTATTTTTTACCCATATTTCAAGAGTTATTTTCTAATTTATTTTCCTGTTTGTGGTCCTTTATGATATATTAAGTGTTAAATAGTCGCCTACTTACAATTTAAGCCCTTTCCGTAGAATTTATTTTGGTAGCATAGATCAATAATCGATTTCTTGGACTCTATCGAAATTCCTTTAATTTTCCAGTAAATATATGAAAAAATTGACCCTAAGGATTATTAAATTTTATGTTTATTTAAAATAAAGGTACTTACCTACGCAAATATACTTCTAAATTTGAAAATAAAGTAATTCATTTTTGAAACATACGTGTTCGAATACGAATGTGACGTTGGACATGTTGATACAAATTGCATGCATAACATTTTTCTTCGAGAATTTTTTTTTTAAAAACTATTAATGAAATTTTTTTAGCATATATAGGAAGTAGAAAATCCAAATATTAATATTATAAACAAAAAAGTTCAAATTTGTGGGCAATTATGGGAATCCATTCGGTTTAAATTTTGTCATATGAGTAAATATGCTGCTGTTCGAATACGAGTGTGGCTGACTGTATATAAATACAGTATTTACATAGTATGTTTACCATGTTTACTCTTGTCTATACGCACATGTGCGTCACATGTAATACTTGCATACTCACTAGATACATACCCCGTCATATATGTAGTATACATATATAGCCAAATGGATATGAAAAAAACGTCCCAACATCACGGTGCAGATTTGGAACTATTTTGTTCGTTTTGCGCAAATGCGACTTTTTTGGTGGTAATATGAACCAATCTGAAGAGTAAACACGGTAAACACTAATTGATGCATCTGCACAAAACAACTGAAGTTCCTCTACCCGATGTCTATCCATCTCACTTCATCGGAACCACTGCCTCTTATAGGGATTGGCCATATAGTTATAATACATATATGTACCCCGTGTACCTGCCGTGTGGAACTTTGTGAGGTAGCTACCGTGTAATGTGTGTCGTATATGATACGTATGTACGTATATTAGTCTAGAGTGAAGACACTGGTCCGCACAAACGAGATCACACATCTTTTACAGTGGGCTCTAGTACACACTACGTCGTCAAAAGTATGGTGACACCTTGACCCAAGGGGGTGTCCACACTTTTGACGCGGTACTGTACTTAATGTTGTGATGCACTGCCGTGTCAAAAGTGTGGGACCCTCCCCTCTGGGTCAAGGTGTCGCCATACTTTTGACGACGTAGTGTGTGCTAGAACCCAGTATAAAAAATTGGGAACAAGTTTGTGCGGACCAATGTCTTCACTATTCATACTAATTTAAATAATAAATATTTGTAATGTTGTGTTTTTCTAAAAATTCAAATATGTGACGTAATTATAACGTAGATGGCGAATTACGCAAAAAAAACTTATTTTGGTTTCAAATGTAGTGTACCTTTCTCTGTCTACTTTGATTTGAACATAATTTTTGAATAATGACTTCCAAGATAGTCACTAGAGGAACATTTGTGTGACTATCTTGGACGGCTACTGTAATATGTTTTTTGTGTGTCCTAAAACATGTATTTTTTGATATACAAGGTTGGGACAGAGAACGCGCGGTTTAAAGTTTTTTTTTTTTAACTGAATTTAAGTAAAGTGCGTGCACTAAAATGTCCATATATTTTTTAATTTTTAATTTTTTTTTTAAATAAAATTTTAGGAGAATATTTCTAATGTCTGGAACATAATTATGAAGAAAATAAAATCGATTTCTTTTTCTTTTAGCGAATCTCCCCTTAAAGGAAAATAAGAATAAAATTTAAAGAAATTAAACCTTAAAATTTTAACTAAAGCACTGCATAATACTGGAATAATTGTTTAGGACTGTAGTAAATTTTAAAAGACATGTAGGTACATAATTTTATTGTTAATAGGTACACATTTTTATTTCTCGATAAAATAAATTTTAATTTGTAATAATAATAACAATTTTAATGGCAGCAATTTATGATGAGGATGACTTCATTCTCGGTGCGTAAAATAATTGTTTACTAAAAAAGGAAACGTCTATATAATATACGTGCTATATTGATTTCAATTATATAATTAATATAAACAGTACAGACAAAATATTCTTACGCGTTATTTCTACATGATATTACTTAAATTATACGTGCCCAATTGCATATTTGGGCATTTCTAAAATACTCCTTCACAAATCTGTTAAAAAATTATATTTTAATCTTCTTCTCATACTAACCCTTAAGTGATTTTAATGAAAAGTGGTAAAAATATTGACTTAGGTTATAAATAGGTAGTCTAGAATTTTTTTCATGAAGGCTACATTATTTTAAAGATAGTAGAGAAGGGCACACGTTGTATATAATTCGATTAATGGCTCCCTCTCGGAAGCCATTACTCGAATTATGTTACGTTAGGATAGAATAAGATTTGGTGGGTTTAGTTTAAAAAAAATTTATAAACTTTTCAAAAAAATTGATCAAACTTTTTGTTTCATAATACCAACGTCATTTACAATATCAACGGTTTACATTGTAGCCAACTGAGTTATTCATTTACGGGTCAAATTCCTTTACCTACGAATCTTCAAAACCCGTCGAAAAGTGTATACACAGAATCGCTAAAAATGATAAATTGAGATGAGAAGTTCATAAACAAATATCATATATCAACTAATATATAATTGTGTCACCCGCATACAATGAATTTTACACGCACATCTAGCCGGTTTTTAAATTCATAAATTAAAATTTTATATGTTCCTCGGTCTACTAGTAGTAAAATGTAATAAAAATTTTAATACGTAACCGGAACTTTTTTTTTGTATATCAGTGCAAACACAACGCGTAACAAAAGTATTATAATGAAGAAGTAGGTACATGTACGTGTTATTTTTAAAATGGCAACATCTCTATGTATTCTAACCATATGGACATAATATATTGGATTTTAATTAGTACTCAACTCATGTCTAAAGGTACAAAATTATATTAATCAAAGTAGATGGAGAAAGGTATGCCGATGCGCACATCATGATAAGGTAAGTGGCGAATTTGGTGAATTTCTCATAGCGGCAAATTTAAATAATAAATAACTGTGTTGTTGTCTTTTTCAATAAATTCAAGTATGTGACGTAATTATGACGTAGATGGCGAATTGCGCAAAAAAAACTTATTTTGGTCTCAAATGTAGCGTACCTTTCTCTATCTACCTTGATATTAATAATAAAAAATATGTATTAGTTACAATAATATTTTCCCTTTTTATGGGTTATTCTCAAGCCCTAAGCGATTTTGTAGAAAACTGTGGATAGCACTGTGCCAACGAGTGGTTGATACCGCTTAAGGCATTTAGTTAGTCGCTGTCGGTCACTCAATGCACAACGCATTATGTTGTATTGTTGGACCATTGTTAGCTTGGACCCCACCTTGCTCCGTCCGGCAATACGTGTTTTGTAATTGTGTCTGTGACAACTAACAGTTGCAAAGATCAAACCAACACCACTACACACAGTGTGTACGTACACAACATGGTGGTGGGAAATAGAGGGGACTCTTTGTCTACATTGGTATCACTAGTGCAGAGATAGCAACTTGGCTTCTGATTATTCTGTGGTTATTCTATTTAACATACACTACACATCTATACATATAATAAAACTGTAACGAGACCATTTCTGCACATGGAATATTTTTTGAAAATTGTACTGATACTGTAAATAGTTATCGACGTAGATATCAAAACCGCGATTTTTAAAATTTTTGTCTGTCTGTCTGTTTACGCAAAACGCAAAAACGATTGGACGGATTTTAATGAAAGGTGTGATAACTTATTACCTGGGTCAACATCTAGGATACTTTCTATTTCCGGAAAATGTCTCATTCCCACGGGAAAAAAGAAAAAACCATTCTGAGCATATGCACACATTACGCAAAAACTACTGGATGGATTTTGATGAAATTTGGTGTGGTAATAACTCATTACCTGGGTCAACATCTAGGATATTTTTTAATCCGGGAAAATGTTATTTTCACGGGAAAATAGAAAAACCATTTTGAGCATGTGCATGCATTACGCAAAAATTATTGTTCTATGAAAGTTCTGTATAATTATTACACTATATACTTCTCACTGAGTTTACAACAATGCGTCACGCGAACGACGTTGCGGGTACAGCTAGTACATAATAAACGTCATATGACTACCACACATATATGTATGTACGTCAGTCATAATTACTTATCCATTTGTTTTTAATTGTAATCATAGCATAGATATAATCCATAGCAATGTACCATAAACTCACATAACTTTACCTATTAAAATCGAACTATGATAGACGAAGTATATCATATAAAGAGGTAGAAAACTTATGGTTTCATAGGTGTTTGGTTAATGTCCTGTTTTCTTGTACGGGTAACTGTACTGATTGGTTTGGCACTTAAGTATTACAGAAATCAGAAATATTGAATTGATGTTCTATGATTGAATTCTTAAAGTATCCTGCTGTGAAAACCTATTACTTATGTATTAGGGACGAAAAACATCACATAATGTACGTATGTATTTAACTTCACATCCTTGTAATAGAATAAGCATTGTATACGTGTAAAAAAGGATAAGAGATAGTGTCACCTTAAACTTATATATTTACATCTTTTTCCTCTAAACATTTTCAGTATTATTAGAATATTGTTACCACAGAACAAATAGAACGAATACTTCTGTCTCTTTTCTGCAATCACTTATGTGCTTTTATGTGCATCTTAGGCTGCTTAGTCCTCATTCATTCGCGAACACTCAATGGGTGTGTTTCAATTGTTGTTATATTGTTACCTCTCGTATTAACACGGTATATGTACGTGGTATACGTACATCATACGTACCACCACCACCAGACCACCACGTACATATTATGTATGTACGTATGCAAGACACTAATACACACAACATTCAACGGACTAACACACACAACTCCGCGTGCACATATATAACATATTGGTGGGATATTTCCTATCCTTTGTGGTTACGCTCGTTTCCCTAGTATAGACATAGTAATGTTCGCTCTCTTTGTTCTCTGATTGTTACCTACGAAAATAAAATTCTAAATAAGACAAGCAATAGTGTATTTACTAAATTCTTAATGAGTCTGTTCTTTTTTAAAGTGTATGTGAAGATTTAAAAAAAATTTGATGGATTCATTGTGCGATAAAGACAGCATCAAAGTGTTAAAATATTGAATTTTCTATTTTATTTTTTGAAATTATAGCCTTAGGGTAAAAGCCCCGATTGTGGAACACTATTTTTAGGTATTTCATCAAACTTGCTTATAAAAATTAATAAATGAATTAAACACCCATTTTTTTTTCTTAATAAGCATGAAACCAAGTTTTTTTAATCCAATGAATATGTTTTTAAGAAAATATAACCCAAGAATTTTGATTTATTAATGTTTTGTTTTATAATTTGTTGACATGTATAAAAAAACTGGCAGAATATATTAACCCCCTTTAAAAAATCAGCATAGGCACCTAAAAAAAACACGTATTTAATATACATGGCATACAGTCCCATCTTTTGACATATATTGATATGACGAGTTGCGACATCTTTTGATGTATCTATGTAAGTATTTATTGATGGTTTTCTAGAAAACTGACACAAGTAAAAAAAAGTGATTTTGCAGGAAATCATTTTTAAAATTACTGGAATAGATTATTAAGATTTTTTCATCATCAAACTGACATGCAAAATGGCGCCCATGTGTGTCATAACATAAATAGTGTCCAACATAAATTGCTAGCAGTGCCACAAAGCGTTCGGTCTGTGAAGTACGTTTAAAAAATTAATATAGGTATCGTAGTACTTACAGTATACGATTTTCGCCACCTAGTGTCATCTAGGATGTTTTAAAAAACATCGTGTACTTTCTAACTTATCTATCTATCATTGTTAATTTTTAATTAGTTATGTTATAAGTCGTTTCAAATCTAATATGTCTGACGTTTTTATTTAATAATAAAAATTTCGAAGTTTTAATTCAATATTAATTATTTTTCAATTGATTTTACGTTCTGAAATAAAGAAAATATTAAAGTGAAAAACCAGTTAGTTAAGTGTTTTAGGCCCAAAAATAAATTAAAAATGTTCATAAAAATAGGTAAATAATAGGTCATTCTCAAAATGGAATACATACCCTAAAACTTCGAACTCATTTAAAAACACTTCTACTAATAATATTTAACCCGTATAAAAAGATAATTTAGCTATCCTAGTCTCTTAAATGGACTAATAAAAATTATTTGTATACTTTTATTATGCTAATAACTTTAAAAATTCGGTGAAAAATGTTACAATTTATAACTCATATGTTTTGAATAATGATCATCCACCATTATAAAAATTCACGAATTCAACAAAAATTGTTCGATATATATATATGTATTTCTTAAATTAAGTGAGGAAACATTAAATGCGAGGTGAATTTAATTGAAAAATAATCATTCTATTAATAATAATTTTTGTTACCAGAGGTTTCTTTCAGAAATAACTTCATTAAGATATAAATGTCAAAACTGTTTTTCTATTGGATCGCGTTCCACAAACGGGGCTTTTACCCTAATAACAAACATTTTTACCGATCGCGACGTGGGTGACCGACTCAACAACCCCTGACCGAGTCAAGACCATCTTACGGTAGGTACTAAAAGCCACCACCACTTTAAGATTTTAAATATTTTTTAAATGGAATACCATAAAGTAACGCTCAAATCTATTAAATATATTAGAAGCCGAATTTATATTTTTCCAGGTCATAATATTAAGTATTTATTGGGAGAAAGTTAAGTAAACGTACGTTTTCTCGATATTTTTTTACAAAAAGATGGGAAAGTTAATACTCAATTGGCTTAAAGTAAAGCTTAAAATATAGATTATAATATATCTCGACAAATTTTTTTTAGATAAGTATTTCAAAATGGTGGCGCTACAGTTGCTGGGATTTGGAAACTGGGTTTTGTGTCGTGCAGCCTACAAATCTCAAATCTCAATTAAAATCAAATACCCCTGTCGCAGCATCTGCATAACATAGCGAATTTCCAAATTTTGGAGACTGGCGGATCTCATCTAAGAACTGTACCTATTTAAAATAGTTTAGCTTTCTAAGAGTAAAAGATTTTTTAAAATCGGCTGGGTAATTAGTTATGATATTTTTGGGACCCAAGAACCCGAACGGACTTTGTGCAGCATAGTTGTATCCATCTAAAATAATTTAGTTCTCTAACAGTGAAAAAATTTTCAAAATCGGTCGGTTAGTTTATTTTTTACAATAATGGGAACAGTAAACCCTGGCGGAAATCATACAACATAACCTTTATTCATCTAAAATAATTTTAGTAAAAAGTTTATCCTAACAGTAAAAAACGGGTCCTAGGGATCTCATATAACTTATGGTAGTCCGTAAGGTTCTTGTGGACATCATTTAATTACTTAATGAATTCAAATACTTTAACTTACTAACGGTGAAAAAATTTTCAAAATTTTCGACATTCGCTAAAAAAATCATTGAAAAATATTTGATATGTTTCGATCAATTAATGGTCAACATCAGCAAATAAAAGTTACTCAAATCGAAGGCAAGAATGAGTTATTTGTCCGTCGAAATTAAAATACAAATTCTGAAAACGAGCAAAGAAATATTGAAAAAACTAGATCGGCAAAACATTCTGACAAATAACACTACCCAACTAATACTCGCCAATTTGAATGAAACTTAACATACTTATTAAACAGCGAAAAATATTAAATACGTGTTTTTTTTATTTCGGCTAAATACGCTTTTTTGGGGTAGAAAACACCATTCAACCTCTGTAGATGAAAACAGTTATAGCTAAATATTTTTGAAACGACATATTTTCTGAAAAAAGGGCTGAGTACCAAATTTGTAGAATTTAAAGCGATGCACTTGATAGTGACCCTGAAATCGATTTTCAAGGTCAGTTGAAAATGATTAGCCATTGCCGAACTTTGACCATATCCTGTACCTATAAGCAGTAATTTCATGTATTGACTCAATCTATCTTCAAAATTGATTTGTTGCGTTATTTTTCTAAAATAAAAAAAATAAAAACCTGACGAAATGGAAAAATAGGCGCAAATTTATAGAAAAAATTAGAAGAAAACATTTTTGTAAGTAATTTTAGAAGTAAAGTTAAGAAAAGATTTAATATCACTCCAATTGTAAGTTAAACATTAACTTTATGTTATATTAGAAATTTTCAAAATTTTTTAAAATTTTTATTGCTACTCTATAGTTATCATATTAGGAATTCAATTGAACATATGATTAACTATTATTTTTCCTATTGCGATTGAGCAAGTATTTTTCAAAATTACTTCTTGATCACTTATTTTCTATCTTGCATGTGAAATTCGTTCGAATATACTTTGAACCATTTAGGGATGAAAAGTAAACTACTCCTTTTGAAAAATATTAAATGATTTTCAAATGACTTTGGAAATTGACCCCAAGGTCAACTTCAAAGTCATCATCAAGTGCATCACTTTGAACTCTATAACTTTGGTCCTAAGCACTTTTTTTCAGAAAATATATCGTACCATAATCCACTTCTATGTTGATTCCTGGTCTCTTTTCCTGCGTTTCTAATATTTATGTCAATAAAAAAATGTGCTACCGTGGACAAGGATGAATAGGGACGCATTCAGACTTCACACCGTATTTTTTTGTATTTATTTTATGAGTACCTAATCTTTAATATATTAAAAATTTACGCGAAGATGGTCACTTTATCACAGTATCCAAAAAAATTTAAAAATATCGGTGGTTTTTGAAAAATTAACAAAAATCGTATAATTTCTTTTCTATGAAAAATTGAGGTCAAAAGAGACGAGAAAAGAGTAAATGGGGACAACCCGTAGGGTCGACCAAAATTGAAATTCTAATATAAAATAATTTCGAACTTTTTGTATTTATACATTCAAAAAAGAAATAATAGGTACTTGATGATTTTCTGTAAAAATAAACGTAGAATCTAAAATAAAGTTTATATACCCCTGTCGTTTACCCCTAAGTTTATATTCCTCCTATTCTTATTTTAGTTCAAAAAATAATTTTTCAAAAGACTACAAGACATAATAATTAATAACAGTGAGATTCTGCGTCCGTTTTTCAGACTTTTGTCTAATACAGACGCCACCTAGAATTTTTTTTATCTACAAAAACATCAGTCTACAGAATTCAATTTATTAGTCAGGAAAATAATTCAAATATGTATCACTAACAATAAATGTCTTAAATGAGTTTAAAAAATCAAAATGATACTGTTTATTAAATTGCGTAAGATCTGACACCGACTATTTAAAAGTAGTCAAGTGAGAGTAAGCTAGTAAATGCAAGAACAGATATGATGAATTTATAAGGATTTTCTTGTACTACAAAATTTTAAAAATATGGGAACGCGTACTTTTTTTTCGTTAATTGTGTTTTATTTTTTTGCACAAAATTTTAAAAATACTTTATTTTCTTAAGAAAGGGAGGCAACTTTAGTCACAGATATACCTATGAAAAGTTTTTGGTAATCCGGGAAAAACGAAAACACTTTTTAAAATTTTTTTATTGTTAAATCGAAATGTTCTTTTAAAGAGGGTTAAAATTACCATATTTTACATTAAAATTTTGACACAATCACTCCCTAACTAACTAGCCTTACTTAATATTAGAAAATTGAGAAAAAACACGTCAATTAGATTTTTTTTACACAGATTTTATTTGTTATATAATTCAAAAGGATATTTTAAAAATGTGTATGAATGGCTTTCATTAAATAAATTTCAATATATTTTCCATTTATTTTAACAGTGGAATGTCCTTATTAGTGGCTATACTTTCGGCTTGGAGCGAATTAGACGAAGATTTTCTTCTAAAACCAAATTTAATAATTAATTAAAGAAATAAAAAAAAATTTGTGGATTTCCTACCGTTCAAATATAATCTTTATTGTATGTAAAAATGTTATTACATTTTTTCAAAAAACTGTAAGTAAATTGTAAAATTTTCTTTACAAATATGTTAAAATAGAGAAATGTTTCCTTTTTAATTTATTTTTAACTCTTTTTAAATGATTCACTTTAAAATTTTTTAAAATTTCTTAATCGAAATTTCATAAAAGAATGTGTCAAAATTTAAAAAAATTTTTCTTTGTTAAAAAAAAAAATTGAATGTGCAAAATTATTTAATATTAGAATACTCTGATTATACAATTCTAATCATAACTGTATTGTCAATTGGATAGAAAATTACGTAAAAATATTATTGTTTGAATATGATTTAACGTAATTTTTATACGATTGAAGCAAACTCTTATTAATTTTAGGAAGGTGTAAATATAATCTAAATTCTGATCATATCACATAACAGATATCGTCGGGAGTTTTTTTGTCAAAAAAAATGGAACAGAGATACATTATAAAAACATTTAACTGACAGAGAAATAGAATATAGCCAAATCGTTAAATTGGATTAAAAAAATCATGACACGCTACTTATAAAGCGGTTTTTTTCGAATTTAGCTCGCAAAAAATGAGACAAAAAAAAAAGAATGCGAGTGCGAGTGAAATGGAGAACGACATATTGCCTAGTTTTTCTCGAAAAGTAAGTAATTTAGAGCTACGGTATAAAAACATTTTTTATGCATTTTACCTTTTACTATGGCTTGGTGTAAAAAAAAATTTGAAAAATTGCTTAATTCTGGCAAAAAACTCATTTTGTTGACAAAAAACGCCCGGAAAACCTACTTCTGGGCATCCGACGTGTCTGGCTAACGAACTCATCCAACGATTTGGAAAATCGAATTCGCACACAAAATTTCATAAGCATTAAACGTTTCGTTCGAGAGTTATCGCGCGGATATATATATATATATATATATATATATATATATATATATATATATATATATATATATATAAATTTTAGTGAATATCATTTTCGTATTCTAGGGACCTCAAAACATATTTCTGATATGGTCCCGGGCTTAGGTCGCACCATGACACCTGGCGTAAAAGCTGAATTTCCAGTTTTGGAAATTCGCTAAAAGTAAAATGTTTATCGTTAAAATACATAAATACGCTTTACATGACGAAGAGAAAAAAGATTAAATTTTCAGGACCATCTTTAAAAAAATCACTTTCTTATAAATACATCTTCGGTAAAAACAGTGTTTATAATTTATTAATTTTTAATTTAATTTAAAAAATGACTAAAACTAACAAGTCATACAGTAGCCAATATGTTAAAGAATATTTTTTTGAAGTTTCATGCAAATCGGTTAAAAATTCACTAAGTTACATTGCATGGCGCGCGAAAAAACATGCTCTGAGAAAATCGCGTTTAAAATCGTTTACCTGCGCTAGGTAACATTTTGAGCACTACACTTACATGCAGGTACTACAGAAACATCTAATTTTCGAATTAATTGTCAGATATAAAAATTTTGGAGCATATTCTATAAATCCTAAGCAAAAAAAGAAAAATTTATAAAAAAATTTCATTTTATTTAACGTTTTCTAACAAGTAAAGGTCCCGAGGCCGGACCTATCGATTTCGATGAAACTTAAATATATTGTAGAACATTATAAACTAAGGGACACGTATTTTTTTTTATCTGCGGAAAAACGGTTTGAAGGGATGAAATCGCCCTCCAAAAATTGGGGTAAAAATTTAATTTTTCAAATATCTCGAAAACAGTAAGAGATAGAGCAAAAGTTTAAATTGGCGATCTTGCTCTTTTTTAAAGAGCTATCTACTGATATGCAATTTATTGATAGATGTGAGCGTTACTTTGTGGTATTCCATATTTGTAAATAATAAGCAAATATTTTACTTCGCAAAAATACCACTTTTATTTTGAAACTGTGACAATATTGTTTCGAACCGTTAGTTCATTTTCAAACAGAATAAAATTTATATTCAATACATGCGCTTATATACTAATTTTTATCTACCTATACTTATGAAGGGGAGTGGTATATGGTGTGGAAGTAGAAGGGGCGGGGGTAGTGGGAGAATCCGAAAAACAAGAAAAAACAAGATTACATTAAATGTGACAAATGTGAGCAAACACGTGACAAAAGATTGAAATTGACAAACAAACAATATTACAGAAAATACAATTTTAAAAGTTTAATTAAATTGTAATTTTGAAAATAAAGTTGAACTGTAGATATCGGTGTAGTCATTTAAAAGGTGATCGGAGTTATGTTTATTTATTTCTATTGCTTCTAGGATTGTTAACTTCTGTCCTTTGTTTACCTCGTGTAGCACGGTAATTTCCCGTTCTGGTGTGTGTCCGGTGTCAATTAAATGCCTCGCAAAACAGAGTCGGATTTCTTATTCCTATAGGATCTGAAATGCTCTGCTCTCCGGGTTTCAAGGTTTTCAACTGGCAGAAACTTTGTGGGTAAAATAATGTCACAATAAGTGGTTCTGAAGTTGGACTATCATATGTAAGGTCTTTATTAGGTTTGTTTTTTAATGGATATTATAGTTTTCCTTACCGAAAATTATCGATACCGAAAATTACATAACCTAACCTAAAATAACGAAACCTAATAAAAACCTTACATACGATAGTCTAACTTCAGAATCATCTATTGTGACATTATTACCCCCTGTCAGTGTGTTAATTGCAAAAATTAGTGTATGTAAACTAGTATGTAATTTAAGAGGGTGACCCATCCCCTCCCCAATGTTGCTCAAACTCAATTTTGAATTCGAGAATTTCATTTTAGTCCAACTTCAGAACCACTTATTGTGACATTATTTTACCCACTATCAGTGTGTTAATAGCAAAAATTAGTGTATATAAACTAATATGTAATTTAAGAGGGTGACTCACCCCCTCTCCAATGTTGCTCAAACTCAATTTTGAATTCGAGAATTTCATTTCTACGTTATTCTAATTGTCTTAAACTATTTTTCATGAAGAAGAACTTCTTGAAATACCCAAATAGTACGATTACTCGACATAGTCACCCTCTAGTTAACTACCCCTAGACTTAATATTAGGATATTGAGCAAAAACAGGTCAATTAGATTTTTTGACGTAGATTTCAAATCTGTAAACAAAATTTTTATATTGTTTATTTTTCACCCCCTTTTTGCAAAATTAACCCCCAAATTTTAACCCCCAACCACCCCTGTTGATGTAATTTGAACAAATTGCATATCAATAGATAGCTCTTTAAAAAAGAGTAATATCGCCAAACTTTTACTCTATCTCTTACTGTTTTCGAGATATATGAAAAATTAAATTTTTACCCCAATTTTTGGAGGGCGATTTCACCCCTTCAAATCGTTTTTCCGCAGATAAAAAAAATACGTGTCCCTTAGTTTTTAGTGTTCTACAACATATTTAAGTTTCATCAAAATCGATAGGTCCGGCCTCGGGACCTTTACTTGTAAGTAAGTAGATAACTTACATTAATTTTTGTTTAATTTTGTAAAAAAATATTTAGTATTTAAGTAATACAACTTTTGTATTCGTTGCAAATTCAGAAAATGTTCGTCTACAATATATTTGCCGGATACAAAGTCCGATACGTTCTTTGATAATATCGTCATAATTAGTGTCGTCATAGTCAGTGGCGCGGGGCCTTCGAAAGCGCGGGACCTTGTGCGGCGCACCGTTTGCACCTGCCTCTGGCCGGCCCTGCATGTTTTGCCTCAGTTTTCTATTTGTGTATTAAAAATGATAAGAAAACATTACCTGATGATTTTAATTAATTTACTAACTGGTACAACTAGTTCCTTTCCTTTTGACCAATAAACACAGATGGTAGTTAACATACATAGGTATTAGGCTAAGGTCACATTGAAA
This sequence comes from Brachynemurus nebulosus, assembly GCA_035578155.1. Taxonomy (NCBI): domain Eukaryota; kingdom Metazoa; phylum Arthropoda; class Insecta; order Neuroptera; family Myrmeleontidae; genus Brachynemurus; species Brachynemurus nebulosus. Next base: position 10,717,674 of record JAPWDM010000016.1, read on the forward strand.
GCGGGTACGTACGACTTAATTTGTCTGATATAGTCGTGAGACTATTGTCGCCAGATAAAGTGGTCACACTATTAGCGTATACTTACGTAATTTTATTTTAAAAATGAATCTGTTAAGAGATTATTTGTTTCTCGATAATAATATAATTAATTATTATTTGATGAAAAATGCGAATTGAAATTTTTGAGTTTATGAATTATACAATAGAAGATCTACTGGTGGTGAATTTAGGAAATTATTTCCACATTTGAAAATAGACAAAAACAAGTTTTTTCAATATTTTCGTATGAATGAAGGAAGATTTAATGCTTTCGCAATCTATAACCAAAATTTTCTACAAATTTCTCTGTTATACACGGAGAGAAAATTCCTATAAAAATTACTGTGCTCAGCACTACAATCGACGTGTAAAAGGCGAACATATTAAATTCTGTAAGGTAAAAATATAAAGATTATAATTAATCATAAAAAATTTAAAGGATGGAATGTTCTTTTCGTTATATTATCTCTGTAAAATTTGTAAAACAGCACAGTAAAAAGTTCCATTACCGACAAAAAAATAATTTTTAATTGTGTTTATTAAAAAAATTACCATGCTAACATGCTAATAATAGAAAGAAAAAAAACAGAAAGAAGGTTGGTTGTGTTGGGAACGCTGTAATGAAATGTACCTCACTCAGCGAGTTAGGCGAGTTACATGCGAACCATAGGTGTGGACTGTGGAAGAAACTTTGTCAGACAGTTCGCACCAAGCATCTTGATTTATCACTGTGTTACAAGCAGCTAGCACAGCTAGTAGTCAGTTGCTTTTACACTCGCTTAGGATGATGTCATCGTTTAATTCATCTTTTTGTTATTTACCTATCTTTAGTATATATATTAGAATATATTGTTGGCAATCATTTTTGTATACATGTTTTTACAGGTACAGTGCAACCAATATAAGGTCGCGAGTCAGATGCGCAAATGAAAGAGTACGATAACAAGAATTAAACTATAATATACATGCATAAGAGTGTGATAAAAGTTGTGTTCGCACCACATTAAATTTTACCATGCTAGCACATATTTTTTATTTTGGTCGTCGATCGCGCACGGATTATAGGGGAGCATGGTAATTTTTCTGAAATTTTCTCTACAAAAATTATAGGATTTTTCTCTGCGTGTAGTACCTACTCTTTTTTTTTGCTCCCTTTCAAATACGAGAATTATTCATTTTTCTATATCCATTTAAATGTATCCTTAATTTATCAAATAATAAGTTTTATAAAATTGTAATTTGGTTCTACAAAAATTGTAACAAATGAAAATATCCGTTATAGCCCGTCCACATTACACAAACTTTTGTTTGTATAAACTTTTACACAAACAAAAGTTGGTACAAATAACACGTCCACATTACACAAACTTTTGTTTGAGTGAATTTTTGCACAAACTTTTGTTTGAGCAAACTTTTGTAGAGAATATTGGTAAAGTTTGACCATATATAAATGGGATGACTTCTCAAGTACAGCAATAATTATTAGTATTGTGCGCTGTAGGTTGTCTACTTATCTAGGTTAGTGTTAAAAGAAACCGCCACTCATAAAACAGGTAATATATTTAAGCACAATTGGAGTGAGCATAGGGTGATATTTGGTACAAGTAATAAAATAACTAACTTTTTAAAAGTTTATAATCACTCTCAAAAAGTCATCCCAAATATCGATGGTTAAAGTATACAATACACTAGATACAAGTAGGTACACATTATTTTTTTGAAGCAAGTCGCCTTTTATAACCTACAAAGTGTCGGTGGTAATAAATATTTTTAATTTATTGCTAATAAATATTTATTATATGGTACATAGGTATTCAGTTTCAATGTCTTTCGGAGACCATTACCCTAGACTGGAATGACTCGAGAAAGGCGGGTGAATAGGAACACAAGGAAAAATGTTCTCATGAGCTTGGTTTAAAAACACTAAACATAAATCGAAATAGATATCTTTCTTAAAATATAGTAGAATAATTATTTTTTTGGGTAACAACAATAACTAAGGTTGAAGTTGAATAAAAAATTAAAAAATCAATTTAAATTGACGTCTTCAACACAGTGTTACTTTTTGTTTTTAAAACTTTGTCTAAAAACTATTTATTTTGGTAGTGTAATGAAAGAATTCTTGCTTAATCGAAATTTTAGTTATTTTGAAACATAATATCTGAAAACTTTTAATTGTTTTTATTTTTTTAAGAGGAAATAATGAGGATGTGACATTGAGCTTAAGTTGGAGGTTAATAGATGCCGAAAAGGAGTGAATAGCGACAGTATCTGGGTTAATAGGAACGCTATATCAGGTATAAAGAGATGAATGTGGGGTGATTAGGGTCGGATGAAGGATATATTGGAACATAGAATAGAGCACTTTCAAAATTTTCAAGTCAACCGATATTTTTATAAAAACATTCAGCATGACTTACTTCTATACTTTATAAATTTTATTTTAGATTTATTGTCAATTTCTACACAAAATCGTGAAGTATTATTTCTTTTTTGGATGTATAAATACAAAAAAATTCGAAATTACGTTATATTTCTGTTTCAATTTTGGTCGGCCCTACGGATCGTCCCCATTCACCCTGTTATCGTCTCTTTTGACCCCTATTTACCATAGAGAAGAAATTACATTATTTTTGTAATCTTTTTAAAAACCAGGGACATTTTCCAAAATTTTTGATTAATGTAATAAAGTGACCATTCTCGCGTAAATTTTTAGTATATTAAATTAATGTTCTTTAATATATTAATTAATATAATATTAAAGAATACGTACTCATAAAATAAATATAAAAAAATACAGTGTAAAGCCTGAATTCGTGCCTACTCAGTCATTTTTACGGTAGTTGTCAATCTCACACGTTCATACCAACTTTTTGATGCGAGATACAAAAATCCACAAACACTGGTACAAACTTCAAACATCACGTTCATACGTATCGTTTGCCCAAACTTATGTTTGTGCAAACAATTTATTCAAACAAAAGTTTATGTGATTTTACAAAATGTTTGCGCAAACTTCACGTCCACACGTACCATTTGCACTAACTTTTGTTTGTGTAAAAGTTTGTACAAACAAAAGTTGGTGTAGTGTGGACGGGCTATTAGAATTCAAATAATATTCATAAATTGTATTACTTTTACTTAAGTTGCCTATCTTCTTTATCTTCTACACGTACGAGTAGTGCGAAAAAAACAAACTTTTTTGTTTCAATTTTTAACACTTGACGACTACGTAGGTGCGCGCAAGAATAACTGGTATCTAGTGTGACCATCTTCGTTCATTTGTATTATTTGTTTCAATTTGACGTGTACGTACAAGTACGCGCGAGTGATTTGTCGTACTTACCGCTTTCAATGTGACCCTAGCCTTAAGGTTCGTTAATAACTACAAACACTGAACGTTACAGACACATGCGTATCATGGCAAACACGGTATTTTCAAAAGTATTCTATACATAGACAACTATACAAGTGCGTCGAAATAGGTTGCAAATGTGTAGAAAATGGGTATGTGATCTCTAATCAATTTTTTCACGATCCCACAAATATTATTTGCGATCCCTGTGGGGGGGGGGCAACCCCCACATTTAAAATCACTGCATAGACAATGTCTGTCGTGTTTGTAGATATGAACGAACCTTTACTGTTATACGAGTATGTGATGTTTTAAATTATAACGGACTTTTGAACTATTTAACAATATGACTAAATGCGGTTGGTTATTCGTTACAAGTCAACGACATAATTTATGTATATGTATCTGTATGTATTATATGAATCTCCTGTATTTTCCTAATCCTGATAATAAATATAGAACCTAAATTTATTTTTCTGATAAAATACATGTAATTAAATTATGTTTATATGTATATGATAAATTACTGAAGATTGTATAATATATAGTTAGGCCGAATTTTTTGAGAGTTACCATTTTTATTACAACCAAACCGTTGATTTAATCGAAAAATTGTTCAAATAAGAATTGTAGATATCGATGGGGGCAACCGATTGCTATAGTCAGGGCTCGATGATACTGGCACACCATCCAAAAAGTTGAACATTGAAAAAATTTTGTCTAATAGGTCACAAATTGGTCATAATAGGTCACTTAGTCCCACTAATTGGTCAGCAATAGAAAATTCTTAAATTTTAAAAAATTTGTAAAAATTTCAAGGTGACTTAAAAATTTTGGCGCATCATCTAAAGAAAAAAACAAAAATAATAAGAGCAATCGATAGGATTTTAAACCATGATAATTGGTCAGTTAAAATAAAATACCCCTGTCGCAGCATCCTGCATAACATAGCGAATTTCCATTTACAAAAGTACGTTTTTCTCGGAAACTAGTTGATATAGAGTAATTGTAAATAAAAAAAACCTTTTTTATGTGATTTTTCCGCCTCATTTCGCCAAATTTTTTTTACGAAAAATGTCCAAAACCCCGTAAACGTTTTCACGAAATTTCTTAAAAATAAGATGTCTCGTTCTTGAGTTATCGTGCGGACACATTTATATATATGTTTACTAAGTGTCCGCACGATAACTCAAGAACGAAACATCTTATTTTTAAGAAATTTCGTGAAAACGTTTACGGGGTTTTGGACATTTTTCGTGAAAAAAATTTGGCGGAATGAGGCGGAAAAATCACATAAAGAAGGTTTTTTTTATTTACAATTACTCTATATCAACTAGTTTCCGAGAAAAACGTACTTTTGTAAATGGAAATTCGCTATGTTATGCAGGATGCTGCGACAGGGGTATTTTATGTAATTTTTTCTTCTCTTTTAAATGGTGTAAAAAAATTTCGCAAAAATTTTTGAATAAGTGGAAATTTTGGCAAAAAACTAATTTTTTGCTAGAACAAAAACCATGTTCCTGGCATCCGACGTGTCTGGCTGACGAACTCATCCAAGGGTTTGGGACTTCCAATGTTCTCACCAAGTTTCGTAAAAATTGGATACTTCGTTCGAGAGTTATCGTGCGGACATATATATATATATATATATATATATATATATATATATATATATATATATATATATATATATATATATATATATATATATATATATACAGGGTGTAAAGTAAATAAGTTTCATAATTTGCAGGAAAGGTCTCAGTCTACTAATTAAGTATTGCTAGTTAAATTTTACGGATCAAGTTTCATTTCAGAAATTTTTGATTGTCAAAAACGTGTTAAAAAATGGCCCCTAGAAAAAAAACTTAATCAGGCTCTGATTACTTATCATTTTTTTCCTTTGCTTTTTTGAATGTAAATTTTTTTGTCAACAAAATATTTTTACCTGCTTGTTTACGAAATCTTTTGAAAATACTTATACAGTAGTGTCCATAAAAATTTGAACATAATTTTTAATGAGACAATTTACGCCATATATCAAATAGATCGATTTCGTCAAATCTCATTAAATTATTTGGAAATTTAACAAAGTTCTCTAGATATTTATTTTCTCCAATACCAATAATACGAGCCCTTACCGAAAAAAAAATTGACCACCCCAATTTTGAGAAAAACGATTTCAAAGTTTTGTAATTTTAACACGGGTTCTTATGGGAAAATTCTATTTTTTTAGAATAAAATGAAAACGTGTCAAAGGAATTTGATAAAAATTGAATATGTTATTTAATACAAAGTTACAAACCATATTTAATAAGAAATAAAAATTATTGACCACGCCGATTTTGAAATATAATTTAAAAACATCATTTTACTACGTTTTTACAACGTTTTTTCAACAATTCTTTTAAATTGCTACAACATAAGCGCGTGGAAATACAAAAAAACAAGTGGTATACAAATATAATAACTGAAGAATATCAATACATTATTTAATTTTTGATAAAATAAAAATTTTTTGCTGAGATAAACTTTTGTACCTGACTATCTCAGAGCAAGTACGTTAAGTTGAAGTATTTATGAATTATGACACAACAATTAAATTTTAAAACATTTCTAAAATATACAATTGGTTTGTTATTCACGCACATACACATATGTACTTTTAATTTTAATACTTTGATTTAAAGAAATTATAAATCGCTAATTTATTTTCACACAGTTATGCAACAGTTTAAAACAGCTTAGACCAGTACCTGTATTGTTAAAAAAATAAGGAAGAATGTACTGTTTTATTATTGATAGGAAGATAATAAAATAATACGAATACGAATACCAATCGCCAATCGGCAATCGGCAATCATACACATACAACTAAAAATACATATAATCATACTTTTATGTTATATTATAAAATAAATAGGTTACTAGTGTTTCCAAAACACATAAATATATCCAGTTTGACAGGTCATAAATATATTATGTTTATGGCTTTTTAAAAAATAATTTTCAAAGATTAGGGTTCCGAAGAATTCTGGAAGGTCTTATAATTTTTTGATTGTAACATTTTCATAAATTTCACGCCTTTGGATATATGAACACGAAATTTTGCAAATATAATACATGCATCTCAATTAACCGTCAGTAAAACAATTTCTTTCTTAATTTCTTATGGTACCTATCTTCCGTATTTAAAGCTGGGCATAAACAATTTTAGTACACTCAGTAAGTGAAATTTTACGTCAAAGTATATTCTGATATTAGATAACGTTTCCAAAAATTCAAATCAAAATTATTAAGAGAAATGCTGAAAAATTTTTTTCGTAAATTCCTTCAAAAATAATTATATGTATACTGTTTGCAGCATATCATTAGAAAAATCTTTTAAAATTAAGTTAAGGTTCTTTTAACAACTTTTTATACCTCGTTTCAGAAATATTGTATTTCAAAGTCCATGTGGTTTGTAAGGAATCCAATTACCACTTAATTGACCCTTAAGTAACACAAGTACAAATATATTAATTTATTTTCACAGTAAACCGTAAAAAAATATGCGATGCGATGTATTTTATCCCCAAAAATACAAAAACGCAAATAACTCAGGAACTCGGCTTAATGTGTGTTAAATACGCACTTGGCCAACTCCTTGATTATCGATGGTTGATGTGATGTGATGATATCATGATGGTCTGTGAATCCCCAAGTACATATGTATGTATGTGTGTAATTGTTTATTTAAAAAAAAATGTTTTGACGATTTTGACACACTGGGAACTGAAAAGGAATATGTATTTATCAATTTGAATGAATCAATAGATAAGGTAAATGATCCAAAATCAGACAGTGTCTTGAAATCAAACGTTTAAATCAAACGTCTTGAAATATACAACAAAACAGTACTGATTTTTATATTAGCAGAAATTGGAAAAGTACATTATTAACTAATATGTACGTGTAATAAATAAAGCAATTTTTCAATAAATTATACTTAACCCTTAACCGGTAAGGTGAATTTTTATAATAATCACGGTAAAGTGATGTCTGAGAGACATCAACAGATTAACATACCGCGGGCTGGTAACATAGATAGCCAAAAACTGAAGACCACTCCCCTTACGCCATCAGGGTAAAATTTGCCCTAAACAATAAAAGAATACACAAACGTTCAGTTAACAAAAAAGAATATTTTTGTATACGACTCACAGACATCACCTTACCGGTTAAAGGTTAAATGCATCTTTATCAATTTTTTTTTCTTTTTTGTTTGAGCTAAAGCGTTTATAGTCAAAATTATGGACACTGTTGAATTTAAAAACACGAAAATAAGTTCACAAAGGTATTGAATTTAGAGGTAAGTCTTATGGTAGATGTCGAAATTATGTGTCATTTCAGTAGTACAAAAATTCTTATTTTTTGTATTTTATCTTTCTATTTTTCTTAAGTGATAATTTATCTAAAGTAAAAATTTTGGTCTGGTTGTTGACAAAAGACTTTGAGCCTTTCCAACGAATTTTAAATTATTCTAGGAAAATATGTTTAGTTCTTCCTTAAAGTGTCGGAATTTGGGACATTTACCTTACTGTATATTTGCTTACATACATAATTATGTATGTTTATAGTATCTCTTATTAAATGTATTTTAATTTATTATTATTATTGTTACTCTTATTTTGATGTCTGTCGCAGGTACATAAATTATTATTTAAATGTGTTTTGTTTCAGCTTGTTGGTATAATAGAACAAATTTGGTAAAATAATTTTACAATAATGATAATTAATGCCGAAGTTTGGAATTCTCTGTTACAGTTTTCCGCTAAAGTTACTCACTTATGAATAAAAATTCACTTTTTAATCTGTGTTGTGTACCAACAATATTAACAACAATGTTTTATGACAGTTAAAGGAAAGTTTTTATTTTGGTTTGTTTAAAAATTCAAGTGTAATTTTTAATTAAATTAATACTTGTAATTAAAGTAATGCAACTAAATATTTGTAATTAAAGAAATGCAACAATACCACAGTTACGGTTCTTGCAATATTCATAACGTCCTGTGAAATAAAAACCCACAAAAATATTTCAAACATATTTTAACCAAAATTTATGAAAAACAGTGTTCGGTTTTTTTTTTACTATACAGTACCTAATCAATTCAAAAGTCGGTAGGTGTTTACATATTGTCGTTTACAAATTATTTTTATTTTTAAAAAATTTTTATTATACAGGGTGCGAATAATTTTAATTTGGTCAGAGGCGTATTCAGAGAAATTCATATTAAACGATGAGCTGGCTGGGATGCGATTTTCTCAGATAGCGAATTCCGAAAAAATTTTTATGTCTTCGGCAATTTTACACCGAGATAAACCATCTCTCAAAAGGATGAAACTTATTTACTTTACACCCTGTATATATATATATATATATATATATATATATATATATATATATATATATATATATATATATATAATATAAATATATATATAAATTTGAGTGAATATTATTTTCGGTTCCTAGGGACCTCAAAACAAATTTCTGCCATGGTCCCGGGTTTATGTCGCGTCATGACAATGGCTGTAATAGCTGAATTCCGTTCTTGGACGACTTTCAAGTTTTCAAAAATTTTTGAGTAAGTGGAAATTTTGGCAAAAAACTAATTTTTTTCAAGAACAAAACCAGTGTTCCTGGCATGCGATGTGTCTGGCTGACAAACTCATCCAAGGGTTTGGGACTTCCAATGTTTTCACCAAGTTTCGTAAAAATTGGATACTTCGTTCGAGAGTTATCGCGCGGACACATTATATATATATATATATATATATATATATATATATATATATATATATATATATATATATATATGTATATATATATATATATATGTATATATTAGGTCAGCGTCAAAGATAGCATGGTGTTTGTTATTTTTTATGACGCAAATGCCTTATTTAAGCCACCAGTGGCGGTTTATAAGATTTTTTTTAATAATTAGCACCTACCTTATTATATTGCGTAACTGAAATACAGCTAAGTGGTGAATTTCGTTCACACTAGGTACTATGATAGCAAGATGTAATAGATAATAAGTACATACATAGGAACTCCAATATAACGTAGTTTTTAGAGACCAGTCAAAATATTAAAAAACCGACTTCACTATTGGTTAGCAATTGAAAAATAGACCAAACAGTGGAATTTAATAATAGATTTAGAATATTCTATTCGGAAACTAGGAAAGATATCGGAAAACTAACTTTACTATAGGATTTGTCATTAAAGAAATGGTTGAATAGCGGAATTTGACAAAAGTTCTAGATCGTTCTATTCGGAACTTAGAACAGATATCAAAAAATAAACTTTACCACTAGATAGGCCATCAAAGAAAATGCTAAATAACGGAATTTGAGAAATGTTCTCGAATATTCTATTCGGAAATTAACAAAAATATTGAGAGACCGACTTCATCAGTAGATTGCTCCTTGGCGAAAAAGGTCAAATAGTGGTGCTATACAAAAGTTTTAGTTATAAATTTACGCGCCAAGGTATACAATTGCAAAAAAGTTATAATATTTACATTTTTCTTAAATAAAGTATTTTAACTCTTGTTAAATTCCGCAATTTGATCTTTTATTTAATAACTAGATGAGTGATAAAATCGTTTTTTTGATATTTTTGCTAATTCTCGAATAGAACATTCTAGAATATTGTTCAATTTTTGTTATTTAGGCTTTCGTTCGACGACAAATCCGATGGTGAAATCAGTTTTCCGATATTTTAAGAGTGCTCGAATAGAACATTGTTTAATTTTTGTTATTTAAGCTTTTATTTGATGACCAATTCGATAGTGAAGTCAGTTTCTTGATATCTTTGTTAGTTCTCGAATAGAACATTCTAGAATATTGCTAAATTTTTGTTATTTATGCTTTTATTCGAAGACCAATTTGATGGTGGAGTTAGTTTCCCGATATCTTTGCTAGTTTTCGAATAGAACATTCCAGAATATTGCTAAATTTTTGTTATTTATGCTATTATTCGAAGACCAATTCGATGGTGAAGTTAGTTTCCCGATATCTTTCCTAGTTCCCGAATAGAACATTCTAGAACATTGTTCAGTTTTTGTTATTTAAGCTTTTATTTGATCACCAATTCGATGGTGAAGCCAGTTTCCCGATATCTTTACTAGTTCTCGAATATAACATTCTAAAACATTGCTAATTTTTTGTTATTTATGCTTTTATTCGAAGTCCAATTCGATGGTGAAGTTAGTTTCTCGATATCTTTGCTAGATCCCGAATAGAACTTTCTAGAACTTTTGCTGAGTTCCGCTGTTTAGTCCCTTCTTTGGTAGACTATCAAATTGTGAAGTCAGTTTTTCGGAATCTTTGCTATTTTCCGAATAGAATATTCTGGAACTTTTATCAAAATTTGTTATCTGGTTTTTTTTACATAACCAATCAAATCGAGAAATCGATGTGTATATGCACACATATTTGTCTACGTATGCATATACGGGAAATAATATGTACGTGTATGTCTGTATATTGGTGTAAGTATCCGTTGGTGTTGACAAATTTACTGTAAAAGTTCACAGGAATCTGAATATTTTTGAACAAGTTCATAGGTTCATAGTTCATACATAGTTAAAATATGGGAACTTCTCAGACCCTCACATAAATTTGCTACGCCCCTGAATCTGTGAGAGGGGTATCCCACCACTCGCTACGTTATATTAGAGTTCCTATGTACTACTGGAAAAAAATCAGAAAAAAAATCCTTAAAACGCCAATGGATTGCCTCTCACACGAACACACACACACACACAATGAAATATTGTTTATGTTTTAATGCTATGATTTATGTACAACATGCTATGTTTGACGTTGCTAACTTCGACATCGTCTTGTATTTTCGGTTTCTAGGGACCTCAAAACAAATTTCTGCCATAGTCCCGGGCTCAGGTCATGCCCCCCGCGTCATGACAGTGGCTGTAATAGCTGAATTCCATTCTGGAAATTTTATCATATATTTATGTTAACTTTCAAAATAATCGCCTGTATATGTTAAAAATTTAAGACTTGTTTACATAAAAATCTTTGTTTACATTAAAAATTTTCTCACGTAAACTGTATATGTATATATACAACACACACAAACCGTACGCATAATGGTAGTACGGATAATGAAATGGTCCAGTACCCTTATACATGTATCACAATAAAATTATGTGATCGTATCAAAAAGGATATCGTATGCATATACATATATGTTATATACAAAATATCCATATTGTGTCAAATATGTAATTAGAGTGTGATTAAATTCACACTTTATGCGATAAAATGATCACATTCTAGACCTTTTTTATGTAATTTTTTCTTCTCTTTTAAATGATGTAAAAAAATTTCGCAAAAATTTTTGAAAAAGTGGAAATTTTGGCAAAAAACTAATTTTTTGCAAGAACAAAAACCATGTTCCTGGCATCCGACGTGTCTGGCTGAAGAACTCATCCAAGATTTTTCGACTTCCAACGTTCTCACCAAATTTCGTAAACCTAGGACATTTCGTTCGAGAGTTATCGTGCTGACACATATATATATATATATATATATATATATATATATATATATATATATATATATATATATATATATATATATATATATATATATATATATATATATAAATTTGAGTGAATATTATTTTCGGTTCCTAGGGACCTCAAAACAAATTTCTGCCATGGTCCCGGGTTCAGGTCGCGTCATGATAGTGGCTGTAATAGCTGAATTCCATTCTGGAAATTCGCTAAAATTGGTCGGGTCCCCAGAATTTTAAAAAAATTAAAAAAGGCTTTTTCCTACTGTGACGCATGCGCGAAATCTCTACTGGTAAATCTAGCTGTCAGCAAATTTAGTCGATACGTTAAATTTTTCAATAGGGTAAAGCCACCAGTATTCGATCAGCCGATAATTAGCATTAATTATATATATTAAGACATTTTGAAAATAATCAACAAACATTGATTATATTTATTGATTTTATTTCAAACTTTATTTTCTGGTCTTTTGGAAATTAATTTAAAAGTTCAATTAATTATCAGTTGTGTTTTATTATACACATTTTTAAGTACTATAAGATCTTTAATTAAGGAATATTGGAAATTTTGTCCACACAAATTTACCCTATTATATTTCTTGGAAAATAAACGTTATTTCCTTATGATCCATTGTTAAGGCTCCGCAATCTTAGCACCCGAAATGTGAGATTTCGAATGACCAAATAGATCATTCAAAAGGTCAGAAATAAAGGTCAACTGATTTGGTTAATTGGTCAGCCATAGAGAATTTTTTACTAAGGTTTAAAGTTCTTTCAAGGTCATTCAAAAAATTTTAGCATCTCATATGTGAAATTTCGAATGATCCATTAGATCATTTGAAAGATCAGAAATTGGTCGTAAAAAGTCAACCGATTTGATTAATTGGTCACGGATAGAAAATTTTTTATTAAGGGTTCCAGTTTTTCAAAATCATTCAAAAATATTGGCTGATCGAATACTGGCGGCTTTGTCTTATTGACAAATTCAACGTATCAACTAGATTTACTGACAGCTAGATTTATCAGTAGAGTTTTCGCGCATGTGTCACAGTATGAAAAAGGTTTTTTAAATTTTTTAAAAATTCTGGGGACCTGACCAATTTTTTATTTTAGCTGACCAATTATCAAGGTTTAAAATCCTATCGATTGCTCTTATTATTTTTTTTTCTTTAGATGGTGTGCCAAAATTTTTAAGTGACCTTGAAATTTTTACAAATTTTTTAAAATTTATTTAAAAATTTTCTATTGCTGACCAATTAGTGGGACTAAGTGACCAACTATGACCAATTTGTGACCTATTAGACAAAATTTTTTCAATGTTAAACTTTTTAGATGGTGTGCCAGCATCGTGGAGCCCTATAGTCAGGAACTTTATAGCTCTTATAGTTTTCGAGCTATGATACAAACTTATAGATTTTCAAATGAGGACTATGTTTATTTTTCGATAAAACTGATCTAATCCATCAATTAAAAACATAAATGAAGAGAAACAATTTATTTACCCAAGTTTATTTTTTGAATTTTTCTTCTATTTGTCAATTAGGCGGTAGAAATACGCATATGTATTTAAGGCTACTTTAACCGACAGTGTTAGGTAGGTTAACATTTTTATTACATCCAAGAAAAGAACCTTTTTCACTAGGATTTCTGTCATACAAATGGTACTAATTTAGATTTTGGAGTATAGATGTCGGGCTCTACTTCAAGTTTTTAACATTTTTACATAATAAATTCAAATTACTTTAAAAGATTAGTATTTAAAGTAACTTAATTTAAAAAGAATTTGAAGTTATTCATTAATTTACTCAAAAATAGATTTATTTTTTTTTATTTATAGAACAGAAGTTCATATACATGTAAAAATATATGTATGTACACTAGGGTGTGCCAAAAAAATTTTTTTTGTTTTTTCCTCGCTCTCCGCTCAAAATATTGTAGGCTATGTCTAGATAAACATCCTCACCAAAGCGCAGCTCAAAATTCCAATATTTAGAGGTGCATCATTCAATCTAAAGTTTTCCCATTTAAATAACACAGGAAAAAAGATTTTTTACGTTATTTACTCCTGAAAACTATGAAGAAATTATTTTTCCATAAAATGAATCAAAGCACCTTATTAAGCATTAAATTTTGGACAAAAAATTTCATTGAGTCAAATTTCTATCACCAATATTTCACTTTCTACAGAGCCTTAAAATTTAAATTTCTTGAAATTTTACTTTTTTTACATTTTTAAGCCAAACTATTAAAGATAGGACAAAAAGTTAAATGACAATTTTGTAGTCCAACTGACGCTTTACAAAAAAGTTCCTTACAAATGTTTCGTATTACAAACAGTTACAAAGTTACAGACCCTCAAAATTTATTTTACTTTTTTTTCTTCAAAATGGAAATTCAGCTGTTACAGCTGGTGTCATGAAAAAATCTGAACCTAAGATTATGACAAAAATTTGTTTTGAGACCTTGAGAAACCAAAAATGATCTTCATTAAAATTTTTTTCGATGGTGTAAAAAAAAATTAGAAAATTTTTGAAATTTGGCCAATTTTTGCAAAAAAACATTAAAAATGGCGAAAAATTGCCAAAATTTGGGCTTCCAAAAATCGGACATATATATGCAAATTTTAAATGAAGGTAATTTTTGGTTTCCCGAGGTCTCAAAATAAATTTCTGTCATAATCTTAGGTTCAGATTTTTTCATGACACCAGCTGTAACAGCTGAATTTCCATTTTGTAGAAAAAAAAGTAAAATAAATTTTGAGGGTCTGTAACTTTGTAGCTGTTTGTAATACGAAAAATTTGTAAGGAACTTTTTTGTAAAGCGTCAGTTGGACTACAAAATTGTCATTTAACTTTTTGTCCTATCTTTAATAGTTTAGCTTAAAAATGTAAAAAAACTAAATTTCAAGAAACTTAAATTTTAAGGCTCTGTAGAAAGTGAAATATTGGTGATAGAAAGAGTCTGGAACCATCACCATAGGTGAATTTGCCCAAGAAATGAAATTCAACGATACGTATGCGATTGTGTAGCTTAGTGAAAGAGTAAACCATACGTATGGATTTTTCCTCAATATCTTTACATTTTGCGAAGTTATAATACCAAATACTAAAAAATAGTGATCTTATTCAAACTTTTTTTTCTCGTAAACTATTATAGATAAAACGATGAAACAAAATCCATATTGTTTGGTATGTCCAGTACTTTATTATATATTTTTTTCATTTAAAATGGACATTAAATACCCTTTATAAAATATGAAAAAAAAATTCATTAGATTTTTTTAGCTACTTGTACAAGAGTGACCACTTTCTTATTACTACCAAAAGAAAGCTCGCAAGCACTTCTCTCACCTCCCTGAATTTTATTTTTGTCAAAAGGGTGGAACATACTGAAAAAAAATAAAAACCTATATATTTGGTGATGTTCATGGTATGTGTATGTGCAGGTACAGGTCAACAAATCTGACTTTACCTCTTCAAGGTCATTAAAAATGCATTCTTAAAGAAGTGAGATAGTACTTAATATAAAGAAAAAATGACCTTGAAGCGGCAAAGTCAGATTTTCTGAACTGTACCTACTTGTTTTTGAATTATGTTTTTAAGAAATATTTTGAATGAATAAATGAATCATTGAATGTTTTTTTTTTTATTACATGAGAATCTGATGCCTGCTCTACACTCTCGATCGAAGTTCCTCGACGAAGTAATCGCTAAAGTTGGCTGAAGTCAGAATACCGTTATAACACCAGCCACGAAGAACCATGAAATGACCTTCTACACTCTCGTACTCGGTCCACTTTGCGAGAATTGAGAGTAGGCATAAGGAATCTAATATGTTTTATGTTCAATATGTTTTATGTTCAAATGTAACTCATTCCACATAGGAGTTTTAAAAAATAATCAGCTACGAATCAAGAACTAATTTTTTTCATTGCTTTTAACATACTTCTCAAGTCTACAATTTTAAATTCACTGTTGAAGTTAAATACATCACTAATTGATCAAGTAAACAGTTCTAGTTTACCTAACGGGTAAGTAAAAATGTTAGTTGGATTTACTTGCGAAATAATTGTAGAACTGAGTAATACGTTAAAAACAATGAGAGAAGTTAGTTCTTTTTTCGTAACTAATTGTTTCTTAGAACTCCGATATGAAAAAAGTCTACATTTTGAAGATAAAACATATTAGATTCCTTATGCTTACTCTCAATTCTCGCAAAGTGGACCGAGTACGAGAGTGTAAAAGGTTATTTCATGGTTCTTCCTGGCTGGTGTTATAACGGTATTTCGACTTCAGCCAACTTTAGCGATTACTTCGTCGAGGAACTTCGATCGAGAGTGTAGAGCAGGCATCAGATTCTCATGTAATAAAAAAAAAAAAACATTCAATGATTCATTTATTCATTCAAAATATTTCTTAAAAACATAATTCAAAAACAAGTAGGTACAGTTCAACAAATCTGACTTTGCCGCTTCAAGGTCATTTTTTCTTTATATTAAGTACTATCTCATTTCTTTAAGAATGCATTTTAAT
This sequence comes from Brachynemurus nebulosus, assembly GCA_035578155.1. Lineage (NCBI taxonomy): Eukaryota > Metazoa > Arthropoda > Insecta > Neuroptera > Myrmeleontidae > Brachynemurus > Brachynemurus nebulosus. Next base: position 10,734,191 of record JAPWDM010000016.1, read on the forward strand.
GACCTTGAATAGGTAAAGTCAGATTTGTTTACCTGTACCTGCACATACACATACCATGAACATCACCAAATATATATGTTCTTATTTTTTTTCAATATGTTCCACCCTTTTGACAAAAATAAAATTCAGGGAGATGATGGAAGTGCTTGCGAGCTTTCTTTTGGCAGTAATAAGAAAGTGGTCACTCTTGTACAAGTAGCTAAAAAAATTTAATGAATTTTTTTTTCATATTTTATAAAGGGTATTTAATGTCCATTTTGAATGAAAAAAATTTATAATAAAGTACTGGACATACCAAACAATATGGATTTTGTTTCATCGTTTTATCTATAATAGTTTACGAGAAAAAAAAGTGTGAATAAGACCAATATTTTTTGGTATTTGGTATTATAACTCCGCGAAATGTAAAGATATTGAGAAAAATCCATACGTATGGTTTACTCTTTCACTAAGCTACACAATCGCATACATATCGTTGAATTTCATTTCTTGGGCAAATTCACCTATGATAATGGTTCCAGACTCTTTGACTCAATGAAATTTTTTGTCCAAAATTTAATGCTTAATAAGGTGCTTTGATTCATTTTATGGAAAAATAATTTCTTCATAGTTTGCAGGAGTAAATAACATAAAAAATCTTTTTTCCTGTGTTATTTAAATGGGAAAACTTTAGATTCGATGATGTACCTCTAAAAATTGGAATTTTGAGCTGCGCTTTGGTGAGGATGTTTTTTTAGACGTATCCTACGATATTTTGAGCGGAGAGCGATTTTTTTTTTGGCACACTCTAATGTACACGCCCAATATAAACCAAAGTGGCATTGGCGTTTCTTAATAATAGCAAAGTGAGGTTAACTTGTAACGAAAATATTATTAATAAATGTACTCAAATAGTGTAAAAATATTTGAAATTCGATAATAGTTTCTTCTTATTAAAAACCAAATTAAAAAGAAGTTTTTTCACAAAAATTATTTTCTTTTGAAAATACCGTAAAACCGTCTAGACCCAGACACTTTTTTACATTTTTTGGTATAGTTTTATGTTTATACATGTTTCCTTCATAGATATCACCAATAAAAGTACTACCATTAGAAAGAGCGTATATTATTTGTTATATCCCTGACCCACTTGTTTCATTATAAGTAAAAATAAAAAAAATAAAAAATAATTAGTAAAAGTCCGGGTCTACACCCCAAATCCGTCTTGACCCGGACACTTACTTAAATAATGTAATAACATGCAAACTAACCTCTCCCGTCGGGTTTCGGACAGTGTTTTATATCGTCTGATGTCTTTGAACCTGTCAAAGACTTCAAAATATTTTGTGGGAAGGGAGAGTGGGCAATGCATAGTATGCCTCTCTATAAAGTAAACATACGATATGACACCAGAAGGAGGCATAAACCGCGTAATTCTGGGGGGAATATTAACGTATGGACAATGGGAGTTACAACTGGTGCGAATCGCGGCCATAGTGTAATAAACTGATGTGTCCGGGTCTAAACGGATATACATATATAGCATGTATTTTTTATATTTATATATATATATATATATATATATATATATATATATATATATATATATATATACATGTTGCAGCTATATTGTCAAAACCGTTTTATTATAATAACGCTAGTCAAATTATAAAAAAACCAAATATTGTCAACTGATGTTATACACCTAGTAAATTTCAGTGCTATTATAATTTCGCTAGACTTATTTAGAGAAATTGTGAAGTAAATAACAAATTAATTGGTATCAAAACTACTAAACCGATCTCAACAAAATTTAGTAGAAATATTTTATGGCTTAGAATAACTGATAGGATAATTTATATGTTGGGTGAAGGTTCCTACGGGATATTAATACGAAACTAATTAGTGTAAAACTACAAAACTGATTTCAATTAAATTTAGTAAGGACACTTCTATACTTTGGAATAACAGAAAGGAAATTTTTATCCCGATTAAAGGCTCCTGAGGGATACAAAATAAATTATTCGGTCAGGTTAAAATTACTGAAGCGATTTCAGTCTGATTTCGTATATAAACTTATACACTTTGGAATAACTGATAGAAATATTTTTACCCGAGTTAAGAGTTCCAGTGAGACACAGACTAAATTATTGAGTCACCTCAAAATTATTGAACGAATGTCAATTAAATTTGATTTAGATACATATTTATATGATATGCTTTTTAATAACTAATGGAATAATCTGTATCCCATTTGAAAGTTCCTATCGGCTACTATTACGATACGAAATAATATCAAAACTACTGAAACAATTTTAATCAAATTTAGTGTTAGCATATACCTTAAAATAATAAATATATGGTATACTTTTTATACAGGTTGAAGGTTCCCGTGGGAAATGAGCTACTATTTCATAAATTATTAATGTTGACTTTCTTTAGATTGTTTATTGATTGACTAATGAATTTAGAAATAATATTAAATTACTGTTCCGTTTTTTCGAGATATCGTTCTGTAGGAACATGGAATTTATCGTAATTATATCAAAGCGGTTGAACTACTTTATTGTGAATTAATATGTACAATAGTTTTATCCCGGATTTCTAAAGGAAAAACCGGTCACATAATAAGATTTCAATTTAGAATATTTTTCAGCTTTTTATTAGTAGCTCGAGTCTTTTATTATTAGCTCTAGTAAAATTTTCATTAAGGGATAGTCTAAGGTTTAAAGCTTAGATACTAATATAATCTGGTTCATATCCCTGATGAGTCTTCCCATGACATTAAAATTAAAATTCTTGTACTGTGAAGGACATCAGGATTTTCTTTTGAAATTCACATAAAAATATCTGATTTTATAGCATACGGATTGAGAGAAAGAAATCGAACAATAGCATTCACTTAAAAAATCATAAAACTATGTATTTAAAAAAAAAGGTATTCTTCATCCGTTATATTGAACTGCCACCATACTATATGTTCAAAATTTATATTTAAAGATCGACTAGACCGGTGAGGGTATTTGGATCATTGCACGAAAAAGTAATAAAATTATTAAATAATTAACTGTTGAGAGATTTACTTTGTGAAACTCCATTTTAAATATTGAAAAATATTTAAAGTTCGATTACTTTGTCTATTTCACGAATTAAAAATTATTTTTATTTTTACTGAACGCGTTTTCAACCTTTCTGAGGATGACCGAAAGGGCCGAAATGAGTAATATGACACATAGAGTGACATCTACACGTCAATGTAGGAAACATAGAATGGTTTAAGTATCAGACGTAAATACAGGATCAAAATACTGTATTCAACAAAAATTGTTTAATATATATATATATATATGTATTTCTTTAATTAAGTAAGGAAACATTAAATGCGAGGTGAATTTAAATTGAAAACTAATCATTCTATTATTAATAATTTTTCTTATCAGAGGTTTCTTTCAGAAATAACTTCATAACTTCATTAATACATAAATGTCAAAACTGTTCCAGTATTGGATCACGTTCCGGTTTTCGATTAAATCAACGTATATATATATATATATATATATATATATATATATATATATATATATATATATATATATATATATATATATATATATATACCGTCAAACGAGACTATTTGAAATCGGTGAGGCTATTTGAAAAAAACAAAAAAAAAGATTTAAACCCTTATACCTGTTTGATTTCTGAACGTATTCATATCGTTAATGCGTCTTTAATAGGGGATGTTAATGTAGTAGTATTTTGACCAGTACAAACTTGTTCAGTTGTTCCATTTAATTTGTGAAGTGTCAGTTGCTAACAACATAAAAATTACAGAATATTATTGCAGTGCTAACTTTCGACTGGAAAATCTAAGTTAAGGTATTTATTTGAATGGTAAGTTGTTCACTAATTATTAGTTTTTCCTTTTTTACTTAGAAGTCATTAAAATTTGTTTATATTGACGCCTTAATATTTTAAAGCCCTTTTTCGGAAGTGGGGCTTTTTGGAATACAAAAAGGGGGTATTTGGAATTAATTCAAAATTAATTATTATACACTATTAATTAAAAATTTTGTTAATTTTAAAGTAGAAATTATTATATTTTATTATCGTTTAAGTGAGATTCTTAAATTAAAGCCATTTGAACTGTTTGAAAAATAATAAAATTAATAATTTTTATATGCTACTACTTTGTTTTATTTTCCTAAAATGATAAGTTTTACATTGAATAGTTAAATGCTGTTTTACTAGGAAATTGTTGTTTTACTAGGAAATAGCCCTTTCTTAACCATAAACGTTCCTTAAAATTGTTTCGAAAAAAACTTTTTTTTAGCCTGTTTTTGGTAACTTTTTTTATTCGATATCAAATAGCCCCACCCCGGGGGCTATTTGGAAAGGCCACAAAATAAGAAAAAAAATATCATTTAGTATTTATTAAATTATCCAAAATAAGGATTAAATTAATAATTATTATGTATTATGTGAATTGCTCCTATAGATTGACCCAATTTTTTAAAATGTATTAAGATAGAAGCGAAAGTATAATAGATAATATTTATATATAATAGATAATATAATAGATAATATTTTTACCAAATAGCCCCGTTTGACGGTATATATATATATATATATATATATATATATATATATATATATATATATATATATATATATATATATATATATATATATATATATATATATTAATTGAGCCGTAAGAAATTACACCAACTGTTATTGCACAATTCACTAACGCTAATTTGACTGATAAATAATTTCGTATTAACATTGAATATATATTTAAGAATAATAACACACGTAAAAGCCCCTATCCCGGAACATTATTTTTAGGTGTCTCGTTACAATGGCTTCTAAAAATTAATAAATAAATTAAACACTCTTTTTTTTTTAATAAGCACGAAAACAAATTTTTTTAATCCAATGAATATGTTTTTAAGAAAATATAACCCAAAAATTTTGATTTATTAATGTTTTTGTTTTATAATTTGTTGAAATCTATAAAAAAAACGGACAGAATATATTAATATATTAATGTACATGAGATACATCACATACATCTTCTGCCATCTTTTCACGTATACTCAACTACATATAGTTCACTTTGATATGTATAAAGTGAATAAAGATGAGATTCTACTTGGAATTTTTCCGGAAAATTCCCAAAGTGGGTAAAAACGGGGTAAATTCCCGAAAAGTGGGAATTTATTTTAATTTACTATTTAGCGTATTATTTCGGATTTAAACTATCAAAACCATTGCTTAATACAGAATATTTGCTAAATGTAAATAAATAATCTTTAAACTAAGGTTACTATATAATTACACAAGCTAGGAGTAAGACGAAAAGAAGAGTAACATAATATTTTCAGTTAAATATGTTTAATTACTTTTACTGACAAATTATTATAAATTGATTATAATGGCTTAATTGACTAACTATCATAAAAACGGACGTTAAACCGCATTATTATTATTATTATTATTATTATTATTATAATGGCTTAATTTATGCTCTATTACTCCCATTGATCTGGTTAGCAACAGAATATTTTAAAAAAAATTAGTTTTCGAAACTTTTCGTAAACTTTTGATTGTAAATATCCTGTAAATGGTGCATCGTAGCTCAAAAATAACGAAATTTTTTAAGGCTTAAGCGAAGCAGGTTGTGGATATTCTGAACAAATTGGGACTATCAAAACCTACTTTTTGTTATCGAAAATTATCGATACCGAGTTACTCATCATAAACTGATTATATATGTACAGTGCTGTAACGAAATAAGCACACACGTAATAACCACACTCAACATGTTTTGGAGGGGATACCCTCACATGTATAGTGAGTTATCTCTTCAGTGTGTTAGTGTTACATACCAGTGGCGAATGTATATATGTATGCATACTTTATAGATGCATTATTTCTATATATGTATGTATGGTGTGTATACATTAAATAATAATTTTTTTTTAGATCTTTTGTAAACATTGTTAGAATCCATATTTGAAAATTAATATACAGTCAGCCACACTCGTATTCGAACAGCAGCATATTTACTCATATGACAAAACTTAAACCGAATGGATTCCCATTATTTCCCATAAATTTGAACTTTTTTGTTTATAATATTAATATTTGGATCTTCTACTTCCTATATAAGCTAAAAAAATTTCATTAATAGTTTTTCAAAAAAAAATTTTCTAAGAAAAATGTTATGCATGCAATTTGTATCAACATGTCCAACGCCACATTCGTATTCGAACACCTTACAATTCGATATATATTTTTATATGTTTCAAAAATGAATTACTTTATTTTCAAATTTAGAAGTATATTTACGTAGGTAAGTACCTTTATTTTAAATAAACATAAAATTTAATAATCCTTAAGGTCAATTATTTCATATATTTACTGGAAAATTAAAGGAATTTCAATAGAGTCCAAGAAATCGATTATTGATCTATGCTACCAAAATAAATTCTACAGAAAGGGCTTAAATTGTAAGTAGGCGACTACTTAACACTTAATATGTCATAAAGGACCACAAACAGGATAATAAACTAGAAAATAACTCTTGAAATATGGATAAAAAATACTACATCTTGTTCAAAATTGTCATTTTTGAATGAATAAATTAACAAAATTCTACCAAAGAGCCCTAAAATGGCCAGAATAGGGTGAAAGGGTTGCATAGCAAAGAATTTTCGCACTGAAAGAATTTCTCGCGTTATTAAAGCACGCGATATATATAGTGGTAGTGGTATTGGAATTCATTACCTCTGAGTATTTTATTATTTCTTAATTTAAAAAAAAAAAGAAAACAAATTATGTAATGGAAAATCCCAGAAAAAGAAAATTTTGTCATATTATTAGAAAATTATTAAAAATTTTAAGTATTTAATAATATGCTTTGCAAATATTTAAGCAATGCACAGCAGCTTTAATTTTTTAATGAAGTCGCCACTGATGTAACGAAATAACCACACTTCTCCTCTTTGGTCCCGATGGTGTGGTTATTTCGTTACAGCAGTGTAATTGATTAACTCAGACCCATTAGTCAAATTGATTTTGTCACCAAGAAAATATTTTCAAAAAAATTACGTTTTCAATACTTTTCGAAAACGTAAACTTTGATCGTAAATATTTCGTAAACGGTGCATCGTAACTCAAAAATAACGAAATTTTTGAAGGCTTAAGCGAAGCAAGTTGTGGGTATTCCGAACGTATTGCGTCTGTCAAAACCTACTTTTCGTTATCGAGAATTATCGTAACCTGTCATAAATTGGTTATAACTAGTTAATTTAGGCTCTGTTAGTCTCATTGACCTGGTCAGTAACAGAACAATTTTTTTAAAAACTACTTTTCGTTAACTTTCGTTGTCGAAAACTTTAATCGTAAATATCTCCTAAACCGTGCGTCGTACCTCAAAAATAACGAAATTTTTGAAGGCTTAAGCGAAGCAAATTATGGGTACTACAAACATATTAGGACTATCAAAACCTACTTTTCGTTATCGAAAATAACGATATTTTTAAAATTTTAGTATGTAATTTTCGACATATTCGTTATCAATTTGTATTATAAAATTCTGTAAAATTGTTAGTAGCTTTTATTTCCAGTGTTTTTCCTTTTATAATGACGGATTCAATTTACGAGATTTTTATCGGCGTAAACTGAATTCCCGTGGAACGGATATTCACGTAATTTGAGGGACCGGTGTATATATGTATAAAATTAAAAACGCATTTGTAAAATAGTACAGGTAATTGCAAGTAATCGTTTTTATCCAGGTTTTGGGAATTTTCCCGGGAAAATACCAAATAATTACCCAAATGGGAATATTCCCAGAAAAATTCTCATCGATTTTCCCCTACAATTTTACGATTTTAAAGCAGTAAGTAAATATTTTAGACTCAAAAAGAAATTAAAACTATTTATAATATAAATTTTTAGTTATTTTACGTACATGATTTAAGTTACATACAAAGGTTATATCTGTACTGAATAGAAATACATACATATATATATATATATATATATATATATATATATATATATATATATATATATATATATATATAATATTTAAACCAAATATAAAGGTGATTTAGCTCTTATAATCTCTTAACTGGACTAATAAAAATTATTTGTATAGTTTTATTGCACTAACTTCGAAAATTAACTGGAAAATGTGGAAATTTATAAGGCATGTGTTTCTATAAATAAGCATTGATCAAACGCAAAAGAGACACATTCAGCAAAAACTAATATATATACAGTGGAAACTCCGTATAACGAAATTGAAGGGACCGGGTATTTTATTACGTTATAAAGAGTTTTCGTTATATGGAGAGTAAAAGAAAACAATATAATTTTAAAAATACAACTTACGAATTTAGTAAGTGGTTTTAATTTTCACTGAATTAAATGATACTTTTTCGTCAATACACAAACTCTTTTTTTTACTCGCCATGTTTACAGTTAAAAAGTTTGAAAGCAACTAAAAATATGATAACGTAAAGACAGCAATAAGACAATAGTACAAACAAATAAACGGATTTCTAAGAATCCCTTTGTGCGTACGAAATATTTACGACTCTGTATCACTATTTTGTTTGAAAGTCAGTGAAATAAATTTTTTTTGGCTTAAAAAATGACATATTTTTCGCTATTGAGAGTGGCTATTACGTTATAAAGAGTGTTTCAATATACGAATGATAATGTAAACCAAACAAACCTTTGTAATTTCTACGTTTTAAAGAGTTTTTCGTTAAATAGAAGTTCGTTATATAGAGTTTACACTATATATATATATATATATATATATATATATATATATATATATATATATATATATATATATATATATATATATATATATATATTTCTTTAATTAAGGAAATATTAAATGCGAGGTGAATTTAAATTGGAAAACAATCATTCTATTAATAATAATTTTTGTTATCAGAGGTTTCAGAAATAACTTCATTAATATGTAAATGTCAAAACTGTTTTATTATTGGATCGCGTTCTACATATAATGGGGGCTTTTACGTTACGTAAAAGTATTTTTACATTTCATGATTTTTTTTTTAAATAGACGCCATTTTGTGAAAAAAATTATTTTTTCAAATCGGCTACGTCCAACTAACTCTACATCCTTGGTTATTAAGAATTAACTTTATGTTTCAGATCACCAGGACAATTAGAATCACGTCAACCAGGAGACGTCTTTTTTTGAGTCCTCATTTTACCGATTTCAATTTTGAATTTTTTTAAAATTTTTATACATTTTTATACTTTTCAAATATCAATAAAAAACTGTTAAAAAAATGGATATTAAAAATGTTTACTGTTTTTTTTTATTATTACGCCCGTAAAATCACCTCAAAATCGCGCCTCTAAACTAGAAATACTAGAATACCTCCTTAAAGAATAGCTACTCATAAAAGAGACACAACAAAATACGGTGTGAAGCCTGGGTATCTTTTTATCAAAGCATATTTTCATTATAAAAATTAAGAAATAGATAAATACCTACATCTATTGTATCATAAGACATGTCTTTCAAATAATTAATTTATGAACTATTATAAGTCGGTGAACATGTGCGACTTTACAGAATGTGAAATTTCTCGGTCATAAATCTAGCGTAGGTAGACAAAACTAGTTAAGTCCAAAATGTCAACTTTAAAGTAGAGAGTAAAAACTAAAATGAAATGCAGGCAATATCAGTTTATTTGAATTATCTTCAAGTTTACATGAAATTTTGTAAATTTTTTTTAAGCAATTACTTTCTTAACATGTAACACAGTAAATTATAAAAAAAAATTTTAAAGCTTAAACTAAAATTTTTTAAGACATTTTTATGGACTTAACATATAAAAAACAACAATAAATTTCATTATTAAAACCATTTGTGGACTTAACCTGTTTTAGCGGGTAGTTGTTGCCATAAAAATACATTTCCAATTTAATTAAACTATGTACTTATTTATTATTTTATTAAGAATTCTAATAATTTAACTTCTTTTGTCAGTTTCTGGAAAGAATTTTTTTTATAATAAGGGCATAAAAAATTATGTTGGGGGTGGAATTGACTTTTGCCCTCTTGGAAATATATGAAATAGACTCTTTTGGCCCTTATTATAAAATTTAAAAAGTCAATAAAAAGTCAAAAATGGACTTAAATACTTTTGTCTACCTGCGCTAGAAATATTCCCGTAGATGTGTAGTTATTTCCTCATTAGGCACATTTGTAAATTTTCTAAAATTTGTTAGTAATTTTTCGAGTAAGATCTCAAAAAATAATAAAAATTAAAATACTTTCCACAAAATAAATTGTTAATCTTTTATTAAGTCATTTGAAACGCATTCTTTGGTTTTCGATTCAATATATTAAAACTTCAGTATTATGTCGTCTCTATAAGTCCAACAGCTGTAATCATCTTTCAGATTATCATTATCATTGAATAAATTAATTATAACATCCCTATCATTAATAAATTTTAGAAAAATTAGGAAAACTTTTATATGTAAAGTACAAAATCTTTAAAAAAAAACACGTTAATCATACATCGTCGTCAAATTGACACACACTATTTTAATATAAATAAAACGACAGCAACTATAAACAAAATTGATACGTCTTCTGTGTTATCAAAACAAATTAGATAACAGAAGTTTCAGAGAAGACAGGCAACTGCAAGTTGTAGTACTGGAGCAGGTAGAGACGTTTGGTCGTCAATTTGACGAGTACGTATGATTCTAGGGTTAATAATATATAAAAATATTATAAAATTTCATTTTTTTTAATACACTCATTCATTTTTAGTCGAATTTTCTCCGAAAAATTAGACTTATACAGTCTATACGATAAGAGCTGCGAGAGGCGAGACCAGGGGCGCTATCCGTTTTCGGACCCGTAGAATACGATTATGTAAAAAAAAAAGATGTCTGATATATATATATATATATATATATATATATATATATATATATATATATATATATATATATATATATATATATATTTTCCCGCAACCTTTTAATATGTGTAGGGCCCCCCTATGGAAGTTAAGAGATGAAATTTGGTAAGTGGGGCTTATTCCGATGCACAACAATACTATCAAAGTGGGGTCAAATTATGGGCAAATTTTTTTTCGGACCCGACCTTTAAGGGGGTGGTGGGGGGCGGAAAAGCAATAAAACTTTTCCAAACCGGTTTTAAATAATGTTTCGGTCAATTATCTACAACATATCCAAAATTCAGCTTCCTAGGATGATATGGTGGGAGTAGAGGGGGGAAAAACGATTTTCGCTGGATCTAACAGGCCCCCAGCCCCCCAGAATTAACGTAGAGGGTTGAAATTTGGTGTGTTGATAAAGTTCGTACCTAGGTTGTGCTTTCTGGAGGTTTTAATATTTTACCCCCACCCCCCTCATTTTTAAGCTACAATTTCATGCATTTTCGACGTTTTCGAAGTTTGTACCACTCGCACAGGTCACCCGAATAAACCTAGAGGGCTGAAATTTTGTATTCGGATTGAGTTAGTATCAAGGGGGTGCCTTTTGGGGGTCTCGACTTTTAACCCCTACCCCCACCATTTTTATACCCAAAAGAACATGATTTTTCTTGTTTTTTAACAGTTTCGTTCGGGTCAAAATCTCCCCAAATAAACCTAGAGGGCTGAAATTTGGTGTACAGGTTAAGCTAATAGCCAGACACTGTTTTTTGGGGGTTTCAACTTTTAACCCTTACCCCCACGATTTTTACGCCAATATTTCCTTAATTTTTTTGCTTGTTTTCTAACACGTCTAGAGACTCCATAAGGAAACCTAGAGGGCTGAAATTTTGTACGTGTATTCAGTTAGTATCCAGCTAGTACCTTGTAGGGAGTCCGCATCACTTCCCCCCCCCCCACTTCTCCCATTTTTACATCGGAATTGAATGCTATTGTTAAATGTGTTTTAAAAGCATTATGTTTATTCTAAATACAAGTAGGCGAATAGTAATTTTAAAAAATTTAAAAAAAAGTGAACTTACTTTTATGACAAATGAAATACATACATATTAAGTAATTTAAAAATGTTATTAAAGTCACTGTTTATTTATAAATTAGGAATTTTGGATTTTTAGTATTTATAAAATAGAAATTTTGGATTTTTTTGGAAAGAAAAAATATCTTTATAAAGGCCTTCCAGTTTACTATTTAAGGTCATTTTTTAATTTTTAAAACTAAAACATAAAGGCAATTAGCGGATAAACATGGGCAGGAATGTCCTGGTACGAATTGTGTCGGCTTTTTTTCTGCTACCTGTTTTCGGCACAAAATTGAAATTTACTGAGATACAGCCCTTAAATACTTAAAACCTTTTTTTAAAGCCTCGATCAGCCGAACACTCATCACCAGTTTTGAAACCAACAAAATGACAATTCGGTTGTAGACTTTCAATCACATTTCGCTTCTAGACATTCAATACCGAAGATGAAGGGGAAAATTCGACTACCGTGATGGGGCCCCGCTGCTCACGGCGTTTTTTTCTAATACAGAAACAACAAAACAGTAATTGGTTTTTTTTTTCTGGTACGCAATTGTTAACATTAATTATGTTAATTTATTATGCTGTATTTTAGTCTTTTGAATTCTGAAACAAGATTAATAGCAATTTAATGCTCCCACACAGAATTACTTTATTTGTACAATTAAGTATTACAACAATTAATCATCATATGTCAATGCTAACTAGGGTGGTGTAAAATTGCGCGATCGGTAAGTCTGTACCAGCAGTTTTCTCGAACCAGGAATGAAGTCCATAACTAATTTCAATCGTGTTTTAAAATATCAGAGTATTACCAAGGCCCGATTTACATTAACGCTCCGCTCTCGGTACGATATCACTCCGGTCTCACTCCGATATAATCTTGTTGTGTTCACATTACAGTGCTGATATCATGCTGGTAGCTATTCGTTCTCTATTCACATTATAATGCCGCTCTGGGTACGCTCCCAGTTCGATACAAATATCTTTTCATAACAACTGAATGTAAACGGAGTGGAGTGGAATCAAAAAAGTGTTTACACTATAGGTTCAAGCCATAACAAGTCTGATATCGCTCCGATAAAATATTACCTGAGTGGTATTGATATTGGAGTGACATTGGAGCGAGAGCGAACCGTGACTGATATCGCACCTATATCAGAGCGATGATGTGAATACACTTATTGTTTATTGTGTAAGAATATTATATCGAACCGGGAACGGAGTGATACCGTATCGAGAGCGGAGCGTTAATGTAAATTGGGCCTAATTATTCCCTAAAAAAAAATTGATTTAGCACATAATTCCGATATGTCTAAGATTTTTAGTTCAATTTGATATTATTTTTCTTCTTTGATATTTTTTTGAATTTTTGAATTTAAATATGTTGCTACCCTATGGCTTTTGTTTTCTTTTTTATTTACAAATTCAAAAACTGTGTAGGCTTAATTAATTATGTATATATTTCATAAATCGTTTTTGTTTTATCAAAGTAACTAGTTTTTCCTTTTAAAAACAACAACAAAAAAGAAATTATAACAGTTTTTACTCATTGTTTATACAGTAATTGGATCAAATACTTGATCTTGTATAAGAGTAAAAATCGTGGAATCCAATTTCCAAAAAAACTGTCGTTTAGGCGGGTTGATAATCTCAATGAAAATAATATATAATTTGTTTATTTTGTTTGGAATATGACCACCATATTTCTTTCTCTGTTTTGCACATTTTTTCTATTCTGCAAAACAGAGAAGGAAATATGGTGTTCATATTCCAAACAAAATAAACAAACTATATCAAGTCATTTTTCACAATCTAACTCTTTAAACGATTAAGACGAGTTAACTCGTCCTGCAATATGGCGGCCCAAAATGCTGTTGTATGTATATATTCACTGGTAAAGGTGCCGCCATCTGTGACAGATTTTCCGAAATACGGTATAATTCTAAGTAAGGCCGGATTTACACGAGTTTAGTAACTAAAGCAAGTAGCTAAATTGAATAGTTTTTTTGTTTAGTGACTGTCTACACACAATTTAGTAAATTGATTTAGTATTAGTTGAAGTAGTAATACATAACCTAGTAAAACTAAATTAAAAATGGTACATAGTCGTCAATAAATTCGTTGTGCAGTACAAAAATGTATCAGATATATTAATAAGCGATTTAATCAGAAAAAAATGTGACATTTATGTATGAACTGACTTGTTGATTCGACCTTTTAATATATTTATATATGACTTTTCCCAAATATATCCCATAAAAATGGAAAAAAAAATGTTATATATTTTTTTATTATGTATTATTATTAGATGAAGAGTGGTTGTCAGACGAGTTTCAATTTTTTATCGAGTTGCCTTCAGTGACTTTTTTTGATATTTATAATTAATATAATACAATAAGTACAAAAATTCCCAAAAAAATATTTGCAATAAATAAATATTTACGCGCCAATATTTGTATATTTGAAATCTACTAAACACTTTACTAAACTAATGTGTTTACACTGGTACAAATAACAGCAAGTTAAAAAAAAAATAAAGTGGGGGTAAGCTACTTGTACAAGTAAATAGAACAGGCTTCTATTTACTTGACTAAACAGATTACTTACTTGCACTTGCACTAAACACAACTGTCCACATGACAAAAGTAACTAAATTTAGTAACTTGATTAAGTAACCTGCTTTAGCTACTAAACACGTGTAAATACGGCATAATGTTCAATTTTATCAACATAGTTTAGTATAATTTATATTTTGCAAATTCCTAGGGTTCACTTTGATTCCTGTGATTTTTTTCTTTTTCTTTTTTTGTAAACTTATCTACTGTACTTATCACTGGCAGTAAAAAGTCCGGCATTTTGAGACAAAAAAATTTTTCCATATGGTTTGTTTAAAAGGGTTAATACTATAATATACAAATTTATATTTACTAAATAATGAGAATAAAATTCTGTTAATTAGAAATATTTTGGTGCCTTCAGTTTTTCAAAGCCCAAAATTTGATATTCAATGATCCCTTAATACTTCTAAATACAATTAATTAAAAATATTAAACCATAGCAATGTTCTGCTTTCTAAATTATAACTAATAACTCAAACTGTCAAAATTAAAAAATTTTAATGTATTTTTGAAAATCGTTCAAAATGGCAGTAATAAATGAAAATAATCATAAACTAAAAATAATCAAACATAGTCATGATTCGTACAAAATCTCTAATGTAAGTAACCCAGAATTTTCATCAGTTAAACGTTTAAGTGTTCTGCAGCATCACTGCTTCATTGACAACCTTTCATCATCTTCATCAACAATAAATTTAAATAATACGCTACCAAACAAATGTCCCATCAATGAACTGGCATTCGACACAGAAAGTCAAATAATTCCCCAAGAAGTAATTGTCCAGAAATGTGAACCATTTGTACGTACAATTCAAGACTTAATACCATTTGAAGCCTTGGAGCTAATTGATGCGCCAGTTGTACCTGAATATCATCAAATCTATGTTCCCGATTATCAAAAACGATATCCAATGCATTATCGACACGACGACGAAAAACAGCATAATAATTTAGAATTCGAAGGTAATGGCAGCGATCTGAAGAAACCAAAACCGTGTGAATCACCAGACAAAATTATAAAGTCTCGAATAGAAAAGTTAAAAAATATCGGGTGGACCGAAGTCTTAAATAAAGCAACCAATAAACAAAAAATAAAATAAATCACAGAAGTTGCTAATCTTTTCAATTTACACAACAAAAAAAAATTAAGGAACGAAATAATTTATTCAATTTAGTGATTTTTGAAATCTTTCAACAAAAATTTTTGTGAACTATGGTTATTACGTAATCATAAAAAATAACACAAGATTAAAATCTTTTTATTTTTATTTTTAAATTCTCTTTACATCGATTATTCGCTGAGATTCCCGACTTTAAAAGAAAAAGAATCCCTTTGTCTTTGATCATCGATATCCCGGCAAATAATAACCACCTAGTGAATATAAGGACGGTTTTGAGAATTTGATTAAATTCCCTTCAAGGTTCTACTATGACTTTTAAAGAAAATTTTTTTTTTTACCATTCACTTTAATTTGAAATACCCGTCGCAGCATCTGCATAACATCGAATTTCCAAATATTGGGCACTGGCGGATCTCATCTAAGACCTGTACTTATTTAAAATAGTTTAGCTTTCTAAGAGTAAAAGAATTTTTAAAATCGGCTGGGTAATTAGTTTTGGTATTTTGGGGGACCCAAGAACCCGAACGGATTTTGTGCAGCGTAGTTGTATCCATCTAAGATAATTTAGTTCTCTAGTAGTGAGAAATTTTTTAGAATCGGTTCGGTACCTTATTACTGGCGTTTTCGGATCTGCAAGATCCCGGTGGACCTCATTAAAAAATCAGCTCGACCGTACATTCTAGGCGGACTTTATGTAATATATATATATATATATATATATATATATATATATATATATATATATATATATATATATATATATATATATATATATATATATAGGATATTTTACCTTTCTAACACTAAAAATATTTTCAAAACCCGTTGCGTAGCACTCTACGCCGCATTTGCATCCGCAGGACAGTTGTCCTTCGGTTAACACAACCTGTACCAATCTAAAATAGTTTACCTCAGTAATAGTAAAAAAATTTTCAAAATCGGTCAGTTATTTTATTTTTGACACTTTTAGGTCCCACTGATGCTGTTGGACCTTACATAACGTAATGTATATCTATCTAAAATAGCTTAGCTCCCTAACAGTGGAAAAATTTTCAAAATCGGTGGGTTAGTTTACTTTGACACTTTTGGATCCTATGGACCCTGGCAAACCTTACATAACGTAATCTGTATTTATCTAAAATAGTTTAGCTCTGTAACAGTGAAAAAATTTTCAGAATCGGTCAGTTAGTTTATTTTTGACACTTTTGGGTCCTATGGACCCTGGCGGACTTTACATAATGTAATCTATATCTATCTAAAATAGTTTAACTCTGTAACAGTGAAAAAATTTTCAAAATTAGTAGTTTAGTTTATTTTTTACAATTATGTGATCAGTAAACCCTGGCGGAACTCATACAACTCTAGTACTCTAATAGTAATAAAAGGGTCTAGGGATCTCATACAACTTTTGGCAGTCCGTAAGGTTCTTGCGGACATCATTTAATTAATTAATTCAAATACTTTAACTTAATAACTATGAAAAAATTTTTAAAATCGATTGGGTAATTAATTTTTGGCCTTTTTAGGTCCCCAAAACCTTGACGAATCTCACACAAGATACCTTAAATCCATTTAAAATTGTTTAACTTTCTAACATTAATAATTATTAGTGAAAAAATTTTCAAAATCGATTCCTTTATAATTTTTTTCCGTGCATACATACATATTAGCGTTGACCGGGGTAATTGTGAATGGATTTTCATGAGTTGAAATAAAAGCGTTATATTAAGTAATTTTTATTTTATATATCACATTTTGGTTGATTTATTTTTAATTCTACATTATTCAGGATGCACCACACAAATTTTAAGCAAATTCGTATGAAAAACAAAAATTTTATATGCCATTCACATTTCCCCGGTGCGGTTTTGCAAATCTTATAAATTTTGGGGTAAAAGTGAATGCCATCAGAAAAATTATTTAGAATGGATTACAAGAGAAGTGAGGTACATCAAAGTAAATCCCAACTCAAATTCTTCACATTTACCACCATGGTGTATTTAGCAGAAAAAAACTAGGTAGCAGAAAAAAATCGCAGCGTCAAAACCATGCGTATAAAATAGAATTTGAGTATAATAAAACGATATTTGAATAGGAGAACAATTAGCACATATCGACTAACTGCACAACCAACAGCACGCTTCCTATGTATGTACTCATAACACGCTGAATGATTTTCAAAGTAAAATCATATAAAAACAATTTTATTTAAAATAAAATCCAAAAAATTTAAAAATGACTAGTCTTAACATTTTAGAATCCACATCAAAACTTGACCCAATTAATAAACTAAAATACAAACCAAAATTCAGAAAATTTTTCGCACATTAAACACCAGAAAAGGAGTGATAAAATACAGAAATTGTCAAATTTTGTATAACACATACCATATCAGTTAGAGAAAATTAGAACTACAATTTCCGGAAAACGACTGACCGTCCATTTTCTGCTGCTATGGCGTTTAGTAGCTACTACAAGTGGTAACAACCAGCGAAAATTTGAACGGGGTCCTATGCTCAGTCTTCCGGCAATTAAAGGCCAAAAAATTTTTTTGAAGGTAAATGCCATATAAACAAAATAAAACATTTTTCGAAGTAAAATTTCGGGAAAACGACTGACTGTCCATTTTCTGCTGCTATGGCGTTTAGTAGCTACTACGAGTGCCAACAACCTGCGAAAATTTGAACGGGATCCTATGCTCAGTTTTTTGGCAATTTACAGGAAAATGAATGGTTTTGAAGTTAAATGCCATTATAAACAATATAAAACATTTTTGGAATTAAAATGTCGGGAAAACGACTGACCGTCCATTTTCCGCTGCTACGGTGTTTAGTAGCTACTATAAGTGGTAATTACCAGCGAAAATTTAAACGGGATCCTATGCTCAGTTTTTTGGCAATTTACAGGAAAATGAATGGTTTTGAAGATAAATGCCATTATGAATAAAATAAAACATTGTTCGAAGTAAAATGTCGGGAAAATGACTGACCGTACATTTTCCGCTGCTATGGCGTTTAGTAGCTACTACAAGTGGCAATAACCAGCGAAAATTTAAACGGGATCCTATGCTCAGTTTTTTGGCAATTTACAGGAAAATGAATGGTTTTGAAGGCAAATGCCATTATAAACAATATAAAACATTTTTCGAAGTAAAATTTCAGGAAAACGACTGACCGTCCATTTTCCGCTGCTATGGCGTTTAGTAGCTACTAGAAGTGGCAATAACCAGCGAAAATTTGAACGGGATCCTATGCTCAGTTTTTCGGCAATTAAAGTAAACTGAAAATAAGTGAAGTTTTTCACTGTTCATGTTTGCATTATAATTTATAATTCTAATTCTGGCGGTGACCATTAACTAAAACAAATATTTACTAACCTAATCAAATCATTAAAATTATTTTTTTACAAAACAGTAACTACTTAAAAAAAATTTTCCTTAAAATTATAATTACATCATCAATTGCAATGCATGTAAAACACATGTTGTATAAACATACATACATGCATACAATGCATACGCATGTCATAATATTTTATGTACATAATATGTGACAATTAAAAAGCGGGTAAATGTATTAAAACTGCACACAGCTGCATATAATTATGATGTATGAATAAAAGTTCCCATAAAATGAATTCAAACCGCACCTTATTTTACATTAAAATACTCAAAAATTTTACTGAAGAAAGTATAAAATTAAAATTAAAAAAAAGAGTTTGTTTTGAAATACAGTAGAAATTAGATTAACCGTCACCGTTGAGACCGGGACTATGACGGTTAATCGAATTAAGGTCCATTCATATCTACAGACAATGAGCGTCACAGACACGTATCGTGGCAGACACGAGAAATATTGTTTAATGCTTTTCTTATGGGTGTATTCATATACATATAAGGATTTATATACAGACAATCCTTGTCTGTGCGGTATATGTATATGAATACATCCATAAGAAAAGCATTAAACAATATTTGTCGTGTCTGCCACGATACCTGTCTGTGACGTTCAGTGTCTGTAGATATGAATGGACCTTTAGACGGATAACAAAAATTTCTTAATAGACTGATTTTATTACTAGCTTTGAGAAGAAAATAAAAATGCTTACAAGTTGAGAAATAATACAAATACATATTTTACAGTCATTTTTATAACCTTAAGGTTGCAATAAAAAAATTTCTGGAATTACTTACAAAAAACTAAAACATTCCAGCATTTTCCTTAATGAACTGGATTTAAATTTTTAACGTTAGCAAATAGCGTTCAAAAATTAAAAATGGTAAGAAGACTCATATTGCGAGTCCATTCTATAATGATACAACACAGGATGTCGTACGTGAAAAGAAAATTTTCATCTCCATTTCTAATACGAGCAAGTACCTCAAGAAATTAAGGGGAAAATTTTTTGTAATTTCCACCAGTAGCATGTATTTCATGTCCGTAAGTCGAAAAAGATGTAGAAATTATGGAGATGCGTTAGACCGTCGTCGGGCAAATAGATGGATTTTATAAAACTATAAGAGCTCCAAGATTTTGGTTTTTGGTAAATTTAATTTTATTATCGAATTATTTTTATACGAATTTATTTTTATACGAATCATAGTGAGATTTCGAAAATTTTTGTAATACATTATTTTTCTTTACATCATTTTTTTTGCCTTTTTCATGCGATCTCTAAAGCTAAATATGCATTGAAGCTTCTTTTTTAGGTGTCACAGTGTTCCCACAGTTACACTTCACTGTTATCTAATGCAATTAAACGGCCAAAGAAGCGCCACTCAGGGCTACTTTGACATTAGAATCCAAAAGTACAAATTATTCCATAAACTATGTCATAGTAACTCCGGTTGACGGCACCAATTTCCTTTCAAGCATAAAAATGAATTATTTTTTGGGTACTTGGGATTAAATTGAAATTAACATAGGTAATAAAAATGAATTTCTTTCACTAATTTCTGTAAATATTTTTAAAAAACGTACATTTATATATTTTTTCTATTAATAGGTATATTTTTTATAAGTTTCTTGTTCAACGGAAATTGCAAGAGAAAGTATTAATTTAAATAAAAAAGAAAAAACTTCATAATTTTTATATTAAAATTAATTATTGTTAATCTTTCTTTCACCTTTTGTTAAATTACATTAAAATGTTATTTACATATTACTGCAACCAGTAGCTATAGCATAATAATAAAAGTATCAAGATTAGAAATTTTCTAATAATTAAAGAAATTTAAATATTATCATACTATTAAACTAATGAATAATGATTCAGTTTTCATATTCAATATTTTTCTGCAAATTATTTTATGGTTTTTTTATGTATAGAAAATTTATTTGAATTAGTCTAAATTTTAAACAGAGCATGCAATAAATTTAATGAATAGTGACAAATTACACCGTAAAAAAATTAGCTCAATCTTTGATTAATTAATTAATCTGGATTATTTGGCTTAAATGGATGAACTTACTCAATAAGATAGGTAATTGGAGATAGGTAAGTACGCTTAAATAAATTTATAACATAGGTAATACATATTAGAGAGACAGAATTGTCATATACTCTACTATATTTAAACATGCCATTAACTTGATCACTAGGTCTCGATAGCTCCAGAAGACTCTCTCGATATCCTTCAGTGAAGAAATTAAAAGTGTATTTTAGGAACCAAAAACGTAAGCTATATATATATATATATATATATATATATATATATATATATATATATATATATATATATATATATATATATATATATATATATATCGATAGCATTCTCAACTAACCTCGTAAGTGACTTACCAATTTCCACTTTATCGTGTAAGCAATGCCTTCTTTACCCACGGAAAATGTTGACCAGGAGAATCCAGAGCCCCCGACTTGAAAGGACCCCAGACTCATGCCAATAAAATATAGAAGAACAAGTTGTATAATATATGCGATCCTCGAAGGCCAACCCAAGCACTTTACCGTAAAATACAATAAAGCATACCTACGCATTTTTTTTTAATAATTCGATTATCGGTAAGTTTCTGTTTTAAATAAAAATAACATTTATGATGATAGTTACAATTGTATGAGACAAATTACGCATCTGTATCTATAAGCGTGTGTGATAAAATGTAGGACGAAGTTGTGTTAAAAAAGTGATTATACGGTCCGCACACTTTCACAGTAAACTTCCCCAGGGACCGGAAATATTTTTTAAAAATTAAAAAAATATATTATTTTAACGTAAAAGCCCCAATACCCGAACACGTACAATACTCGAACAGTTTTAAGGGCGGGGTAACGTTAATTCGACATAAAAAAGGTTCATTTTTAAGAAATTTTTCAGACGCTACAGGTAATACAAAAATTAATCGATCGCAACATTAATAGTACAACATACGAACAACATTTCTATAATTTTTTAAAACAAAATATAAATAATTAAGCCAACGGCAGCAAATCTTCGCAGGCGCCTCGAAAAAAAGTTGTCTGTCGGTGAACAATATAACATGAGTGGATCATCCGAAATATTAAAAAAAAAATATGATATCATTAGATAACCTCTTTTTTAAAAAGGTATCCCTGGGATAATTTTTTTCGATTTTTTAATTTTTTATGACACTTAGAAGTGAAAACACCGATTTTCGTCTAAAAAATTGATCTATTTGTTATTGCAAAATTAATAACTATGAAAAATAAAAAAAAAAAGCTCCCAAGGATACCTGGTCACTTATGTAAGGAAGCTGTATACAAAATTTCAAAACAATCGGTCGAGTAGTTTTTTAATTTAAACTGTTCATCGGTTTCAAAAATGACAAGTGTCAGAAAATCGCTTAGTTTTGTATACCTGAAAATGCATAATTAAATATAAAAATTTTTTTCATACCTACGTCATTGGTTGTAGTATACATTAGTATACTTTACCCTATATAAGAAAACAATACTATTAAATACTTTTGTTACAATTACATGTACGCATTTCGATACAATTACAAAAAATAAAAAATAAAAAAAAATAAAATAAAAAGAAATAAATAAGTAATAACATAAAATGAGTGTTATGTTATTCTTCTGTAAATGTTTACAAAAACCAACACACAGAAAGTATGTTTGTTGTAAGTCAATACCTGTTTACGGTAAGATCGCACACATGTGTCATCACTGATCGCAATCGGTCTCTACGTTGTTTTTGCTACTCACAGATGCTGTGAACGCCAACCGTAAAATGTTAATTTATTATACACCAATCTTACTTTGCTTTGATGTTTTCCTATAGATTAGTGGCGTCATGGCGTGGCGTGCCTTGGAGGGGCCCTGTAACAAAATTAGTTGGGGGGCCCAAATAAAGGGTAAAGATTTCTCACAAAAGAAACAAAAATGTTTGCATTAAATTAAAATAAATATTTATCGATTATAAGTTATCGCTTCCTCCTAGAAATTGAGCTAGCCAAACAATTCAAATTAAATAAACACTATTCTTGTCCTTTTTTCGGCAAATTGATTTATTAAATCATCTATAGCTGAAGACGATTTCAGTTCTTCTAAAATTTCTGCCTCTATAAGTGATAAGTCTGATAGCCGTTCTTGCAACATCGAAGTCCTTAGGTAATTTTTTATCAGTTTTAATTTTGGAAAACTTCTTTCAGCTGTTGCGGTTGTAACTGGATCAAGAATAGAAAGCCTGCTGTTACTACTTCCGGAAAACTAGATACAAGACTATTGAATTTTATCAGCAATAATTCCACGAGTTCCTTAATGGAATGAATTTTTTGAATTTCAGATTCTAAGCCTTGCTCGTTACAATACGTGATCAGGTATTTTCGTGTATTGAAGGTTGCCATTGTTCTTTCAAAAAACAAAATTCACCCTTCGCTACTGGTAGATAAACAGGTAGTACTTACCACTGCAATCTAAATCACATTTTTTTTATTACCTCCTCCCTTTTCTGTTTACTTTTTCTTTTCATAGTTCCACTGGGATAATCTCTTTTCCTTTCACTCATTCTTTTCACAAATCAAACTAATTAACCAATAAATAATCAGAAGAAGAAGATTGTATTGTATTACAATGTAATAACGTTTGAACCGGAATGAAATAAAAAGCGTAAATATTGCTCTCCGTGGTTTGTCACTGTACATCGGTTATTGCGGGATTCCCCCGTTTAAATGAATGACTGTGGTAATGTAAAATGAATAAAGGATATTATACGTGAATTATAACTACTTGCTATATTAGGTATTAACACCAATAGGAATAATTCCGAAAAACTAATTGTTGAAAAAGATGAATGTATTTACCTTTCATTAAAATTGTTTCTATCATAGAGTAATAGAGACAATATATCTATCCCTACACTACTGGAACCAGTGTAACATGTAAGAGATAGACAATATGTTGTATACACACACTGGGTTTACATTGTATTAGTACGATTTTGTGTATTTGTGTGAGTAACGCAGATAGTAGGGGCGGTCACGTGGCTCAATTATTGCATACATAGCTATGACAGCATACGCATGTACTAGGGGATGTAACAATACCAACAACAATCAAGTCCATTATCGTGTGGTTGATCTTCAATCATCGACTGCTACTGACAAACTGACAACTAAGAAGCCTAATGAGCACAGAAGTACACACTCGTGATTTCAGAAAAGAGATAGTTGCGGGGTCTCTGTCCTCTGTGGTTTCTATTAACACTCAAAATATGTAATACTTTTTATTCAAATAATTTGACTTTTGTCATTTCTGAAGTGAAAACCCTATAGGCACGTATGACAGTTTTTTTTTATATGTTTTTTTCCCGGGAAGCACGAGATTAAATGACATGGTGGATAACATTTTACTAATTTTTGCTTACACACGTTAGGGGCCTCTGTAGTCCGGGAGCCCCGTATCATTGATACGGCTGATACGGCGGTAGCTACGCCCCTGCTGTAGATTTTTGCTTTTCAAAAAGAGCCTACAGAGGCCGAGAGGCTCTTGAACTCTATGTGTCCAGGAATCCCTAAACTTAATATGCCTGAGAGCCCTAGATAGCCTAAAACGTCCCTGCGTGTAAATCTAAAATTTTACTTGTCTTCAAACAGAGTAAGTATTATTCATAATCAGAGCTTTTATAATTATGAATTATTAGTAAAAAAAAAGCAATATCATATCGTAAAACTAATATTCTTTTTTAGTTACGTGGTCCTGAGAAACCACGTAACTTATGCATTCACTCATAAGTCTTCATAAGTGATCATTAATTTCCTATACACATCGGTGGCGCTTTCCACTAAAAAAAAGGCAGTGAGATATTTTTCATTCAAACGTACATTATCAGTGCACCACTAAATCGTTGTAGTATGTTGCTCTTGAATTATTTTTAGTTAAAAAAATGACCCATCGTTTTTGGACGGATTTTGGTGGCAGCACGTGATGGTAAGATATATCTCATTAAAATCCATACATACCAACATACCTAAATCGATATTATACCGACACAATTAGGCCTACATACCGACGCAACGAGATGGCACTATATGTATACAATATAGATGCCTGTATTATATCAGTCTATTTTTGTGTCCTTATCTAATGGTCTTCTACGGTAGACGGCAATACTACCATCTGTTAGAAATACTATTTTGACATAATTGAATGCAGTATCTCGTATCTCACAAAATGAGATAATTTTCTGTTACTTTAAAAGTTTTCATAATTACAGTGGAAGTAATACTTATGAATGAATAAATTAATTCAATAATTCAATAAAAAAATTAATAGAAGTAGAATTTTTATTTTGTTTTAAGCATCCGCTTATACAAAAGAGTTTGGTTACAATTATCTTTCTTTTTTTATAAATTGGTACTATAATAGTAATAATAATAAATTCGCCAAGTGCGTGCCGGACACGCATGATCAAAGTTACGTGGTCAACAGCTAATTTTTTACAATTTTTAGGATCAAATGTAGGAAATTTAATAGTACGTATCGACGGCTTACTGTTTTGGGATAATTAGATATAAATGTTTAGAATACTGATCATAGGCTAACAAAAATCTCATTTTATTTTATTTATCAGAATGAAAGTTATTTAACAATAACAAAACCTCGTACCTCCAAATTTCAAATTATGTCATAATTTAATGATATGTTACCATACGAGGGTCGACACAGAAGTACTCAGTCGTTTAGTCGAATTTTTCACAGAAAAAATCAGAACAGTCTATACGATAAGAACGGTACGAGGCGAGAGTAGGGGCGCTATCCGTTTTCGGACCCGTAGAACACGATTCTGAATAAAAAATACTTACATAATATATATATATATATATATATATATATATTATATATATACACTACCGTCGGAAAGTTTAATCGCAGTAGCCTTTAATGAGAAATTATGAATATATAAATATATTTCAAATGTTTTAAATATATTGTCATCAACGCTATTCTAAATAACTAATACAGATGTCTCTTAGAATATTTTCAGCATTTATTTGTATGTATCTATTTTTACATCATCAATAATATCAATGTCTTTTGTCGATTATTTATTATTATTTTTCTGTTATTCTAACCGTATAGCTCTATATTTAATTTTAAAATTTTTGGATAAATAACAGCATTTTAACAAAAATAAATACCCATTCACTAAAATTCAGAAACGACATTTTATAAAAGAAATCCACTTACATTGAAACGTTTACTTACGAACCACTCAATATCAAGAAATAGTAGTAAAACTTCTATATTCAACTAAAAGTAAAAACTGGTTATATATTTTAAAAATATATAAATTGACTTCAATAAATATATATTTATCTACATGCCCTCTTTTATTTAAAGAGGAATCGTTTTAGTACTTATAATCACAATTTTTCAAAGATTTGTTGGTGCGATTACACTTTCCGACGGTAGTGTATATATATATATATATATATATATATATATATATATATATATATATATATATATATATATATATATATATATATATATATATATATATATATATATATAATTCGTGGCTCCTTTTTGCATGTGTAGGGCTCCCTTATGAACGAACTGAGCTGAAATTTGGTAAGTGGGGCAGACAAAATGGGGCAACAATACTATAAAAGTAGGGTCAAATTTTGGATCCGACCTAACCTTTAAAGGGGTGGTGGGGGACAACTAAGCAATAAAACTTTTCCAAACCGGTTGAAAATAATGTTTTGGTCAATTACCTCAAAACAGTGAAAAATCGACATACGTGGTTCTAGTAATAATCCGTCGATACGTACTATTAAATTTCCTACATTTGATCCTAAAAATTGTGAAAAATTAGCTATTGACTGTAACTGTGATAATGCGTGTCCGGCACGCACTTGGCAAATTTTTTTCTTAAATTTACCTCAATACGGTATTAACGTTCTCATCAGAGCTTGTTGAAAAGTATTGCAGTGAATGATTTGATCATTCGTGTTTAGTCCTGTGTATTATTCAGTGATTGTGAAAACGAAATCACTACCTTGTCAAATAGTTTATGAGACTAGAAAGAAAATTATAATACAGACAAAACTGAGATACAAGCCGAGCAACCTTTAGAATTTAGATAATATAAGAAAAATGACACTTTTTAAAAATTGTATGTATGTATAATAAAAAATTCGATTGCAATCTCATATGTTATCGAAATAATTAAATAAAAACTGATAAACAAAACTATTTTTAAAAGTAATTTATGTTTTAATTATAAATATCGAAATTCAGTTTTATGAAATATTGATTGTCTAACGAAAGAAATCAACTAATTATTCAGTATTATTTGTTTCTTGAAAAGTTGTCATTTCTGAATTTCATTTTATTGCTTTTCATCCTGTTTGTTTTGTTATTTGGTCAGTGCTTTACAATAGTTATTATTTTGAACTTTTATTTTAAAGTTTTTCTCGTTCAAAATTTAAAAATTTTGTAAAATCTTATTAAGACCCATATAATATTAAAACAACTTCAAAAAAGAAAATTACAAAAAGGTAAGTATCAAAATGACTGTACGGGAAATATGATCTGAAAAATATATACTTCAAGTAAGGCTGCCAAAGAAAAATGAAGATATGTAAATCCTTTAAGAAAAATTTTGTAACATTGTCAAACTGTATTGAGTACTTATCGTTTTTGGTACATCTTATTGTTAGCATCTTGACGATCACTAACGTTGTAAGACGTCAAATGAAACCTTACTAACTCGTACACCACGTCGTAGGACGTCAGCAATTCGATATAGTGTATTAGCTGTCAAAATAGTGTACTAGTTAGTAGTTGGGTATTTTGTCATTACAAGTTATGAGCGTCAAGGTATTAACAAAAAATTTTACATACATAAGTATGTGTCAAAATTGTAACTTTAAGACATAGTGGGTTTGCCTGTACTCTCTGTACAGGAATATTTATTATACGAAGAACGCGGTACTAAAAGAAGGATTTAAAATAGAGGAAAAATTTGAAAAATTGGATTATTTAGCGGAAAATTTGTTTTTAACATGTATTTTGAGTCCATCCAATCGTTTACTACGTTGCGTTGTGCAATATTCGAACATGCAGATTCTTTTCCGTTACGTCTTCAACGCACGACCTACTGAATGAAAGTCATTAAAGTCATTAACCTTTTGCGAATACTACAATAATAACTTGATATGTGATTTTACTAAACAAATACAATGTAGTGTGTACATACATAGTTGGATGGGCAAATGCGTTGTGCTATGCGTGTTAAGTACGTATGTACTCGTATTATATTGTTCTACATTTCATCATTGTATATTGTATTTGTAATAAATGTAGGTATGTATGTATGTTAATGCCGCTGCTACACGATGCTACGAACACCTTCCAACATTCGACGTTGGATGGTTCATAGCATCGTGTAGCCGTTGTTCGAACCTACGAGTGTCCAATGTCGAGCGTCAAACATTCACATTTGGTCGTGTCCCGTTCGATGTCGGTATTCTTGCACCGAGTCAAAGGGATGCTTCGAACGTTTGAAGGTCAATGTTGGTTGTGTTCGTTGGTTGCGCACGACTCGTTCATGTGAAGAGAGACAACATCAGTGTATAACATTAGAGATAACATCAGACAGATAACATCTTCGTCACGTTTGTCCCAACACATTATACAAGAGAGACAACATCAGTGTATAACATTAGAGATAACATCAGACAGATGACATCGTCGCCCACTAAGTACCAACACATCATCATTCGTATTGGATCAAACATTCGACTCACCGTGTAGCAGATACATTCGTCGCACCAACTATCGAACTTAATTGCCTCAAACGTTCGATCGAATGTTGGAAGGAACGTTCGTAGCATCGTGTAGAAGCCGCTTTAAACTAACGACTTTTTTTCTTTTTGCGTTTTGCTGAGAGCATTATAATAATAAATCCTCTGCCATCCCCGCTTCCATGACTTGGCTTGACGGCAATCAAATGTGAAAGTGTGGTTTTGTTTCGTATGTGGACCAAGTGAAATATCTTTTTCTCACAAATCAGATAATATATGTACATAGAAGTAAAGATGTGTATATTAAATGTAGAAATGTACAATGAATATAATAAAGTTGTAATTTATGGCAATGAGAAAACATTTAAATTAATGATATTTAAATAATTTATGTAAATATTTTTGTGAATTGATGGGTAGTCGTAGTTGTAGTTGTAGTGAAGTAATTAATTGATTAATTATCTATTCTCTACCTCGGTGATGTTTGTATTCATGCCATTTACTTTTACCTTTATATTTTTCTGTTAACTATAAAATGAAATAAAATCCTTGAATTGAGTGCATTTCAAAATTAAGAAAAATATGTAAAAGAGTTTGAGTTAGGTGAGCTAAATCAACTGGTGCATTCTGAACACCGCTCGCAAGCATACTGCTCAACTGCTCACAGCAATTACAGCAAAAAATAAAGCATACTTTTATCTTGCGCTATCTAAACATAAGCATGTCTCTAACTCTCTTTGTTCTACTGAAAATATTTTATGCAAAACACATTGCTAAGATTAGTTAACAGATTTGGACAAGTTAAGTGTCCATCAATAGAGGATGATTGCAGGGATGACTTAATTCTGTCCGAATTTTGAAATTCGGTTTCGTTTCTGATTGTGAGTTATGGGCAGGGCCGGCGAGAGAAACCGGGGGCCCCCGGGTTGAGCAAAAAAACTTTTTCCCCAAAAATACAGCTGACGAGCAAAACAAACCTTCTCCTATTGCAATTTCCCTAGCTGCGCCAACTTCTCGCCGGCCCTGGTTATGCGTCTTTAAAATTTAAAATGTTTTAGAGAAATTAGATGTAAAGATTTTATAATAGTATATTATTCAATGAGTGGGTAATGACAGCTTTCATTCACGAAAATGAAATTCCGACACAAGTCGAGTTTACGAGGCGAGTTTCGTTATTCATTATTCTGAGTGAATAATAGCCATTACACGCGAGTAGAATACTATACTAGCTCTATACTAATTCTGAGCGATTATTTTGGTACCTAATCAAAGTGGGGAATTTACATACAGAAAAGTACATCACATAATATACTATGTTAAGTTCATACTTCAACAAGCTTTCTTTTGACACCTTACACGATGTGGATGGACGGACGCCCAAATGGTTTCATAGATGTTCCGTTCTGTCCATTTTAAACATTTTATTAGTAGCGAATTTTTTTATGGTTTTAACTGATTTTAAAATCATAAGTACTTACAAAATATTAAATTTCATTTGTCCATTGTTGTAAATGTCAGTTTTAAACTTTTTCAGAAAAAAATTTTCGTTTTCTACAACTCAAATTTGTTGCCTAAAAGCAATTTTTTTCTTTTATTAAGCAAGAAATACAAACCCCTCGTATAAAAATCTCAGTAAGCGCTTAAAAATTTTATTCCCATATTTCAAATAAAAAATTAACAGAATGAGTAAATAACTTCCTAAAACCAAAGAAAATAATTTAAGTCATAAGTTAAAATGAATGTAGTCTAAACAAAAAATACCTCTGTCGCAGCATCTTGCATAACATAATGAACTTCCGTTTACAAAAATTAGTTTTTCTCGGAAACTAGTTGACAGAGAATAATAGTATAAAGACCTTTTTTATGTAATTTTTTCTCCTCTTTTAAATGGTGTAACAAAAATTCGCAAAAATTTTTGAATAGGTGGAAATTTTGGTAAAAAAAAATTTTTTTCAAGAACAAAAGCCACATTCCGGCCAACGGACGTCTCTGGCTAACGAACTTGTCCAACGGCTTGAAATTTCCAACATTTTCACCAAATTTCGTAAAAGTAGGACACTTCGTTCGAGAGTTATCGTGCGGGCACACATACACATACATATATATGTATATACCGTGAAATGGTCTTGACTCGGTCACTTTTTTACTATTTTTAGGTATAACTGCCTCCTGCTGTTGAATATATCAATAAATACGTTTATGTTTCCTTTATTTCCTTCCCTTTCCTGACTTTTTAACCTATTTGTGTGT
Source organism: Brachynemurus nebulosus (assembly GCA_035578155.1). NCBI lineage: Eukaryota > Metazoa > Arthropoda > Insecta > Neuroptera > Myrmeleontidae > Brachynemurus > Brachynemurus nebulosus. Next base: position 10,765,463 of record JAPWDM010000016.1, read on the forward strand.
GTAAATAAAAATAATAAAAAATAAACAAAAATGACCGAGTCAACATGGTAAAACATTGTTGAGTCGGTCACCTACTTAAATTGCATTACAACGTCGAAACCAACCTTTTCAATCCAAATTCGGGCACATATTTAGACACCACAGCTTGTTTACAACAGTTGGCGATTGGTTGCAAAGCTTGCAAAGTCAGATGTAAGAAATATGGGAAAAAATCAATGACACACCATATACAAAGAGTAAGATATTTTATTGGTTAACATTGAGTAAGGGATAGTGTTTTACAAATTAGTATGATGTAATAAAATAACATAGGCCTATTTTAACATCTTAAATTATGTTATATCCATCGAACGAATATTTAAATTTAAAAGAAACAAGACTTCTCACCAAAAATGGGAGTAATCGAGTCAACAATAGAATTTGTTTACGCCGAATATTTTTGTTATTTTTAAGGATACGATTATACATCGATCGATGCCGAATAAATTTAGAATCGAATAAAACCGTCTCCTTTCGATTTATTATTCAGTGTCTGATTACGTATGCCTTAACCAGACAAAAATATTTCGTCGCTGTTTTTAGGTTATTTGGTCAGCCTGGTATTATATTTATAGAAAAACCAATCGGAGTTGCAAGACATTTGAGCAATTCCATGTATAAACCGATCACCCAAAAATGGCATGTTCTCCAAATTTAATTTCCCTGTGTATATAATAAGTTTAAGTGGTCTTGAGCTATGTACTCGAATATTATTGAATTACCTTCTACTTTGTCGGAGTTATCATTATTCAAAGTTGCGTTCAAGGTCAAAAAATGGGGATTCCCCAAAATATTTTATCAATTCAGAGTCTAAGAATAATTAAAAAATGATTACATGTGACTTTGAATGTACTTTACATACACTTTCAATCAGACCCATTTCCATCCCAATACATGCACATGTATTGAAGTAACTGCAAGTTTTATTTTTTTCTTTAATCGCTTATACTGAAAATACCTCATCTTCGATTTTCGATTTTCTTTTTTAAAATTAAAGTACTTGGCCCCTCTATAACGTGGTACTCGATTTTTTTTGTTTTTTTTTTTTGAGTTTTACGGATTTTACGGGGCTCAGTTTTAAAAATATGTGGATTTTTTAACTAACTTATAAAATAAACTATTAATTATAACATTACTCCACCTTTGATTTTCGATATTTTTTTTAATCAAAGTACTTAGTCCCCTTCATAATGTGGTACTCGATTTTCTTTGTTTTTTTTTTTTTTTTTGAATTTCACGGATTTTACGGGACTCAGTTTTAAAAAAATACGAAAATTTTTTAACTAATTGTTAAAATAAAGTAATAATTGTAATATTACCACACCTTTGATTTTCGATTTTCTTTTTTTAAATTAAAGTTTCGAGTCCCCTTTATAACGTGGTACTCGATTTTCTATGTTTTTTTGAATTTTAGGGATTTTACGGGGCTCAGTTTTAAAAAAATACGCAAATTTTTTAGCTAATTGGTAAAATAAAGCATTAATTATAACATTACCACACCTTTGATTTTCGATTTTCTTTTTTTAAAGTTTAGAGTCCGCTCTATAACATGGTACTCGATTTTCTTTGTTTTTTTGAATTTCACGAAACTCAGTTTTAAAAAAAATACCAAAATTTTTGACTAATTGTTAAAATAAACTATTAATTATAACATTACCATACCTTTAATTTTCGATTTTCTTTTTTTAAATTAAAGTTTAGAGTCCCCTTTATAATAAGATACTCGATTTTCTTTGTTTTTTTTAAGTTTTATGGATTTTACGAGGCTCGGTTTTTAAAAAATACATGAATTTTTTAATTAATTGATAAAATAAAGTATTAATTTAAATGTTACCTAAACTTTGATTATCCATATTTATTTTTTAAATTATAGTTTAGAGTACCCTCTATAATAGAGTTCTGAATTTTATTACATATTCTTATTTTTTTTTTTCGACTTTAGAATATTTTTAAAATAAAATTTTATGAAGAAACAATATTAAAATTAATAGTTTATTTTACCAATTAGTTAAACAATTAATGTATTTTTTAAAAACTGAGCCCCGTAAAATCTGTGAAATACAAAAAACAAAGCAAATTGAGTACCACGTTATAAAGGAGACTCTGAACTCGAATTGAAAATATATAGATATGAAAAATCAAAAATGAAACACTATTAAAATTAATACTTTATTTTACCAATTAGCTAAAAAATTCATGTATTTTTTTAAAACCCAGCCCCGTAAAATCCCTAAAATTCAAAAAAACATAGAAAATCGAGTACCGCGTTATAGAGGGGACTGAGTACTTTAATTTAAAAAAAGAAAATCGAAAAGAAGGTCTGGTAATGTTATAATTAATACTTTATTTTAACAATTAGTTAAAAAATTCATGTATTTTTTTTGCAAACTAAGCCCCGTAAAATCCATAAAACTCAAAAAAAAAAAAAAAAACAAAGATAATCGAGTACCACGTTATAAAGGGGACTCTAAACTTTAATTTAAAATATAAATATGGAAAATCAAAAATGAAACACTATTAAAATTAATACTTTATTTTCCCAACTGGCTAAAAAATTCACGTATTTCTTTGATACTGAACATCGTAAAATCCGTAAAATTCAAAAAAAAACAAAGAATATCGAGTACCACGTTATAGAAGAGACTGAGTACTTTAATTTAAAAAAAGAAAATCGAAAATCAAAGGTGGAGTAGTGTTATAATTAATACTTTAACAGTTAGTTAAAAAATCCACGTAATTTTAAAACTGAGCCCCGTAAAATCCTTAAAACTCAAAAAAACAAAGAAAATCGAGTACCAAGTTATAGAGGGGACCAAGTACTTTAATTTAAAAAAAGAAAATCGAAAATCGAAGATAAGGTATTTTTAGTATAAGCGATTAAAGAAAAAATCCTAAAAAGGGATGGAAATCGGTCTGATTGAAAGTGTATGTAAAGTACATTCAATGTCACATGTATTCATTTTTTAATTATTCTTAGACTCTGAAAAAATTGATAAAATATTTTAGCGAATCCCCATTTTGTGACCTGGAACGCAACTTTGAATAATGATAACTCCGACAAAGTAGAAGATAATTCAATAATATTCGAGTACATAGCTCAAGACCACTTAAACTTATTATATACACAGGGAAATTAAATTTGGAGAACATGCCATTTTTGGGTGATCGGTTTATACATGGAACTGCCCATTTACAGTTGCTTAGAGTATTTATAAACGATGAAAACGAGACCAATTGTGAAAGGTTAGGTTGTCTGGTGTCTTAATAACAAATGTTTTTACCAATTGTGATATGGGTGTATGAGTCAAGACCATTTCACGGTATATATATATATATATATATATATATATATATATATATATATATATATATATATATATATATATATATATATATATATATCGTAAAATGGTGTTGACTCGGTCACTTTTTTACTATTTTTAGGTATAACTCCTTTATGCTGTCGAATATATTAATAAATACGTTTTTATCTCATAAAGTATGTTTCCTTCATTATATTCCTGAACCTTTAACCAATATGTGTCTGTAAATAAAAATAATAAAAAATAAATGGGGTTGACAATAAGCAGTGATAGTATACGGTTGGTCAATTGTTGTAAACAAAAAATTTATATTGTAGTTGCACGCATACGGTATATATTATACATATACCGTAGAGATGTGCCAAATGTAACGTAACAGTTACTTTGTAACTATGGAACAGTTACAAACAACATACTGTTACACAGTTACAAATTGTTTTTCAGTTCCAAACAGTTACTGCAACGTTTAGTACAAATGTACCTACTAAGGCCAATGGTTACTATATATTATTTTGTTACTTATATAAATCTGTTTTGTACAACAAAATATGGGACACCTACAGATGTACCATTGTATACATTTTGTAGGTACTCAATTACTCACAAAATCATACCCGCTTGCATAAAATTGTAACTATTTGAAACAAATTTGACTTTCGAACAAAGAAAATATGTATTAAGGGAGAAATTGATGTCATAAATCATTAAAACTAATAAAATATAAAAACGTTTTCTAAAAATAAGATTATTTTTAAAATATTTAACAGATGTCCGCCAAAAATTTCCAAAATTTATAATTTTTAGAATTGTCAGGTATTATTTACAAAATTATCCTACATTTAGATTTAAAAATTATATGAACGGTTTATTGCCTTCCTAGATTTTAAATAAAACCCAAACAATTTTTTTTAAACTTGTTATTTTAAAATTGTAATCAGTAATCACATTCTCCAAGAAGTTGATTATTGCTATATGATTATTGTTATCCAAAAATTTATTTAGTGCAAAAAATATTTTATGGAGTGAAGTGCTTAAGTGTGTAAAACTCTAAAAGTGTAATTTGTGCATATTAGTGTAGTTTTTATTTAGAATTTTTATTAATTAAACTCTTCTTATTAAAGAATGAGTAGAAAATCTAAATCGAGTTTTATCTGGAAGTATTTTAACCAGATTCAAGGGGAAAATTATAAAGCCAAATTTGTAACTTGTATACCGAACGGTTACGGAATATTGGAACGGTTACTTGTAATCGATATTGAAATGGTTACTTGTAGCCGATATTAAAACAGTTACTTGTAACAGTTGTAACAAATATTGAAATAGTTACTTTGGTTACTTGTAACAGATATTGGAATTGTTACTTGTAGCTGTTACTTTTATGTAACTATTACGGTTGTAACGGTTACACAAAAATCTATGTTTGGCACATCTCTATTATACCGTACTGCAATTCAAAATGAGCCAGCGTGTGAATACACTATGGTGCTCTTTTATACAAGATGTAACAGAGAAACCAACAATAAAAGAATGTTTTAATTGGATATTCGACACAATCAGATCTATCGCCCAGAACTTAGAAACCAAACTTATTGGAGTAAAAAACGAACCAAATGGGTTTTTTATCAAATTTAGTGATCCCACGACATGCGAAGAAATTCTTGAAAAACTAGATGGTGAAAGCAAGATGAAAAAAGAAAACGGAGCAATAGTCAGAATCAAGATCGAACATGCCGGATTCGGGATACGAAGAATCCGAATTCTACGCCTTCCCTTCGAGTTACACAATACGCATATTCTTGAAACATTATCAGCTTTCGGTGATGTCTTGTCCATTCAAGATGAATACTGGTCCAGTGATTACGCAGTAGGTGGTACCAAGATAAAAAACGGAAATCGTGTAGCAAGAATTAACTTAAAAAAACACATACCATCCTTCATATACATCCAAGGAAACCGCGCAATGATCACTTACGAAGACCAACCAAAAACTTGTTCATATTGTGGTAGCAACGAGCATCTGATCGCTATGTGTACTAAGCGGCAACCAAAAACTAGCAACGTAACGTATAGCAATGTGCTTACAGGGAACTTTGAACCACAAGAACAAACTCAAGATATACAAAATTCTCCATCGAAAGCCAATGAAGAAAACGCGGCAGAAATCAACACAAACCTCCAACTCGAAGAACAGTCCAAACAAAACAAACGCGCACATACGACGTCCACAAGTGAAAACATGAATGATTCAGACGAAAAAACAAGCAACCAAGAAAAGTCTCAAAAAACAGAAAAAAGAACAAAAAGAAGCAAAACCATTGGGAAAGAAAAATACAATTTCGATCCGGCACTAGAATTCCTTAGAAAAGTCATTGACTCTACTGACTCCCAATTCCCATTAACAACAGATCAGTTGCAAAAATTTCTCAGAGAAGCACAAGAAACAACCGACTTACTAACACTCACCACATCTTATATTAACGAACCAAAACAACTTTTAGAAACTTTGAAAATCATACATAACAAACTATCAGATCGAACACTAAAAACAAGATTAACAAAAATAATCAACATCATAACCTATCAACTTGAATCATCATATATATTATCAGATGAACCAATTAATGATTCAGACATAAATTCTTAAAAATGGCTCACATCATCCAATGGAATCCAGGTGGATTTTTCAAACACATTGAAGAAATAAAACAGTTAATCACCACATACAATCCCATAGCAATCTCTCTTCAAGAAACCAATCTTCTTCCAAAACAGAACACTACGCTAAGCAAATATTTAATATACCGGAAAGACTATACGGGCGGTGCAAAAGCCTCTGGAGGGGTACTAATTGCAGTCGACGATTCATATATGTCCGAACAAATACAGTTAAATACTGATATACAAGCGGTCGCTGTCAAACTAACGTTGCCTCCAAATAAAACTGTAATCATCTGCAACATATACTTACCTCCCGGTAGCCATGAAGCTTACAACGCAATAGACCTAGAAGAATTACTCGCGCAGGTACCAAAACCTTACATACTCACCGGTGACTTTAACGCACATCACGAAATATGGGGATCTAGAAAAAACAACATTAGAGGAATCCAAGTCGAGCACCTCCTCTCAAGAAACGATGATCTTGTTCTTCTAAATAACGGCCAACCTACTCACTTTAGTATTTCTAGAGGCACTTATTCTGCAATAGACCTGACGATGTGCACTTCCTCGTTAGTACCGGACATCAATTGGGATATACATCAAGATCTATGTGCGAGCGATCACTTCCCAATAGTCATAACCTTCAGTAGTTTAACTCAAACTAAACCAACATTTATTCGCAAATGGAAAATAGGAAAAGCAGACGGGGCAGCTTTCCAGAATCTGACTTCCAATTTTAGTTTGAGTGATAACAACGACATAGATACAATTGTATCTAACTTTACTAAAGATATTATAAGAGCAGCAACAACAACCGTCCCACAAAGTAATCCTACACCAAGAAAACGAAATGTACCATGGTGGTGTAACGAAGTACGATTGGCAATCACTGAAAGAAAACGAGCTCTACGGAAACATCAAAAACATCCATCCCTAGCCAATCATATTGAATTTAAAAAAAAAAACGGGCTATTGCAAGAAACTTAATTAGAACGAAAAGTCAACAAAAGTGGACTGAATTCGTTGAAACTATAAACAGCAACACGCCAATGGAAGTAACATGGAATAAAATCAGAAAATTAAACAACAAAAGATCATATAATTGTATCAAACAAATACAGCAACATGGCAGGTTATTGACTGATTCAACCCTAATCGCAGAAGCCTTCAACAACCACTACGCGTCAGTATCTGCTACTAAAAACTATAAACAACAATTTCTTCAACATAAAGTCCAAGAAGAAGAAATACATATTAACTACAATGATCTTACTAATGCACCATATAACCAAGAACTAACACTCAAAGAACTAGAAATAGCACTAAGCGACAGCAAAAACTCCTCCCCTGGATTGGATAAAGTACATCCTTTTATGCTCAAAAATCTTCACCAAAATGCAAAAATACAGCTTCTAAACATCTACAATAATATCTAGAAAAATAACGTATTTCCATCTTCTTGGAAAAAAGCCATAATAATACCCATACTAAAACCTAACAAGCCCAAAACAAATGTTGATAGCTACCGCCCTATTGCGCTAACAAGTAGCTTATGCAAAACCTTGGAGAAAATAATAAATAACAGGCTTCGATGAGTAATTACCCAAAAAAACATGGTACATACTGGTCAATTTGGATTTAGCACCAACCGTTCCACTATAGATCATCTCGTAAAAATGGAAGATGAAATCTGCCGAGGACTCCAAATGGAAGAACATGTACTAGCCATTTATTTCGATATAAAAAAAAGCCTTTGATATGACGTGGAAACACAGAATTTTAAGGATATTATCAGAAAGAGAAATTAGAGGAAATCTACTGAATTTCGTATCCAACTTTCTCTCCAACAGAGAAATATCTACAAGAATTGGAAGTCATATTTCACCATCTTGTATTCAAGAAAATGGCCTGCCCCAAGGTTCCATATTAAGTCCAACTTTGTTCATCATCGCAATAGACAGTGTTACAAGTGTAATAAAAAAGCCCATAACACCATATCTCTTCGCCGACGATATAGCAATAATTTTGGCGATCAAAAATGAACGAGCAGGACAAACTATACTACAAAAAACCCTCAAAAAACTAGAAGACTGGTCGGACAAAACCGGTTTCTCCTTCTCAATCGAGAAAACAAAGTGTGTGTTATTTACTCGACCAAAAAAGAAAACAAAAAATATACATTTAAGGTTTTTTGACCAAAACCTGCAATTTTCAGACACAGTAAAATTTTTAGGAATAACCTTCGACAAATACCTCACTTGGCTACCACACATAAAAAAGCTAAAAGCAGACTGCCTTCGGAACATGAACCTCATAAAAGCAGTTAACAACAGAAACAAAGGTGCGGACAGAAAAAGTCTTCTAACATGATATATAAAAGCAAGATTTTAAGCAAAATTGATTATGGCGGTCAAATTTACGCCTCAGCAAAAGCTACAAACCTAAAAATATTGGATTCAGTACACAACATGGGACTAAGACTGGCCACTGGAGCACTGAGAACTTGCCCCATAGACAGTCTATACTGTGACACAGGAGAACCAGCACTGAACCAACGACGACTACTCCACGCCGTAAAATATACACAGGAACTCCAATATAACGTAGTGGCCGGTACAAAATAAGGGGAAGTACGTTATATCAGATCACCAGGGCCGTCAGTAAAATTTTTCTAAGGGGGTACAGAAATATAATATGCGAACACATACGCATTTCATCATTGATATACACACGCATATACACTTACTTAAATGCATGTTTATAAGAACACACGTCTTCTGCTAAATACATACATATACGCAACTGTTGTGCATTGTAGTTGTAAGTATATTAGAAAAATGCATAAGCTGCAAAATTTGATAACGATTTTAGAATAATCTTTTTAGACACCAGTCAAAATATTAAAAAACCGACTTCACTATTGGTTAGCAATTGAAAAATAGACCAAACAGTGCAATTTAATAATAGTTTTAGAATATTCTATTCGGAAACTAGGAAAGATATCGAAAAACTAACTTTACTATGGGATTTGTCATTACAGAAATGATTGAATAGCGGAATTTAACAAAAATTCTAGATCATTCTATTCAAAACCTAGAATAGATATCAAGAAATAAACTTTACCATCAGATAGGTCATCAAAGAAAATGCTAAATAACGGAATTTGAGAAATACTCTCGAATATTCTATTCGGAAACTAACAAAAATATTGAGAAAGCGACTTCATCAGTAGATTGCTCCTTGGCGAAAAAGGTTAAATGGTAGTGCTATACAAAAGTTTTAGTTTTAAATTTACGCCAGCGTATACAATTGCAAAAAAGTATAATATTTATATTTTCCTTAAATAAAGTATCTTAACTTTTGTTAAATTCCACAATTTGATCTTTTATTTAATAATTAGATGAGTGATAAAATCGGTTTTTTGATATTTCTGCTAATTCTCAAATAGAACATTCTAGAATATTGTTCAATTTTTGTTATTTAGGCTTTCATTCGACGACAAATCCGATGGTGAAATCAGCTTTCCGATATTTTTAGTAGTTCTCGAATAGAACATTCTAGAACATTGTTCAATTTTTCTTATTTAAGCTTTTATTTGATGACCAATTCGATGGTGAAGTCAGTTTCCCGATATCTTTACTAGTTCTCGAATAGAACATTCTAGAACATTGCTAAATTTTTGTTACTTATGCTTTTATTCGAAGACCAATGCGATGGTCAAGTCAGCTTCTCGATATCTTTGCTAGGTCTCGAATAGAACATTCTAGAACATTGTTAAATTTTTGTTATTTATGTTTTTATTCGAAGACCAGTTCGATAGTGAAGTTAGTTTCCCGATATCTTTGCAAGATCCCGAATAGAACTTTCTAGAACTTTTGCTGAGTTCCGCTGTTTAGTCCATTCTTTGGTAGAAATAATGAAGTCGGTTTTTCGACATCTTTGCTATTTCCGAATAGAATATTTTGGAACTTTCATCAAAATTTGTTATCTAGCTTTTTTTCCATAACCAATCAAATCGTGGAATCGATGTGTACTCGTATATGCACACATATTTGTATACGTATGCATATACGTAAAATAATATGTATGTGTTGTATATGTCTAATAATTATGTATATGTCTGTATATTGGTGTAATTGTTTGTTGGTGTTGATAAATTTACTGTAAAAGTTCACAGGAAGCTGAATATTTTTGAACAACTTCATACATAGTTGTAAACGTGTATATATTTACACTAATTATATTTATTTGTGTATAAGTACCTATGGCTATGTGTGAATGCTATACGAGTGTATGTGAGAAAATATGGGAACTTCTCAGACCCTCACATAAATTTGCTACGCTCCTGAATTGACGATTATGTATGCCTTGATACAAATACAATCTCACGTCTTCAAATCTGTGAGAGGGGTACCCCACCACTCGCTACGTTATATAGGAGTACGTTATATTGGAGTTCCTATGTACATTCAAAATAAGAAGCATGCCAGAACACCCCAACTACAATCTAATCACAAACAGCCACCGGACACAAATTTTCACCTTGAAGATGGGATATCCTCGGCCCCTTTCTGCTAGAGTGAGGATATATCTAAAAGATTACGCCTGTAAAATTCCACAAATAGCAAAATTTGCAGCTTTTCCGCAACCGCCATGGAAATCCAAGATCAACATAGAAACCATCAACAATCTAACAATCTATCCAAAGATAACACTCCTCCACAAGTTTACCAGTTGTACTTCCAGGAAACTATAAGTTCATATCCAAACTATAAAATCATCTACACTGACGGTTCCAAAAGTAAAAACAGAGTTGGCTGTGGCATTTCATCGGACATCATAAACACCAAAATCAAGCTTCCCCCAAATTGTAGTTCATATACAGCTGAATTAGTGGCAATTAGTGAAGCTCTGAAATTAATCAAACCTCTAAATGATAAAAACTTTATCATTTGTACCGATTCCATGAGCGCAATTAACAACCTTAACTCTAAGACAACAAACGCCATTATGCAAAATATACAAAAAGACACATATGAACTACTGGAAAACGGAAAAACCATCAAATTCATGTGGATACCGGGACACTCTGGCATAAAGGGTAACGAGGAGGCGGACAAATTGGCAACAGAGGCTCACTTTCTGGAGAGATCCCTGGAAATTGCACCACTAAATGATGCTTCGGTTATGTGGAAAAAAACACTAAACGAGAACTGGAACAAGAGGTGGATCGGCAACCCTAACAATCATCTCAGAAACATAAAAGAGGATGTAAATCCATGGAAATCATCCCTCAGAAATTCAAGAGGTGAGGAGGTAGTGTTAACAAGATTAAGAACTGGACATACTCTAATAACACACCGATATTTGATGGAAGGGAGGGATCCACCTAAGTGTGACCAGTGCAGTCTACAACTCACGGTGGAACACATACTAACGGAATGCCCTAACACTCGAATCAGCCCCAACTGTGCCATGAAAGACATCTTACAAGACAATGAAATAAATTTAAGAAATCTGTTCAAACATTTGAAAATGAGAAATATACTGCGTTGGTTTTGATACAGAAGTTCCTGGAACATCTTTTACTGTACAATGTCTATGACGACTGTGACGATGCAAAAACAAAAATATATTACGGCATCGGCTGACTAAATATCAATTAATATCAATTAGAATGTAATAATATATTAATTAAAAACAAATTGTTTTGAATAACTCATTTAAGAGCGTTACGAAACAGATACTCTTAATTATTTTTAAATATGTACCTTACTATTATTTAAGAATTTTTATATTGTTCATTCCTTATTTAAGAATAACTTAAGATACTGCATTGTTTAGCCAACGATAAATAGAATTCTGTACCAAATCCGAGATAATAAAAGCGTATATAGCCTAGTAGCTAAACGCTATCAAAAAAAATAAATAAATAAATAAATAAATAAAAGAGACCGAGTCAACATGGTAAAACGTTGTTGAGTCAGTCACCTACTTAAATTGCATTACAACGTCGAAACTAACCTTTTCAGTCCCAATTCGGGGACATATTTAGACACCAAAGCTTGTTTATAACAGTTGGTAATTGGTTGCAAAGCTTGCAAAGTCAGATGTAAGAAATATGGGAAAAAAATCAATGGCATACCACATACAAAGACTAAGATATTTTATTGGTTAACATAGAGTAAGGGATAGTGTTTTACAAATTAGTATGATGTAATAAAATAACATAGGCCTATTTTAACATCTTAAATTATGTTATATCCATCAAAAGAATACTTAAATTTAAAAAAAAAACAAGATTTCTCATCAAAAATGACAGTGACCGAGTCAACAATAGAATTTGTTTACACCGAATATTTTTTTTGTTGCTAAGGATACGATTATATACCTATCGAAATATCGATGTCGATTAAGTTTAGAGTCGAATAAAATCATCTCTTTTCGATTTATTATTCAATATCTGATTATGTATGCCTTAACCAGACAACAATATTCCGTCGCTGTTTTTAGATTATTTGGTCAACCCGGTGTTACATTTTAGAAAAACCAATTAGAGTTGGAAGACATTTACAGCTGCTTCGAGTGTTTATAAATGATGAAAACGAGACCAATTGCGAAATATTAGGTTGTCTGGTCTCTTAATAACAAACACTTTTACCGATCGCGACGTGGGTGACCGACTCAACAACCCCTGACCGAGTCAAGACCATTTTACGGTATAATATATAAATATTAGTGAATATTATTTTCGGTTTCTAGGGACCTCCAAACAAATTTCTGTCATTGTCCCGAACTCAAGAGTCAAGTCGAATCATGACAGTGGCTGTAATAGCTGATTTTTCGATTCGAAAATTCGCTAACAGTTGTGCTCATAATATTCGTATTTCTTCGATAAACATTATTAAAATCTTTAAAATCAGACTGAATGTTTCCTCCCCTTGGAGTATTGAATTTCACATGACAATCAAAATATATAAAATTATAATAAAAACCGTAAGCAACGTAGTAGAAGACTCCCAAAAACAACTACACACACCTGTTACTTTTAATGTTACTGAATATCAATTATTCAAAAATAAGAATCACCTTGACTAACGGCCGTTGCGTAAACATAATAAAAAAGAAGAAAAATATAAACTAGAAAAAAGTTGACAAAATAATAATTAGGTATAAAAAAATAAAAATAAAAAATTAGGTAAATGCCACAAATTGTCATGGTCAAACAAACAATATATTTCCAATCATAATCAATGTTTATTATATTCAATGTGATAACTAAGTTAATGCATACTTTCTAAATGTGTACGTACAATGTCACATTGCAAAAAGATGACTGATTTACCATTGCATAAGATTTATTTTTTAAGCGTTACATTTAAATTGCTGAACTCTGAATTAATGTTATTGTTTAAGTTAAGTCAAAAGTTTTATTTTAAACTAATCACAATTCGGGTCAAGCTGGTACACAGGAAAAATATTCCTGCAATAAATTTTTATGATTTAAATCTCATGGACAACTGCACTCGTTTTAGAAAATCAGAATAGGGGGTACCCCTTCTTAAATACATTAAATATATATGTATGTACATATGTATTACCAAATACAACGCGTGTAATTCGGTTTAATATGAGTTTAATATAATATTTTGATGAATAATAAGTTAAATAAAAAAAAAAACATATTTCAGGCTTATTGGCGACCAACATTTCGACATAATTTTTACATAGTCAATTGTTGAAATATCCCCTTGCATGTACCTATCTATGGTTTTTTGTCGAAAATCAATTTTTTTTTCATTTCTACTTTCTTTTTTCGAATTTTAATATATGTTTCTGTTCGGATGCTTTCTAGAGCTTCTATAAATACATATAAGGACGAATGGCTATTGTAGAATTTTTGATTAAAATGATTGTGGAACGATTCACACGCATTTGTAGATTTGTGACCATCTGCTGCCCCAAATGATGCCAAAGTATCACAATTGGATTGAAATCGAACGATTGGGGTGGTGTCTGTAATAGGGATGTCGATTTTAAGTCGATTAATCGAAGCTTAAAAAATCGATTCTCTTTTCGATTTTTTTTATTTAAATCGATTCATGAATCGATTATTAAAAGTAAGAGATCGATAACCGATTTTTTCCAAAAATAACTTCATTTTAACATTATGAGGCCCGAGTACTTTCACAGTAAACTTCCCCGGAAGCCGACAATATTTTTAAGCAAATTTTATGTAAACAAGTACATAAAATGATTCCACAAAACACTAAAGGATTCAACATGTATGTGTTACTTATGCAGGTCAAAAGATGAGTAACTGAGTAACACACATATACATGCAAGCATACAAGACACACATATATACATATGTGGATAAAAATATTATTGTATAAACAAGCCTAGATATTTTGATGATAAAACATATTACATATTATGTATATTTATATGTACAAAAAATGAAGTGTCCGGTACGTAGTACATAATAAATTATTTTTATAAAAGAGTCTCCACATTCTCGCCGAGGTTGGACGAGGTTCCTCGTCGAGTTCCTCGCTGAGGTTGGCTCAGCCATATGAATAGCATTAAAACACCAACCGTGAGACACAACGAAATGACCCTCTACATTCTCGTTTCGTCCAACCTCGGCGAGAATGTGGAGACTCCTTAAGAATACATAATATAAAATCTTTTTTATAGATATTTTTAAGTGTTTTGTTTATTATTTTAAATATTGATCGCGGTCGGCCTCTGAGGATGTTTTGTTTGGTTTCGGATGCCGAAGCCACGGGACTGAAAGTGTTAATAGTAATTCTACAAAGAAACTTGTGTTAAAATGAAATACCAAAAACTCTATTGTTAATTGTCACTTTTTACTCGTTATAACAACGAACCCCTCCTACGGCTCTATATAAGTCAGACTATTAATACAAAAGGAAGGGAGAGACCACCTATCTGTGCAAACGACGATCCCTTTTCCACAAAAGCGACTTATTTAGAAAACATTTTTTTGTCAATTTGTTTGAAATTTTTGAATAAACTTGGTTCAATTCGTGGTATTCGTCCTACATATTAATTGCCTTATTTTTTATAATTACCGTAGGATGGTCTTGACTCGGTCAGGGGTTGTTGAGTCGGTCACCCATGTCGCGATCGGTAAAAATGTTTGTTATTAAGATACCAGACAACCTAATGTTTCGCAACTGGTCTCGTTTTCATCGTTTATAAACACTCTAAGCAGCCGTAAATGTCTTTCAACTCTAATTGGTTTTTCTAAAATATAATACCGGGTTGACCAAATAATCTAAAAACAGCGACGGAATATTGTTGTCTGGTTAAGGCATACATAATCAGATATTGAATAATAAATCGAAAAGAGATGGTTTTATTCGACTCTAAACTTAATCGGCATCGATATTTCGATAGGTGTATAATCGTATCCTTATCAACAAAAAAATATTCGGTGTAAACAAATTCTATTGTTGAGTCAGTCACTCTCATTTTTGATGAGAAATCTTGTTTCTTTTAAATTTAAGTATTCGTTTGACGGATAAGTATTCGTAATATGTTAAAATAGGCCTATGTTATTTTATTACGTCATACTAATTTGTAAAACACTATACCTTACTCTATGTTAACGAATAAAATATCTTAGTCTTTGTATGTGGTGTGTCATTGATTTTTTTCCCATATTTCTTACATCTGACTTTGCAAGCTTTGCAACCAATCACCAACTGTTGTAAACAAGTTCTGTTGTCTAAATATATCCCCGAATTCGGACTGAAAAGGTTAGTTTCGACGTTGTAATGCAATTTAAGTAGGTGACCGACTCAACAACGTTTTACCATGTTGGCTCGGTCACTTTTATTTATTTTTTTTTTATTATTTTTATTTACAGACACAAATAGGTTAAAGAGTCGGGGATATAAGAAAGGAAACATACTTTATGAGATAGAAACGTATTTATTGTTGTATTCAACAGCAGGAAGGAGTTATACCTAAAAATAGCAAAAAAGTGACCGAGTCAAGATCATCTTACTAATTGAAAAGTTAACTCATTCATCGACTTTACAAATATAATGTAAGGCGTTTTTACACGATATTACCGGTATTTCCTATGTACTATCAAGTAAGTCCCTTAAACAAAAATTATCGCCTAATTTTATTAAACTTTTCAAAATTTCGATTTTTTAGATCGATGTCACAGAATCGATTTTTTTTTAGCCGATTTTTTTTTAATCGATTTTTTTGATTTCGATTTAAATCGACCCAAAAATCGATCTTTTTTTTGGAGAATCGACATCTCTAGTCTGTAATCTTTTGGGGGTATTATACAGGATGCGTTGTCTTACAAAGTATGCGGAACGCTTTGTATCGTTATTCTGTTAAAATAAAAACGATCCTCCAGATTTAATTTTTTAACATTTTCATGTAAATTTTATTTCAATATGTTCAGGTCAACATACTTATTCATTATTTTGTCTATTATATAAAAATTTCCCACTCCACTTTGAAACATGCACCCCCAGACAGATTGTAAGTAGATATACCGATTACCCATCCACCAACATATTTGACAGTAGGAATTAGTTTAACAATTTTTTTTTTGAATTTTCCAGTCAATTCTTTCTACATAAAGTACATAAAATAAAAAATAGAAAGAATTGACTGGAAAATTCAAGAAAAAATTGTTAAACTAATTCCTACTTTCAAATATGGTGGTGGATCGGTAATCAGTATATCTACTTACAATCTGTCTGGGGGTGCATGTTTCAAAGTGGAGTGGGAAATTTTTATATAATAGACAAAATAATGAATAAGTATGTTGACCTGAACATACTGAAATAAAATTTACACGAAAATGTTAAATAATTAAATCTGGAGGATCGTTTTTGTTTTAACAGAATAACGATAAAAAGCGTTCCGCATACTCTGTAAGACAATACATCTTGTATAATACCCCCAAAAGATTACAGACACCACCCCAATCGTTTGATTTCAATCCAATTGTGATCCTTTGGCATCATTTGGGGAAAGAAATTCGAAGCTATCAGATTTCAAATCAGCAAAGTTTAATTAAGACTTTGAAATTATCGCCTAATTTTATTAAACTTTTCAATGGAGTAAAATTTGGCCCGAAACGACATAAAAACTAGTGAAGTCAATGCGTAATAGACTAAAAGAAGTGGTTGAGGCAATGGAATACGCTACTAAATACTAAATACTTAAAACAATTTTTTTTTTTTATTGCTGATAAAGAATGGAAATTGTATCGTCCAAATACTTTTGAAAGGTGTTAATTATTTACTCTAAAGTGAAAAAATGCTAATTTTTAAATAGTAATTGAATTGGATTTACCTAGTTTTTTTTATTAATTTGTAAAAAAAATAGTTAATAAATCATTTTATGTAGAACACAAGTCAAAATTTGACTAATTTCACTGTTCACCTGGTTTTAACTATTAAAATTTGTTTGTTATATAACTGTCCAAATACTTTTGACTAGCCACTGTATGTCTTGACTTGCCAAGTTTACGAGGTGAGTATCATAACCTATCTGATTGAGTAACAACCATCGTACGCAAATAGAATACTACACTTTTTCTACGTCATTTTCCTTTTTAATTTAGAATTTAGATAAAAGTGGATACAAAATTTGAGTTAAAAGAATATAATTTTTAAAATATCTCTAATTTCATTAAATATCCGTAACTATGAAAATGACCAAAATAAAATATAAATAGCTTTGTTTACTTGTACGTTACTACGGAACATATTATAAATGAAATTAAAACTTAGTAGATATACTGTTTAAAAAAAAAACTGCAAACCATTGAATAACAGTTAATACGGTGATTTTATTGGTCGAAAAGTATTGAGTAATAATCATTCCCCCACAACTTTAAATAATATAGGTGAGTTTTTTTAAAGTTGGCATTTTTATTACAATCGAACCGTTAATTTAATCGAAAAATTGTTCAATAAGAGTTGTAAATATCGATGGGGACAACCGATTGCTATAATCAGGAGCTTTATAGCTCTTATGCTTTTCGAATAGAAAACAAAAATTGAAAAAAAAGATGTGTAAATATATATAGGGTAAAAGACCCGATTATCGAACGGGGTTATAAGTCCGAACAGTTTTGACATTTATATCTTAATGAAGTTATTTCTGAAAGAAACCTCTGATAAAAAAAATTATTATTAATAGAATGATTATTTTTCAATTTAAATTCACCTCACATTTAATGTCTCCTCACTTAATTTAAGAAATACATATATATATCGAACAATTTTTGTTGAATTCGTGAATTTTTAATATGATGGATGATCATTATTCAAAACACATGGGTTATAAATTGTAACATTTTTCACCGAATTTTTAAAGTTATTACCATAATAAAAGTATACAAATAATTGTTATTAGTCCACCTAAGAGATTAGGATAGCTAAATTATATTTTATATGCGTTAAATATTATTTTTAGAAGTGTTTCTCCTTGGGATCCAAGTTTTAAGGTTGGGTACCCCATTTTGAGAATTATATATTACATATCTATTTTATAAACATTTTTAATTAATTTTTGGGTTTAAAACACTTAACTAACCGTTTTTATAATTTCACTTTAATATTTTATTTATTTCAGAACGTAAAATCAATTGAAAAATAATTAATATTGAATTAAAACTTCGAAATTGTTATTTACATATTGTCAAATAAAAACGTCAAACATAATATGTATTAGATCTGAAACGACACATAGAGATACAATATATACTTAATTTAACTGTTTAAAAATTCACAATGGTTAACGAATAAGCTAGAACATGGTTAGAACGTACACAATGTTTCTTTAAAACTACAGTAGATGGCGAAACCAAATGCAGTATTTTAGTGGTTTATTTTATCGAATATTTAAACCATTCTTGGCTTTTGCTTTGACGTTCTATGTTTCACTAGATGTCACTCTATGGTAATACTCTATGACATAGAGTTACACCTAGTAGTAGATGTGAGTGTCAAAGTGGCTGGAAGAGAATGGTTCAAATATTCGATAGTTATTGTACGTCATGTACGTTAAATGCGTGTTTTTTCATCGGGTTCAGTGTGTTGTTTTTTTAAAGGAGGTTAATATATTCTGTCCGTTTTTTCATAGACGTCAACAAATTATAAAACAAAAACATTAATAAATCAAAATTTTTGGGTTATATTTTCTTAAAAACATATTCATCTGATTAAAAAAACTTGGTTTCATGCTTACTAAGAAAAAAAAATGGGTGTTTTGTTTATTTTTTAATTTTTTTAAGCTACTTTAATGATACAGCTAAAAATAGTGTTCGATGATCGGGTCTTTTACCCTAGTAGATGTGTAAAATATATAATGTAGTAGCACGTAGTCCTGATTTAAATCCGATGAAACAGAACACGTGTGAGGTGTAAGTGCGGCTGCACACCTAGGAGATACGACACAGCAGATACGACATGAGAGACATAAGATATGTGTCGCTTGGAGACACGCATCGCTTGAGTACATTTAAATTGCATTGAAAACACAAAACTGCTGCACACCTAGGAGATACGACATAGCAGACACAGACATTTGTCTTAAGCGACATAGCATGCTTGTCTCCTGTCGCTCGTGTCGAACGACATGTAAGATAAATTTAAAAATTATATTATATATTGAAAGAAAAATGGCAACTTAAAATTAAATACGATCATTATTGTTTCAATAATGTACAACTTAAAAAAAATGTATTGAAAAGATAGGGAACTTTGTAGGAAATCAATATTATTAAACTTTAAAAAAAAAGTTGTCTTTCATTAAAACAATAAATTTCAACCTTACTAAACTTTCGTTAATGTTTTACATTGAATCAATATGGTTTTTATTAATACTGTTTTTTCTCTGGGTGTACATTTGAAAGAAATGGTAAATTTTCTCCAAAAATATTTTTTTAATGTAATATTAGATGCATACCGACAATTTTAAACACTTTTTGAAAAACTGTCAAATACCGTATTCAAATACTGTGTATTACCAAGGAGGTAAGTCCAAAAACGTTCCAAAAAATGTATCGTTTACAATTAATTTTGTTAATTATGTTAAAAATTACCCATTTTTATGCAATTATGCCCTAAAACAGTATTGTAAAAGTAATATCACAAATTTGACATGAAAAACTACTGCCAGCAAATTGAAAAGTTCCCCTTGTTGTAGTGTTCTTCATGTCGTATCTCTCGTGTCTTATCTCCTAGGTGTGCAGATGCCATGTCTTAAGACAAATGTCTGTGATTCTCATGTCGTGTCTGCTAGGTGTGCAGCCGGGCTTTTACAATAATAAAAATTTCCCAAACCCCTTGGATATAACGTCTACGTTAATTGTCTACAACATGTTCAAAATTCAGCTTCCTGAGGCGATTTGGAGGGGATGGAGAGGAGAAACTGATTTTTTTCATGTTTTTGGGGAATCTGATACTCCTAACAGTAACCTAGAGGCTGCAATTTTGCATATTGATTGGATTAATACCTAGGGTGTGCCTCTATGGGATTTCAATTTTGAACCCTCATCTCCCACCATTTTCATGACAGAATTTTATGTTTTTTCGTATTTTTCAGAAGCCAAGAGACCCTCCTTCCCCAAATAAACTAGAGGGCTGAAATTTTGTATATGAGTAGACCTAGTATCCAAGGTATAGGTACCTTTTGGAGGTCTAAGTTTTTAACTCTCATTCCCACCATTTTTATACCAAAATTTTGTTTCTTGTGTTTCTCAGAGAGTCTGGTACACCTAAACGCTCCCTAGTCAAACCTAGAGGGCTGAAATTTTGTATATGGGCTGAGGGGTAAATTGCAGCATAGTATATGGTGCGATATTTTCGATGTTTACCGCAAAAAAAGAAACAAATGTACCTGGAAATTATTGTCTTTAAAGAGTTAAAGCGCGGACACATGTTTTTATAAAAAATAATTGCATTTTATTATTAATTATCACACTTTTTAAAAAAGATTAAAGTATACTGGTTAGGACAATTGAAAACGGATTTTGATATACCTACAAACTAATTTGCCTAGTATATTAAATGGCCCCGCGTGAGCGGGGCCGCTTTACTCACTTGTGTTTTACATTATTCTGTTATTTTTATCGTGTTCTATAAATAAATACTACAATAAGTCAATAATATCATACAAATGTCAATATTAAGAAAATGTGTAAAATTTTAATAAATTTGAGTAGTTTTCGAAGACAAAAATAGGCTTCCGCGTTTTAACTTTTCATAATTAACAATTTCCACCACCTTTGGTTCGTTTTTACCGGTTAGAAAAAAAAAATATCGCACCATATACTATACTGCAATTTTCCCGGGTTGAGTTAATACCTAGGGTATGCCTTTTGGGGGTTCCAATATTTAAATTTTACCATCATTATTATGCCAAAACTTTTTAATATTTAAACAATAAAAAAATAAATTTTAACCTCACTTACAATTAGATACCTTAAAAATATGGAAGATGAGAGGATAATTTGACTCGAGTGATGGAGCTCTACCGCTCACGGGTTTTGTTTTTATGTCAAGTTTTATATTCTAACTTTAATGCGTAAACATATATTCACAAAAAAGTTACATACTTATATCTTAAAATATTATTTAGAATTGGAAATGAAAATATTAAAATATCTAAAAATAAGTTATCAGTTTTTTGCAATGAAAATTGAAAATAAATTTACTTTTATATACTGCCTCTCCTAATTTGGGAAGATTTGTAACAACGAAACTGATTATTTCAAAAAACCTGTTTTGTTATTATCAAGTAAAAAAAATATGACAGAAATAATTTCTTTGCGTTTTTATCTATACGTGGCAAGAATTTTATTCTGAACGAAATAAAAATCAAATAAATATCTTGTTCAAATAAAAATCCTAACGAACTTTATTGCTATCTCGACACAATTTTTTATCGTAACATTAAATAAAACAAGGGTTAAAGATTAACCATCACAAATCCATGAACGGAAGCATATTTTTTTTCAAATATCAGCATAATGTATAAAACACACCATCCATGCACATACAACATTAAAAAACTGAAAAGAAGTAAAACACAACCACTTTTTAAAACTTTGAAAGATGATCTATTCACAAATCAAATATCAATATGCCGGCCTATTTCCATTTTTTTAAAACACAGTTCATAAAATAATCACAAGCACAAACACAAAATAAACAATTACTGCTGTTTATTTGAACAAATCGTGAGTAACACTGAAATTTTAAAAAGTTTAAAATAGAAGTTTTTTGAAATTTTTTTTCCAAAACAAAAAATATGACACTACAAAATACACCTCACTAAAAACACAATAACTGATACAAAAATACTACATATAATATGTGTACTTGGTTTGCTGAATGAATATTGAATGTTACTAAGCCAGTTATTTAGTAGAAAGCGCATACTCACACATAAACACATGTAAGTAATGTACACACAGAACAATGTACAACACAGGAGTCTCTAGCAACGTCTACCTTCTCTTCCACCACTACAAAAGAAAAAAAAAACAGGGCTAGCTCATGTCTAAAGCGAGGAATGTTTAGTGTATTGGCTGTTGCAAACCTCATGAACTTTTTCTGCGCAAAAGGGGAAAAATTTTTGCTATGGAAGGGAAGTATTTAAAAATTCTATTGAAAATCGTTAGAACACCAATCAAAAATTTGTACTGAATAGTTACTGAAGGAGAAGTTCACTATCTCCCAACTTTAACAAACAAAAAAGAAAAGTGGTGTATATTTGGATAAAGTAAGAAAACATATTATTTTCTTAAAAATTTTATTATTTTTTAAAGGATTTTATTCATAACAAAAATAAACATACATTCTGATAATGATAATTGTAGTAGGAGTCCTTTTCTTATATAAAAATTAGAAAATATACATTTAAAAAAAAAAAAAATAAAATAAACAGTTGTTAAAAGTAGTAGATAAGAATGAGAAGATGTGAATAATATTTAGAAATATCTTTTATCTCCTTTTTTAAATTATTCATTTAAAACTTTCAAGCCAAATTCCAAGGAGCCGGCATATAATATTTATGCTTGCAATGGAGTCCTGCAGCTGGCTGCTATGTTATTTAAAATTACCAGTGACAACAAAACATTTACTTATCATATCATAATGAATATATTCCTTTTAATGTTAAAAAATTATTTAGGTTTAGAAGCTAAAAAAAAAAGTGAGTGTATTAAGACGACATGACCGAAGTGAAAATTTTTATGGCGATCTTGTAACCGATTCGAAGTAACATAATATTCTACACTAGCGGAAATAATTAAAGGATCAAAAAAAAAAATTCCAAAATTTTAGCCATTTTTCGAATGGCTGTCTCTTCGTGAAAAATGGTCGTATCGGAGTCGTAAGCAAAGAAATTTAAAGCTGGAAGTTTCTAGTTTTCAGATCTTGCGATAAAAAAATTTTCAAAGCAACATGTATCGCTCAATCCTAATAAGTACACTGAAAAAAAAAAATTCCAAAATTTTTTCGGTGTCTTTCTTTGGTCCACGGACTTGGAAAAAAAATTTCCGACTTAACCACCATATAGACCGGATAACTTGTTCATTCAGCTTTAATTTGCTTTTTTTTAGACCTTTATACGACAACTTCTCGCTGAGATATCGGACTTTGAATGGAAAAGGATCGTTTCGCCTTTGACCATCGATATCTCAGCAACCAATGATCACACAGAAAATTGAAGGTGTGTTTCGAAAACTCGAATAAATTCTCTACAAGGATTAGCCATTGTTTTTTCAGAAAAAAATTTTTTTGCATGCTCTACATGAATTTAAAAAATCAAGAAAAAAAGAGCTTTTGGGGCATTTTTGGAAAATCAAGCGCTGAATTAAAAATTGCGAGAAAACCATTGATGTTAAGTGTGCCTTTTAAAGTTCAATATACCCACAAAAATCCCACCGAGTTTCAATTGAATCCATCCAGCCGTTCTTTGTTTCATTCGATTGAATTTTTGAAAAAATTAATGGATCATTTTTTTACTCTTAGACTTTCATAATCTTGAACAAAATGAAAAAAAAATTTTTCTCAGCTTTTTTCACATTTTTATCAACAACAGTATTTAAATTTATAAAAAAAAGAAAATTTCTTAAAAAATTAGTTGTGATTTTTCTAAGCTACTCGAATACAAGGAAAGTATCTAAATAACGTATTGGTTGGTATTACCTAAATAAATAAAGAAAAATTTGGGGGGACAGGTCTACCCACGCTGTTAACTTTCCCTTGGGCGTCCTTAAAGACTAGAGACTACTGTGCTTTATTTTTGGATTCTATGCCATGTTAGGCTTATATAATTGGTGATCTTTTGGAAATGGTCTTAAAAATAAAAGATGTAACCGAATTTAGATAATAGTATTTTGAAAAATATAAATTTTCTTTATGAAATATTTTAAGTTGTAGAAGTATTCCAAATGAAAATTATTGTAAAAAAAAAAGATAATGAATATTTATTATTTATCATTATTTACATGAAAATTGTTAATATAAATAAACACCGAAGGTTAATAAAGTTACAAAAAATTAAACTGATAGACACTTGTTGGCAATCACTGGTATAATAATAATAATAAAACCAAATTTCCACGAAAGCTACACTCTATTAATAAAGAATAGAAAATACACAATGCATAACATCAAAATAGCATGTCTTTTTTTGTGAATACTACGAATTATCAATTAAACAATGAATTTCTAAATCGCAATCATAAGAAATTATTTGAACAAGTAGAGTCTCTAGACAATTTCTGTTAACAGTATTGTCTCTAATAGTAAAAAAATACCCCTGTCGCAGCATCTGCATAACATAGCGAATTTCCAATCATAAAAGTTACTTTTTTTCGAAAACCCGCTTACCTAGAATAATGGTTCAAAATGTATTTTCTGTGATTTTCTTGGTTCTTTACCACAATGTAAAAAAAATTGAAAAAACTTTTAAATTTTGTCAAATTGTTTGCAAAAAACTCATTTTTTTGAGGTTTTTGGAATCGGACGTGTCTGACTGGAGAACTCATACAAAATTTTTGGACTTCCAACGTTTTATTGTTTTATTATATTTGCATCCCAAACTAGTATCTATCCTATAAATATAACAAGTTTCATCCCAAAATGAATTTCTCGGAAATATAGGCACTTAAGTTTTCGAAATTTCTAAATTAATTTAAAATAGAGTTAGTCTCCAGAAATTTTGTATTATGGTAAATTTAATTTAATAAATGACAAGTATATGAGTATAGTAATTATAAAGCATTCGCATAGAACAATAGTTTTAAGTATACATGCACATAAGCAAAATAATTTTTGTATTTTCCTGAAGGAAGGAAATATTTTCCCGTAATAAAAAGTATCCTAAATGTTGACGCAGGTAATAAGTTATCACTACACCAGATTTCATAAAAATCCGTTCAATAGTTTTCGCGTAATATGTGCACATGCTCAAAAAGTTTTTTTATTTTCCTGTGGGAATGAGCCACTTTCCCGAAATAAAAAGTATCTGAGATGTTGACTCAGGTAATAAGTTATCACCACACCAAATTGCATCAAAATCCGTTCAATAGTTTTTGCGTACTGTATGCACATGCTCAACATGGTTTTTCCATTTTCCCGTGGGAATGAGACATTTTCTCGAAGTAGAAAGTATCTTAGATGTTGATCCGGGTAATAAGTTGTCAGCACACCAAATTTCATTAAAATCCATCCAGTAGTTTTTGTGTGATGCGTGAACAGACGAACATACAGACAGACAGACAGACAGACAAAAATTTTAAAAATCGCTGTTTTGATATCCACATCGATAACTATTTACAGTATCTGCACAATTTTTAAAAAATATTCCCTATACAGAAACGGTCTCGTTACATTTGTATTATATGTATAGATTACCTATTAATGGCTCTTTATTTAAAATATTAATTTTTTTTCAAAATAAATCGCCACCTGTTCTAGGAAATATATATTTTTTAAATTTTTATAAAATTTCTTATGAAAGTGAGCTTCTTAGACAATTTTATTTTCAAGAAAAATGTATTAAAACATGAACATTTAAATGTTGGCAATTTCTGTATTGTGGCGCCATCAGTGTCCGCGTTAGTTAACTACTTTATTTAAAAGTTCGAATAAAATTCCAGTCATTTTAATTTTTAATTGTTCAGGAACTTCAGTATCATAAAAGCAAGCAAAATAATATTACAATTTATTTATGTAGATACATATATGATGGAAAGTTAAGAAAAGAAAATGTTTTTTTGGAAGTTCGTGTTTAAGGTAAAATCGAAAAAACTTGGAAAATTTAATTAGTAATTAATTTTTATCGAAGTCTTGAAAAAGTCTGTCGGGACACCGGAGCTAGAACCGTGACAAATCCGGGAAAACCAAGACGTATGGACACTCTACACGGATTATGAATGTTATAAACTTTAAGTTTTGATTTTTAAGCGTATTTTGAGTGAAATTCAAAATTAACAACGTGTGAAATTTGACATTTTAGTTAAAGTGCATATAAAATATAATACCTACATGTTTTTATAAAAATGCAAATATAAATAAATGTTTTCTGTTTTTTTTATTTTAATTGTTATTAATTATTTGGCTTTTTTAATAATTTAGAATTTTTCTGTCCAATGAATAAATTCTGAAAATATGAATTTATGACATAATTTCAGTAAAAGTGAAAATGAAATTTTTCACCCACACTTTTGTAGTGCCAATGTACATCACTGGATCCCAATTTTCAAATGGATAGATAATTTCAGTAGCGTAGAAACTAATTATTAAAAAATTGCAAACCAAATGTGTTTATATGATAATACGTACTTATAAAAAAGATGTTTATATACGTGTTCTTCCGAAAATCGTAAATAACTAACTTTCTCTCGATGAAGTTGGATTGACAAACATTTACATTAGGGATGTTATGGATATTCGTAACCGTAACTAAAACTACCGATATCCGAAATAATTAAATATCCGAAACCGAAAGCGTATACGAAAATGAAAGTTTATAAGTCTAGCAAGTACTTAGCACATTAATATTTTTTGTATATATCAATATCTAAAAATATTTCAGTCCCTTTTTGACAATCTTGCCAGAACTTAAACACTTTTTTAAATATTTTTATTGTTAAAATCGAAACGTTATTTTGAAGACGGTTAAAATTACTATATTTTACATTAAAATGTCGATATAATCACCCGCTAGTTAATTATCGCTAGATTTGATGCTAGAAAATTGAGAAAAAACAGGTCATATAGATTTTTTTTATTTAGATTTTATTTGTAATGATTGAATTACAAAATTCAAAAAGATGTTAAAAAATGTATGTATTCGCTATGAGCTTTTGCCTGTAGTAAATCCAGCTGCTCAATATCGGTTCCAATATATCAGTTGGTCAGGACGGCATTTGTACATAATTTTAATATTTTCTTTAAGAAATAGTATTTTTTTTTTAAATACTTGTTTGATTTTTTCAAGACGAGTACTTGTTACGATCTGTGTTTACCAAATTCTACAAAATAATTAAAAAAAAAAACATTGTAACCCTACTATTTTGAAATTTTCAAAAAAATATCATAAAAATTACCTCATATATGCTTTTTCTGAGTTAATTATTGAAAAATATTCTATTTTCCGAGATTTTTAAGGTAAAACGAGCAGATGTATGGTTTTTGTTAAACAAATTTCAGTTCTTTAATACATTTTTGCCTTAAAATATTTAATATTTTCAAAAATGTATGATACAACTTGTCAAAATTTAAAATTATTTGTTTTGTTGTCAAAAAAAAAAAAAAAAAAACTGAATGTTGCAAATTTATTTACCACTAAAATGATGGGTTTATACATATAATTATAACGTAGTATTGTCATTTGGATAGAAAATTACGTAAAAATATTATTGTTTGAATATGATTTAACGTAATTTTTATGCGATTGTAGCAAACTCTTATTAATTTTAGGAAGGTGTAAACATCGTCTAAATTCTGATCATATCACATAAAAAACTGCGCCGTGATTTTTTATCTAAAAAAAAAAAATGGAATAGAGATACATTATAAAAACATTTAACTGACAAAGAAAAAGAATATAGCCGAATCGTTAAATTGGATTAAAAAAATCATGACAGGCTACTTATAAAGCGGTTTTTTTCGAATTTAGCTCGCAAAAAATGAGACAGAAAAAAAAAGAATGCGAGTGCGAGTGAAATGGAGAACGACATATTTCCTAGTTTTTCTCGAAAAGTAAGTAATTTAGAGCAACGGTATAAAAACATTTTTTATGCATTTTACCTTTTACTATGGCTTGGTGTAAAAAAAATTTGAAAAATTGCTTAATTCTGGCAAAAAACTCATTTTGTTGACAAAAAACGCCCGGAAAACTTACTTCTGGGCATTCGACGTGTCTGGCTAACGAACTCATCCAACGATTTGGAAAATCGAATTCGCACACAAAATTTCATAAGCATTAAACGTTTCGTTCGAGAGTTATCGCGCGGATACATATATATATATATACATATATATATATGTATATATATATATATATATATATATATATATATATATATATATATATATATATATATATATATATATATATATAAATTTTAGTGAATATCATTTTCGTATTCTAGGGACCTCAAAACATATTTCTGATATGGTCCCGGGCTTAGGTCGCACCATGACACCTGCCGTAAAAGCTGAATTTCCAGTTTTGGAAATTCGCTAAAAGAGAAAATACGCAATTCGTAAAAGCAAATCTAAGCGGAAATAATAATGTCTTTTTTTGTAAATTCGTCGAATTGTTAACTAAATAAAGATTTGCAAATCAACCAATCTGGAGAAAGGGTGTTAAAAATTAAAATCCTTAACCAATTCGAAATAAGAATATCATGGCTCAACTGCAACACTTTCTTCTTGAGCCAGTCCTACTACTGCCGACCTCACCTATTTTAGGATATAAACTCATCCACTCAGAACGGTACCTATTTTTAAACGTTCAATCCTGGTGAAATGAATAATACTATAAACCATTCTGTCAAAAAATTGAATGTTCTTCAATAGCGCAAAAACAGGTATGAGGGGTTAAAAAATGAAAATAAACTGTAATTTCAAAATTTATAGTCATTTAAAAATTTTAATTGTTATTTTGTAAATGCAAAGGAAAATGATACTTTCAGTGAAGTGTAGCACACCTTATTAACATATTAATTTTCAACAAAACAGTAGTCAACACTGGCTAGACGCCTAGATATTAGTTGCACCTAATAATTAAAAACCAATCACAAAAATATTTTTTGCAACTAATAACTGTAGTTGTTAGTTATATACAATTCTATTAAAACCATACTATCAAGTTTATTGAAATTATCGTAGAAGCAAAAATCTGATTATTTATTGAACATAAAAACGTAATAAACAAACATGAGTAACAATACAGAGTGGCCATCCAATGGTACGTACTCCGATTTTACGTAGTGACGTCAGCGCTTTAGTGGGGTTCTTCCTCTCACAGATATGTTGTTGTTTCTCTATGTTGGTGAAAATTTATGTACCAAGACAGAGTCAGGGCCGTAGGTAATATCGTCTGAGGGTCTCATAGCCTTTAAAAATTTTAAAATTTTACTGCAAATATATATGCACATATTCTGTATACGTAATATGCAAAATGCAAATGCAAAATGAGTAACGTAAAATTCTAGAATATTCTAATCTTCAACTAGCAGAGATATAAAAAAACAGACTTCACCGTTAAATTGGTCATTAAAAATGAGATTAAACAGTGTAGTTTGATAAAAATTCTAGAATGTTCTATTTGTCAACTAGCAAAGATATTGAAAAATAAATTGTACCATTTAATTGTCCATTAAAAAAGAGGTCAAATTACACATTTTGACAAATGTTCCCGAATATTCTATTCGTCAGCTAGCAAAGATATTCAAAAACAGACGTCGCCATTGAATTGGCTACCAAAAAAGAGACCAAATAACACATTTTGAGAAATGTCCTAGAATATTCTATTTGTCAACTAACAAAGATATTGGAAAATCTACTACACCACTTAATTGTCCAACCGAAATTAAACTAATGTAAACCAAATGTCCGATTTTAACAAACAATTTTGGCTATTTGACGAATAGAATATTCTAAAACATTTATCAAAATGTGCTATTCCGTCTTTTATTCGATGACCAATTAAATGGTGAAATCGATTTTTCGATATCTTTGTTAGTTGACAAATAGAACATTCTAGAATTTTTGTCCAAATGCGCTACTTAATCTAATTTTTAGTGCCCAATTCAATAGTGAAGTTTGTTTTTTGGTATCTTTGCTAGTTCACGAGTAGAATATTCTAGAATTTTTGTAGCTTCCGCTATTTAGCGTCTTTTACGCTGATGAATGGGATAGTGAAGTTGATTTTTCGACAGTTTTCTAAAAGTCGTCACTCATATTCATTAGTATAACATTCGATTTCCTTTGTCTACACAACCGAATTTTATGTGTAAATTGTCTCTTAAGATAATTTTGTTTTAAATAAATTCAGATAAATAATATTTACCAACCCCCGAAACAAAAGTTTACCGACGCCCCTGATCTTCCGATTTTACGTACTTCCCCTTAAATTTGCACCGACCACTACGTAAAATTGGATTTGTGGTGTAAAAAATCACAACCAAAAGTTTAAAAAAAACTGGATACTATTTGCAATCTGTTTTCGATCGAAAGAATTTGATAACGAAAAGTAAGTAGAATACCAGATGTTATAGAATACTTCCTTATATCAACCAATTTTGGAAATATCGTTATTTTCGATATCGATAATTTTCGATAACGAAAAGTAGGTTTTGATAGTCGCAATCCATTCGGAATACCCAAAACTTGCTTCGCTTAAGCCTTCAAAAATTTCGTTATTTTGGAGCTACGACGCACCGTTTAGGAGATATTTACGATTAAAGTTGTCGATAGCGAAAGTTAACGAAAAGTAGTTTTTTAAAAAATTGTTCTGTTGTTGACAAGATCAATGGGACTAACAGAGCCTAAATTAACTAATTATAACCAATTTACGATAAATTACGCGGTATCGATAATTTTCGATAGCGAAAAGTAAGTTTTGACAGTCGCAATCCGTTCAGAATACCCAAAACTTGGTTCGCTTAAGCCTTCAAAAATTTCGTTATTTTTAAGCTACGACGCATCGTTTAGGAGATATTTACGATTAAAGTTTTCGATAGCGAAAGTTAACGAAAAGTAGTTTTTTAAAAAATTTTTCTGTTACTGACCAGATCAATGGGACTAATGGAGCCTAAATTAATCAATTATAACCACTTTATGATAAGTAATTCGTTATCGATAATTTTCGATAACGAAAAGTAAGTTTTAACAGTCGCCATCCGTTCGGAATACCCACAACTTGCTTCGCTTAAGCCTTCAAAAATTTCGTTATTTTTCCGCTACGATGTACCGTTTACGAGATATTTACGATTAAAAGTTTGCGATTACGAAAAGTATCGAACTGTCATTTTTTAAAAATGTACTATCGTTGATCAAATCAGTGAGACTAATGGAGCCTAAATTAATCAGTTATAACCAGTTTATGATAAATAATTCGTTATCTTTGGCTAGTTTTCGAACAGAACATTCTAAAACTTTTGTTAAATATCTTTATTTAGCTTCTATTTCAATAATTCTTCTAATAGTGATATTGGTTTTTCGACATCTTTATTAATTTTCGAATAGAAATTTTTGTCAAATTTTTCCACCTGTATTCAACTTGTTTTTCGATGATTAAACAAATGGTGAAGTAGATTTTTCGATATCTTTGCAGATTTTCAGATAGAACATTCTCGAACTTTCGTTAAATTTCTTTCGATCCTTTTTCAATAACTAATTCGATGGTGAAATCAAGTTTTGGGTACCTTATCTAATTTTCAGATAGAATATTTTAGAACTTTTACCGAATTTCATTTTTTGGTCATTTTTCTGATGAACAATCTGATGATAATGCCAAATTTTCAATAATTTTTCAAATTTCCAAAAAGAATATTCTAGAACTTTTGACGAATTCTGCTATTTGGACACTTTTTTGATGTCTAGTCCAATGGTGAAGTCGGTTTTTGGATATATTTTATATTTTCCGAATAGAATATTCTCGAACTTTTGCCGAATTCTGTTAATTGATCGCTTTTCGATGAATTTGGTAGTGAAATCAGATATTCGATATTTTTTCTTCCAAATATCAGTACTTGATTACTTTTTCGTTGGTCAATCCACTGGTTAAGGATTTTTTATATCTTTTCTGATTATTGAAAGAATATTCTAGAACTTTTGCCAGATTTCGCTATTCAAACATCTTTTCGATGACCAACCCTGTGGTGAAATCGAATTATATAATAGTTTTAATTTATCTATATCTTTGAACAAGAAATATTTTCTCATAAAAATTTACAAGACTACGCTCCTGTCAGATATGTTTTTTCAATTTGTGTGTCCAATTCAATTTTTTGACAGGATGATTTATAATTTTAGTGTATGGAAAAAAATTTTTTCTTCAGGTAGTTGTTTATATAAGACAGATGCAGTTGATCAAATTAAACTGTGTTCGTTCGTCCCGCGAGCGATGTTCCAAACTCTAATTGAGCAACTATATTGTTTATATGAAATTTTATTGTTTCCAAAACAAAATATATTTGTAGAGTACCTCTTTAGTTCGTGCCACACAAACTATAGAGCGCATTTAGAAAAAAAATATAAATGTATTTATGAAAAATAGATAAATTATGTGCCGCTTCTAACGAATGGTGATACGTTTTTTCGGCAATTTTGACAGGATAATTTATGACCTGCACTATAGAATCCTCGCTTTACTCATGTCAGTCATTTTCTGAACATATACATGTACACACATGCAAGCATACACATAACTGTTCCATTGATATTATATTCGTTTTTCGGTTAAGATAAAAATTAAAGTTCCAATTTAGCATTTAAATTAAAAATTAATATTGTCATGTAGCAAGCAGTGATGTTGGATAATTAATCGATTACTTGATTTAGTCGACTAATTTTGTTTACATTTAGTCATATTTTAGACGACTATTTTAACTTCGGCTAAACGTCTAATATGATTAATTTTTTTTAAATGACTAAAAGCGACTAATTTATTAACTTTTGTATATTATTAACAGGTATCGAATTTCTTTCGGATCAGACAGTTTCGTCTTTAGCATATGCAAGTATACATATTGCACTCAATGTGACTAAAAGTTCAAAATATTTTCATAAAAACAACGTTCACAAGTTATATACACACACATACATATATGTATCAAACAGGGATGGAAAAAAAAATTTTTTTTAAATTTATAAAGCAAACAGTTCAAAATGTTTTAAACAAGTGTTCCTATGTTCAAAATCGTGTTTTTATTAGTTTAATTTAAACATATGTTTTAAACATTTAAAACTTGTTTTAAACAGATTTAATTTCTTTAATTGAACCATATGGAAAAAACTTTTTGGCTCGAAACTTGCTGTCAGACACTGGCATAAAAGAATGTACTATTAATTTATTTATAATAGGTGGCATTAAATGGAAACATTTGAATATTTTGTTTGTTATAAAATTTATAAAACCGTTTGTTGTTTATGCGTGTTGAATACTGTGTACAACCACAACAAAGACGTTGCTGAGAAATTTTATAAAATTTGATCAGTGTTGCCAGATTGGGGTAGTTTTCCCTCCAAAATTTAAGAGAGAATTTTTAAATTGCTGGAGGGAATTTTAGGGGGATAATTTCTTTAGAGGGATTTTTGAAGGTTTAATTAAATTGAAGGTTTAATTAAATTTCAAACACATATTTGCCATCTTGCTTAAAAGTACTCAAATTCAAAAATCAGTTTCCAGTCAACTACTAAAATTTGAATGTGTGGTAACGTATTTTGAGACAACGTCAAAAGTCAGCAATCAATTTTGCCTAATTTTATTGTTGAAAAAAATATAGTAAACAGTTTCTTAAAAATGATATTAGAATGGTATTTTGCTATAAATTATTTTAAATTTTTTTTTCTCGTCAACTGTATTATTTTTGAAGAAAGACATTTTTCAAAAAGTTTACCACTTTAAATATTGGTTATTTTTGGGCTACTCAGGCGTTGCTTACGTATCTCATGTGCGTTAAATAATTTTTTCTATTTTTTGGAGGTTTTCTTCCCTAAAATGCATTTTTTGTAGGGATTTTTGACTAATGATGAGTCAATCTGGCAACACTGAATTTGATACATACTAAAATAAAAGAGTTTAAATTACAATACAAAGAAGTTCAAAATCGTTAGTTGATTGGTGAATTGTTAGTTGAACTGGTAAATAAAATATGATAATTAAATACAAGTCAGTGCTTTAAAATGGCGGCTATCACTAAAGCCACAAATCAACCACAAAATATTTGATTTAGTAACACACTAACACAGTTGCATTCGACTGTAACCTTAGTAGAAAGAACTGCAATGCTAGTCGCTGTTTTAAATGAAAATCCTTAACATAAATTAGTATTTGACATATATAAAAAAAAAAAAAAAAAAAATATAAATACACAGTTATACTCGCATTTATACAAAATGCAAATGATTCATACAGTTGGAATGTAAAAATGAAATTTTGTCATTTATCAAAGTTATTATAATTTTTACTATCCTTTTTCAATATATTAGGTAGTAGATCTTGTAAGAGGTAGCTATGTTACAAGCTTGTCTGCTGTGCTGTCTTACGTGCATTCCTATCGCATGAAATCATTTTCATTTGGTAAAAATATTTCTATACTTAAATTAATTTAGTTTAACCTAATTAAAAATTTAATTTTGTTTTTATTATTATTTTATTACTGATGTATATTGGAATAGAATTGCCTAATTTTTAATTACTAAAGATATAATTAAGCTATTTTTTTTTTATTTCAATACATTTTATTTACAACTTAACTGAACTGAAAGAATTTAATTAAAGATTGTTCAGAACACAGTTTAATATGTAATGTTTTTTATTTGTTTTAAACATAGTTTAAAATATCGTTTAAAACATTTTAATTTCAAACATGTTTTATTTAGATTGTGCTTTAAACACTGTTTAAAACATGTGATTTAAAACACTTTGTTTTAAACATGCCAATCCTGGTTAAACTTCATTCATATCTACAGACACTAAACGTCACAGACACGTATCGTGGCAGACACGACAAATATTGTTTTAATGCTTTTCTTATGAACACATTCATACATACAGATGATCCGTGTATGTGCCGTTACGTTACGCTGTGTATGAATACATCCATAAGAAAAGTATTAAACAATTTCTGCCGTGTCTCCCACGATACGTGGCTGTGACGTTTAGTGTCTGTAGATATGAATGGACCTTTACTAGTAACATCTGGGCTAAATATAGACTAATCCGGACTAATAAGATCCGATCCTTACTAAACATTTTAGTAAGATCCGGGCTACTAGATTATCAAAAACTATTAAAGGTGTTACGCTGTATTTTTTTTTTAATTTCCGTAATTTATTTAAAATAAAACACTAGTACGTATACTTTTATAAATAATAAAGTAATTTAATGAGTGTATTTTTGATATTTTCCGTTATCAGTATTTACTTTTATACAATTACAAGACGTTTATATGGGTCACTTGCTTTATTACAAATTAAGAGTCTATCTTCAAATAGCAAAATGATAATATCTAAATAACTAACAGTCTCGATAAGTCACAATGTTTATACTATTTAACTTAAAAGACAAAAATATTTTCACGTTTGCCTACTAACAAAATAACCAACGAAATTTTTTGTATAATTTTTGTCGTTTAAAAAGCTTGTTACGTGTACTGTAGTTGAACATACCTATTTTCTATATATTTTGGGGGGTCTTTTGAAATTTGTAAGTGCAAAGGGGAGCCGTGCAGTATTTCTTCTAGTACAAGCTAGCTGGACAAAAACAAAATTAAAATTTCTTGAAACCATTAACGAGGGTATAGCTAGGCCATTATTATCCCCGGTCTGTAATTCTTTCAGACAATAGACACAAGCTTCTAGTTTAAAGTGAATAGTTTTTTTTTGCCCCGCTTTGCCCAATTGTTATTAACTTCCCATTGGAAGTTATTGTAATGGGTCCGATTTTACGAATCGCTAATTTTGACATTTCTCCACGTTTCAAAGTCACTAGAATCCGAATTGTTTTTAGCGTGATGTCTGTGTGTGCGTTCGTTAGTTCGTTAGTTCGTTCATTCATTCGTTTGTTCGTTCGTTCGTTCGTGAATTTTTTTCGTCTCGCATATCTCGAGAACAAATGATGATATCAACTCCGGACTAATTTCATTAGATGCGTAATCAAAAAATGAAGACCGGATAAAGTTTTCAGCAAATTCGGATTAGCGGTCTGTTTTTTGTGGTAAAAAAACGGAATTAACTTTATTAAGGGGGGAGTTCACGCCAGAAACGGCTAATAAACTAATTTTTTTCGAATCTCGTTTTTTGTTTTTATTTTGTTTTGTGGTTCTTTACAAATACGGTGATATATAAAACATTTTACATAAAACAAAAAACCGCTTCTTTTGTTATTATTTTTGTTTTTTACCTTTTTTCTCGAAAGTTGTGTTTTTCCCGACAAGAAAAATCATATCTCAAGTTCTAGAAAAGATAGAGACTTAATTTTTTTTTATTTTGTTCATAAACATATTGCGCATAAAGTGGAGTATGCTTTTTCCATTTGAACAATTGTAACTATTTTTAAACAGTTTTCTTTTAATAAAAAATTGGGTTTTATAATTTTTAGAAGTTTGGGATTACAATTTTATAGTTAATTTTTAAAATTACCTGAAACCCATCCTCAGCTTTATGGACGAGTCCTTTAGGAATAAAATAATGAAAAAATATTTAAAAAATATTCATTACTTTTTGAGATATGGCGTTCCTTGTAAACGCTTAAAAACTTGTGAAAATGGGCCCCCTCCCCCCACAGGGAAGAGTGATGAATGTTTCAAAAACAAAATTTTCTATTTAAAACCCTCCCTAATTTGAAAAAAATTTCAACAAGCAAAATAATCATAAATAAGAAAGTTGCTTTTTTTATTTGAACTTTCCCCTTAACATAACATAGATTATATGGATTTTTTACCAAAACATTATTATATAATGGCCTAAGAACCTTCCTTGATGTCAAAAACGTCAGTATTTTATTATAAAATTTAAAAAAAAAAGCAGGGTAAAAGCCCCCATACCGGAACACTAGTTTTAGGTGTGTCATTAAAGTGGCTTATAAAAATTAATAAATAAATTAAACACCCATTGTACAGTACAGTCAGACCCACGTACAGTCAACTATATATAGTTCACTTTGATATGTATAAAGTTTAAAAATTGTCGCCATTTTTACAAATTAGTTTTAGAACTGAAACAAAATAAAATAACCACTGTCGTTTTTTACAAAATACATAGATGGCGACACAATATTTATGCAAAATACAGTATTCTGATCGTTTATTTCATCAAATATTTAAACCATTCTGTGTTTCCTACTTTGACATTCTATGTATTATTTGATGTCACTCTATGACAAAGGTTGGGTCGGATCCAAAATTTGACCCCAGCTTGATAGTATTGATGTGCATCGGAAATCAGCCCCACTTACCAAATTTTAGCTCTTGCCTTCCATATGGAGGCCTACACATGTCAAAAAGCAGCGGGATTATATATATATATATATATATATATATATATATATATATATATATATATATATATATATATATATTTTTTCAGAATCGTGTTCTACGGGTCCGAAAACGGAGATAGCGCCGCTACTATCGCCTCTTCCCGTTCTTATCGTATAGGCTGTATAAGCCAAATTTTTTCAGTTGAAAAATTCGACTAAAAACATTTATATTAGTATTCAACAAGGGGCTTTGAAACCTATATCAATTAAAAAATAAATTTGTCCAACTAGCTTCTATTAGACAAAACACTATGGGTCGCGGACAAAAAAGTTTTAGAACCATTTCTTTAACATATAATAAATCTTTCTATGCCAACTATATGAAAATTTAATCAAGTATTCATTATATAACTAAGCTTCAATGTCATTTCTCCATCTTGAAATATGTAAGACGAAAAAAACACCGTGAGCAGCGGGGCCCCATCACGGAAGTCGAATTTTTCCCTTCAGCTTCGGTACTGAATGTCTACAAGCGAAATGTGATTGAAAGTTTACAAACGATTTGTCATTTTGGTGATTTCACAACTGATGATGAGTGTTCGGCTGATCGGGGCTTTAAAAAAGGTTTTAAATTTTTCAGGGCTGAATCTCAGTAAATTTCAATCTTATGCCGATAGCAGTTAGCAGGAAAAAAGCCAACACAATTCGTACGAGGGCATTCCGGCTCATGCTTATCCGCCAATTGCCTTTATGTTTTATTTTTAAATATTAAAAAAGGACTTTAAATATAGTGAACTGGAAGGCCTTAATGAAGAGATATTTTTTTCATTTCAAAAAAATCCAAAATTTCTATTTTATAAATAAAATAAAAAACGCCGTGAGCAGCGGGGCCCCATCACGGAAGTCTAATTTTTTCCTTCATCTTCGGTATCTTCAAGATATCTACATGTGATTGAAAGGGTACAAGCGAATTGTCATTTTCGTGGTTTCAAAACTGATGATGAATGTTCGGCTGATCCAGGAATTTAATAAGACTTGAATCTAATATTTTCTTTTTTTCGAAAACTGCGCAGTCACAAACGTTTTTATGAACATATTCAAAATTCGCAAATGATTTCCAATCGACTGAGTACCCGAAAGCGTATACCTATCTCTAAAAAAGCTTTTCAGGCATTTATTTTTTTTTTTTAACTATGACGCACCCGGAAATTAATTCTGAAAAAATTATATGTTGCATGGATCATAGTAAGAAAGTTGCAAAAAATTTTGATAATTATACCATAGCTACAAGTTGATAAAAAAAAAATATTAAAAAGTTAAACAATTATTTGGGGGGGGGGGGGTAGGAGGGACATACACCATAGAGGTATCTGAAACATATAAAAACTTCAACCAAACCCGTCAAGCCATTCAAAATATTTTTCGATTTTCAAAACATAATTTCTTACCCACAAGGAGTAAGTTTTTAATGACTGAAATTCAGTAAATTTCAATTTTATGTCGATAGCAGCTAGCAACAAAAAAAATTAAGACAATTCAAATTCAATAGAAACACATACGTACAAGGGCATTCCTACCCATGCTTGCCTGCCAATACCGTTTGTTTTGTTTTTTTTTTTGTTTCTTTTCCTTTTTTTTAAATATTAAAAAAAGGACTTGAAGATATTTTTCCTTTCCAAAAAATCCAAAATTCCTACTTTATAAATAAACATTTAATAACATTTTTAAATTACTTAATATTTACGTATTGCATTTGTTATAAAAGTAAGTTCATTTTATTTTTAATTTTTTTAAAATTACAATACACCTACTTGTATTAGAATGAAAGTAAAGCGTTTAAAACATTTTTAGTCGAATTTTCTCCGAAAAATTAGACTTATACAGTCTATACGATAAGAGCTGCGAGAGGCGAGAGTAGGGGCGCTATCCGTTTTCGGACCCGTAGAACACGAATATGTAGAAAAAAAAATGTCTGATATATATATATATATATATATATATATATATATATATATATATATATATATATATATATATATATATATTTTCCCGCCACCTTTTAATTTGTGTAGGGCCCCCCTATGGAAGTTAAGAGATGAAATTTGGTAAATGGGGCTCATTTTCGAGGCACCTCATACTATCAAAGTGGGGTCAAATTTTGGGCAAATTTTTTTTCTGACCCGACCTTTAAGGGGGTGGTGGGGGGCGGAAAAGCAATAAAACTTTTCCAAACCGGTTTTAAATAATGTTTCGGTCAATTATCTACAACATATCCAAAATTCAGCTTCCTAGGATGATATGGTGGGAGTAGAGGGGGGAAAAACGATTTTCGCTGGATCTAACAGGCCCCCAGCCCCCCAGAATTAACGTAGAGGGTTGAAATTTGGTATGTTGATAAAGTTCGTACCTAGGTTGTGCTTTTTGGAGGTTTTAATATTTTACCCCCACCCCCCTCATTTTTAAGCTACAATTTCATGCATTTTCGACGTTTTCGAAGTTTGTACCACTCGCACAGGTCACCCGAATAAACCTAGAGGGCTGAAATTTTGTATTCGGATTGAGTTAGTATCAAGGGGGTGCCTTTTGGGGGTCTCGACTTTTAACCCCTACCCCCACCATTTTTATACCCAAAAGAACATGATTTTTCTTGTTTTTTAACAGTTTCGTTCGGGTCAAAATCTCCCCAAATAAACCTAGAGGGCTGAAATTTGGTGTACAGGTTAAGCTAATAGCCAGACACTGTTTTTTGGAGGTTTCAACTTTTAACCCTTACCCCCACGATTTTTACGCCAATATTTCCTTAATTTTTTTGCTTGTTTTTTAACACGTCTAGAGACTCCATAAGGAAACCTAGAGGGCTGAAATTTTGTACGTGTATTCAGTTAGTATCCAGCTAGTACCTTGTAGGGAGTCCGCATCACTTTTCCCCCCACTTCTCCCATTTTTACATCGGAATTGAATGCTATTGTTAAATGTGTTTTAAAAGCATTATGTTAATTCTAAATACAAGTAGGCGAATAGTAATTTTAAAAATTTAAAAAAAAGTGAACTTACTTTTATGACAAATGAAATACATACATATTAAGTAATTTAAAAATGTTATTAAAGTCACTGTTTATTTATAAATTAGGAATTTTGGATTTTTAGTATTTATAAAATAGAAATTTTGGATTTTTTTGGAAAGAAAAAATATCTTTATAAAGGCCTTCCAGTTTACTATTTAAGGTCCTTTTTTAATTTTTAAAACTAAAACATAAAGGCAATTAGCGGATAAACATGGGCAGGAATGTCCTCGTACGAATTGTGTTGGCTTTTTTTCTGCTACCTGTTTTCGGCACAAAATTGAAATTTACTGAGATACAGCCCTTAAATACTTAAAACCTTTTTTTAAAGCCTCGATCAGCCGAACACTCATCACCAGTTTTGAAACCAACAAAATGACAATTCGGTTGTAGACTTTCAATCACATTTCGCTTGTAGACGCTTGTTTCGCTGCTCACGGCGTTTTTTTAACAATACCATTGAATTCCGATGTAAAAATGGGAGAAGTGGGGGGAAATGTAATGTGTGGCGTAAAAATTGTGGGGGTAAGGGTTAAAAGTTGAAACCTCCAAAAAGCAGTGGCTGGCTATTAACTTAACCTGTACACAAAATTTCAGCCCTCTAGGTTTATTTAAGGAGATTTGACCCGAACGAAACTGTTAAAAAACAAGAAAAATCATGTTCTTTTTGGTATAAAAATGGTGGGGGTAAGGGTTTAAAGTTGAGACCCCCAAAAGGCACCCCCTTGATACTAACTCAAACCGAATAATAAATTTTAGTTCTCTAGGTTTATTTGGGTGACCTGTGCGAGTGGTCAAACTTTGAGAACGTCGAAAAAGCATGAAATTGTAGCTTAAAAATGGTGGGGGTGGGGGTAAAATATTATAACCTCCAAAAAGCATGTTAATAAGGTATGTTGAGAAGGTACGAACCTTATCAACATACCAAATTTCAACTCTCTACGTTAATTCTGTGGGGCTGTGAGCGTGTTCGATCCAGCCAAAATACTTTTTCCTTCTCCAAATCATCCTAGGAAGCTGAATTTTGTATATGTTGTAGATAATTTTGTATATGTATGTTGTAGATAATATGTTGTAGACGTCAACTATGTGGTTTATTTTAAATTGTTCCTGTTTTATTGAAATTTTATAGAACCGTTTGCACAGATGAACGTAGTTTACCCAATAATTTTGATATTTCGCCTAAAGATTTTCCCTCTTTTCGAAGTTTTATTATAAGTTTTCTAATATCACTAGAAATTTCTTTTCTACGTTCCATTGTTCAAATAACCAACTATAATTAACTATAAATTATCTTCCATTAATGCGTCTTTACATTGAGATATGTACATACAATACACATAAATATGGACTTCCCCTGATTTGCAGAATAAACATATAAATACATATAAACTAGTAGTAGTGTACGTAGACTTTTGTGTGTTAGCGAATTTCCAAAACTGGAAATTCAGCTTTTACAGCAGGTGTCATGATGCGACCTAGGCCCGGGACCATAACAGAAATATGTTTTGAGGTCCCTAGAATACAAAAATGATATTCACTAAAATTTATATATATATATATATATATATATATATATATATATATATATATATATATATATATATATATATATATATATATATATATATATATATATATATATATATATATATATATATATATATGTATCCGCGCGATAACTCTCGAACGAAACGTTTAATGCTTATGAAATTTTGTGTGCAAATTCGATTTTCCAAATCGTTGGATGAGTTCGTTAGCCAGACACGTCGGATGCCCAGAAGTAGGTTTTCCGGGCATTTTTTGTCAACAAAATGAGTTTTTTGCCAGAATTAAACAATTATTCAAAATTCTTTTTACACCAATCGGAAGAAAAAGCCAAATTACGTAAAAAATGTTTTTAAACCGTTGCTCTAAATTACTTACTTTTCGAGAAAAACTAGGAAATATGTCGTTCTCCATTTCACTCGCACTCGCATTCTTTTTTTTTTGTCTTATTTTTTGCGAACTAAATTCGAAAAAAACCGCTTTATAAGTAGCGTCTCATGATTTTTTTAATCCAATTTAACGATTCGGCTATATTCTATTTCTTTGTCAGTTAAATGTTTTTATAATGTATCTCTGTTCCATTTTTTTTGAGAAAAAAAAACCCGACGATTTCTGTTATGTGATATGATCAGAATTTAGATTATGTTTACACCTTCCTGAAATTAATAAAAGTTTGCTTCAATCGCATAAAAATTACGTTAAATCATATTCAAACAATAATATTTTTACGTAATTTTCTATCCAGTTGACAATACAGTTATGATTAGAATTGTATAAACAGAGTATTCTAGTATTAAATAATTTTGCACATTCAATTTTTTTTTTTTAACAAAAAAATTTTTTTTAAATTTTGACACATTCTTTTATGAAATTTCGATTAAGAAATATTAAAAAATTTTAAGGTGAATCATTTAAAAAGAGTTACAAATACATTAAAAGGAAACATTTATCTATTTTAACATATTTGTAAAGAAAATTTTACAGTTTACTTACAGTTTTTTGAAAAAATGTAATAACATTTTTACCTACAACAAAGATTATATTTGAAAGGTAGGTAATCCACAATTTTTTTTTATTTCTTTAATTAATTATTAAATTTGGTTTTAGAAGAAAATCTTCGTCTAATTCGCTCCAAGCCGAAAGTATAGCCACTAATAAGGACATTCCAGTGTTAAAATAACTGGAAAATATATTGAAGTTTATTTAATGAAAGCCATTCATACACATTTTTAAAATATCCTTTTGAATTATATAACAAATAAAATCTGTGTAAAAAAATCTAACTGACGTGTTTTTTCTCAATTTTCTAATATTAAGTAAGGCTAGTTAGTTAGGGAGTGACTGTATCAACATTTTAATGTAAAATATGGTAATTTTAACCCTCTTTAAAAGAACATTTCGATTTAACAATAAAAAAATTTTAAAAAGTGTTTTCGTTTTTCCCGGATTACCAAAAACTTTTCATAGGTATATCTGTGACTAAAGTTGCCTCCCTTTCTTAAGAAAATAAAGTATTTTTAAAATTTTGTGCAAAAAAATAAAAGACAATTAACGAAAAAAAAGTACGCGTTCCCATATTTTTAAGATTTTGTAGTACAATAAAATCCTTATAAATTCATCATATCTGTTCTTGCATTTACTAGCTTACTCTCACTTGACTACTTTTAAATAGTCGGTGTCATATCTTACGCAATTTAATAAACAGTATCGTTTTGATTTTTTAAACTCATTTAAGACATTTATTGTTAGTGATACATATTTGAATTATTTTCCTGACTAATAAATTGAATTCTGTAGACTGATGTTTTTGTAGATAAAAAAAATTCTAGGTGGCGTCTGTATTAGACAAAAGTCTGAAAAACGGACGCAGAATCTCACTGTTATTAATTATTATGTCTTGTAGTCTTTTGAAAAATTATTTTTTGAACTAAAATAAGAATAGGAGGAATATAAACTTAGGGGTAAACGACAGGGGTATATAAACTTTATTTTAGATTCTACGTTTATTTTTACAGAAAATCATCAAGTACCTATTATTTCTTTTTTGAATGTATAAATACAAAAAGTTCGAAATTATTTTATATTAGAATTTCAATTTTGGTCGACCCTACGGGTTGTCCCCATTTACTCTTTTCTCGTCTCTTTTGACCTCAATTTTTCATAGAAAAGAAATTATACGAATTTTGTTAATTTTTCAAAAACCACCGATATTTTTAAATTTTTTTGGATACTGTGATAAAGTGACCATCTTCGCGTAAATTTTTAATATATTAAAGATTAGGTACTCATAAAATAAATACAAAAAAATACGGTGTGAAGTCTGAATGCGTCCCTATTCATCCTTGTCCACGGCAGCACATTTTTTTATTGACATAAATATTAGAAACGCAGGAAAAGAGACCAGGAATCA
This sequence comes from Brachynemurus nebulosus, assembly GCA_035578155.1. NCBI lineage: Eukaryota > Metazoa > Arthropoda > Insecta > Neuroptera > Myrmeleontidae > Brachynemurus > Brachynemurus nebulosus. The sequence goes on from JAPWDM010000016.1 coordinate 10,810,255, forward strand.
ACATAGAAGTGGATTATGGTACGATATATTTTCTGAAAAAAGTGCTTAGGACCAAAGTTATAGAGTTCAAAGTGATGCACTTGATGATGACTTTGAAGTTGACCTTGGGGTCAATTTCCAAAGTCATTTGAAAATCATTTAATATTTTTCAAAAGGAGTAGTTTACTTTTCATCCCTAAATGGTTCAAAGTATATTCGAACGAATTTCACATGCAAGATAGAAAATAAGTGATCAAGAAGTAATTTTGAAAAATACTTGCTCAATCGCAATCGGAAAAATAGTAGTAATCATATTTTCAATTGAATTCCTAATATGATAACTACAGAGTAGCAATAAAAATTTTAAAAAATTTTGAAAATTTCTAATATAACATAAAGTTAATGTTTAACTTACAATTGGAGTGATATTAAATCTTTTCTTAACTTTACTTCTAAAATTACTTACAAAAATGTTTTCTTCTAATTTTTTCGATAAATTTGCGCCTATTTTTCCATTTCGTCAGGTTTTTTATTTTTTTTATTTTAGAAAAATAACGCAACAAATCAATTTTGAAGATAGATTGAGTCAATACATGAAATTACTGCTTATAGGTACAGGATATGGTCAAAGTTCGGCAACGGCTAATCATTTTCAACTGACCTTGAAAATCGATTTCAAGGTCGACTTCAAGGTCACTATCAAGTGCATCACTTTAAATTCTACAAATTTGGTACTCAGCCCTTTTTTCAGAAAATATATCGTTTCAAAAATATTTAGCTATAACTGTTTTCATCTATAGGGGTTGAATGGTGTTTTCTACCCCTAAAAAGCGTATTTAGCCGAAATAAAAAACACGTATTTAATATTTGTCGCTGTTTAATAAGTATTTTAAGTTTCATTCAAAATGGCGAGTATTAGTTGGGTAGTGTTATTTGTCAGAATGTTTTGCCGATCTAGTTTTTTCAATATTTCTTTGCTCGTTTCCAGAATTTTTATTTTAATTTCTACGGACAAATAACTCATTCTTTTCTTCGATTTGAGTAACTTTTATTTGCTGATGTTGACCATTAATTGATCGAAACATATCAAATATTTTTCAATGATTTTTTTAGCGAATGTCGAAAATTTTGAAAATTTTTTCACCGTTAGTAAGTTAAAGTATTTGAATTCATTAAGTAATTAAATGATGTCCACAAGAACCTTACGGACTACCATAAGTTATATGAGATCCCTAGGACCCGTTTTTTACTGTTAGGATAAACTTTTTACTAAAATTATTTTGGATGAATAAAGGTTATGTTGTATGAGTTCCGCCAGGGTTTACTGATCCCATTATTGTAAAAAATAAACTAACCGACCGATTTTGAAAATTTTTTCACTGTTAGAGAACTAAATTATTTTAGATGGATACAACTATGCTGCACAAAGTCCGTTCGGGTTCTTGGGTCCCAAAAATATCAAAACTAATTTCCCAGCCGATTTTAAAAAATCTTTTACTCTTAGAAAGCTAAACTATTTTAAATAGGTACAGTTCTTAGATGAGATCCGCCAGTGCCCAATATTTGGAAATTCACTATGTTATGCAGATGCTGCGACAGGGGTATTTTTGTTTTTGATAAAATTAATCTTTTTGTTATAAAATTTATATTTATTGACATTACTTTTTTTTTTAAATGAATACTTTTATGGGAATAGGAATCAATTACAGTTTGTAGTATCTACCATAATCGACATTTTATTTGATTACTAACGATTTAGACGGGTGTACGTAGACTTTCGTGAGTAACTGTATATACACACACCGGCATAACTAGCGGAACATACAAAAAATCTATAAAAATCAAACAAACCATTTAATTTCAAGGAAATATTAATCTTATTTAATTATTCACTTAAAATTACATGTTCACAAGTCGATATACCTTTATTTTCGGTAGCAAAACAAGTAACCATATAAAATGGCAAATTTTTGGAACCTTATGTCGTCTAAGAATAATTTAAGTTAAAGATTATTTAACAAATAGAAAATAAAACACAGCGTTTTAATCGCACCTGGTTCCTCCCGTGCTCTTATCAAAGCTTCCATTCGTTTTTCTATACTCAGAATGATGTTATCTATTGTTTCCTGGGACGATCTTTGCCATTCTTCAATTACGGCAGTTTGAAGCTCGACCACATTGAGAAAAAACGGCATTTGAATTTGAAAGTGACAGACTTCTTAAAAAGAATTGCATCAATAATAAATAAAAACAATTTTATGGAAAGTCAACTGATTCGTTACTTCAATATTATTTAAAGTAAAAATGAAGAAAAACCGCCAACTTTGTTTAATAAATAGGTTTTTATATTTTTAGTCGAATTTTTCCTTGAAAAAATTAGACTTATACAGCCTATACGACAAGAACGGCGAGAGGCGAGAGTAGGGGCGCTATCCGTTTTCGGACCCGTAGACCCGATTCTGAAGAAAAAAAATGTCTGATATATATATATATATATATATATATATATATATATATATATATATATATATATATATATATATATATAAATAAAATAAAATAAGGGCCACTCATGTTTTGCTGCATAAGTTTATTTTTATATAAGTTACAGTATAAGGTAGGCTTACATTTAATTAAGGAACTAATTTTTTACTAAATAAAATTAATTTTAATAAGATTTAATAAAAAATTAATCCATAATTGCATTTTTTTAGGATTTTATCATTTTTATAGTCATTTTTACAGTCATCAACAAACGTTCACGCTTTGAGTAAAAGCACACATTATGCAACTTTTCGGTGATTTAATATCGAGTATGCTCTCCCCTTTTTAAAACACATTCTTGAAGCCTCCTCGGCATGCTTTCAATAAGATGCCTAACGGTTTCATCAGGAATCTCCTCCCAACATCTTCTCAAGACATCAATCAGTTGTTATTGGGTGTGCACATCCTCTCCGGCTGCTCTGACTCGCCGTTTTAATTGATCCCAAAGATGTTCTATTGGGTTCAAGTCAGGGTTATTTGCAGGCCACGGTAAAACCTGTATATTAGTCTCCCTAAGGACAGTTGTCGTCGCTCGAGCGGTATGCGCTCGGGCATTATCCTACATCAGGATAAATCCGTCGGCCGCTCGTTGTGCAAAGGGGATCACATGGGATTTGACAACCTGTTCGATGTAACTTTGAGCCGTTACAGTACCCTCGTTCAGGAAAACAAGCTCAGTTTTGCCTTGCAAACTAATTCCACCCCAAACCATGACATTAGGACCGCCAAATCTGTCGCGTTCATGAATGTGACGATCAGAAAACCTTTCCCCACTTCTTCTCCACACTCTTACACGTCGATCATCACTAAGAAACTTCACCTTGCACTCATCCGTGAAGAGTACGTGACGCCATTCCTCCAAGGTAAGCGATTTTGCAGAGTACCTGCGGTAACAGTCGGCTCACGTCGTGCACACAGTCGAATGTAATGGTCTTCACGGGCAGTGGTAGCACGAACTCTTCCTGAGCCACGGCGCCGGGTTACACTACCGGTCTGCTGATACCGATTCCAAACATTTTGAATAGCCCTTCGTGAACAATCCAACTGCAGAGCCACGGAACGTTGAGATTGACCACCCTCAATCATCGTTACGGCTCTGGTAGCAGTAGCTTCGTCCATATGGTGTCGAATTCTCGGCATTGTAAAAATAAATGATTGAATAACAGGCCAAACTTCAAAAAACAACCTCAGCAATCAATAATCTAGCGCAAACTGATTTAAAATCAAATTCAAAAAAATAAGTAAAACTCACCATTTGACGCCGTGCGAGACAAAAAAACGTTTAAATCTTCCCCTCAGCAGTAATATCACTTAAACCTAACTGTTATCATTTACTCAACCACTTAATATCATAACAACAGTCATTTAGAAAAGTTATTTTGACGTGGATCGACATAAATCAGTTTTAAAATACAAACTTTCAAGTGGCCCTTATTTTGTTTTGAGGAGTATATATATATATATATATATATATATATATATATATATATATATTCCCGCCACCTTTTAATATGTGTAGGGCCCCCCTATGGAAGTTGAGCTCAAATTTGGTAAATGGGGCTCATTTCGATGCATAACAATATTATCAAAGTGGGGTTAAATTTTGGGCAAATTTTGGATCCGACCCAACCTTTAAGATCTTTAAAGGGGTGGTGGGGGCGGTAAAACAATAAAACTTTTCCAAACTGTTTGGAAATAATGTTTCGGTCTATTATCTACTACATATCCAAAATTCAGCTTCCTAGGATGACTTGGAGGGAGTAGAGGAGGAAAAAAGGATTTTGGCTGAATCGAACACGCCCACAGCCTCCCACAATTAACGCAGAGTGTTGAGATTGGGTATGTTGATAAAGTTCGTACCTATGTTGTGATTTTTTGATGTTTCAATATTTTACCCCCACCCCCTCGTTTTTGAGCTATTTTTAAGCTACAATTTCATGCTTTTTCGACGTTTTCGAAGTTTGTACCACTCGCATAGGTCACCCAAATGAACCTAGAGGGCTGAAATTTTGTATTCGGATTGAGTATCAAGGGGGTGCCTTTTGGAGGTCTCGACTCTTAACCCCTACCCCCACCATTTTTATACCAAAGGTACATGATTTTTCTTGTTTTTTAACAGTTTCGTTCGGGTCAAAATCTCCTCAAATAAACCTAGAGGGCTGAAATTTTGTATACAGGTTAAGTTAATAGCCAGACACTGCTTTTTGGAGGTTTCAACTTTTAACCCTTACCCCCACGATTTTTACGCCAGTATCTCCTTAATTTTTTTGCTTGTTTTCTAACACGTCTAGAGACTCTCTAAGGAAACCCAGAGGGCTGAAATTTTGTACGTGTATTCAGTTAGTATCCTTTTATGGAGTCCACATTACTTTTCCCACCACTTCTCCCATTTTTACATCGGAATTCAATGCTGTTGTTAAATTTGTTTTAAATGCATTATTTTTATTCTAAATACCAGTAGGCGAATAGTAATTTTAAAAAATTTTAAAAAAAGTGAACTTACTTTTATAACAAATGAAATACATACATATTAAGCATAGAGATACATAGAGAGACAACTTAAAAAACCATTTAAAAAGTTAAATAGTCATTAAAGAAAAAGATGACAATCATTTGTATTTCTCAACTATATTTTGTCTTTATCTAATGAATGACAAAATACATTTGTTAAAGAAATGCTAATTTTGAGTCAGGAATAAACAAAGATACACTAAACCTTTAATGTCTTGTTGTCACACTCTTATCAATTGTTTATATTGGGGTTTTTGTTGTCATAGATCCCAGTTGTGTACAACATACTTGCTTCAAAAATAGGTACATAGTTGGCCATCCATGTATATCACTGATATTAAGTAATTTAAAAATGTTATTAAAGTCACTGTTTATTTATAAATTAGGAATTTTGGATTTTTTTAGAAAGAAAAAATATCTTCATAAAGGCCTTCCAGTTTACTATTTAAGTTCCTTTTTAATATTTAAAAATAAAACACAAAGGCAATTGGCGGATAAGCATGGGTAGGAATGCCTTCGTACGAATTGTGTTGGCTTTTTCCCTGCTAACTGCTATTGGCACAAAATTGAAATTTACTGAGATTCAGCCCTTAAAAACTTGAAACCTTTTTTTAAAGCGCCGATCAACCGGACACTCATCATCAGTTTTGAAACCACCAAAATGACAAATCGCTTGTGGACTTTCAATTACATTTCGCTTGTAGACATTCAATACCGAAGATGAAAGAAAAATTCGACTTCCGTGATGAGGCTCCGCTGTTCACGGCGTTTTTTTTTTTAATGTTCCGCTAATTATGCCGGTACGTGTGTATTACATTTAATAATATTGAATTGTAAAAAATATCTAAATTAGAAAAAAGTAAAGAGCTATCAAAAATAAAAATAAAAAAATTAAATAAAAGAAATTTTTCTTTGCTTTGGAGGTGGCAAAATTTCTAATAACTTGATCTAAATCTAATTTTTCTACCACATCGCTTTCAACGCTTAAAATTGCAAGATCAGATATAATCGTTCCTGTGACACTGATGATCTTAGATAGTTTTTTATAATTTGCAGTTTGGAAAATGAACGTTCTCCAGTTGCAACAATCACTGGAATTGTCAAATAAATTCTGAGCACTATCCAAAGATTTGGAAACAGATTTACCATTTTATTATTTATTAAAAAATTCAGTAGTTCCAAAGGTGTCATATTATTTTTAATACGAGTTCTACAATTTATTATTTCTTCGTAAAGTTCAATGGCCTCTATATCATTTGAGCTTCCATCTTGTAGTTTTAAACTAAGATCCTTGCAACATTTCATTAAATAATCTTCACTTAAATCGTACATGAGAAATAGAAAGTTGAAATTTTGATTTTGTTCCTGTAATTGAGTAAAACATTCCTCAATTGATACTATCGCAGTATCCAGTAATGTATAATAAAAATTAATTTTGAAATTTTCTCGTGGATCTACTATAGACTCGTCGTCGTGCTCATAATCGAATTGTTTTTTCAGTTTACGAATCCTTGAAGACATAAGTTTATCAATATTATTTTTGTCTGTCAATTCATTTGCCGCTGCAAAGAATTCTTCAAATTTCTTTTCATTAGTCTGTTCATTCTTTTCAATTCTTACTTGAATATTCTTTTCAACTTATTTAAATCTTTTAAATAAGTTAATAAATTTTCAAGACTTTCCACTGATGTGCTTAAGTCAATGGAAATTTGTTGTAGTAACTTACTAACTACATTTACTTTTCCTATTATTTCATACCATATTACAGTTGCTAAAATAAATCTAAAATTTGAAATTTTATTTCTCAGACATTTACTCTGATATCGTGTATTTATATCCCTAACGGGATCATTTTCTAGCTGGGCAAGAGCATTACAAATTCCACTAAAATTATGCCTTAAAGGTCTTATAGCTTTAATTCTGCTTTCCCATCTAGTTTCACTCACTGGTTATAAGTTTAAATTTATAATCTTTTTTTTTTAAAACGTCCCATCGGTAGGCAGACGCTGAAAAGTAATTGTATAATTTTTGAATTAAATTAAAATATTGTAATGTTACAAAGTTAATTTTTGCCGCGTCATTTAAAACTAAATTGAGAGAATGAGCTGCACGAGGCACAAATGTTGCTCTCGGATTCACATTTAAAATTCGTTTTTGTAAGCCAATATTTTTTCCTTTCATATTAGCTCCATTACCATAAGCTTGTCCACGAATATTTTTTATATCTAAATACATATCTTGCAATTCCTTCGTAACTGTATTAAACAAATCTTCTCCAGTCGTGCTAATTATTTTCAAAAATCAAAGGAAATGTTCGCGAATCTCAGCCTTATCTTCAGTTAAAAGAACAAATCTAATTACCATCGGTAATTGTTCCACATGAGCACTGTCTGCTGCGGTGTATAATATAATAGCAAAATATTTGGCACCCCTAATAATATTCAACAAATGTTCTTTTGTTTTATTTGCCAATAAAGATATTCTTTCATTTTGGAAATGTTGGCCTAAATAATGTGGCATGTGCGATTTCTTTCCCTTATTCTGTTCTATCCGTCTAATGTGCTCTTGCATCAGAGGATCTGATATATATATATATATATATATATATATATATATATATATATATATATATACATATATATATATATATATATTTATATATATATATATATATATATATATATATATACATATATATATATTTATATATATATATATATATATATATATATATATATATATATATATATATATATATATATATATATATATATATATATATATAACTCTCGAACGAAACGTCTAACGCTTATAAAATTTTGTGTGCGGACTGGATTCTGAATTGGCTTGGCTAAGTTCGTTAGCCAGACACGTCGGATGCCCAGAAGTAGGTTTTCTGGCCATTTTTTATCATTCGATCCTATCATAAGACAGTTCGATTTTTACATCGTTGAAAAGGAAAAAAAAATTATGAAGAAAATGTTGTTATAATTTTCTTTCTATGTTAAGTAGTTTTCGAGAAAATCGTAATTTTCACTTTTGCCTTATTTTGCTCTCTTTGTCATTGTAATAAGTAATTTATATTTCTATCTCAGTTGCTAATAACATATACAAAAACTTCATTTTTTTTTACGTAAAACAAACGGTAGTTATTAAAAATCTATGTATTATAAATACCATATCTCTGTCTCATTTTTTTAAATTAAAATTAACCAGATATTTTAAGCATGTGTAATGAAGATTTTTTAATTTTTTTATTGAATTTTAAATGAACAAGATAACGAAGGTAATGTCATGATATAATATTATTAAATATTATAGAAAGATAACATAATAATAATGTTTATATGCCAGGAAAAAAATTTTAAAGAACTAGATCGATTTTGAAAATTTTTTCACTGTCAAAGATCTAAGCTATTTTAGATATTTTAGACAGATATAGATTACATAATGTAAGGTCCGCCAGGGTCCATGGGATCCAAAAGTGTAAAAAATAAACTAACCGACCGATTTTGAAAATTTTTTCACTGTTAGAGAGCTAAACTATTTTAGAAAGATATAGATTACCTTATGCAAGGTCCGCTAAGGTCCATTGGATCTAGAAGTGTCAAAAATAAAATAAGCGACCGATTTTGAAAATTTTTTTACTGTCAAAGAGCTAAGCTATTTTAGATAGATATAGAATACGTAATGTAAGGTCCGCCAAGGTCCATGGGACCCAAAAATGTCAACAATAAACTAACCGACCGATTTTGAAAATTTTTTCACTGTTAGAGAGCTAAACTATTTTAGATAGATATAGATTACCTTATGTAAGGTCCGCTAGGGTCCATTGGATCTAAAAGTGTCAAAAATACAATAACCGACTGATTTTGAAAATTTTTTCACTATTACAGAGGTAAACTATTTTAGATGGATTTAGCTTATATGTTGTATGAGGTCGGTCAGAGTCCTGGGATCTTTTAAGCGCCAAGAATAAACTAACCGACCGATTTTGAAAATTTTTTCGCTGTTAGAGAGCTAAACTATTTTAGATAGTTATAGATTACGTTATGTAAGGTCCGTCAAAGTCCATGGGACCCAGAAGTGTCAAAAATAAAATAACTGACCGATTTTGAAAATTTTTCACTACTGCAGAGGTAAACTATTTTAGATAAGTACAGTATGTTATCTGAGATCCACAACTGTCCTGCGGATGCAAATGCGGCATAGAAAACTACACAACGGGTTTTAAAAATAGTTTTACTGTTAGAAAGATAAAATATCCTATATTATATAAGATAGAAATAAGCTACCGAACCGATTCTCAATATTTTCTCATTGCTAGAGAATTAACTTATTTTAGGTGGATAGCACTATGCTGTACAAAGTCCGTTCGGGGTCTTGGGTCCCAAATATACCAAAAATAAATTACCTAGCCGATTTTGAAAATTCTTTTACTCTTAGAAAGCTAAACTAGTTTAGATGGGTATGTGCGCCAAGCACCTTATGCGAAAAAGCGCCAAAAATTAACTACTCAACTGATTTTGAAAATCCTTTCACTCTTAGAAAGCTGAATTATTTTAAATGGATACAGGTCTTAGATGAGATCCGCCAGTGCCCAATATTTCGAAATTCGCTATGTTATGCAGATGCTGCGACAGGGGTATTATAAATGCAATTATCAATTACATCATAACTGATAAGAATACTTCTGATTTTTACAGCTTTGTGCAGTCGAAAAATTTTTGTAAATTGCCCTGTAACTACCTGTTACAAATATATAAGGTTGATTACTGTAAAATATGTTTATTGAAAAAAATCATACAATTGCTGCCTTTTTATATAGATCGTTTGGTTCCAAGAATATTTATTGAATTGTATTTTGTTAATGTTTTTGCATTAAGTTGGTTGTTATATTGTTATAAAATTTACTGATATAAATTATATAATTATGGTGGCCGCCTTTTTTCATAATATTTTGGGAATTTTGTTCTTTTCAATACTTATGCTTTTGTATTGCTCTTATAGACTTTAAACTTAAAAATATACAAAACATACATATGGAAACCACCAATGAAGAAATAACGCTGACATCTGTTACTAGTGTTAGGTTTTTAGGCACCATTATAGACAATAATTTAAAGTTCTCTGAACAAGTTGATGCGGTATGTAAAAAGTTGAACAAATGCTCTTACCAGATAACCATCTGGACAAAATATCTTGATCAAGATCAATTGCTAATGTTTTATTATGCTCATGTATTTTCTGCATTAAAGTACGGTATTGCTATGTGGGGAGGTTGCGCTGAGGCTAAGCGCATACTGATTATTCAAAAAAAGATCCTAAGAAAATATTTAAAATAGGTGCAAGAGTTTCGTGTAAAGATTTTTTCAGGAAATGGGGTATTTTGACTGTACCTGGAGTTTATATATACGAGTTATTAACTTACATGCATAAGAAACAATATTTTATAATAACAAATACAAGTAGCCACTATAATACAAGATTTAAGTCATCATATGATTTTTCACACAGAACAGCCTTTTATGAGAAAACACCGTTGTATGTAGGTTATAAAGCATTTGATAAATTACCAACGGAAATACGTAGGGAAGAGAAATTTGTTCAATTTAAAAACAAATTAAAAAATTATTTAATTAATTTGGCACCTTATGAAATAAGTGAATGTTTGTAATTTTTGACGTTTGTATATCTTTATTTGGCCATTTCTAATAAATATTATTATTATTATTATTATTATTTTTTTTTTAAATTAAAATTGGGGTACTGCTGCCGATGGATGGCGCGGTCAGCAGCACCCGGTGGCATCGCCTACTAAGGGCATTCGCCGCCAAAACTCAGTAAAGATAAAAACAACACATAAAGACAGGAACACATAAATGCAATAGACAATGGACAACATACACATATTAAAATTCAACGATGAGCCCTGCCATCCCAGGGCCTAAAAAGTACGGACAGGCCTTGGTGGCGGTACGCTAAGGGCTAGCCAGAGCGTCCGATCACCAAGGTCTGAAATCCAACGATGAATCTCCGAGGTGTAAAGGGCCTCGGAGTGCAAAATACTGACTAGAAATATCACCCAAGAAATATCACAAGAAAAGCAAAATCTTATTACGTCACTGGGGAGCCACAGGCCGACCAGTGCCGTAATAAGTAGTTAAAAACGATACCGCTGAAGGATCACAACAGCAAGCCTACAGCGGCACGACAAAATATCACAGAAAAGAACAACAATTGATGTACCACCTCGGGTGGAAAAGGCCCTCAGTGGTACATCGTTAAAATAAAACAAATTAAAATCAATCTTATTAAAAAACAAAAACAACAATATCACAGTTTTCAAAATTTCTTGCTCTGTGACACGATTCCGCTCCCCATAGTCTCGACAATTCCGAAATGGCTTCGTCAACACCTAGGAACTCACACGTGTAGGGACAGTGACATCTGATTACTGAGCAACATGTACTGTTCTGTCAGATAACTGATTACTAGGTACATGTGCCGTCCTGTCAGGTGTCGGGGTCAACCTACACGGGAAACCGGTACGATGACTAGGCCACGTTCGTCCGAGTCGAGGCTACAGAGAACGGGACAACGCCACAGAGTATCACAATGGATCCGACCAATGTCCCTATCACTTCGACGGGGCGGAAGCGGCCAAGGACGCTGATAAACGCATCCGTGCGAGGGACGACAACGTCTCCTTACTAGACGAGCTCGCTCAAGCCGTTCGGGCAGACGTTGACTCACACGTGTGGCCGACACGAATGAACCCGTCGAAGCCACAGGAACAGAAATCAACCTTATCAAAGAGCAGATCACAAATGTGTCACACTGGAGTGCACCATCCAGTGGACATTAGGACATAAAAACACCATAGAAAATATTACAGCACAAAATATCACCAAAAATGAAAAATAAAAATCACAGCAACAATTATCACTTATTCGACTAACCCGAACACGATTCACAACTCCGGCAACCACACCCATACAAGTTACTAGGCTCCCTCAATGCTGAATTCCGGTCAAGGTACTTACAGACATATGTCAACTTTCGGTGGCACTTCTCTTATACGGGGGATATAACCTCGGTCGGTCATACGACGTTCATCGTCGTCGAAAATTTTACCAGAGCCTCGTCAGCCTGCTAGCCGAAGCTAACAGTTGCCCGCTGGGCACGTACGGGGACGTGAAGGATGGATTTTAGCCCAGCCATTATTATTATTATTATTATTATCGTGAAAAATTAACGAAAAACGCGACTGCACTTCAAAAACCCCCAGGCGGAGGGAAAAGTGTCCGTGCAGCGTACCAGGTCAGGTACTTCTAGGTCAGGTACGTAATGTCCGTCATACAGCATCCCCTTCCTGGTCTTCCCTACCTAATAAATCCCCGAACCTCGCTGCAAAACCATGGCAGTGGGAGATTCGAGGGCAGGTCCAATGGATGTTCGAGGACCCGCTCTAAACGGGGCATGGGCGTTCAAAGGTGTTCATGAACTCCCGGAGAAAGTCGTCTCGTGCGACCGGAGCGTGCGGAGCGTCCCGATAATAACTGCTTTTTGCATTGACGCCGCTAACATGTTGGCGTGAGATCTACAAGCCGGAATGATGTTAAGATTGCGCACAAAGGAGTTATGCATACCCCCCAGACATCCGATTATAAGTACGACCAAGCGGATAGTATAGCCCGGGTACAGTTGTCGCAGTTCATGTATTAGATCTTGATATTTAATCCTTTTTTGCTCCTCCTTTTCGACTATGTTAGTTTCCGCCGGAGCAGAGAACTCGATAACATACATAGTCTGAGATGTTAAATCTTGGAGCACAACATCAGGCTTATTGGCGTTCAATTGCCTGGTAGTTGCAACCGGCATATTCCAAAAGATCTTGCACTTTTGGTTGGCAACAAAGGATTCTACTTCCGCAGGATCGTAGGGCAAGACTGGTGTTTTGTCAACTTCGTAATGATGACGAAGATAAAAGTAGAGCACACGCAACGCTGCATTATGGCGATGGATATAGGAGGATTTAGCATAATAAGAACAACCTGAGGTCAGGTGCATTAAGGTTTCCGGGTATGCTTTGCATGCCCGACACGAGGTACTCGAAACCCCTTTATTACCCATCACATATTTTAGGTGTGTTAAAGTGTTCCACACTCCATCTTGAGCTGCCATGATAAAGCCCTCCGTTTCCGATTTAAGTCCATTAGCTCTCAAGAAAGCCCAAGTGAGTTCGCTCGAAAGGCCAAGGTTGTCAAGGTGACGGTAGAACATACCCTGGTGAACTTTGTCGCGATGTTTATTGAGCAGATGTTGTTGCTCGGCTCTCTTGATTGCCGACTTTTGGCGCGACTGTGATAGTGAAAGAATGTTATCATCACCGTCGCGATTACGCGGATCGAAGGCTAAGCCCAAGATATCGGCGGCACGTTGCGCTGCTGTGAATAAAAATGCGCCTACGCCAGCAAGCTCGTGATCCCTGATGAGTTGCAATAGCGGGTCTGAACTGTTAAGTACACGACAAGTTGTACCTAAGACTATACGATCATGTAAACGTTCGACTGACAAGAGCCCCCTCCCCCCCTAGTCTCGTGGGAGGTAAAGTCGTTGTGTCGATGCGCGTGGGTGCAAACTACGGTTGATATTCATTATTTTTCGCGTGTCTCGGTCTAGTTCCTCCAATTCATTCACATTCCACTTAATTGAGCCAAAAGTATATAAAAAGATGGGTATGGCTAACATATTTGTAGCGCTGGTCTTGTTCTTCGCCGACAATTCGGAACTCCAAATCTGTCGGAGAAGGCGCTTATATCTACTACTTAAGGCGGCCTTCATGTTCTTCACGTCCTGGATGTGACTTTCGCCAACACCAAGGTACGTATAGGTCGCTCCTTCATCAAGATGTTCTATGATACTTCCATCCACTAATTGGGCGTGTGAATCAAAATTCGGAACTACACCATGCTTACAGTGCACCACCGCGCATTTGTCCAGTCCGAACTCCATACCGATCGCGTGCGTGTATTTGTGTGTTAATTTTAGAGCGCAGTTGAGATCACTCTCCGACGAGGCATACAGTTTTAAGTTATCCATATAAAATAAATGTGTGACTTTATGCTCACGATTTCCTACCGGGCCACACAAGTAGCCGGGTTCCTCTCTCAGGCTGATTGACAGGGGCAACAACGAGATGCAAAACAAAAGTGGGCTGAGGCTGTCTCCTTGGTATACGCCTCGTTTGTATGTCACCAACTCCGTTGACACAACGTGTTCACCGGATGTTATTGTGAACTTTGTTTTCCAGAGCGGCAACAGGTGTACAATACATTTAATAATGTCGGGATGGACTCGCAGACAATGGAGCAAATAGATAAAAAGCTCATGCGACGTTGTGTCAAATGCTTTCCGATAGTCCACCCAGGCCATGCTCAGGTTGCGTTTGTGCTGTCTAGCGTCCTGACAGATACATCTGTCGACCAGCAAGTTGTCTTTGCAACCCGACATTCCTCTTTTTGAACCTCGTTGTTCATAGATTGAACTCCACACTGGTTCAATCGCCTTCAAGATGCGTTCATATAGGATGGAAGTGAACGCTTTATACACAGTGTTCAGGCACGTTATCGGTCTGTAGTTCTGTGGTTGTGATAGGTCTCCTTTTTTCGGTATTAGGACCGTTCTTCCCTCAGTGAGCCACGATGGTATTGGCTCACAGTTAAATAACCAATTTGAAAATATACGGGCAAGATGGCGGTGGGTACTAGTGAGCTTCTTCCACCAAAAATTCGTTATTCCATCAATGCCCGGAGCCGAATAGTTCTTCTTGCCTTTGAAAGCAAGTTCGACTTCCTCTTTATCAACAGATGTTATAATGGTATGAGATGGCACTTTGCCAAGCTGTTGTTTGCAGTACCATCTAAACTGGCTGATGGGAATACAGTCCAAGTCAGTCTCTTTAGTCGTCTCATATATCCCCCGCCAATAATCCTCTATTGCGTCGACTGTCGGCGGTTGCTCCACGACAGGGCTTTTAGATGCGAACAGGCGTGAAGGGTTCGAGTTAAAGGTCTTATTTGCCCGAATACACCGTTCACGCCGGGCTACTTTCTTCTTGGCCAGGGCCAATGCGCGTATCTTATCCAAATGTGTCTGTTTGATGGTCAACAGATTGCCCAAATTTAATGTGTGATAGCGGTACCTTAGTTCTCTGGCAAAAGCCCGTACCTTTCGCGTAAAACGCCTGTTGGTCTGAATATATTCTATCACACATTGGATACGCGATACCATCTGTCGTAGTGCCCTCACCTTGGTGTCAATTTGTTTAATACGAATCCGTGCCTTCTCCTCTGCTGCTCAGTACATGGGGTCAGGACACGCATCGCTGCATATACTGCGTTGTCGACGTCGGTGAGATCACTGGATGGGGATAGATGATCGTCCAAAATTTCGTTTAGTAGGGTCAGTTGTTTGCCCTTTACATACGTCCGTCGGTGTTTGGGACGTGGTCGTTTGTCAAAGTCTAAATCGGTATCGAGGAGATCGCGAAATTGTTTTCTTAAATTGTCTGAGACAGAAAGGGATTTATTTAGATCGGCATCATTCTGTGTGGGAGTTGAACTCGTTCTGGTGTTAGACTCTAGCACAGTATCTGTGTTGGCTTGATTTAACAAGTCCGTCTGTGCCTCAGTAACCATGCTGTCACCATGGGGTAAGGGTTAAAAGTTGAGACCCCCAAAAGTGTTACGTGAAGTACACATATCATAATAAAGCCGTTGAAAAAAAAGGTAAAATAGCATCTACTCCAGCTCTGTATTTCAATTAGGAGAGCTTCCAGCAAATTGGAAACCTGATCCGCGAAGGTCTCTGGGAATTGTTTTTTAAATTTAGCTATAGGTGAAATTATCTAAACCTGGACTGAGGTCATTAAACAAAGGCAACAAATTCATCAAAATTAGACGTACGAAAATTTTCTGTCTCTTTTCCTTTTTGTTATTTTTGTATTAGAGTAACTATAGTAATATAAAATTGTACGTGTAATTTTATTTCATTTGTTAATGACATTAGTTCAAGTTTAGATAATTTCACCTATATATACCTATAGTTTCAAAACAGGATAACATATTATGATAACATACGGTTTTCTTTAATCCATAAGAAGACCACGACCCTACCAAATTTCATCAAATTCTGAGATGGTCATGCAAAAAAATCACTCACAAGGAATATCACGGGGGTGTATGTACTCCTCCGATTTTATTTATTCTTTGATATGTTATAGAACATTGAAAAATAAGGGACACGTATTTTCTTTTAGCGACGGTAAAACGGTTTGAACGGATGAAACCACCTTTCAAAAATTGGGGCAAAAATTTAATTTTCAAAATATCTCGAAAACGATAAGAGATATAGAGCAAAAGTTTAAATTGACGTTATTGTTCTTTTTTAAAGAACTACTTACTGATATGAAATTTGTCTTAATTATATCAACAGGGGTGGTTATGGATTCACATTTAGGGATTAATTTTGCGAAAAGAGGGTAAAAAATACAATGTATTAAAATTTTGTTTGAACATTTTAAATCTTCGTAAGAAAATCTAATTGACCCGTTTTTGCTCAGTTTTCTTATATAAGTCTAGTAATAGTTAACTAGGGGGCCACTGTGTCGACATAATCGTATCATTTATTCGTACAAAAGTAATTCTAGAACTATTTTAAACCGTTTTACTGCCGTTAAAAAATACCTGTCTTTATTTTTTGGATGCTCTATAACATATCAAATATATATAAAATCGGAGGGGTATACCTCCGTGACATTCCTTGTCAGTGTTGACTTGACATGGATTGACCTGTAATGGACTTGAAAATCAGGAATTTGCCTCTTCAGTAGTCTTATTTGTTTAAAACTGTTGTAGAGGCACAATGATGATTAACTATAACTGGCATTTTGTTACTACAATCGAAAATATAGGCATCAATAACATAAATCAGGAGTGGATAAAACGTAGTCGCGGTCAACCGGTTGATCGTAAGTTAGTTAAAGAGGTTAGTGGCACCGAATCTTAATTATGGGAACGTTTAGACTACGACACTACATACACCGTACACTCGTTGTATAACACCGACTGTCTGTGTGTGCATACGAATGTCTCTAATTGCAACATTTATTGCGACACCATAATTAGTGTTGAATCAGTGGCTGTGTGAACACGTTGTGTCCAAGTATCTCTTATGGCTAATAAGTTTCAAAGCAGGTTCGACATTCTTCCATACACTCACAGAAGAAAGATCAATTAATGGTAATCAGAGTTATATGACAGTAAAATTAATAACCCTTATAATAATTAATAATCTATTTAATTACATCAAATTATGCATCAATTCTTTAATAAATTAAAATAAAGTATTTCTAAAAATAACTTATAGTTCAAATATACACGACTAATCATGAATCAATTCTTTATTTAATTCAATACTTAAATTCAACGTTCAGTTTAGAACTTGATATCAATACTTAAGTCAATAAATGACAAATTGTATTCAGAACTTTCACTAATAATAATAATTTTCCATTACAAAACGTCATCCAGTCAAACTATGACGATTTGTACTATGTACCAAAAATATAAATGTAACCTTTAAACTCACCACTGATTGTAAAGGCAAAAACAAAGGAAATTAATGTATATAAAGAATTAGCGGATGAACTAAAATCAGATTGTACGTGGCATTGACGAGAGTATATCGTCAAAATTTCGATTGTTCTTGGTTGATTTCAAATTGTACTTATAATTGTAAATATTGGGAAATAAAATAAAAATCGTTTTTTTTTTAAAAGTAAATCAAATTCGGTTATTTAATTGGCGACGAGGATGGGATACAAAACGTTGGATTCCTGAAAAATAATATCGTGAAAAGTTTAATAATCGGTCTACAACGGACATCTCAAGCAAAAATTGAGTGTGGTGGTTATTTCGACTTCACGATCAAGTGGAAATTAAATCAACGGGATACAGTAATCGAGAGAACATTGAACTACTGGAGTGTGTCAACACCTTAATCCTGGTAAAGAATCCACGGCAGCCGAATGATTAACTCAATCTACATGTAAGGACATAGAAATAATTTTTATTGTCATCTTTTTAATGCCAAAACACGTTTCTAAATCCGAAAAACCCAAGAATAACCCTTACAATTTCCTCACTTCCTTTACGAACAAATATTGTAATAGTGAGTTAGTTTATAGTTCACCTAAGTTGATATCGCCGCTGAGTACGGAATCGACTGAGGATAATTTAGTTAATTCAATTAATAATTTAAATTTAAATTTTGAAGAAAAATTAACTAGTTCAAAAATGACTACTTCCAATTATTCTATTAACCCTTTTAAATGTATTGAATTACTACCTAATTTTAACGGCCAAATAGGCACATTAAATAATTTTATTACACAAGTAGATATATATTATTCATTAATTCCAAATACCGATGCACTAGGGAAAAGTGTAATCAACGGTTTAATTAGAAATAAAATTGTAGGTAAAGCTAACAATTCACTTATTTCAATAGGCAACCCTTTAGATTGGGGATTCATTAAAGCTCATTTAGTTAATTATTTTTCAGACAAGAGATCTATTGATACTCTAAAAAGAAAATTAACAGAGCTAATGCAACGAAATAAATCACTTGAGGAATATTACACCGAAGCAAGCGATTTACAAACTGCATTATTAAATATGATAGATCCTCATTTATCAGAAACCGAAAAACAATATTACGTTCGGGACTTAACTCGGGACGTTTTGAGAGAATTTTTAGCCGGTTTAGACGAAAAGTTGAGTAATTATGTTAGACCCCTAAACCCACAAAATTTGAAAGAAGCTTTTGATCATGCAAAAAATCAATTAAATTATCTTAGGGCACACCAAGCAAAATTAAACCTAAAACAACCAGACTCTTGACATAAAAACTTTCAACCAAAGCACACATACAATACACATACATCCATACATTACAACATACGACCACAAAATTTCTCTACTCTAAAAATCTTAGACAAACACCATTACAAACACCAAAATTTAATTACCAAACTAATTACACAAAACCGCAATTCCTTAAAAATTTACCAAAACCAGGACCATCCAGACCAATCCCTACAAACACATCAACAAAACCCATTCAACAACCTACGCCAATGGACATAAGCACACAGACCAGACAAAGCCACAATAGACTACAACCTTTTGGACATAAATTCTTTAGTAATTACGGACAGAAACCTAATTTTGCAAGCAAAGAATTACATAACCAGGAATTAAACGATGCTATAAAAGAACCTGACGAATTACACCACAATTACTATGACCCACACTTTCCAAACGTTCCATACGAAAACTAGCCTACAGAACACGAATTTTTAGAACATCCTGAAAATGTGATCGAACCTATAATAGATGACGAAAATTTTTCAATTTGTCAGCCCCCACCAGCAAATAACTTATTTTAATAATTAATTTAATAATTTAAATACTTCTACATTACCATATATAGAAATTAAATCTATCGGACCGAAAACACTGAAATTTCTGGTCGATACTTGCTCCAGTATCAGCTTCATCGACCAAACATGTTAACCCCGATAATATATACCTAGGACGCGACGAAATAATCAGAACGGCCATAGGAAATTTTAACGCGAATAGAAAAATTGATTTACCACTTTTTTCTGAATTTAACGAAATTCCCAACACATTTCAATTTTGTGTAAGACCATTTCATAAATACTTTGACGGAATAATAGGACTAGATTTAATGGATTACCTAGAAGCAAAACCTCTAGTATGTAAACCTCACCGAAAATTTATCACACGATTTTACGAACTCCCTATCCTCGAAAAACCATGTCTCCAATCAGGTAAAATACCAATAGACCCTCTATCCCGAAAAATTTGTCAATTACCAGTCGATGTCGATATTGGTCACGTGTTAATACGGGAGACTAACATCTCAAATAATTTGATGGTACCTGAAAGAATATATACAGTAAAAAATTGGGTAGGATTGATAGAAGTAATTAATTTATCACCCCAAGCGCAAATAATATACATAGAGCAACCATTAAGACGCAAATTGTTAAATGAAAATTACAACGAATGTAATTTTAATTTAACCATTGACGAACCAACCACCCTGTTACCCAATATAGAAGACTTGTTGAGAACTAGTCATTTAAATCACGAAGAGAAACGAGCTATCGTATCCCTTCGTAAAGAATACGAAGAAATTTTTTTTAAGGAAGGGCAAAACCTAACCTTTACGAATCAAACAAAACATAGAATCCTAACCATAGACGACATACCGGTTTATACAAAAAGTTATAGATACCCATATATACACAAAGAGGAAGTCAAAGCACAAATACAAAAACTTCTCAAACAAAAAATAATCCACCCCAGTTATTCTCCCTGGTCATCTCCAATATGGATTGTACCAAAGAAGCTGGACGCCTCGGGCAAACAAAAATGGCGCATGGTAATCGATTATCGTAAGTTGAATGACAAGACTATCGACGATCGTTATCCACTGCCAAACGTTACAGAAATCCTGGATAAGTTAGGGAGATGTATGTATTTTACTTCTCTCGATCTTTCTAGTGGTTTCCACCAAATAGAGACCGACCCCCGGGACATAGAAAAAACTGCCTTTTCAGTTGACGACGGCCATTACGAGTTCGTTAGAATGCCGTTTGGTTTAAAAAATGCCCCCTCCACATTCCAGAGAGTGATGGATAATGTTCTCAGGAACCTCATAGGTAAAGTCTGTCTAGTATATATCGACGACATAGTCGTATTTTCCACGTCTCTACAGGAACATATTGAAAATTTAAAGAAAGTATTTCAGAAAATCAGAGCTGCAAATCTAAAAATCCAGTTAGACAAATCACATTCCTTACACAAGGAAATCGAGTTCCTTGGACACGTAGTCTCACAAGAAGGCATAAGACGAAACCCGAACAAGATCGAGGCTGTAAAAAATTATCCAATACCAAAAACTCCCAAACAAATTAAAGCATTCCTAGGTCTCCTCGGGTGCTATAGGAAATTCATAAAAGATTTCGCAAAAATAACAAAACTACTTACAAAAAAACTTCGCAAAGGCGAAGAAATAACTTTAGACGATGAATACGTTAGAGCATTTGAAACCTGTAAGACGTTATTAATCAACGATCCAATCATGCAATATCCCGACTTCACTAAATCGGTTAATTTAACTACCGATGCCTCCAATTATGGTATAGGGGCAGTATTATCGCAAGGTACCATAGGTCACGACAAACCAGTGTGTTTTGCTTCGCGCACGCTGAATAAAAGTGAACAAAATTACAGCGCCACGGAAAAAGAACTGCTTGCCATTGCTTGGGCATGCAAATACTTCCGCCCTTATTTATACGGGCGGAAATTCAATTTACTCTCTGACCACGAACCGCTCAAATCGGTTTACCATATGAGGAATACAAATAATAAACTTACACGATGGAAGTTACAACTGGAGGAATTCGATTACACCCCAATGTTCATTAAAGGTAAAAATAACGTAGTTGCTGATACCCTATCACGTATCAATGAACTAATATGTCAGACAGCTCTAATACCACGATTCATTCCGCTGAATCCGATAACGTAAACCTTATACGAATATCCGAACAACCCATCAACTCCTTCACAGAACAAATATTATTATTAAAAATCACGCGACAATCAAAACAACCCGCTAGAGTACTGAAAATAATACACCAAAACAAACACCGACAAATATTTCGACATACAGAATACAACGCACAAACCTTAATAGATATTTTAAAACAATTTGTAGCACCCAACAAACTTTACGCGATATATTATCCAGACGATAACGATTTTAAAACACTACAAGAAATTTACGAACAGTTTTTTGCGCGAAGTAAAGGATTAAAACTCATACGCGTAACGAAAATTTTGCATGATTTAGAATCGGAAGAAGATCAACTAAAATTAATTAAAGAAATACATTTAAATTCCAATCATAGAGGTATTAACGAAAATATGTTATAAATACAGGAAAATTACTATTTCCCCAATATTAAATCAAAAGTTACTCAATTTATTAATAATTGCGATGCCTGTCAAACTCTCAAATACGATCGTAACCCTCCACAATACATATATAGCGTTTCAGAAACACCCAGATTTATTCTTTATCGATAACCATATTGTCCTAACCATAATCGATAAATTCTCTAGATTTAGTAACGCTTTCGTACTTCAATCTCGTAACACTATCGATGTAATAAAAGCTTTTAAGAGATTTCTAATGACTCACGGTATACCTAAAAAGATCATATACGATTCGGGAGGAGAATTCAACAGCGTGTTATTCTAAGACTTTTGTAAAAATGCAAAAATTGAAATCCACCAAACCTCAGTTAGACAACACAGTAGTAATTTTACTATCGAACGTTTCCATAGCACTCTAATAGAACACTATCGTTTAATAAAAAATAAAAACAACAAATTAACAGTACAGGAAATTATAGACGAAGCCCTGTTAGTTTACAATAATACTATACATAGCGAAACTAAATACCGCCCTTTCGAATTATTCACGGGTAGAACCAAATCATTCCTTGAACAATATGCCTTCGTAAACAACACGAATATTTAGAAAATCTTATTAACTACAAAGAAACCCTCAATAGGGAAGTAAGTTCTAGGGAATTAATAAAAATAAATAAATTACAACATAGATCTTATACACCACCTAAACGACATAAGTGAATCATTAGTACTGGCTAAATTAAATATAATTCCAAAACAAATTTTACATCCAGACGAACTAGAATACATACACCAATTATTTTCTAACATGTCATTCCCACTTCAGACGGACGAAGTCATTTACGAACTCTTAGAACTTGAAGCCTTCTACTCTGACGCGAAAATTATATTCAACTTGAAAATTTCTGTTTTCTATAAAGTGATCTACAAATACACTCACTTAATACAATTACCAATAGATAATAACCGAACAATTTCTATCCCATACCCTTTCATCATCCATGACAATGAAACTATTTTCTATGTACAAAATAAATGTAAAAAGATAGATAATCTTTCATATGCTCAAAAAGGGAAATTGAGGAAAACAATAGCTCTTCCATCTGTATTAGCTCAATAATACAAGGTAAACCCGCTAAGTGTGCACTCGAAGAATTGAAGACCACACACAGTATCACAGCCCCAGAAGAAAACTACGTAATCATCATCAACTCTCCACCACAAACATTGGAAAACACCTGTGGAATAGACAACCAACATATCAAGGGAACACTACTAATACATTATGAAAATACATTACACTACTAATACATTATCAAACCCTTATAATAATTAATAATCTATTTAATTACATCAAATTATGCATTAATTCTTTAATAAATTAAACTAAAGTATTTCTAAAAATAACTTATAGTTCAAATATACACGACTAATCATGAATCAATTCTTTATTTAATTCAATACTTAAATTCAACGTTCAGTTTAGAACTTGATATCAATACTTAAGTCAATAAATGACAAATTGTATTCAGAACTTTCACTAATAATAATAATTTTCCATTACAAAACGTCATCCAGTCAAACTATGACGATTTGTACTATGTACCAAAAATATCAATGTAACCCTTAAACTCACCACTGATTGTAAAAGCAAAAACAAAGGAAATTAATGTATATAAAGAATTAGCGGCTGAACTAAAATCAGATTGTAAGTGGCATTGACGAGAGTATATCGTCAAATTTCGATTGTTCTTGGTTGATTTCAAATTGTACTTATAATTGTAAATATTGGGAAATAAAATAAAAATCGTTTTTTTTTTTTAAAATAAATCAAATTCGGTTATTTAATTCGAGCACTAGCTGTTTCGTTCTTAAAATTTTTTTGCCTGTGAATAGCTCGGCCACAAGCTCCGTTACATTCATATACAGACACAAAAAATCTGTTAAAGTGTGAATAGTAAAGAAATTTATATCTGACATTTGTGTCGTAGTCTAAACCTACCCTATCACTGATATTCGTATAAAATCAATGGTTAAGTTACACAGTGGCGTGTTTAATGTCTTTTATGGTAGGGTAAAGAGAATGCATGCAAGAAGAAAATATTATGTATATGCCTTTGTTAGTCAATTGTATATATAATATGTTTTATTATTACAGTACATATTTTATAAATTATATTATACCCTTCCACTTCTTTAAAGCAAGTCAATACCTAATACGTATAAGTCTACAATACGTAAATGTGTATGTGCATATAATGTTTCCTCTACACTTCTTCTTTGCTATTAAAGTACTCGCTGAAGTTTGCAGAAACTTAAGTATGTACAGCTCAACCAACATAAGGTTGCCGGTCAAGGTTGTACGCGCAGTAGACAAACATAACTTCTATCACACTTTTATGCATATATGTTATATGTTTAATTCTTGTTGTCGTACTCTTTCGTTTGCGCATCTGACCGGCAACCTTATGTTGGTTGAGCTGTATGTAGTATCACCACACACTCGTGAAACTTCGCGAGAATCTCAGTGATGTAGACTGTAGGCATGTACATACATTCAAAGACAC
This sequence comes from Brachynemurus nebulosus, assembly GCA_035578155.1. NCBI lineage: Eukaryota > Metazoa > Arthropoda > Insecta > Neuroptera > Myrmeleontidae > Brachynemurus > Brachynemurus nebulosus. The sequence continues at coordinate 10,834,958 of JAPWDM010000016.1, forward strand.
TAAACACCAAAGTAGGCCAAATAGGCCAAGTAGTGTAGATGTGTAGTGACTCGCTTTGTGCTCGAACTTCAGGCTTTTTAACTAAGTCAAAAAACCGACACAGAGTGGAATTTGACCGAGGTGAAGCGCGGGAGTCCGAAGTGACCTTCTACACTCTCATACTCAGCCAACTTCAGGGAACTTCACAAGTGGTGTAGTGTATATGTGGTGTATAAGCCGATGTAAGGTACAGATACGTGCCCATTATTCAATAAAATGTATGTTTAATATGTATGTATATAAAAAAAAAACGCCGTGAGCAGCGGAGCCCCATCACGAAAGTCGAATTTTTCCTTTCATCTTCGGTATTGAGTGTCTACAAGCGAAATATAATTGAAAGTCCACAAGCGATTTGTAATTTTGGTGGTTTCAAAACTGATGATGAGTATCCGGTTGATCGGGGCTTTAAAAAAAGGTTTTAAGTTTTTAAGGGCTGAATCTCAGTAAATTTCAATTTTGTGCCGATAGCAGTTAACAGGGAAAAAGCCAACACAATTCGTACGAGGGCATTTCTATCCATGCTTATCCGCCAATTGCCTTTGTGTTTTATTTTTAAATATTAAAAAAGGAACTTAAATAGTAAACTGGAAGGCTTTTATGAAGAAATTTTTTCTTTCCAAAAAAATCCAAAATTTCTATTTTATAAATAATAAAAATCCAAAATTCCTAATTTATAAATAAACAGTGACTTTAATAACATTTTTAAATTACTTAATATGTATGTATTTCATTTGTTAAAAAATTGTATTCACTTTTTTTTAAATTTTTTAAAATTACTATTCGCCTATTTGTATTTAGAATAAAAGTAATGCATTTAAAACACATTTAACAATAGCATTCAATTCCGATGTAAAAATGGAAGAAGTGGGGGAAAAAGTAATGTGGACTCCCTAAAAGGTACTAGCTGGATACTAACTGAATACACGTACAAAATTTCAGCCCTCTAGGTTTCCTTAGAGAGTCTCTTGACGTGTTAGAAAACCAGCAAAAAAATTAAGGAAATATTGGCGTAAAAATCGTGGGGGTAAGGGTTAAAAGTTGAAACCCCCAAAAAACAGTGTCTGGCTATTAGCTTAACCTGTACACAAAATTTCAGCCCTCTAGGTTTATTTGGGGAGATTTTGACCCGAACGAAACTGTTAAAAAACACGAAAAATCATGTTCTTTTGGGTATAAAAATGGTGGAGGTAAGGTTTGAAAGTCGAGACTCCCAAAAGGCACCCCCTTGATACTAACTCAATCCGAATACAAAATTTCAGCCCTCTAGGTTTATTTGGGTGACCTGTGCGAGTGGTACAAACTTCGAAAACGTCGAAAATGCATGATATTGTAGCTTAAAAATGAGGGGGGTGGAGGTAAAATATTAAAACCTCCAAAAAGCACAACCTAGGTACGAACTTTATCAACACACCAAAGTTCAACCCTCTACGTTAATTCTGGGGGACTGGGGGCCTGTTAGATCCAGCGACAATCGTTTTTCCCCCCTCTACTCCCACCAAATCATCCTAGGAAACTGAATTTTGGATATGTTGTAGATAATTGACCGAGACATTATTTCGAGGTTTGGAAAAGTTTTATTGCTTTTCCGCCCCCCACCACCCCCTTAAAGGTTGGGTCGGATCCAAAATTTGACCCCACTTTGATAGTATTGTTGTGCATCGGAATGAGCCCCATTTGCCAAATTTGAGCTCTTAACTTCCATATGGGGGCCCTACACAAATTAAAAGGTGGCGGAAATATATATATATATATATATATATATATATATATATATATATATATATATATATATATATATATATATCAGACATTTTTTTTCTACATATTCGTGTTCTACGGGTCCCTACGCCCCTACTCTCGCCTCTCACCGTTCTTGTCGTATAGACTGTATAAGTCTAAATTTTTCAAGGAAAAATTCGACTAAAAAATATGTGAAATTGTGGACATCTCACTCTACCAACCAGATAAACCATGTCAGCGACCTCTTTTTGTAGTATACGTATATAATAGTATTTTGACGATAAAGAAGAGTCACTAAATAAAAACACCTATAATCAAATTTTATATTGTAAATCATTTCTTCCCTAAAATATTTGTACAATATGTAACCTTGGTTAAAAGGTATTTAATTTTTTCAAAGTAGAATACAAGATCAAAATTCCAAAATTTTATTTACTGTATTCATTCACGTAAGGTTTTGAGCGTTTTGACTTATGTATTTTCTATGAAACTTTTTAGTCGAATTTTTCCACTGAAAAACTTAAGACTTATACAGCCTATTGATAGGAAAGGGACGAGGTGAAAGTAGGGGCGCAATCCGTTTTCGGATATATATATATATATATATATATATATATATATATATATATATATATATATATATATATATATATATATATATATATATATATATATAATTATATATATATATATATATATATATATATATATATATATATATATATATATATATATATATATATATATATATATATATATATATATATATTCCCGCTATCTTTTGATATGCGCCTATGGACGGGAGGAGCTGAAATTTGGTAAGTGGGCCCCATTCCGATGCACAACAATACTATCAAAGTGGGGTCAAATTTGACCTCTGTGAACCTGGCACCCCACTTTCACTAAATAAAATTTTTAAAATATAAACTGATAGTATTGCGTTTGTAGTTGTTTGTAGTAACAATATTTTCGTTTGTAGTTGAACCCATTGGAGTATAAAAAATTTCTAAAAAATGGCTGCACCCCACTTTAAGATAAACAATTTTTTAAAATATTTCCTAATTTAGAATCGTTTGTAGTTGTTTGTAGTAACTTTCTTTTCGTTTGTAGTTGAACAGTTTCAAAGATACAACAATAAGTATCTTTTGCAACAATTAAATAACGGTTTTTTTGTCATTTATAAAGATATTTGATTTCCGCTTTTTCGGTCAGTTCCAGAATCGTTTGTAGTTGTTTGTAGTAATTTTCATTTCGTTTGTAGTTGTACAGTTTCAAAGTTACAACAATATATATCTTTTGCAACAATTAAGTAACGGGTCTTTGTCATTTATAAAGATATTTGAAATTCACTTGTTCCATCAGTTCCAGAATCGTTTGTAGTTGTTTGTAGTAACTTTCTTTTCGTTTGTAGTTGAACAGTTTCAAAGATACAACAATAAGTATCTTTTGCAACAATTAAATAACGGTTTTTTTGTCATTTATAAAGATATTTGATTTCCGCTTTTTCGGTCAGTTCCAGAATCGTTTGTAGTTGTTTGTAGTAATTTTCATTTCGTTTGTAGTTGTACAGTTTCAAAGTTACAACAATATATATCTTTTGCAACAATTAAGTAACGGGTCTTTGTCATTTATAAAGATATTTGAAATTCACTTGTTCCATCAGTTCCAGAAACGTTTGTAGTTGTTTGTGGTAACTTTCTTTTCGTTTGTAGTTGAACAGTTTCAAAGATACAACAATAAGTATCTTTTGCAACAATTAAATAACGGTTTTTTTGTCATTTATAAAGATATTTGATTTCCGCTTTTTCGGTCAGTTCCAGAATCGTTTGTAGTTGTTAGTAGTAATTTTTCTTTCGTTTGTAGTTGAACAGTTTCAAAGTTACAACAATAGATATCTTTTGCAACAATTGAGTAACGATACTTTGTCATTAGTAAAGATATTTGAATTCTACTCTTTCGGTCGGTTCCACAATCGTTTGTAGTTGTTTGTAGTAATTTTCCTTTCGTTTGTAGTTGTACAGTTTCAAAGTTACAACAATAGATATCTTTTGCAACAATTAAGTAACGGGTCTTTGTCATTTATAAAGATGTTTGAATTCAGCTTTTTCGGTCAGTTCCACAATCGTTTGTAGTTGTTTGTAGTAATTTTCCTTTCGTTTGTAGTTGAACAGTTTCAAAGTTACAACAATACATATCTTTTGCAACAATTAAGTAACGGGTCTTTGTCATTTATAAAGATATTTGAAATTCACTTGTTCCATCAGTACCACAATCGTTTGTAGTTGTTTGTAGTAATTTTCCTTTCGTTTGTAGTTGAACAGTTTCAAAGTTACAACAATAGATATCTTTTGCAACAATTGAGTAACGATACTTTGTCATTAGTAAAGATATTTGAATTCTACTCTTTCGGCCGGTTCCAAAATCGTTTGTAGTTGTTTGTAGTAATTTTCCTTTCGTTTGTAGTTGTACAGTTTCAAAGTTACAACAATAGATATCTTTTGCAAAAATTAAGTAACGGGTCTTTGTCATTTATAAAGATGTTTTTATTCTGCTTTTTCGGTCAGTTCCACAATCGTTTGTAGTTGTTTGTAGTAATTTTCCTTTCGTTTGTAGTTGAACAGTTTCAAAGTTACAACAATAGATATCTTTTGCAACAACTGAGTAACGATACTTTGTCATTAGTAAAGATATTTGAATTCTAATTTTTCGGTCAGTTCCACAATCGTTTGTAGTTGTTTGTAGTAATTTTCCTTTCGTTTGCAGTTGTACAGTTTCAAAGTTAGAACAATAGATATCTTTTGCAATAATTGAGAAACGATAATTTGTCATTTATAAAGATATTTGAATTCTACTCTTTCGGTCGGTTCCTCAATCGTTTGTAGTCGTTTGTAGTAATTTTCCTTTCGTTTGTAGTTGTACAGTTTCAAAGTTACAACAATAGATATCTTTTGCAACAATTAAGTAACGGGTCTTTGTCATTTATAAAGATGTTTGAATTCAGCTTTTTCGGTCAGTTCCACAATCGTTTGTAGTTGTTTGTAGTAATTTTCCTTTCGTTTGTAGTTGAACAGTTTCAAAGTTACAACAATAGATATCTTCTGCAACAATTAAGTAACGGGTCTTTGTCATTTATAAAGATTTTTGAATTCTGCTTTTTCGGTCAGTTTCACAATCGTTTGTAGTTATTTGTAGTAATTTTCCTTTCGTTTGTAGTTGAACAGTTTGCAACAATTGAGTAACTCTGAAACTGTTGAACTACAAACGAAAGGAAAATTACTACAAACAACTACAAACGATTGTGGAGCTGACCGAAAAAGCAGAATTCAAATATCTTTATAAATGACAAATTATCGTTTCTCAGTTGTTGCAAAAGATATCTATTGTTGTAACTTTGAAACTGTACAACTACAAACTAAAGGAAAATTACTACAAACAACTACAAACGATTGTGGAACTGACCGAAAAATTAGAATTCAAATATCTTTATAAATGACAAGTTATCGTTTCTCAATTGTTGCAAAAGATATCTATTGTTGTAATTTTGAAACGGTACAACTACAAACTAAAGGAAAATTACTACAAACAACTACAAACGATTGTGGAACTGACCGAAAAATTAGAATTCAAATATCTTTATAAATGACAAGTTATCGTTTCTCAATTGGTGCAAAAGATATCTATTGTTGTAATTTTGAAACTGTACAACTACAAACTAAAGGAAAATTACTACAAACAACTACAAACGATTGTGGAACTGACCGAAAAATTAGAATTCAAATATCTTTACTAATGACAACGTATCGTTACTCAATTGTTGCAAAAGATATCTATTGTTGTAACTTTGAAACTGTTCAACTACAAACGAAAGGAAAATTACTGCAAACAACTACAACCGATTATGGAACTGACCGAAAAAGCAGAATTCAAACATCTTTATAAATGACAAAGACCCGTTACTTAATTGTTTCAAAAGATATCTATTGTTGTAACTCTGAAACTGTTCAACTACAAACGAAAGGAAAATTACTACAAACAACTGCAAACGATTGTGGAACTGACCGAAAAAGCAGAATTCAAATATCTTTATAAATTATAAATTATCGTTACTCAATTGTTGCAAAAGATATCTATTGTTGTAACTTTGAAACTGTTCAACTACAAACGAAGGGAAAATTACTACAAACAACTACAAACGATTGTGGAACTTACCGAAAAAGCAGAATTCAAATATCTTTACTAATGACAAAGTATCGTTACTCAATTGTTGCAAAAGATATCTATTGTTGTAACTTTGAAATTGTTCAACTACAAACGAAACGAAAATTACTACAAACAACTACAAACGATTGTGGAACTGACCGAAAAAACAGAATTCAAATATCTTTATAAATGACAAAGTATCGTTACTCAGTTGTTGCAAAAGATATCTATTGTTGTAACTTTGAAACTGTTCAAATACAAACGAAAGGAAAATTACTACAAACAACTACAAACGATGGTGGAACTGATGGAACAAGTGAATTTCAAATATCTTTATAAATGACAAAGACCCGTTACTCAATTGTTGTAAAAGATATCTATTGTTGTAACTTTGAAACTGTTCAACTACAAACGAAAGGAAAATTAGTACAAACAACTACAAACGATTGTGGAACTGACCGAAAAAGCAGAATTCAAATATCTTGATAAATGACAAAGTATCGTTACTCAATTGTTGCAAAAGATATCTATTGTTGTAACTTTGAAACTGTTCAACCACAAACGAAAGGAAAATTACTACAAACAACTACAAACGATTCTGGAACTGATGGAGCAAGTGAATTTCAAATATCTTTATAAATGACAAAGACCCGTTACTTAATTGTTGGAAAAGATATCTATTGTTGTAACTTTGAAACTGTATAACTACAAACGAAATGAAAATTACTACAAACAACTACAAACGATTCTGGAACTGACCGAAAAAGCGGAAATCAAGTATCTTTATAAATGACAAAAAAACCGTTATTTAATTGTTGCAAAAGATACTTATTGTTGTATCTTTGAAACTGTTCAACTACAAACGAAAAGAAAGTTACTACAAACAACTACAAACGATTCTGGAACTGATGGAACAAGTGAATTTCAAATACCTTTATAAATGACAAAGACCCGTTACTTAATTGTTGCAAAAGATATATATTGTTGTAACTTTGAAACTGTACAACTACAAACGAAAGGAAAATTACTACAAACAACTACAAACGATTCTGGAACTGACCGAAAAAGCGGAAATCAAATATCTTTATAAATGACAAAAAAACCGTTATTTAATTGTTGCAAAAGATACTTATTGTTGTATCTTTGAAACTGTTCAACTACAAACGAAAAGAAAGTTACTACAAACAACTACAAACGATTCTAAATTAGGAAATATTTTAAAAAATTGTTTATCTTAAAGTGGGGTGCAGCCATTTTTTAGAAATTTTTTATACTCCAATGGGTTCAATTACAAACGAAAATATTGTTACTACAAACAACTACAAACGCAATACTATCAGTTTATATTTTAAAAATTTTATTTAGTAAAAGTGGGGTACCAGGTTCACAGAGGTTCAAATTTGTGGCAAATTTTGGATCCGACCCAACCTTTACGTGGGTGGTGGTGGTAGGGAGGCGACAAAACAATAAAACTTTTCCAAACCGATTGGAAATAATGTTTCGGCCAATTATCTACAACATATCCAAGATTCAGTTTCCTAGGATGATTTGGAGGGAGTACAGGGAAAAAAAGTATTTTGGCTGGATCTAACGTGCCCCCAGCCGCCTGGAATTAACGTATAGGGTTGAAGTTTGGTATCTTGATAAAGTTCGTACCTAGGTTGTGCTTTTTGGAGGTTTTAATATTTTACCCCCACTCCCACCATTTTTAAGCTACAATTTCATGCTTTTTCCACGTTTTAGAAGTTTGTACCACTCGCATAGGTCATCCAAATAAACATAGAGGGCTAAAATTTTGTATTCGGATTTAGTTAATATCAAGAGGATGTCTTTTAGGGGTCTCAACTTTTAACCCTTACCTCCACCATTTTTATACCAAAAAGAACATTTTTTTGTTTTTTTAACAGTTTCGTTCGGGTCAAAATCTCCCCAAATAAACCTAGAGGGCTGAAATTTTGTGTATACGTTAATAGCCAGCCACTGCTTTTTGAAGGTTTTGAAGGTTTGTACCTAGGGTGTGCTTTTTGGATGTTTCAATATTTTACTCCCACCCCAACCATTTTTAAGCTACAATTTAATGCTTTTTTTTCGTTTTCGAAGTTTGTATCACTCGCACAGGTCATCCAGATAAACCTAGAAGGCTGTAATTTTGTATTCGTATTGAGTTAGTATCAAGGGTGTGCCTTTTGAGGTCTCAACTTTTAACCCTTACCCCCACCATTTTTATACTAAAAAAACATGATTTTTCTTGTTCTTCAGCAGTTTTGTTCGGGTCAAAATCTCCCCAAATAAACCTAGGGGGCTGAAATAGATTGTGTATAGGTTAAGATAATAGCTAGCCACTGCTTTTCTGAGGTTTCAACTTTTAACCCTTACTCCCACGAATTTTACGCCAATATTTCCTTGATTTTTTTGCTTTTTTTCTAACACGCCTAGAGACTCTCTGACTAAACCTAGCGGGCTGAAATTTTGTATCTGTATTCAATTAATGCCGAGGGTGTGCCCTTTAGGGATTCCACATTACCTTGCCCCCACTTTTCCCATTTTTACATTGGAATTCAATAGCGTTGTTATATATGGTTAAATGTGATTTATTTTGATAATAATACAGTAGGCACAATAAATTTAAAGTAACAATGGAAAGAAAAAATATGTTCATAAAGGCTTTACAGTTTACACATTAAGGTCCTTTTTGAATATTTCAAAATAAAACACAAAGGCAATTGGCGGGTAAATATGGGTAGGAATGCCCTCGTACGAATTGTGTTGGCTTTTTTCCTGCTAACTGCGATCGGCACAAAATTGAAATTTACTGAGATTCAGCCCTTAAAAACCTTTTTTTAAAGCCCCGATCAGCCGGGCACTCATGATCAGTTTTGAAACCACCAAACTAACAAATCGCTTGTAGACTTTCAATCACATTTCGCTTGTAGACATTGAATACCGAAAATGAAGGGAAAAATTCGACTTTCGTGATGGGGCCCTGCTGCTCACGGCGTTTTATTAGAATAACTGCTATAGTCACTTAAAAATGTCCGTCTAATTTTGTTAATAACGTTAGACCAACCTTAGTTAATTTGACCTATAAGTTATATTTCGGAAACATATGTTTATGTACATCCATGGTAACCAATGAATAACAGTGCGGTAAGTAAATAATAATAATGCAGGAAATAAAATTAACTTAGACAATATCATAATTATTTATGTATATTGAAACTGGAGGTACAGTTTGAAAAATTATAAAAATTAATTATTTAATATTAGAATTTCCGCTAGTTTACATAACATTATTATTTTTATTGTCACTATGTGTCGTAGTCCGATAAAAAGGGAGAAATCTGCCCCGTGTATATTATTTCCTATTTATTAATTTTTCTTTTTGGATTGCGATGAATGAATGAAGTGATTTTACCAAATCGCCACTGCGGATAGCGCAAAAATATCTAGACAGATTTTGATGAAACTTGGCAAATTTGTTCTCTAGTGGTGAACATTTCCAATCAAATATTATCATAATATTCCTCAGGAGAATCGAAATATTTTACTTCACAAAATACCTCAAAATTCATCAAAATTAAAAAAAAAATGGCACTAAAAATAATGCAATTTATTATTAATTACACAGTAAATATTTACGATTGTATATAAAGGACTACACCACAAAATATCTTCGTAATTCTCAAAATAAAACAAATATTGTAATTCAATATTTTTTACTTTAAATTAATGAATTTAAATGAAAACTAATTTTTTTCCAAACATGGTTGACGCGCGTATTGATACTAATGGAAAAATGAGGCAAATGTTTTTTTTTTTTCGAGAAAATTATCAAAAATCCCCCTACATAAGACAATGGTTTACAGATGTATTTAATGTAATCTTTTCAACTCTTTGCCATGGTGTAAAAAAATCGAAATACTTTTGAATTTTAAAAAAAATTTGGTAAAAAGACGTTATTTTTTTAATTTTTGGGCATTAAACATGTATGGCTGAAAAACTTATGCAAGGGTTAGCAATTTCCAATGTTCTCACCAAATTTTGTACAAACAGAATATATCGTTCGAGAGTTATCGTGCGGTTGCAAATATACCTACATACGTCCATATAATATATTATACAGATGAGTTTTTTTTAAGAGTTGCCATTTTTATTACGGCTATAAAGTACTGATAATCAAAAAATTGTTCAGATAACAATTATAGGAGCTTCATACTTCGTTTAGTTTTCAAGCTACCATCACAATGGAAACGCTCATTGCTTTATTGCCTTTATTAATCATGCTGTATTTCTCAGTTAACACCAACTTTGAAATTCTCTGTTACCGTCAGTCGGGATGAATCCGAACGATTTTTTCAATTTTTTAACAATGAACTGTCTAGAGTTAATCTAAATAAAAAATTTGGGGGACAGGTCTACCCACACTGTCAACTTCCCATTGAGTGTCCTTAAAGACTAGTGACTACTGTACATAAATAATTCTTTTCCATTTCGGGCAACTTCTTCCCTGGGTCCCCGATAGAGGCTTTGCCCCTTGCATCATACCGGGGGCTTCGCCTTCTGTACCTAAGAGTGGGGGCTCCACCCTTATCAAACAAATGATAACATCATTTGTTCTCAAGATATGCGAGACAAAATATATTTCAAAAACAGTTTCATATTTCGTTTTTTTTTTTAATTTTATAATAATATACTGGCGTTTTTAACATCAAGGAAGGTTCTTAGGCCATTATATAATAATGTTATGGTAAAAAATCCATATAATCTATGTTATCTTAATAAAGTTAATTCTGTTTTTTTACCACAAAAAACAAACCGCTAATCCGAATTTGCTGAAAACTTTAGGCGGTCTTCATTTTTTGATTACACATCTAATGAAATTAGTCCGGAGTTGATATCACTATTTGATATCACTATTGAGATATGCGAGACGAAAAAAAATTCACGAACGAACGAACGAACGAACGCACACACAGACATCACGCTAAAAACGATGGATTCGGATTCTAGTGACCTTGAAACGTGGAGATATGTCAAAATTAGCGATTTGTAAAATCGGACCCATTACAGTAACTTCCTATGGGAAGTTTAAAATTCTAAAAAGATAATTTAAATGCTTGAATATCACAAACATAATAGTAATAAAAATATCAAAATTGGTACTGCAACATTTTTTTTTTTTGTTTTTTTTTTTTTTTTTTGTTTAGTTATATAGTGTCTGGATTCGCCCCTATGTGTTGGGTGAATCCGGACATAGTATTTTTTTGAAACATAAATCATATTCAGTCATGCATATGGGAGAAATCGGACATAAAAAAAATAAATATCTGCATCAGCGAATGATTTTTGATGGATGAAATAAAACATAGCCGAAGAGCTGACCGTATTTTTGTCCACGTCATCGACTACACAAATGAATTTACTATTATTGAATAGTTTACGTTAATACGAAACGAAATTTATCGGTGCATATACTCGAAATATGGCCGGAAATTTGAAAAAAGTGACCGCTTCCGGTTGCATTTTTGGCTGTTATCCTACGTCATGAGATACATGGACGTTAAAGTATAGATGAAGTATATCTATATTAAAATGTCAAGGGTTGCCCCTTAATTTTGGCCGCAAAGTTGAAAAAAATTTTTTTGAAAAACCGAATTTTGGCTGTTATTCTACGTCATAAGATACAATGACGAAATCTGGTCAGAGTAAAGATGAGCCCTTCCAGTAACAAAATATCAAGGGTTGTCACCCCTCATTTGGCTGCAATCCTTGTCTGCCAGCCCTTTTTCAAGATTTCAATAAAACGATATTTGAATTGAAAAATGTAATACACATATATACTTACTGAACTGCTTAAATATCTATACGTCTCAATTACGTTTTCTAATCCGAAATGAAACATAACTATTTCAAAAGTGACAAGACTTAGCGCTTTGAAGCAAAGTCCACTACCTGAGTTAATTATCATTCTAACATACAATGAAAATTCAGAAAATTTACCATATATTAAGTATATGGAAAAATGAAAGGTAAATTACAAAAATTACTAGATATTATAAAATTCATGTACCGTAAAACCGTCTAGACCCGGACACTTTTTTACATTTTTTGGTTAATTTTATATTTATACATGTTTCCTTCAAAGATATCAACAATAAAAGTATTACCATTAGAAAGAGGGTATATTATTTGTTATATCCCTGTCCCATTTGTTTCATTATAAGTAAAAATAAAAAAAAATAAAAAATAATTAGTAAGTGTCCGGGTCTACATCCTAAATCGGTCTTGACCCGGACACTTACTTAAATAATGTAATAACATGCAAACTAACCTCTCCCGTCGGGTTTAGGACAGTGTTTTATATCGTCTGATGTCTTTGAACCTGTCAAAGACTTCAAAATATTTTGTGGGAAGGGTGAGGGGCCAATGCATAGTATGTCTCTCTATGAAGTAAACATGCGATATGACACCAGAAGGAGGCATAAACCACGTAATTCTGGGGGGAATATTAACGTATGGATAGTGGGAGTTACAGCTGGTGCGAATAGCGGTCATAGTGTAGTAAATTGATGTGCCCGGGTCTGAACGGATATACATATATAGCATGTACTTTTTTTATATATACATCGAATATAATTTCAAACATCATTAAATGATGCGCGATAAAATTCTGAATACATACATATCAAAACTAAAACAATATGACAATTATGACGAAAATTACATGTCTAAGTTAGATACACATTTTATTTCTTTGAAAAACTGTAAGATAGTAATCCTGTAAAATGAGATAGTAAATGTGGAAATCCGTAGTTTTTATTGGTACAGCTGTTTAGAGGATGTTTTTCTCTCTCTAATGATGTCAAGAACAAATGTTTATTGTTGCAGGTTAATGTAGAAATTATTTACTTTGAAGATTGGTGCAAAGTGTCCGGGTCTAGACGGTTTTACGGTATCTGTTATTATTAAACGAAAATTGCAGAAAAATTAGAGAGTACGTATTTCTAGCTATTACAGCAATATGTTACCCATTTACTAGTTAATAATTTATATGAAAGTTTTAAAAATATTTATCGCTAATTTTTTTTTTGAAGAAAACGACTCCTGCTTGCGCGGCAGAGGAGGTGTTAAAGTCAAATTTATACTAATGAAAGTGCTCATACCGAAAAAATAAAATTTGTTACAAATAAAAGTTATTATAATTTCTACTATCCTTTTTCAATATATACTAATGAAAGTTTAGATAGTAGATCTTCTGAGAGATAGCTATTTTACGAGCTTGTCGATATTATATCCTTTAAGAGAGTTGTAAGTCTCAACTAAAAATAAATTTGACATTCTATGATCTATTAAAAACAATATGTACGTTTTAAATTAATATGTTTATACTCTTATCGCAACATTCTGCATAACATAGCGAATTTACGTTTATAAAAATTAGTTTTTCTCGTAAACCAGTTTACATAAAATAATGGTTCAAAAACCTTTTCTATGTGGCTATTTCTCCTCTTCCCAATGTTGTAAAAAATTTTGGAAGAACTTTGGAATTAGGGGAAATTTTGGCAAAAAACTTAATTTGGCAAAAATTTTATTCTGGGTATCGGACGTGTCTGGCTGATGAACTCACCCAAGATTTTTTATGCGGTCCGGTCCCTAACTATCGCATAAAAATGGTTGTGCTGTATTTCAAATATAAGATAGGTGTATAAATTAAAAACTAACAGAACCTTTATAAAAACATAGTTTTTACATGTACTTTTTACGTATATTATAAATTAACTCACTTGACTTTGTTATCACACATTTAAATTTCAACACCTCCTTTCAGTGTCCTTTTTCAACAAAAAGAAATGTATTTCTTAAATTAATTTATTCACAAAATAAACGAAAATAATTATAATAAGTCTAAAAAATTAATAATTTTAGCTAACAACCTCCTCTGCCGGGCAAGCAAAAGTCGTTTGCTTTAAAAAAATTACCCGGAAATAATTATTAACTAGTAAATGGGTAACATGTTGCTGCGATAGCCAGAAATACGTACTCTCTAATATTTTGCAATTTTCGTTTTTATTAATAATAACAGATACATGAATTTTACAACATCTAGTAAATTTTGTAATTTACTTTTCATTTTTCTATACTTATATATATATATATATATATATATATATATATATATATATATATATATATATATATATATACATATATATATATATATATATATATATATATATATATATATATATAGGAAATTTTCTGAATTTTCATTGTATGTTAGAATGATAATTAATCAGGTAGTGGACTTTGTTTCAAAGCGCTAAGTCTTGTCACTTTTGAAATATTTATGTTTCATTTCGAATTAGAAAACGTAATTGAGATGTATAGATATTTAAGCAGTTCAATATACCATGTGAGTTTTTTGAGAGTTGCCATTTCTATTACAACCAAATTTTTATGATAGAAATGGTACTGGAAAAGATTCTTTTCTTGGATGTAATGGAAATGTAACCAAGAAAAACACTATCGGTTGAAGTAGCCTCAAGTACATAGGCATATTTTTACCGCCTAACTGATAAATTAAAGAACAATTAAGAAATTAAACTTGGGTAAAAAAATTTTTTTTGCTCATTTATGTTGTTAATTAATGCATTAGAACAGTTTTATCGAAAAATTAATATATAGTCCCATTTAAAAATCTATAAGTTTGTATCATAGCTCGAAAACCATAAGAGCTATACTGCCGCCATAAACCAAAAAGACGTAACTGACAAATTTTGACTTTTTGAGGTTTACACTGATTTCCATGTTTTCAACCACGAGAAATCTAAAAAACTAATCCAAAAAGACGTATCTTTAATAGTTTCTAAGATACAACGGTTCGTAATAGCCGTATCTACACCAAAATTGCATAAATACTAACAAGTAAAGGTCCCGAGGCCGGACCTATCGATTTCGATGAAACTTAAATATATTGTAGAACACTAAAAACTAAGAGACACATATTTTTTTTTATCTGCGGAAAAACGGTTTGAAGGGGTGAAATCGCCCTCCAAAAATTGGGGTAAAAATTTAATTTTTCAAATATCTCGAAAACAGTAAGAGATAGAGCAAAAGTTTAAATAGGCGATATTGCTCTTTTTTAAAGAGCTATCTATTGATATGCAATTTGTTCATATTACATCAACAGGGGTGGTTGAGGGTTAAAATTTGGGGGTTAATTGTGCAAAACGAGGGTGAAAATTAAAAAATATAAAAATTTTGTTTACAGATTTGAAATCTACGTCAGAAAATCTAATCGACCTGTTTTTGCTCAGTGTCCTAATATTAAGTCTAGGGGTAGTTAACTAGGGGGTGACTATGTCGAATAGTCGTACTACTTGGGTAGTTCAAGAAGTTCTTCTTCATGGAAAATAGTTTAAGACAATTAGAATAATGTAGAAATGAAATTCTCGAATTCAAAATTGAGTTTGAGCAACATTGGAGAGGGGGTGAGTCACCCTCTTAAATTACATACTAGTTTATATACACTAATTTTTGCTATTAACACACTGATAGTGGGTAAAATAATGTCACAATAAGTGGTTCTGAAGTTGGACTATCATATGTAAGGTCTTTATTAAGTTTGTTTTTTAACGGATATTATAGTTTTCCTTATCGAAAATTATCGATACCGAAAATTACATAACCTAACCTAAAATAACGAAACCTAATAAAAACCTTACATACGATAGTCTAACTTCAGAACCATCTATTGTGACATTATTACCCCCTGTCAGTGTGTTAATTGCAAAAATTAGTGTATGTAAACTAGTATGTAATTTAAGAGGGTGACTCACCCCCTCTCCAATGTTGCTCAAACTCAATTTTGAATTCGAGAATTTCATTTTAATCCAACTTCAGAACCACTTATTGTGACATTATTTTACCCACTATCAGTGTGTTAATAGCAAAAATTAGTGTATGATCTATTTCAGTTAAATTTAACCATGCTTCGTAACTTTGAATTTAAATAATTTCCGTTTTCCTGGCTTTATCTCTTTTATTATTGCATTTATGTAAATTTTAAATTTGCAGTTTATTTTTAGAAAAGAATAGAAGATCGATTTGTTTCGAATATAAGAATTATTTAATTTTTTAACGAAAACTCATGATTAATTTTATCTGAAAAGAGGTATATATAAACTAGTATGTAATTTAAGAGGGTGAGTCACCCCCTCTCCAATGATGCTCAAACTCAATTTTGAATTCGAGAATTTCATTTCTACGTTATTCTAATTGTCTTCAGCTATTTTCCATGAGGAAGAACTTCTTGAAATACCCAAATAGTACGATTATTCGACATAGTCACCCTTTAGTTAACTACCCCTAGACTTAATATTGGGATGTTGAGCAAAAACAGGTCAATTAGATTTTTTGACGTAGATTTCAAATCTGTAAACAAAATTTTTATATTGTTTATTTTTCACCCCCTTTTTGCAAAATTAACCTCCAAATTTTAACCCCCAACCACCCCTGTTGATGTAATTTGAACAAATTGCATATCAATAGATAGCTCTTTAAAAAAGAGTAATATCGCCAATTTAAACTTTTGCTCTATCTCTTACTGTTTTCGAGATATTTGAAAAATTAAATTTTTACCCCAATTTTTGGAGGGCGATTTCACCCCTTCAAACCGTTTTTCCGTAGATAAAAAAAAAATACGTGTCCTTTAGTTTTTAGTGTTCTACAACATATTTAAGTTTCATCAAAATCGATAGGTCCGGCCTCGGGACCTTTACTTGTAAGGTAAATGGCAGTAAGTAACATTTCATAGAAAAGAAAGCAGTATCTACAGTGTAGTTACTGCTATTTGGCTTAGCACTAGTCAGTTACTGCTTTTTACCTTAGTAAATTTCATAAAACAATTGCACTTACGTTTTTTGTTTGTCTTCAACACATGATGTTATACGGCTATTTCTCTACTAATTGGAAAATTTTGATACAAAACTGTCCCAAGCATATTTTTCATAAATATTACGAAAATATGTAAATACAATGGAAGGCATTAATAAAGAAATATGTGTCTTAAGAAAGCTTATTAATTATCCTCTTTATTTGTGAATTATGGACGATTTTATGAAAAATCGCGACAGGGGACTGTTTCAGGGGAAGAAAAAACATATTTTCGTTGAATAGAAGCAATCAAAATCGTTGTTTTTATTTATTATAACTTTTAGAATCTATATTACGTACGAATAAATTAAAAGTTTCTAAGTAAGTTAAACATTATAATGAATTTTCTTAATGCTATAGGACGTTTGTCATTAAAATCAAATTTTTGGTTAAATTGCCTTTTTAAGAAGCTGAACTTATAACTCTAAAGTCATAAAATTATATATTATAAAATTAATATTAGAACAAGAAAAATACTACCTTCTACTGACTTATTTCGCTATGAAATGACAGGGGACTGTTTGTCAGAGGACTGATATTTTACATAGAAAATTTCTTAGTATAAAATCATTTTAAATCTATTCAATTTTAAGGGGTGGGCGTGATAGTATACTTGCTAAGTAATTATTTTACAAATATGTTGTAACTTAATCACTTAAAACAATAGAAAAATTGTTTAGCAGGGGACTGTTACAACTAGCGACCCAGACGTGTAGTTTACTTACAAATGCAGCGGTGACAGTGAACAAAATGATGCGCACTTAACTCTGCAACCGAACGAACTTCACACTGATTGCGTTCCGTTTCATGATATAAACGATCACGCCAATGCACGGTGTGATTTCAGTACCATTATCAAATTGTAACAGGGGACTGTTCAAAAAATTTAAGGACAACATTTGATTACTGGTTTTATAAGGAAATTTTTATTTTAAAAATATGATCTCGTTTTACAAAGATACTTACGCTATTCTAGTATTATTCACATTTTTTTTTCTTAGACAGTAATGACACCGAAAATAAATATTTGTAATAATACCTCTAATTCTGGAAATGGGACACGACAGGGGACTGTGAATTGACTGTAAAAAGTGATTGTAAATTGAATATTACAATATTATATTATTAAATGGGATATGGCCTGCCAAAAATAGCTAATATACTGTCTTTATTAATACATAAAACTCAACAATAATAAGATCTATTATATAAAATCTACCTGGGACAGCGATTTTCCAATTAGTAGAGAAATGGCCATACATATAATCATGTTAAATGTAGAAATTGATGTACTGGTAAGTAAATCATATTGCATAAATTTTCACCATGATCTGCTAGTAACTAGCAACTTACTTTCTTAATGACCAACTGATTTTAAAAACGAGAAATAATAAGTAGTTAGAATATGCAGAGATGTGACTTATTTAAAATACAAGTATTTGAGATACAGATACAAGATACAAAATACGTACTTTCATCTTATATCTGAAATAATCTTTTAAAAATTCATTTCGTATCTTTTATTTAGATACATTCTCTTGGTATCTTAGTATTTTGTAAATATTTAGTTTGCTAAAATACTTTTATTAATTACTTATGCATTTTTTTACATTACGGCATCCCATCATAAAGTGAATGCACTCTTAAAATGCCGAGTTCCGCCCCTGTGGAGCGACTCTTGCAGAGATGATAATGAGACCTCAGAGAAGAAAAATGAATGATAAAATGTTTGATGAACTGGTTTTACCCAAGTCTCAATTTAAACCTTAAAAATATATGTTCTCACATTTTCGCGATAAACGCGATCCACTGAATGTGTAATGTAATAAACTAATTAAATATCAAAATTAATACCCCTGTCGCAGCATCTGCATAAAATAGCGAATTTCCAAATCTTGGGCACTGGCGGATCTCATCTAAGACCTGTACCTATTTAAAATAGTTTAGCTTTCTAAGAGTAAAAGAATTTTTAAAATCGGTTGGGTAATTAGTTTTGGTATTTTTGGGGACCCAAGAACCCGAACGAATTTTGTGCAGCATAGTTGTATCCATCTAAAATAATTTAGTTCTCTAGCAGTGAGAAATTTTTTAGCATCGGTTCGATAGCTTATTACTGGCGTTTTCGGATCTGCAAGATCCCGGTGGACCTCATTAACAAATCAGCTCGACCGTATATTCTAGGCGGACTTTATGTAATATATATATATATATATATATATATATATATATATATATATATATATATATATATATATATATATATATTCAAAACCCGTTGTGTAGCATTCTACGCCGCATTTGCATCCGCAGGACAGTTGTGGATCTCAGATAACACAACCTGTACCTAGCTAAAATAGTTTACCTCGGTAATAGTAAAAAAGTTTCAAAATCGGTCAGTTATTTTATTTTTGACACTTTTAGGTCCTACTGACACTGTCAGACCTTACATAACGTAATCTATATGGATCTAAAATAGCTTAGCTCCCCAACAGTGAAAAAATTTTCAAAATCGGTCAGTTAGTTTATTTTTGACACTTTTGGATCCGATGGACCCTGGCAGACTTTACATAACGTAATCTATATTTATCTAAAATAGTTTAGCTCTGTAACAGTGAAAAAATTTTCAAAATCGGTCGGTTAGTTTATTTTTACCAGGACCCTGGCGGACCCTAAATAACGTAATGTATGTCTATCTAAAATAGCTTAGTTCCCCAACAGTGAAAAAATTTTCAAAATCGGTCGGTTAGTTTATTTTTGACACTTTTGGATCCCATGGACCCTTGCAGACCTTACATAACGTAATCTATATTTATCTAAAATAGTTTAGCTCTGTAACAGTGAAAAAATTTTACAGTTAGTTTATTTTTGACACTTTTGGATCCCATGGACCCTGGCAGACCTTACATAACGTAATCTATATTTATCTAAAATAGTTTAGCTCTGTAACAGTAAAAAAATTTTCAAAATTGGTCGTTTAGTTTATTTTTTACAATTATGGGATCAGTAAATCCTGGCGAAACTCATACAAGTCTAGTACTCTAACAGTAAGAAAAGGGTTCTAAGGATCTCATATAACTTATGGCAGTCCGTAAACTTCTTACGGACATCATTTAATTAATTAATTCAAATACTTTAACTTACTAATTGTGAAAAAATTTTTAAAATCGATTGGTTAATTAATTTCTGGCCTTTTAAGGTCCCGAAAACCTTGACCTCACATAAAATACCTTAAATCCATTTGAAATGGTTTAATTTTTTAACATTATTAATTATTAGTGAAAAAATTTTCAAAATCGATTCAAAATATTTTTCCGTGCATACATATGTACATTGTACATATTTTGTTTTGTTTCATATTTAATAATATTATATCATAACATAATCTTCAATTTCTTGTTTACTTAAAAATTCAATAAAAAAAAAAAAAAAATTCTTCATTACATTAGCTTAGAAAATCTGTTTAATTTTCATTTTTCAACTTGAGATAGAACCATGCTAATTATAATGCAATAAATGAGAAACAAAACTCTATACATGTATGTGTGTTATAACACATGTATGTGAATAGACTTCACTTGTTCTCACAAAATTCTTTAATAAAAAAATGAAATATTTTTATACTTCATAAAGAACTGAGATATATAATATAAATTACTTGTTAGACTAACAAAGAAAGAAAACTAATATAATCGTGAAAATTTACATTTTCTCGAAAAATACTTAAAATAGAAAGAAAACTATAAGAATATTTTCTTCATAATTTTTTTTTTCCTTTTCAACGATGTAAAAATCGAACTGTCTTATGATAGGATCGAATGATAAAAAATGGCCAGAAAACCTACTTCTGGGCATCCGACGTGTCTGGCTAACGAACTTAGCCGAGCTAATTCAGAATCCAGTCCGCACACAAAATTTCATAAGTATTAGACGTTTCGTTCGAGAGTTATCGTGGCAACACATATATATATATATATATATATATATATATATATATATATATATATATATATATATATATATATATATATATATATATATATAAATTTTAGTGAATATCATTTTCGTATTCTAGGGACCTCAAAACACATTTCTGTTATGATCCCGGGCTTAGGTCCCGTCATGACACCTGCTGTGTAATAGCGTATTTCCAGTTTCACTTTTGGAATTTCGCTAATAAATATGTACTTTTTTTAAAGTATTCAGAAAACATATTTTGTACCTATCTCGTATTTAAAATACATTTCCACAAGTATCTTGTATCTGGTATCTCAAATACCATTTCCAAAAGTATCTTGTATTTGTATTCCAGATACTTTTTATGAGGTATCTTGCACATCTTTAGTAATATGGTTATGTATGTTATGTTTTGATGTTAGTAAAGTGAGTTTAAAGAGAGTTTGTAGTGAGTTGATATGACTTTTCTTACTTTGCTATTAGAGTTACTTCTTTTTTGCTTAGGAAAATGGAATGACTCGTAACTGTTTAATAAAATTATAATATAAAGGAGGTTATATTTTACTATTTAAAACAGAAAATAAGTTGCAGTAAAACAATAAAAAGTATTAAAATAAAAAAAGTGGAACTTTTTGTTATTTAATGTAAAAAAACGCACAAAACATGAAAAACGGCGATTACCAGAAATCTTGATTTATATACTTACTGCTTTCTGGTTTAGAAGGGCAGTATAAAGCTCTTGACTATAGCAATCAGTTGCCCCCGTTGATATCTACAACTCTTATTTGAACAATTTTTCGATTAAATGAACGGTTTGGCTGAAATAAAAATGGTAACTCTCAAAAAACTCACACAGTATATGCATATTATTATATTCTTCAATTCAAATATCATTTTATTGAAATCTGGAAAAAGGGCTGGCAGACAAGGGTTGCGGCCAAATGAGGGGTGGCAACCCTTGATATTTTGTTACTGGAAGGGCTCATCTTTACTCTGAGCAAATTTCGTCATTGTATCTTATGACGTAGAATAACAGCCAAAATTCGGTTTGTCAAAAAATTTTTTTTCAACTTTGCGGCCAAAATTAAGGAGGCAACCCTTGACATTTTAATATAGATATACTTCATCTATACTTTAACCAAATTTCGTCCATGTATCTCATGACGTAGGACAACAGCCAAAAATGCAACCGGAAGCGGTCACTTTTTTCAACCCAGTGAACATTTTTCTGTAAATTTTATGTCACAGTGACAGAACTGAAAGTCACGTGTTACGGAAAATGTGAGTCACATATGACTCACATGTAACTTACAATTTCCCACTTATAAACGTAACAATGTGACGTAACATTGCTATGTTCTTGTTACGTTTAAGAAAAATATAACTTTGATGTAACCTTATAGATAAAAATACGCCTTACGCCTTCTTT
This sequence comes from Brachynemurus nebulosus, assembly GCA_035578155.1. Classification (NCBI taxonomy): domain Eukaryota; kingdom Metazoa; phylum Arthropoda; class Insecta; order Neuroptera; family Myrmeleontidae; genus Brachynemurus; species Brachynemurus nebulosus. The sequence continues at coordinate 10,857,255 of JAPWDM010000016.1, forward strand.
TGCAAAAAGCAAATTCAAAATTCCCTTTTTCTGTTTCTTATTAACATTACATACACATATTACCAATTTATTGTCATATACATACACCTAAATTATTATTTCTTATTTTTATTTTTTTTATTGACTGTTGCAGGATTCGATCCATTATCCAATTCCAAGATGAAGCATCTTTTAAATTATCGACAGTCTTAACCACTAGTCCAAACCCTCTTATTTATTCTCATCGTTATATATTAATATATATCACAAAATTATAAATAAATAAAGCCTTACAAGAATTTTCATAACTGTTTCATTTTTAAATTAATAACAAAATTAACGTTGTTTTAACGACATATTAACGTTGTTTTAATGAAATGTCACAATCATGACTCTTTTGTTATATTTTTGTGACGTCTCAGTATTAATAAAACATTTTTCCATCCATTTCATCCATCCATTTTTGTATAAGTCGATTTATATTATTTGTTATATGATTAACCCCATAACCCATATAACAAATAACATAAATCGACTTATACAAAAATGGATGGATGAAATTTAGTTACATCAGACGCCAACAGGGGATAGATTGAAAAAAAAACTGCAGGAATCTTTAAATTGATAATTTCTCGCAAAAACATAACATAAGAGTCAGTTCTGTGAGGTTTTATCAAAGTAACATTGCTAGGTTGCGAAGACATAACATAAGAGTCACGTTTTATCAAAGCAACCTTGATACATCATCTAAACGTAACATAGCAGTCACAAATGTGACATTTTATTACAGTCACAATGGCATGTAACTGTTACGTAAGATACAGGTAACAATTAGGTATATAACATAAAACTCTAATTTTATATAATTGTTATGTCACCCATAAGTCAAAAAAGTTACGTAACTTGTTATTCCCTTGTTACATCATATTTACGTTCTATGTTCACTGGGAAATTTCCGGCCATATTTCGGGTATATGCACAGATAAACTTCGTTTCGTATTAACGTAAACTATTGAATAAAGGTAAATTCATTTGTGTAGTCGATGACGTGGACAAAACTACGATCAGCTCTGGGACTATTAAATAATTTTATTTCGATTTGCCTTTGAGTCTATCATACAAGGTCAATTTGGGAACACGGCAATACTCAACAACTTGTCTGAGCGATTTTCTTTTATTTTTAATATTGGAAAACAGGGGCATAACAATTACAAATTTGCAGGCGGTCCAACAAAAATTTAAATAACCAAATTGTTTGATAACCCAATTCTCCGATAACAATGGAAAATGTTATCTTAAAATGTAGTCTTCGAAAATTTGATTTTCAAATGAAAAATATAAGTAAACCACAAAAAAAATTACTTTTTAATATAACTAAAATAAATTGAAAGAAAATTTACGTAATTTTATGAGGGGTCCACGTAATTTTAGAAGGGTCCGGACCCGTTGAACCCTCCCCTCCCGGTTGTTGCGTCCCAGTCGAAAAGTAAAGATTCTATATTATCTAGACCAGGGGTCGGCAACCTTTTTTGGATGGCGGGAAATTTAAAAAAAATAGTTTTTAGCGGGTCGCACAGTCAGATATTTTGTAATGTAGTATGTAGCTTAAATAGGTCTTTTTAACGAATTTTCGAATCGAAAATTTAGCTATAAGAGCCACTGTCTTGACGCGACTTAAGCCCGGAACTATGATAGAAATAATTTGTCTTGAAGACTAGAAGCGGAAAATGACATTCATTAAAATTTATATCCGTGCGATAACTTTCGAACGAAACATCCTGTTCTTACGAAATTTGGTGAAAATGAAGCGGAAAATGACAATCATTAAAATTTATATCCGTGCGATAACTTTCGAATGAAACATCCTGTTCTTACGAAATTTGGTGAAAATGTTGTAAGTCCAAAAAGTCAGACACGTCCGATGCCCGGAACAGTTTTTTAGACATTTTTGCCTAAAAAAATTTTGTGGAGAAAATAAGTTTTTTGTCAAAATTTCGTTAATTTTTTGCAATAATTTTTTACGCCGTTGGAAAGAGGAAAAAAATTACATAAAAAGATTTTTGAACAATAATTCTATGTCAAGTAGTTTTCGAGAAAAACTAGTTTTTGTAAACGGAAATTCGCTATATTATGCCGGATGCTGCGACAGGAGTATTTGCTTTTTTTTCTTAACACAAATTAATATAAATATTATTACAAATCAACATGAAAGAAACTTATTATAATAACATCGGAAAACAAAAATAAAGTATAGAGTATTCTCAATTCTCCATAAACAGAGCAAATTGTTCGAAAAATTGTATTGCTTGGTGGGCCGCATAAAAACTTGCAACGGGCCACATGCGGCTGCGGGTCGCGGATTGCCAAGCGCTGATCTAGACTATAGTTCATGGAGTTTACTCCCACTTTCTTTTTACATTGATGCACAATGGTGTACGGATTCGTTTCATCTGAAGACAATTTTTTGTTAATTAATATAAAAAAAAAAAAACGCCGTGAGCAGCGGAGCTCCATCACGGAAGTCGAATTTTTCCTTTCATCTTCGGTATTGAATGTCTACAAGCGAAATGTAATTGAAAGTCCACAAGCGATTTGCCATTTTGATGGTTTCAAAACTGATGATGAGTGTCCGGTTGATCGGGGCTTTAAAAAAAGGTTTTAAGTTTTTAAGGGCTGAATCTCAGTAGGGGAGAGCGGGGCTATGCCGTACACTTAAGGGAGAGCTGTTATTGTTCATCTAATATCGAGTATAAAATTATAAGAAAATTAGCAATATATAATTTGGACAATTGGCTACTGATTTCACACAAAGAAATTTGAATTATTCCACTGTTTACATATTTAAATTAAATTACAAAAAAGTGTCTCTGTACGAAATAGCCCCGGGGGTCGGAACTATTCCGTACGGTAGGAGGGGCTATACCGTACAGTAAAAAAATCATCTTGTTAAGGAAGTAAATAAGAGTAATGCAATAAATTATTGTAAAAAAATCATCTTGTTAAGGAAGTAAATAAGAGTATTGCAATAAATTATTGTAGAAAACACATTTTATTATTTATTGTCGACTCAACTAAGAAACAACATAACGTAACTTGTATTGTCGGTATATTTAGTTCAGCTTATAAAAGTATAAAAAGTGTTAGGTTAACTTTTATCAAAAAAAGTGATAAATTTTAGAGAACGAAAGTATTTTATTTAAAGTTTATACATTTAAACAAAAATCACAAGTAAAATTATTTGCAGACTCGGCAGACTTTATTGTATTTCCTGCATCAACTACAATTTATTAATGTTACCATATTAAACCATTTGGGGCTAAGTCGTACACTTCTGTACGGTTTAGCCCCATCCTGTACCTTGTGGGAGTTTCATAACCTAACCTCAAATTCCGTCGCCTAACTAGTCTTCACTAGTGATCAAGAGAGAGCTTAAGAAAAGTAATTTCTCATGATCTTATCGCTATTAGCTCATAAGTAAAGGTTCTCCACCCAACTCTTATTTGGCAGTGCCCCAAAATTATAAGAAAAATAATAAAAACAAGTTTTTTCACCGTCATATTGAACGAACTCAATCCTGTGATTTTCCGCGGTCAGGCGCTAGGTTGCGACAACGATTGGACTTGTCTAGCTTGAAATCTAGACACGAAAAATGAGTGTACGGTTTAGCCTCGCTGTACGGTATAGCCCCGCTCTCCCCTAAATTTCAATTTTATACCGATAGCAGTTAGCAGAAAAAAAGCCAACACAATTCGTACGAAAGCATTCCTACCCATGCTTATCCGCCAATTGCCTTTGTGTTTTATTTTTAAGTATTAAAAAACGACCTTAAATAGTAGAATAGAAGGCCTTTATGAAGGTATTTTCTCTTTCCAAAAAAATCCAAAATTTCTATTTTATAAATAATAAAAATTCAAAATTCCTAATTTATAAATAAACAGTGACTTTAATAACATTTTCAAATTACTTAATATGTATGTATTTCATTTGTTAAAAAATTGTATTCACTTTTTTTTAAATTTTTTAAAATTACTATTCGCCTACTTGTATTTAGAATAAAAGTAATGCATTTAAAACACATTTAACAATAGCATTCAATTCCGATGTAAAAATGGAAGAAGTGGGGGGAAAAGTAATGTGGACTCCCTAAAAGGTACTAGCTGGATACTAACTGAATACACGTACAAAATTTCAGCCCTCTAGGTTTCCTTAGAGAGTCTCTAGACGTGTTAGAAAACAAGCAAAAAAATTAAGGAAATATTGGCGTAAAAATCGTGGGGGTAAGGGTTAAAAGTTGAAACCCCCAAAAAACAGTGTCTGGGCATTAGCTTAACCTGTACACAAAATTTCAGTCCTCTAGGTTTATTTGGGGAGATTTTGACCCGAACGAAACTGTTAAAAAACAAGAAAAATAATTTTTTATTAGGTATAAAAATGGTGGGGGTAGGGGTTAAACGTCGAGACCCCCAAAAGGCACCCCCTTGATACTAACTCAACCGGAATACAAAATTTCAGCCCTCTAGGTTTATTTGGGTGACCTGTGCGAGTGGTACAAACTTCGAAAACGTCGAAAATGCATGAAATTGTAGCTTAAAAATGAGGGGGGTGGGGGGTAAAATATTAAAACCTCCAAAAAGCATAACCTAGGTACGAACTTTATCAACACACCAAATTTCAACCCTCTACGTTAATTCTGGGGGGCTGGGGGTCTGTTAGATCCAGCGAAAATCGTTTTTCCCCCCCTCTACTCCCACCAAATCATCCTAGGAAGCAGAATTTTGGATATGTTGTAGATAATTGACCGAAACATTATTTAAAACCGGTTTGGAAAAGTTTTATTGCTTTTCCGCCCCCCACCACCCCCTTAAAGGTCGGGTCAGAAAAAAAATTTGCCCAAAATTTGACCCCACTTTGATAGTATGAGGTGCCTCCAAAATGAGCCCCATTTACCAAATTTCATCTCTTAACTTCCATAGGGAGGCCCTACACAAATTAAAAGGTGGCGGGAATATATATATATATATATATATATATATATATATATATATATATATATATATATATATATATATATATATCAGACATTTTTTTTCTACATATTCGTGTTCTACGGGTCCGAAAACGGATAGCGCCCCTACTCTCGCCTCTCGCAGCTCTTATCGTATAGACTGTATAAGTCTAATTTTTCGGAGAAAATTCGACTAAAAATTAAGCAGAATAGAGCTATCATTTCAGTTTCTTTACAAGATTTCACAACGCGCGTTACATTTAAAAGTTATAATTTGTAAAAGGCGTACCTGTAAGATCACAAAATATTAAGACGTCACGTACACCGCTTTTCTTCGACGACTAACTCATAACTGACAAAATTCAGTAGCATAGGTCGATCTATAACATTGTGCGATCGTAACATTGACGAAGAAATATCCATCGGCGGCTATGTCCGTATTCACCGCTACTGTCCGGATTCGCCCCAAGTGACGGTATACTCTTATCCTGTATTTTTTTCTCGACCGACCATAATAATATTTAACCCTAGAATCATACGTACACGTCAAAACGACGAACGAACTTCCCTACCTGCTCCAATACTACAACTTGTTGGTACCTGCTTGCTGTGAGATTTCTGTTATCTAATTTATTTGTTGTTATAACACATAAGACGTATTTATTTTGTTTATAGTCATTGCCGTTTTGTTTGTATTGAAATAGTGTCCGTCAAAAGGACGTCGATGTATGATTACGCGATGTTTTTTTTTAAAGATTTTGTACTTCACATATAAAAGTTTTCCTAATTTGTTTTAAAATTTATTAAAGATATGGATGTTATAATTAATTTATTCAATGATTATGATAATGTGAAAGATGATTACAGCTGTTTGACATATAGAGACGACATAATACTGAAGTTTTAATATATTGAATCGAAAACTAAAGAATGCATTTCGAATGACTTAATAAAAGATTAACAATTTATTTTGTGGAAAATATTTTAATTTTTATTATTTTTTGAGATCTTATTCGAAAAATTACTAAAAAATTTTAGAAAATTTACAAATGTGCTTAATGGGGAAACAACTACATATCTATAGGAATATTTATGACTGAGAAATTTCACATTCTGTAAAGTCACACATGTCCACTGACTCATAATAGTTCATAAATTAATTATTTGAAACACATGTTTTATGGTACAATTGATGTATTTATCTATTTTTTAATTTTTATAATGAAAATATGCTTTGATAAAAAGATTAAAAAAATTACTAAATATTTACATTAAGAAATTTTTCCAAATCCAATTTTTTTAAATATTTTGTTCGTTTTTGTAGTATTGTTATATAAAAAAAATGTTTTTGCAAATAAACTCTAAAACTCTCCGTAAAAAGTCCATCCGTCAAAACGACGTCGATGTATGATTAACGTTTCTCGTAGACCAACGTATGATTCTAGGGTTAATAACATTTTGATAAATAAATACTTAAACGAATTTCGATTGCGAAGACTAGATTAATAAAAATATATTTTATGCCTAAAATTTTATTATATTTTAATTTTGTACTGCAATCAATGTTGTGGCCAGAATGTTCCGTCACGTACCAGCTGTGGCACCCGTGCCAAAGCTTACTATTCCTGTCCTAATTTTTTGCTATGGTCAGAATAAGTATTTCTTGTGGTCTATGAAGCTATTCTAAATTATCTGAAAACTATTCATCACTAAAATGAAACTAAAATCATACATAATAAAATTCGGTTTGAAAAAACTCAGACAACAGATGTCATATGTCGTCTATAGATAAAAATGAGACACATATTTTTATTATTTGTTTTATACAGTGTGAGTATGGTGAGTATGTGGATAGTTAAAACATTTTATTGGCAAGGTAGACCAGTTTTCATTTTAATACAAATATGTACGGACATACACAAAACAACACACCCAATGTCATGGTCGGCCATTGTGCCTTTTATTATTTTATAGTAGCACTACACTCTCGTCGAGGCAACACGAGGCGACGCGAGGCCGAGAGTGTAGTTGATGCTCTCGTGTTACCTCGCCTCGCCTCGTCAAGCCTTGCCTCGCCTCGTCAGGTCTCCGAACTGAGTCGGTTTTTTGTCACAAGTCAAAGGACACGAGACACGAGGCGAGGCGATCAACTACACTCTCGCATATACTCGTGTGTTGATATTGCATATGTTGCATATCTGCGTACTATTATGTTTTTATACATAACCTAAAATCATGCCTTAAATTTACAAAAACGTTATTTTAAACTTTTTTGTGTAATATGCATGAAGAAAATTATAGGATTCAACAGTACATAGAACTGCAGCAGCAGTTATTTGAATCCATGTCACCGACATCACCCATCTTGTCCATCTATGATTGACATTTCAAACTATACGAACGCGTATGAGCAGTATGAATAACTGAGTAATGAGCGAGAGTGTAGACGGTACATACTCGTGTTGTCTCGCCTCGTTAAAACCTCGACGAACGTCTCGTCGAGGCGACCTCGCGAGAATGTAGTGCTACTATTAAAATATACACATTATACATAGGTACTTAGACTTACTATGTATTGCATACATATGACGTACGTTTTAAGGTTCATTCATATCTACAGACACTGAACGTCACAGACACGTATCGTGGCAGACACGACATTTTCAAAAGTATTCATATATACAGACAATTTGCGGACAGACACAGACAGCAGACACGCTATACGTATAGGATATAGCACGTATAGTAGGTATGTATCAGTGAATTACAAAAACTAAATTGTAGCAGATCTTGTTGATCTCAATTAAATTGCGTTATTATTGGAAGAGGAAAAATTCCCTTTCTTGCTGCATACTTCTATTGATTATCGCCAAATTTCTTATCAGTGTGATTGTGGAGAAATGTACATAACCTAATAAATTTAATTAAATGTTTGCTATTCCGATCTTAAATAATTTACAGAAAATGTTAATTTTTTTAACAAATTCGATTAATTTTTCGTTGTTTGTACTTCATAAAACGAATACAATGAAAATTTATTAATAAATTCTAGGAATTTTGTTTGTACGTTTCGAAACATGCATTCATATTAGCCGCGCAAAGTCAACAGACACGTTCCAGCACAGACAAAATATTCTCCTCGAGAATACTATGCGGACACTGTCTGTCACTGTACATGTCTATGCGGTTACGTTACACTATAATATGAATACGCCCATAAGAAAAGCATTAAACAATATTTGTCGTATCTGGTACGATACGTGTCTGTTACGTTTAGTGTCTGTAGATATGACTGGACCTTTATGTATATTTACGTATGCATACATTTCATACATATATTCAAATGAGTGAACACTCATTATTACTTGCCATATTATTTGCTATTTGACAATATATTGGGATCTATTTAAACCTAAGTTCAATAAATTGTAATGTAGACAATAATATCTTACGTAAAATCAAAATAACATTCTTGATTAATTATCAGGAAAATATTTTTGTAGCAACTTTTATTTCATTATATATGAAAATTATGTGGTGTTTCACCTTTTCAATGAAAAAAGTAAAAGGTTTAAACCAGCTTTAAACAGTACAGTTCCCGACAAAATTATTAATACAAAAAATATATTATTATGTATAATAAGTAGGTAAGAGTTTGATAAACTGAATAGAAAAATGTTAAATTTTACAAGAAAAATAATGGGAATTTACTGAATAGAGAATGTTCAGGGTTTAGATGCTTTAAGTCAAAACACATTAAGATTTCCATATTATGTAAAGACAAGAAATCTAGAGCAGATCCAGGGCCGTAACCAACCAGGGCAGCCGGAGCATTGCCTCGGGGCCCCTAAGAGAATACAAGAATTATTTCTTGGCAAATTTTAAATTTCTGTAAATTTAGGGCGGCAAAAGATTGACGAGCAAAAAAAAGTCACCGTTTTTTTTTGCTGCGGGCCGAATTTTTTTGTTTTTGCCCGGGGCGGCGTAGGAGCCCCGGATGTACTTTTTGCCCCCGGACCCCTGAAGACTTAGTTACGGCGCTGAGCAGATCATTCTAATAATTTTGATCTTAGTTTGTCTTAATATCTGTAAGATTCATAGAGTTAGATACACTTGCGTAAAACTTGTTTTCAGTCAAAAAGCATTCTCAAAGAAAAGTCAAAATGGCCACTAAAAAAAGCATGAGACTGAAAATTTGTTTAACCCTCATTTTGCTTTCACCTATTATTGGTCAGCAACTGATAAAAAAATTAGGAAAATAAAAGATATTGAATAATATGGCTGGTTCATTTCTATTGGATTGTATTTCTTTTCATAATAATATGTATTTTAGACCCCACAAGCAACCTTATACGTACAAATGTTTTTTTTTTTGAATGAATACTTAAAAAGAAAATTTCATAGACTTTCCGAGCTTGGACTTTAATCAACTAAACACGATACTAAGCACATATTTGTCAGAGATGAATGATAAACTACTGTGGAAAGTGGAATCGCTACTAGAGTATTCTTAATTATTTCTTAAAGAAACTTTTCTTAATTATTTTCTTCCTTGCCAAAGTCTTTAGCTACAGGAAAAATATCAGACAAAAAGTTTCCATGCAGGAAAATATGATGAAGTCGGCAACCAAAACTGTGGTATCTAATAACAGTCATACCAAATTCTGTAAAAATTACTGGACCTTTTCAAGATTTGTATAAAATAAAAATCGATAGAAAATTATTACAAATTTTTAGACTATTTTAACAACGTTTGAAAAACTCCGTTAAAGTTATTTGGACAACCTTGCAATGAAAGTACACCCACTGTTTTATAAGAAAACGTTTGGTTTAAAATCAATCGAAAATTTAACTACTTTTCAAAACTTCAGTCTTCAAAAATCTTCATAAATATTTCTTTCTTATACTGTTGCAACATGAATAATAATAAATAAATACAAAACAAACATCGCCGAACAAAAATTAAATGTGGTGCTAAAAACTTACGAGATAAATAACGAATTTATTAAAAAATTAACGGATAAATATGAATCATATAATACAATAGAATAATAGCCACAAGCCATGTAAATTGCAGTTTATTTTTTAATTCTGTTTTTCAATCTGTTATTTGACCTTCTATTTCAGTTCACATTAAAAACCAAATATGAATCATTGCCCATTCGAATTTCTTTTAGCGAATTTTCAAAAGAAAACTTCAGTTATTGCAGCCACTCACTCAGTAGGGTGTTTCATTTTGTAAGGAAAAAAAATAAAATGTAAAATTTTTGCAGACTTTGCTTATGCTCCGAGTCTCAGTGATATAAAAAATATATATGCCAAATTTCAAGAAGATTGGCTAATATCTAGAGGTTGTACACTTTGATCAGTTTTGTAAAAGTATCGTAAAGAATTGTTTTTGTTGTTCGTCCCTGACCGATTAGACCCTCACATGGCTCTAATAGTTTCATTTCCTTTTTCTTTGTAGGTTTGGTTTCTAAATTTTTAGTCATATTTTACTTATCAGTCTGAATAAAACGTCGGTCCAAAAAATCCAAAAGACAATCTTACGTTTGTTTCTAGCAAATACGAAAGATGCTTTAGATGATTAGCAAATATGAGAGCACTTATTAATATCTACATCTAAGTAAGTGCTCAGAAACTAGCGTATCCAAATCATTATTTGGAGCCCATCGACTCACAATTGCCTCGTGCCCAAAGTGAACCTATATGAAGCTGACAAAATGTGAAACACGTTTCATTCCTTTAACCTTTTCGCGCCGAAGACCGTATATTCCCGTGATAAAAAAATGTGGCAAATAGTCGAAGACCGTATTTATCCGACTTATAATAAAGAAGTTTTTTTTTTTCAAAAAGTATTTTTTTACAAGTATATAATTCTCAAATTTATATTGTACTTTAGAAAACCGTAGGTACGATTCCGTAAACCTCGAAGACTGCCCGTCTTATGGGCATACTTAATAGAAAAACAGCACGTCGCGAAAGAGTTAATTATCATGAAAGAATATTCAGCTTTTTGGAAATTGAATGAAGTTTAGTAAAGAGGACAATTTTAAGTGCATAGTTAGCCTTTACCGTCCACCATGCTTGATGTAGAGCCACTGGGATTCTGAACTTGAAGTCTTTTTTAGACCAGTCACCGAGGCACAGGAGTGAGAGTTGTAATAATTTTTTGCAGTCTTCTTTTGGATAACTTTCATTTTTTAAGACATTTTGAATGTAGTTAAACATTTCGACTTGTTATTCTTCTAGAAAACCTTGAATACGATTTTCCTCATCTACCATTGTCGTATATGACTCCTTGTCAAATGAAGCCCACAGACGTTGGAACTTCCCAAAAGTTAGGACCACTTGATTCTATGCTACAGCACACTTCTCAGACACTCGATTCAATATTATTTATATATTAGTACATGAGAATTCCATTAGTACAAAGTACTGCATATTAGCAATTTCATTAGTTCGAGAAAAAAGTGATTAATGTGTGCAACCCCTAAATATTATCCAATTTTCTTGAAATTTGGCATATATGTCTTTTACATCACTGAGACTCGGGGCGTAAGCAAAGTCATATGAAAACCACATCTTTGAAAAAATGAAACACCTAGAATAATATCTCAAAATGTATACCGCTTACCTTCTGTGATTTTCTTCCTCTTCCCTCTTTATCATAATGGAAAAAGAAAATTGGAAAGACTTTTTGGTATTTTTGGACTTCCAAAGTTTTAGTGTTTTATTATATTTACATCCTAAAGGTATCCTATTAATATAACAAGTTTCACCCTAAAGTGAATTTCTCGGAAATATAGACAATCAAATATTCGAAAAATCGAAAGTAATTTAAAATAGAAGTAGTCCCCACTAAATGAAATTTTGTATCATGGTATATTTCGATGTTAAAAACGTCCCTCAAAATTACTAATTCAAATTATAAGCAGAAATGCTATAAAATGGATAAAACTTTTATTTTTTGAGACAAAATTTGTTGTAATGTTATTTTTATCTAATTTTTAGTGAATATAGTATATTGTGCAATAAGTGCGGGAAATTGTCGATTGCCCACGAAAGCGAAATTTTGCCCACGAACGTAGTGAGTGCGCTCATTCGCTTGAGTGGAGCAATCGACAATCCCGCACGAGTTGCACATACTATTTTTTATTACGAATTTCACATACTTTTTTCTATTAGGTATTATCACTAATTTTGATATTTTTATTACTTTTTAAAATAATATTTTTAAGTGTTCGTCTTTTTTTTCTGAATTAATTATCGTTTAAATTACTTTGTTGGTGGTTTCTATAGAAATAATTATGAAATATTTATTAAATGAAAAATTAAGAGGCGGCTTTGCGTATTTTGATTAAATTTTGCGTGTTTTATTGTCAATTTGCGTGTGCAAAGTTATTTTCCACACGTAAAAAAGTATGCGGGAAGAGTACAGTGGGCAAACGGCTATTTTGCGTACAGAAATGTGTGCGCCAAGTTAGTACTTCTCCCGCATGAGTAATAAAAAAAATATTAATTAAATAAAAAGAATTCTGATATTACGTGAAAAATATATTCTAATTCATTATTATCCAAGAGGAAATTCAACAAAATTTTTGATTTTTCGCTTGTGACATGGTTAACATATTTATACGTACTATTTGTGTGTAAGGAATTCTTTTATTAAATACTAGCTCTACCCGCGACGTCGTTCCCGTATAAAATAAATGAGTATAGTAAGTAGTATATAAGTATAGTAAGTATTTGCATATAACAATAGTTTTGCGTAATGCATACACATGCTCAACTTATTTTTGTATTTTCCCGAGGGACGGAAACGTTATCCCGTAATAAAAAGTCTCCTAAATGTTGACGCAGGTAATAAGAAATTTCTTAAAAATAAGATGTTTCTTTCTTGAGTTATCGTGCGGACACACACACATATAGACCGAGCTCCGACCGTGTTTTTCGCTACCCAACCAGATGATTCTTTGCAAATAGCCTAAATTAATCGCAAATATACCCTAAATTATAAATCCTTAGGCCAACTTTGTAAATTACGTTAAATTATATTTTTAATTAATTTTTATAAGTAGCTCAAATCAGAGGGTTATTTATCTTACAAGATGATTTTTTGAAAATTATATATTTTGTATAAAATTGTGCACATTTTACAAAAAAAATGGTCTGACTCTCAAATTTGAATTTTATTAGCCCGACAGACCTACTTAAGTTTATTAATTATCCTCATAAGACCTACCCCACAAGATGATTCTTTGATTCTTTTTTTAATCAAAGTTTAGGATCGTCTCTATCTAGGAAACATTGTCTGCCTCATAAAAAACAGTGACGAGTACAGCAGACTTAATTTTGAATATATATACATCCGCGCACTTGGGAACAATATCTCGATGCTAAAAACATCTTTTTTATGAAAAATAATTTGTTTTTGAAGATATTAATGAAGCTCTTGCATTTAATACAAAGATTAAACTCAAGATATTATTCATTTTAATATTATGATAATATTAATAATACTTGAAAATTCTAACAGAATTACATTAATTACCCTGATTCTTTTTTTACCATTTTACCCCCAAATATAATACTGAATATTATTTAGGGTTAAAATGATTAACTAAAAAGTCGATGTAATAAATAATAGTATATGACAATAATAATAATTATTGTCATATACTAATATAATAATATAATAATTACTTATATATTATAATAATATATTAGTAAATAAAAATACTTTGTAAAATACCACTTTTATTGAATATAAAAACCTATTTTTGAATATTAAATAAAAGTGGTATTTTGCAAAGTAAAGTGTTTTTATTTACTAATATCAAATATGGATTAACATAAAGTAACGCTCAAATCTATTAAAAATATTGAATGAGTTCCTTAGCCAGACACGGCTGATGCCTGAGACATGGTTTTTTGGAAATTTTTCGTGAAAAAAACTAGTTATTGCCAAGATTTTCCCAAATTAAAAAGTCGGCGATATTTTTTTACACCATTGGAAAGAGGAGAAAAATTACCTAAAAATGGTTTTTAAACCATTATTCTATGTAACCTGTTTTCAGAGAAAAACTAATTTTTGTACACGGAAATTCGCTATGTTGTGCAGGATGCTGCGACAGGGGTATTTTTATTCGGTATAATAATAAAATAATATTGATACTTTAAATAAAATAAGGGCTTTGTAAGCCGAAAATTGATTTTTTTAAATAAATTTTAAATTCAAAAGACCATAAGTAAAAATCCCCTCTTATCCCGGCCTGTAATTTTTTCAGACAATAGACAAAAGCTTCTAGATTAAATTGAATAGTTTTTTTGCCCCAGTTTGCCCAATTGTTATTTATTTTGCGTTTTAATAAGTTACTATTTATATTTAGTTATAATATAATAAGTGCCATAATATGATTAGTACTATTGTTTTTATCGATATTTCTATGTATTTGTGCAATAAGCAATAGTATTTTTCTAACTAATGTGTTTTATTTCCTGAGGCACCCCCTTTTTGGGATTCCAAGTACTTTAAACAAAATAATATATAAAAAAACATTTATATTAGTATTCAACAGGGGGCTTTGAAACCTATATCTATTAAATAATAATTTTGTCCAGCTAGCTTGTATTAGACAAAACACTGTGCATTGTCCAGGAGGTATGGCGACGAGCTAGTGAGCGTGTTTTTTTTTTTTTAGTTTTTGATGTTTTGCAAGACCTTTCCAGCAGGAAACACTGGTTATGAGATTTTATCACGCCCAGCAAAAGTGCTTTTATTTAAAATGACAGGAAAGCTTTGCGATTTCCTATGGCTGGATAAACCCATTAAAAACACTATAAAGTCCGGTGTCTAGAGCTCCTTGCATTTATAAAGCACTTGCTCTGGTACAACTCGAAAACACAAAGCTAGTTTGCCTCAACATTCGAAGCTTTTTACTAATTCGAAGCTATATTATGTCACCTAGCCTATGTTAGTCAGAGTAAGAATTTTAACAATATCACCCCCATCTAAATTGTTTCAGACGCTTTTCCATGCTTTTTAGTGGCAGTGCTTGTCTGTCTACCCCACTGGTTTTTCCACGACGTCACCTAGCCTATATTACTCAGAGTAATGTAAGGATTTTGACCAGGATATCAGTCAGCACAAATGTTGAGTAACTTGCTGTAAACGACTACATCAGTAACAGTTCTACTAAAAACACAGTACACTCGTTTAAGGGTTTTTGAAAGGGTTCTCAGCATATCAGTGTAAAGATAAGCTGGAGGTAAGGAACCTTCAGAAGCATGTGCTCTTAACAAAACTGTTCAATAACTGTGATAAGAATTCAAGGATAACTTGTTTTTAACTTTTCAGTTTACCTTTTTGTGACGGAGGTCATGTATTTTGATTTATGATATTTTGTGAGACCTTTTCACACTGATGAAAACATTGGTAATGAGCCTTAATCGCACACGTTTACTATTATTAACCCTAGAATCATACATACTCGTCAAAACGACGAACGAACTTCTCTACCTGCTCCAATAATGTGACTTGTCGGTACCTGCTCGTTGTGAAACTTCTGTTATCTAATTTATTTGTTATTATAACACATAACACATATAAATTTTATTTATAGCTATTGTCGTTTTTTTTTATACTAAAATAGTGTGCGTCAAAAGGACGACGATGTATGATTAACCTATATTTTTTTTTAAAGATTTTGTACTCCACATATAAAAGTTTTCCTAATTTTTCTAAAATCTATTAAAGATATGGATGTTATAATTAATTTATTCAATGATTATGATAATGTGAAAGATGATTACAGCTGTTTGACTTATAGAGACGACATAATACTGAAGTTTTAATATATTGAATCGAAAACTAAAGAATGCGTTTCAAGTGAGTTAATAAAAGATTAACAATTTATTTTGTGGAAAATATTTTAATTTTTATTATTTTTTTAGATCTTATACGAAAAATTACTAACAAATTTTAGAAAATTTACAAATGTGCCTAATGGGGAAATAACTACATATCTATAGGACTATTTATGACTGAGAAATTTCACATTCTGTAAAGTCACACATGTCCACTGATTCATAATAGTTCATAAATTAATTATTACAATTGATGTTTATATATTTTTTAATTTTTATAATGAAAATATGCTTTGATAAAAAGATTAAAAAAAATTAATAAATATTTACATTAAGAAATTTTTCCAAATCCAATTTTTTTAAATATTTTGTTCGCTTTTGTAGTATTGTTATGTAAAAAAAATGTTTTTTGCAAATAAACTCTAAAACTCCCCGTAAAAAGTCCATTCGTCGAAACGACGCCGATGTATGATTAACTTGACTCGTAGACCAACGTATGATTCTAGGGTTAAGGATGAGAGGAAGGCGTGGCCATATTTTATGGCTAAACAAGCCCACTAAGGCGGCTACAACACTTCGTGTCACTAGACCCCCTCATATTTAAATCCTTAAATTAATCTTACTTGGCCCAATTTTGCGAAATATTTTTAGACATATATTTACTGATTCAAAGGCGTAGATTTCAAAAATCTATGTCTCATTTTGGTCCAAGATCGCGTTTTGTGTGTTTTTATAGGTCATTAAGAAATTTTTTGCAAATATCTTCTTTTAAACACCGTGTTTTGGAGAACTGCATGCATACATTTAATACTTATTCACTTGGGGGGAAGGAAAGTGGAAAATAGACAAAAATTCCAAAATTGAACATTTTGGTACAACTCGAAAACGCAAAGCTACCTTGACCTAATATTGCAGCTATGGAATACGTGTGCAAGGGCGAAGGCTACCATAGCACTCGCCGCCCAGGTTGGTCCTTAGGCAGATTAACCTATCTTATCCGGAGGGGTCCTTTCATAAAAATCCGTTCAATAGTTTTCGCGTAATTTCGAGTAATTTTTGAATTTTTTTAGTTATCTCCATAACTACTCAGTTTTCGCCGCTAAAATTGTAAATATCAATTACTTACAGCCTCAACATACCGTTAATATAGTTATTAAAATAATTCGCTTCCGGGGTCGATTCACCTATACTTATCCGGCTATACCCTTTCTGTAAATTGTGCTTGCTGACTGGTTTAAAGGCGGGAGCAAAAAAAATCTTTAGTCTCTTGGGACTAAAAGTGAATTTTTTAGTCCCTTGGGACTAACAGTGGCACTTTACTCCCTATTATGAGGAACTAAATCATGTCTTTTAGTCCTGGAATTACAAAAAATAAGTACTTACCAATTTATTCAAAAAAGTAGGTAATTTCTGCATGCATGTACTTTATGTAAAAAATATTCTAAGCTACTAACTACATAAATATGGTACACGTGTGAATATAATCCTGTACATCAAATAAACGTAATTAGCGGTTCATAAAGCCTTGTCCATTTTGGAAAATATTTATAAAAAATAATTATTGTTAATTACCAGGAAAGGATAACAGGTAGAGATGAAAAGTCGATGGATCCCTCCATCCCTCCATCCAATTTTTTGAGGTAGATCGATCGGGGCGGTTCTAGAAACCTCCGGCGGTGGCTGGAGTAATGTGAACGAAAACTTTTTCTAACCTAACTGTACCTAACGGAACTTGATCTAACCTATCCGAACCTAAGGAAATTTGGTCTAACCTAACCTAACCGAACCTAACATAACCCAATCTAACCTAACAAAATTTTTTCTAACCTAATCTAAGCTAAGAATTCAAAATTTATCTAATAGATGGCCCAACCACCTTCATGTCCTGTAAATTCCAAGTTTTCACTACTAGATGTCGCTGTTAGTCTGAATACTAACGATCCCTGTGCGTAAGTTTGAAAAATTATCAATAGATGGCGCCGAAAATCCTTTTTGATAGTTAAAAGATGGCGTTGCTAGTCTGAACCACTGCGAACTCTGTACCTTGATTCACAATTTTATCATATTTTTATCTGAAAACAGGTTTAAACTCGTATAAATTGTCAGCTGACGTCATTAGAAGATATACTGATATTAATAACGGAGATTTCTGTCTAATATGCAAAAATGAATTTTATCATATGATTGTATATTTTTATCTGATACAGGTTTATACAGGTTTTCCTCTAAATAAAAACACAATTTTTTATTTTAATAAATTTATTTAAAAGAAATATTTTACAATAAATATTTAAATGTTAATACAATAATAGTTGTATATGGATATAACATTTTCATGGCGCAAGTTGTTCCGGAATGATGGCCGCATCGAGGACTAGTATATGTCGATGTTATGATTCCCAACTTGGGATAAATTGTTATTTCTTCAAAGTTCATGATGGGTGCTGATGGTAGTAGTTGTTTTAAATACCACACTTTCTCTTCGCCTTTCGTATAGATGATTCGAGTTCAGTGTAGATTGTTTATTAAAATGTATTGTAGTTCCTCGTATTCAATATATCCATCCATCCAGGAGAACCCATGATGATTTTCCCGCAACCAACGAGCTGTGCGTTGATCTTTTTCACTTAATCCGCAAAACGGTATTGGTGATTTGAATATACAGTGTTGTAGTATATAAACTTCACCATAATTTTCTTCAGAAGAATCGAATTTCAACACAGCCAATATTGAACCACACGATCATGTAGTAGAAGACAGAATGCTGATGTATTCTCTGGCACCTCCTTCAACGTTTTAAATTCAATTCGAATATCCACTGGTCCACTTTTCAAAAATTCGTTTTGATGGGAACAATCGATGAATATGATTGGAGCGATATTCTTGAATTGCGTTTTGCTTAAAAGTGGTTCATTCTTCTTACAATAATAATATGCTTGTTGAAATTTCGAGTACATGTAATATGCTACTGCATATGTATCATTACTGAAATCCAAATTCAAATCCATGTACGGGTATTTCGCAGAATTTACATAAACTTTGACGTCTGAAAGTTCACAGTGATCGAAAATACTGGAATCTTTATCTTTTCTATTTCGTCGATCCGTTTGTAGAGCGAATATAATGTAACGCGGTTTCTCCAGCTAAGTCGATGTTTTCACCGTCCAAATGTTTTGTCTGGCCGTTGGAATCGTTGGCTGTATATGCATATCCCATGATCGGAAAGCAATTGTAATATCTTGACTATTTTCCACATATTTCAACAACTTCAGTTTCTGTTCATCTGCAACTGTAACGTGTGGAACCATCCATTGAATTTAATGTATATGAAAAGTGACGTCATCCGCTGGTGATATAACTGCATCATGATCCGTCCGAGCCCGAGTCAGAATTAGTTGATGATAACTTTCTTGTAATGGTTAAGAAATCCAAACATCCGCGCCAATGGTAAACAGAAACTGAAGTAGCCTTTTTCCGTTACTTTAATTGTTTTTTCCGGAAACCATCCGGCGTTGTAGAGTAGTTCGCTTTCATTTTCGTTTAATGGCAAATAATTGATTAATGTTGTTGTCGGTCCAACGTACTTGCATTGATCGATTTCCATAACGTTCAGTTCATATCGTATTTCTTCAAACAGGTACGCCAATGAATTGTTGGATAATTCCGCTGTAGTCGATACTGTTTTATCATTCTTCAGCAATTGTGCTTCCACATACAGACAACTTTCGTGCGGCAGCAGGATCAGATCTTGATTTTGACAACAGATTCGAATTTTGTCACTGTTGCCAAACGCATTTAGAAACGGCGAATAGCGGTGATACTCGATGTCTTTCATCGAAATCGATTTCAGTGTTGATGCTTAAAATGCTGCTCATTTTTTCCTCTTCAGCTTGAAACCCAGTTGTCGAAGGAATTGTTTGTTCTCTCTTGTTAATGGCGGTCGTTGTTGTTTCTTTCTCACCGATCCGTTCACCTTGGTGCCAAGTTGTAGACTGATCGGACGCACCACATTTTCGTCTTTAAATACCAACATTTTTACGCTGGCTTCAAATGCAACTTTAATGTTATCGTTTCGCCTCAAAAATTCGCTAAATTACCGTCTTGATCCACAATTCGTAAAATTAGTAATGTTATCCGTCTCACGTGGGTCTCAGTTGCGGGTTATCACCCGGTTTTCTCTTCTCTAGTATTCTATCTTCTATTTGAAACTCCAAATCTTCCAGATCATAATTGCCAACAGGTATCTCGATGCATTTCACTTCATCATCACCGTAATGAAATAAATTATTTGTTTCGTCGATATTTGGCACTGCGTTGCATGTTTCAAAATTTACCAACCCGCACACATAATCACCCGGTAAATCGATGGGTGGAAAATACTCAGCCGTTAATATAGATGAGTCACCACTTAACGTTAATGTTAACGACGTGATGCCTAAGATACGAATGAGAGAAAATTCTATATCACAGGTATATTTAAAGTATAGATGAGAAATGAAGCAAATTATTCATTAAAAAATTATTTATTGAAAATAATTTGTATTACATAAAAATTCTAGACATAAATGTCCGCAGTTATATTGACCATAATTCTGATATCTATTATAATTATCTTTAATATTATTGTCATATAAATATTGCACAACTTCAGCAGGTGGTGGTAAATTTTCATAACTATCGAAATATTCGACATTCTTGTTATCTTTGGCGTACGCTACCCAATGGCTTCCTGGTCCCGACGAATTATCCAAATTGACGAATCCACACTCCTTTCGCCTTGGACGTTTCGGTAAATCATCTCACTGCAAATGAACACACCACGAAAATTGGACAAATAATTGTTTTCAAATTTGCAAATGTCGCGATCAGTTAATGGCCGATCGGGGAGCTCGCTTAGCAGTTTTTTGATTCGATGTAAAGTCCCAAACCTCTTCTGTATGGTTTAAAATAAAGGACAGTTCCAGATTTGGATCCAAGTGCAATTGCTTCCATCATCCTGTTATGACGTTCATTTTCATCCAATTGTTTCTTTGCTGTTTGATAAGCATTTACTGCTTTCGCAACACCAGCAGCACCTCCAGCAAGTGATCCTACAGTGGACACGCCGGCAAAAAGTGGAACTAGGAACGGTAAAATTCACCAGTTATTGGAATTGGAAATATTCTTGAAAATATTCTTCTTGAAAATATTCTTTGCAGCTTTTAGAGCAAATTTTATCGCATTCTTTTTCTTCAATATACTTCTCAAATCACGAATTCCAGCGCCAAATATTAATTTTTGTCCTTTTTTGTTCTATGAATGACTAATTTTGCTTTTGACTTCATCGCGTTCGTTACAGCCCAAGCAGCAGCTCGCTCGCCAAGATTTGCGTCCGACGATTTAACTCGCTTCCACGCTTTATCAGCTAGAATCAAATCAGCTTTATGTCGATCCTGAATATCTTTAAACTGTGAATACGCGATGTCGTGTTCTTTGCATGCGGCGTCCAATTTGTTGATACCCGGATCACCTCGTAGCAATCGCTCGCGCAGTCTATTTCCGGGTCCACAATATTAATAGCCAGGTATATAAAGTTCAATTGGTAATTTGTTAATTACTCCGTTTACTATACCACAACCAGATCTTTTCACACCGCTTGTCTTCTCACGATTAACCGCTAGTTGTTTCCACGTCGACATTTAAAAGTGAACTGAAACAAAAGAACATATGCTGTACTATTAATATATGTTATAAATATGCTGGAAATTTACTCAGCTTTCGAGGACAGCACTGATTTCAAGAAAAATGTTCCACTGCTTCCGAGAAGTATTAGAATGATCCATCTGTGGTCCAAGTGGATGCGGCAAAACATCACTTCTTTTATCGCTTATCCAGGATTCTAATGGTGTGGCATTTGAAAACAAATACATCTATTTCAAATCATTATACCAATCGAAATATCAATATCTGAAACGAAACATTAAAAGTGTTAAAGGTTTGGATTATTTTACATACTCTAATAACGATGATGTCCTACCACCGAAAGAAGCACGACCAAATTCGACGATGTATCTGCGCGGGAGAAAAAAGCCATAATAGAAGAATATTTTAGTCACTCTCGACACTACAGTGATGATTGTTTCTACTTGACGCAAACGTATACAGCGGCACCCAAACATCATGTACGGGATAATGCGAATCTTGTTGCAGTCTTCAAACAGGATGATCTCAGCCTCAGACATATCTATGATGATCATATTAACTCCGACATATCGTTCAATCAATTCAAAGCATTATGCAGTGATGTTGGAGTGATAACTATGGATTTTTAACTATTTGCAAAGAAGATGATATACGCAGTGGAAGATATCGAAACAAGTTTGACCGTTTCTGGAAAGGATCAACATCTGGAAAATGATATAACCAGTTCTGAACCGACCTGCTGACTGGTCCTAAGCTGATCCTATACTGGTCCTAAGCTGGTCCTAGGCTGGTCCCAAGCTGGTCCTATGCTGATCCAAACATTTTTGGAACTGGTTTGGTAGCCGGTATAGCAGTTTCGAACTAGTCCACCTAAATACGACCATATAAATACAGCAATCACATGCGATAGAGCTTCAGTTCTTGAGAAATCGTTCTAGGAAGCAGTTATCGAGATGGATAAAAAGACGATTAAAAAGAACATTAAAAAAGCGGCAAGCGATATACGTAAAAAATTTAATGCTTTACGATCCGGAAAACTGAAGTCAAATATGTTGCTTCAAGGTACATTGGAACCAGTCACTACTCCGCTTAAAGAAATAGCTGCAAAGTTAAATGGTTGGCAAGAAGAAACATCCTATTAAAGTGGAAACAAAAGAAGAAGAAGAGGCCCAAGTATCGGATGCATTCACACCTAAAATTAAAAAGATAAAATTGGGAAAACAAACGGCAAACTACAATACTCTACCAACAAAGAAGAAGACATTTCAATAAAAGACATTCCAGGAAATGTTTTTGAATCGTATCCAGAAGAAAAACAAAATGTATTTGAAACACAAAAATTTCTTGGATCAGCGCAGTGTTGCTCGAAAATTGATGCCGACACCTGAAGATTTGCCAAAAGAATTTGGACCAATGGCAAGAAAATACTTACAACTATACCCTGTATACGGACCGTACAAAAAAGATGATGAATGGATGATTGAAAATCAATCGCTTCAAATAGCTGGTGATGATATAATAATTGGTGATATTCTGTATGAAGGAACACCTGGATTATATGAATTGATTTTCATGAACTCACCAAAAATTGGTTCATATCGTACTAAAGATTTAAATGCGTATAAACAAATTTTAAAACAAACAAATGCACCCAGACGAAATGACAGTCCAAACCAGCAAATAAAAGGTAGCTCGAGTTATAATTACATGAACATTATTAGCCAGTTGTTCCCAATCAGTTCCGCTAAAAAACATATACCAAGAAAAATATATGATACAAGAAGTCGCGTCGGCGGTGCTCCAAAATCTGCTAGCGTCGGCGGTACTCTAAGATCGGGACATGGTTTGATGCAGTTTAATAATTTGAAAAAAGACTTTATATACTGGGACAATGCGAATGAACTGGTCAGTCGACTACGATTACTAGTGGCGTCACAACAAGCTGGACACAGTGGTCATAATAACGAAATAATATCCATCATTGAAGAATTGAAAGAATGGACAAATGGAAAAATGGACAAATTCGGTCGTGCGCGTAAGAGAAACATAACTATTGACAAATTCGGTCGGGTGCATGATAAAAGTATTAAGAAGCAGATTCTTAAAGACATTGGTTTGAAGATGACGCAATCGGGGAACTATGATTTTGGAAGCAGACAACTAACCAATATAAAGGATCCAACTGATGATCAAGATGTGGTGAATCTGAAATTTTTAAAGAGTTTTACAACAGAGAAACTTCCTGAATTAACAAAAACAGTCGAAATCACCAAAACAAAGATTGAAAATGCTACGTACCCGCTGACCCAGGCAATGCAGCTTTTTACGCAGAATAAAATATGGATGAATCGAGAAATTTCCGTATTTAATCTTCGAATATCGAGGACCGAAGAACTTGATAAATTACCAAAACCTGCTGAGGACACTGAGACGAAAAATGAGCAAAGCCCAAGTGGTTCGTTAACTGCATAAACAGGCGCAAAAAAATTTTCCACGCAGACGTCTGATTGTGAAAGGAACTGACGATCTCTGGCAATGTGATTTAACTGAGATGGGTGCCTACACTTCAGTGAATAAAAAATTCAATTATCTGTTAACAACAATCGACGTGTTTTCGAAACATGCATGGGCGGTACCCGTTAAAAATAAAACTGGAAAAGAAGTAACAGCCGCATTTGAGTCGATACTTAAACAAGGACGGAGGCCGGATAACTTGCAAACCGATGATGGCAAGAAATTTTATAATCAGCTGTCTAAAACGCTCATGGATAATTACAACATCAACCATTATTCAACATTTTCAACCAAAAAAGCGTCAGTGGTGGAGAAATTTAATAGAACGCTGAAGACTGAAATGTGGAAGATATTTAGTTACAATGGATCGTATCGATGGCTGGATATACTAGACGATTTAATGGACAGTTACAATTCACGGAAACATAGAACAATAAAAATGCGACCGCGTGATGTAACACCAAGCAAGGAGAAATTGCTCCTTTCAACTGTTTACATTCACATAGCAGTTGTGGATCTACCGAAATATGATGTTGGTGATGTAGTTCGCATTAGCAAGCATAAATCTCAATTGGATAAAGGATATTTACCATCATGGACGACAGAACTTTTTAAAATCAATAAGGTACGATTAACCAATCCGGTTACGTATCTGTTAGAAGATAATCATGGTAATTCAATTAAAGGTGGATTTTACCAGGAAGAATTACAAAAAGTTAAATATCCAGACGTATATTTAGTGGAAAAGGTGTTGAAAAAAAAAACAAAGATAAAGTATACGTGAAGTAGCTTGGTTTCCCAAGTAGCGCCAATAGCTGGATCGATAGCAGACTTGGTATGATATCCCCACCACCATGGAGCAGCAAATACGTATGGTGATGATGAGCCGGAGCAGTTTCAATATTCCCATACCAACATGGAGCAGCATATAATTACGATGATGACGATGAGATGGAGCAGTTTCAATCTTTTGGCGAAGCAATATCGAGTGAAAACACAACAATGAGCGGAGATCTTCAACACCATATAATAGTGAAGGAATCCATAGCTAGAACTCGATTGTTGAATAAGATGTTGGATAAAGCCATTCGGTTATCTGATTTGGAGATTATCCGATCCATAGCATCAAGAGATCGTGATATTTTTTATCCTAAAAAAATAACATCAGCTACTGAATGGGGTTCATCTGTGGAAACTTTGGATCTTCTATTCACACTTACCTTTGACGAATTTGATATTGGAGAAGACCGCCTAGATGGATTCGACACGCTGACATACTTTCTTACGTTGTGGATGCGAAAAACGATAACATATGCTCGTCCGGAACTGCTAGATCGTATATTGAAACTTGTGGAAGAACATGGTATTCCTTGATTGTACTTCAATCCAAAGTGCGTAGAAGAAGACGGTGAATTGTTGAAGTGGATCTTGCAGAACATTGAAAAAGGCACAACCAATCAATCAGCACTCCTGGGCTGGGAAAGTGGTCCGGATACGGGGGCGTGGCCGTTGACGAACTTACAAGACTATTTCAATATATACAAAATTTTAAATACAAATTTCCATATTTCAATATTTTCAGCATGTTTTTTTCATGTTTTCATGTTTCAGCATGTTTTCATGTTTTAATTTTTTAAATATTTTATTTTTTTAAAAATTTTTTTTAAAATTTTTTTTTTAAATTTTTTTTGGATTTTTTTTGTTTTGTTTTAAATTTTTTTGTATTTTTTTAAATTTTTTAACATGTTCTTCTGAAATAACAATATTTTGACATGTATGTATTTTATTTTTAATAAAATAAAATTTTGAATTAATAATGCCATTATTATTTTTTTTCCTTACAAACTAATTACTTAATAAGTACGACTTATAAAATTAAAACCATGGTTTTAAGAATATTTACAAAATTAACAAAAAAATATATACAAAATTAGCAAAAATAAAAATCGTCTATTTTATAATGCCCCCACGGGAGAGTTTTAAGTTTATTGTTGGGTGCTATGAACCGTTTGCCGTTATCGTTTGTTAATGTGGCCTTATTCACTAACTGAGTGTATAACCGATGTTTTAAGCTGCGGGAAACACTCATTTGTTTATACAACACGGCACTTGAGTCTTTTCTCATCACACAATTTATGTAGTCTTACGGCTATTTCGTTTTTCACTACATCTTTCTTCACACCTTTGAGTTTTTCAATGGGGGGTCATCATTATCTTTGACTATACAGTAGGATTTAGCTTTAACAGCGACAAATTGCTTAATTATTGTCCCAGAACACTCATCTATAAATTTACCGAGTACTTTTTTATTTAAACCTGGCCGTCCATATACGTTGTCTGAGGCATAGTCACTTGTGTCAAAGTACTCGCTAATTTGCGGCTTAATATCGATGTAAAAATCGTCCGTTTGTATTTGATATATAAAACTGTCGGTATCCATGTACAACAAACCCACTTTGTCCTTATATTTCGGTTTTATATAACCGTAGTGGAAATCGTACATTAAAGTTTTGGATAACTCGAGCACGCTGAATCGTTTGTAAATTGGCTTGTCGTATTTCACTTTCAAACGGTCCATTTGTATGGTGACTAGGTTTTCGTGAATTATGAAGTAACTGTGGAAATTTGGTTTACTTATTAAATTATTAGTACCCTACTTTTTACGAATGTTCTCGCAATGTGTGATTAACCGCACATCAACACGCTTGTCGACATTTTCCATCGTTTTCCCAAAAACACTATTATTTTTTAATTTAAATTAATCTTTTTCAAAACTATTTGTCGCCTTAGAACGAAGCTCAGTATTTAAATTGATGTATTTCTTCAGCCACGAAGATTGATTAAACTGGAGCGCACGATGTATTTTCTTTAACTTTAGTCCATATTTTAAACACTATTTCAAATTTCGATAATGGATCACATATTTCTTCTTGTCATAAACATTCGCAAGTAATTTGCTGTTTTTGGATGTAATGTATGGCGGCTTCATCTGCCCCGGACCGAATGGTAGATCTTGATGATAGTCGTGTAGTTTTTTCGGGTACTCGAGGTCGACTTTCAATATGTATTCAACATCAGCGTCATCCGGAATCATTGGTATGTTCATGTTATCCAATTCGTGTTCTGGGACGCACCGGAAATGTCTAATCGGTAAATGCTGCGACATGGCCCATCCGTATAAGTTGTTCGCATCCAGATATTCGATTTAGGTCGACGGCTTCGTGGGGTCATAGTCAGACATGTACTTATTGTTTGCTTTGCTAAAACGACCGCAACATTGAGTCAATCCATTACGCTTACCCTTTTTAATGAAATGGATCATGTCGATGCCCGTTAGTAGCTCCAGTTCTACTTTCGTATATTTCAACATGGCGTCCCAGCTCAAGCCTGGTGCGGTGTAGTACTGGCATGGATCCAATTTGTATGTATTTAGGCACAGATTTCGGAAATTTTGGAATACATCTGCCAGTAATATCACGTCCGTTTTCAGATATAAGTTTGAATACTCGCCCAAAGTTTGGATGTTGAAATCATTCCACACTCGCTGTGCATGTCGGTATTCTTCATCGCTGATACTTGATAATTTCAGGCTGCTATGGAATGCCGCTTTTGGTGGTAGAGCGCGTTGATTCAGTCGATCAACACTGTTGACGTATTCCTACGGGAATATTCCTTTTTATTTGATTAAACTGAAAAGGCGGTCTTCAGGAAATGCTCGGCGAACTTCGGCAAACTGCTCCAGCTTTAAATTCTCAGCAAGTTTATCTAAACTGCTCGCCATAAAACGGAAAGAATCGATAAAACGCAACTGGATTGTTTTAATTTTAAACTTGTTATCGGATTCATCTTCATCATCATCATCATCATCATAATCATCATCATCAATATCTTCTACTTCTTGATTGGTGTCGACTGGTAGATATTTTGTGAAAGAAATGTGGCGTTCTTTGTTGTTCGGTATGACATCGACTCGTTCCTTGGAGACTCCAATTTCCCGGACGATAAACTGCGCATCATATCTAGACAAATTATGGAAATCTATCGGGATGAATTTCGGTAGTCTGTAAAGCCGATTACACTGGTTATGTGCGGCACCTCGAAATTCACCCGTTAGATGATCATGATCCCGCACACGATCGTTGCCCAATTTATTGCCGCATATGGAACACTCTTCGACTAATCCAAATACTAAATAGTCCAGCGCTGTTAATGGTTTCATCGGAATTTCCTTTTGTAAAATTTTATGTAGTCGCTGGGCATCCTCTTCTAATTTTTCCATAAAATAATTTTCCATAATTTTTCACAAAGTTCGGTCCGCGGTACGTTTTTAATTTATTTAATGACTCATATGAATACTTGATGTAATATGCGAAGCTGAATGGTTCGTGAATATGCGTGGTATTCGTAATCGATCCGTCGGGATTCGGTGCGCATGTGTCGCATGGTTTTAATATTGATTCGAAGTCTGCGTAGATCGTAAACGGGACGCGCATCTGCTTGGCATAATTTTGAAATTTCAAAATGTTGTCTTTGCCAGGACTTGGTATTACAGTGTAGACTTTGTTGCAGTCTTCTTTAGCATGTTCGATCAGCCGCTCTTTCGTTGTAAAATATTGTAAGCATCCATCGCATAACCATGTAGCACCATCATTCCTTGAAAGTTGACGTCCAACAAGTCGACTTAAGTTCTTTATCCAACAGTAGTAACTGGTTTCGCCATTTTCGATATATAGAAGATTAACATGGGTGTTCCTTTTGTTTTTCGTATAGTGCAGCGGTCCAATAATGCTCTTTCCTCCTAGTCCGTAAACATTGACGCTGTTGTTTAAAGATTTGAATAATTTTATATCTTTGATCTTCATAGGAAACTCCATATCGTCAAAATTTAAAATTGTAGAATAATGGGGGTATAATGCGACTCTTTGCGGATTGCGTCCAGCAGAATGTAAAGCCGATATTATTGCCCATGCGAAGCAAGCCTGATCTTCATTTTGAATATTAACGACCGCCATTTTTTTCTTGATCCATGTTGGAAGCTCGATATATGATGAAGCCCGAAGTGGATTGTATTTATTTACGTTTATTTAAAGATAGTAAACTTCCAAAAGCGACCACCCGCAGTCTCTCTCTTGGAATTCTTCGCTCTTGCGCACTACAGTCGACACCATACTTTGGTAAATTTCCTCCAGATTGGTGGA
The DNA here is from genome assembly GCA_035578155.1 of Brachynemurus nebulosus. NCBI lineage: Eukaryota > Metazoa > Arthropoda > Insecta > Neuroptera > Myrmeleontidae > Brachynemurus > Brachynemurus nebulosus. The sequence goes on from JAPWDM010000016.1 coordinate 10,886,502, forward strand.
TTCGCAAACAGTAACATTTCTGGTGTTGAACGACTTCAAATCCAGTAGTAAATTATCATCCTTGTCGAATTTTGCATATAGACCGAACAACTCAAAATTTGTTTTAAATGATGTATGCTTCGTCAGTTCCATATGCAGCAGCTGTAGTACATTTTCCTTAACTTCATCCAAAAATTCTTCAATGGACTGGAAGTACTCGGAACTCTTCACCCAGTAGCTGATTATTCTGGTTTTGAACGCGCTGTTAATAGTTTCCACATTTACGTCTCCAGTACCGCAGCATAATTTATTTTTATGGGCCGCGCTGCGTAAATGCCCATTGAAAGATGAAATCGGTATATCCACATCGCATACTTCGCAACGTCTTGTTCCCCGATCTATTTTTGGTTTTTTGGTTGGACCGCCATTTTGTTCACCAACTGTGCGCTTTCTCGAAATAGAACCGCTGCTAGTTGAGGACTGTTCATGATCAGGTACGATGCCGGTTGAGGGTTGGCCATGTTCATTAACCATATGCCGCTCCAGATCACTTTCAAGATATTCGCCGCAGTAATCACACAATACAGCCGTTGAATGGAATTTTTTTCAGGTGTTGTCGTAAATCATCAATTCTCGTAAACATAACACTAAACCGACCACATTTAAAAGATGAGCCATTGTCGCCATGTTTCGTCTTCATATGCCGCGCTAAGTTGTCTCGAAGGTTGAATCCTGCTGGACACATTTCGCAGTTGAATAAGGCCATTCTTTCCTAAATTCACAAAAAATATTGTTTAATATTAGCGAAATATTTATAATTTAGCTTCTAAGATTGAATTTATTATTATTATGAACGTTAAAATTGATCAAAAAAATTTTCCTTTTTATTTACGGAATTCTTCTGGCACATTCTGTACATTCAAAAATGAAAAAATGAAATTTTTCCGACATTAAACAAAATTAAAAACGTGAATATATTTCTGGAATTTCTAAAACAAAATTAAATTTGGAAAATATTGACTGGTAAGAAAACTAACATGAATTTCTTTGTTTTTAATATTTCTAAAATAACTGTAATTAGTTTTAAGTCGTTACATACAAAAATTAGTTAAAAATTTTTAAAATAAAAACTAATATTAAAAGGAATTAAATTTTTTTACTGAACTTACCCGGTTTTTCAAAATAAGACAAAAACAGAGAAAAAATACATAAACTAATTTTTCAGTACACTGTACTTTTAATAGCAAAAAATAAAATTAACTATTCAATTAATTTAAAAACGAACAATTAAAATTTAGAAATTATTACAGCAATTACTTTTAAGATGAAATTCACAAATTTACTTTGTAACCTTTAAAACACTATACTCGCAAAAAGTCAGAACAGACAATAAGGTATATACGACACTACGCGCTCGTATTTATACTTTTTAATTGATGACGTCATACAGATTGCAACAAGTTATGATGCAATAATTTTTTATAATACAATATGATGCGACAACTATTAATAAAATAGTAAATATTTTATCCTATGGGAACATAGATTTAAGATAAAAAATTCTTATCTCCTTCTAAAACTATCACTCATTAACTTTTAAATTTTAGTGAAAATATTTTACAGAAAATTTTGTAACATGTTTCAGTAAATATATGTTCATTATAAAAAATAATACTATCTTGCAATATTCATTTTAGTGTGCACCCTAATAAAATTTTCGTAAAAATACCACTTTTGGAAAAAAATTTGCGACATGTTTCGGTCAAAATGTTTATTATCATGTGATAATATCACCCAGCAATATGCGTCCTAGTGAATAATGTAAAAATTTTCTAAAAATATTTATTTAACACAGCGTTCGACATTAACGTTATAAGACATTGAGTGCATTATTGACAATTTTATAATTCTTGGAAATCAATTTTTTACTGTACTATTAAAATCTCGCGAATTCTTCTCAAAATTGTAATAAAACATTCCTAAGCAAACTTTGCAATAACAGAGATGTATATGAACTCAGTTGATGTTACAATGCTAGTCGATGTTATAATTAGGGTTACCAACCATACTTTATAATAAAGTATCTTACTTTATTTTGCACATACTTTATAGTTTTGCATAAAAATAAAGTATGCTAAAATACTTTATTTTAAATGTTGACTGTGATTACACTGAACTTTTCGATTACCAACGATTTATTAAATATTCTGAATCAATAATTAGAAATCCAGAAAAAATCTATTAATAATAACAAAGAATTTTTAAAGAAAAATGTTGAAAAACGATAACATATATATATATATATATATATATATATATATATATATATATATATATATATATATATATATATATATATATATATATAGTCTGTTAAGTAAGATCGTGGCCGAAATAATTTATAAAAAAATTTATTTTAAAAAATTTTTAAATACATATATACGTTCCACTTGATGAGGACTACGACGCAATAAGGTGTCCAGTCACCACCGGCGTCGATAATCGCCGGTGGTGATGCTATTTTCATGGGCATACTTTTAGTTAAATTGATGAATTTCTTAGATTTCAATTTTTTAGATTGAGACGAATCTCGCAAGTTAACTGCTTTAAATGTATATATGCGCTTTCCTCGAAGTTTGTACTTGATATGTGACCTAATCGGATTGGTATCGGGCGACTGTGACGGCCAGTCGAATGTAACGATGCCAGAGTTGGTATTCGTCTCGCGTATTTGGCACCCATGGTTCTCCACTTGTTATTCTAACAAAAGACAAACAACTGAATCTTTCTTTAAAGTGCGTGGTAGACAAAGGTTCACTCTATCTGCTCACAAAATATTTATCTGCTCACAAAATATTTATCTGCTCACAAAATATAAATTAATTATTTCTTATTTGCTCTCTGTTTCCACAACCCCAGCTTTCACTGAGAGAGTTTTTCGGTAATGAATGTAAAATGGCGAGCAAATAAGAAATACATCCTCCATAAACTTAATATAAGATAAATTATTTAAATCTGGACTTAGATTGTAAAACTAGCTATGAAACATTCGTAGATAGCAAAAATTGTTAGCATGTGCTAAAAACACAAAAAATGTTTTACTCAAACTTAAATTTAAATTTTGAAAATAGCTTTTTCTCTCAAATACTTTATTTCTGCTTATTCACGAGATTAGAAAAAAAGTTGGCAATCCTAATTATAATTTATGATAAACGTATTATAGGTATAGCTAAAAATTAATGTTGTGAGCCAACCTATATACATAATTTACTTATTTAATTTTATTAACATGCACATTGTACATTTATAATTTTTTCCGTTACTTAACGTAATACATTTATTTTATCTAGTTTTATAATATTAAGTATCTTCTATCACCGTGGAATATGTTTGCTCATCATTTTCTCTAGCGACAAACAAATCCTTGAAATAAATTGTTCTAGAAATAATTTTATAATATTTTTATTACGTCACAATTAGACTGACCAATCAGAATATCCCAAAGCCGCATTTTAAGCGTCAGTATATAAGACAATCGCGGCACAAAAACGGGGACTTTTTCCAGTGAAGGCTTTGTTTCAAAATTACAAATCGACGTCTCTTCCACACAAGTTCAATTCAACTGTAGTTGTTGAATTAAACTTTTATAATTAAAATTAATTAAAATATAAAGTAGTGTATTATTCAGTAAAATACCAACCCAAACCCGCAACTCCTCCGAAGAGACACAACATTAATCTCAAAATTTCTAGCAACTGTTAAAATTAATACTAAAAACGAATTAAATGTGTTTTTCAGCTTACCTCTGGTTTTCAAATAAAACAAAAAACGAAAAACAGACAAAAATCACACACAAAAACACGGAATAAAACGACCAAAAACCACCGCACACACAAACAAAACAAAAAACTTTGGTTTTCAAATAAAACAAAAAACGAAAGCACAAAAAATTGGTTTTTTATTCACTAACTATTATAATTAAAACAAAACAAAAAACTGTGGTTTTCAAATAAAACAAAATTTTTGTTTTAGAAGTTTTCAATTGTTTTAGCGTCAGCAATATTATTGCCGGAAATAACTTTTCTAATATTAACAGAATTTTCAATTGCTGAAAAAAGAAAAATTTCCTTTTTTTACAAGCAAATTTTTCAATTGGTATAAATGTTAAATAAATTTCAGGTATAAAAATTACAAGTCGAATCTTGCATGTATATACATCCGATACGGGATGTGATACTTCACAAACGATAACGCGAAATATGCATTTATCAGCGAATTCCTCATATGTTTTATAACTTTGTGTCGTTAAAAATACAATTAATTAGATATACCTAGTTAAAAAATTATTTTTTATAAAATATAAATTAGAGTTAGGGAATTATTATGAAAAAAATTTAACTTTTTTCATTTTGGGAGATACTAACCACTAATCAATCATTGATTTGGAGATGGGGATTGAATAAAAAAATCGATTTTCTTTTATAATTAATACCCAACAATATGATACATATCAAAGATTGCTAACAAGTTTTATCGATTTATGCTTAGTTCCAAAAAATTGATTTAGGGATGGGACGCGAACAAAAAAAATCGATTTTCTTTTATAATTAATACTCAGGGGTATGATAGATATCAAAGATTGCTCACAAGTTTTATCGATTTATGCTTAGTTCAAAAATTGATTTAGGGATGGGACGTGAATTAAAAAAATCGAATTTTTGTTTTATAATTTTTATTAAATATATGTAAAAATTGATACAATTTTGAAATTTTTAAAATACATAGTACAATTAAACACTACATTTCGAAGAGAATAAATTTCGCAGAGAATAACAAAATTCGCCATTCAGCATCCCCAGTGATTTCGAGAAAGTCCAACGTTTTGAATTCCAGTTTATAAGTCAGTTCAATGGGCCCATTATTCCTAATACCCAGTTTTGGGTTGTTTTGCAGCTACGCCAGCATCTGCTCATTTAAAGTGTCGAATCTCGCCGGTAACGAAATGTATCCAGTTTCTAATTCCAATATTGTCTTCATTCTCGATGAATCAAATTTTGATGGCGATTGTCTCGCGCTTATAATTTTATATATTTTTTCAATTTCCATATCAGAAAGTTTAATCCATCGTTTAACAGCGCCGAGATGGTTCAATTCGTCCATAAAAATTCCCGCAATTTTTTGAATTAAGTTTCTGTTTCCAGTAGTAATGGATTCCATTGTTGACAATAATTAGTTTTTAACACAACAATTGAAATTAATTTTTTTACAACAATAAGATTTAATGTTTTTCACTAGTCTTTAACAAAATTGTAATTGAAAAGTTATGTTATGGTCTTTTATAGCAGAAAAATAACCTGGTGACGTCAGTATCACACTTTAAGTAGCTATGCAGGTTAAAACCTGTTGCTTCATTTTTTTTGCAGATTAGACAAAAATCTCCGTTACTAATATCAGTATACCTTCTAATGACGTCAGCTGACAATTTATACAAGCTTAAACCTGTTCCATTTTAGAATAAAATGTATTATTTTTACAAAAATCAGACGTTGCACGCCATCTATTGACAAATTTTTTCAACTTACACACAGGATCGTTAGTATCTGGACGAGCAGCGCCATCTAGTAGTGAAACTTGGAATTTACAGAGCTCAAAAGTGGCTGCGTCATCTATTGACAATTTTTCAAACTTACGCACAGGGATTGCTATTATTCGGACGAGCAGCGACATCTAGTAGTGAATTTACAGGGCTCGAAGGTGGCTGCGCCATCTACTAGGGAAATTTTCAGTTCTTAGGTTCGGTTAGGTTAGAAAAAATTTTGTTAGGTTAGGTTAGGTTAGGTTAAACAAAATTTCCTTAGGTTCGGTTAGGTTAGATCAAGTTCCGTTGGGTTCAATTAGGTTAGAAAAAATTTTTCACATTACTCCAAATTCACAATACTCCACCCACCGCCGGAGATTTTTAGAACCGCCCCGGTAGCGCCTACCTCCTGCCGAGATCGCTAAAAAATTCGGCAGGAGGGAAGGAGGTTTTCAAACTATCATCTTTCTACTACTGTCTACTGTTCTTCTACGAAACGCGTGAGTTATCTTAAAAAATTTCTGTTTTATTGACATCTTGTGCTAGGATATTTATTTACTAATTTATGTATTTAAATGTATTATCAATATTCTGGTTATTAAGTTATTACTCTTACTACCCCCTGTTATAATTATTAATTAAAAATCCAAAATTATCAGAAAAAATGTAACTGTAACATTCAAATGTACAGTTTTTGCAACAATTAATTTGGATCAATTTCTTGGAAATCGGGTTGTTTGTGTTTATATCTACATATAATGATATTAACGTGCATGGTACAATTATTAATTATTAACGCGTTTTGTATTTATCAAGTGTGATATTTTCTACTGTACATCAAGAAAATGGCAGATCGGATAAAACGTTTAAATGGCATACAATACAAGAAATTAAGAAAAGAAAAGGAAGCTAAAGAGAACTTTGTTTTAAGTCAAGCCTTAAAAATTAATAGTTTTTTTAATTCCCATTGCCAGTTAAAAAGACAAGATAACGAACAGAACAAGAATCAAAGCTTGCCAAATGAAAAAGAAACCAAAAACAGTGTTAAGGAATTTCCTAGTGATAGTAGTGCGGAGAGTAGCAGTGACACTAGTGACAATAATAACAACGAGGACCAAGAAACTGTTCATAATATGAATAAAGAGACTTTTTTATCCAAGGAGGACACTGCTGTAGATCCAGTCAACGTCGATGTCAAAATAACTACTGCTACTTCATCTTCAACTTCTATTAAGGTAGGAGAATTAGAATTTATAGATCCCGATCCTATTAATTGGACAGTGAATGAGAGGACTCGTGATTACGTGGCAAAATTTTAGACCGGGAGCCAATGACATTAAATCTCCCGTCATCGCGGATTTACAAAAGTTATAATATATCAGTTGATAGCTTAAAAAAATACAAACAAATTGAGTTCGGTATGACGGGGCAAAGCCTGACCAAAGATAATTTAATTACGTTAATTATCACGAAAAATTTTTAGGTTTTTCCCGTCATCACGGATTTTGATGAAATTTATGGTATACATTAAAGATTATATTCTCCTTCAAAGAAACTTGGTATGACAAATCTTCTCCTGGCAGAAGTGACTGTCATACCTCCCGAACGGAGATGACAGTTTCCGAAAATTTCCCGTCATGTCATCACGGATTTTTAAGAAATTTATAGTATACATAAAAGATTATATTCTCTTTTAGAAAAAATTGGTATGACAAATCTTCTCCTGACAGAAGTGACTGTCATACCTCCCGAAAAGGGGTGACAGTTCCCGAAAATTTCCCGTCATTCGGATTTTGATGAAATTTATGGTATACATTAAAGATTATATTCTCTTTCAAAGAAACTTGGTATGACAAATCTTCTCCTGGCAGAAGTGACTGTCATACCTCCCGAACGGAGATGACAGTTTCCGAAAATTTCCCGTCATCACGGATTTTGATGAAATTTATAGTATACATAAAAGATTATATTCCCTTTTAGAAAAAATTGGTATGACAAATCTTCTCCTGACAGAAGTGACTCTCTTCTCCGGACTCATACCAGCCGGAAACGGGTGACGATATAAAACCTTTTATTTAATCAAATTCCATAAAATTTTCAGCACAGTTTATGCCTTTATCAGATAAAATTAAAGGAGTTTAAACTGTTTATTAAGTCTTCATTAAAGGGGGAACATGGAAAACAGCGAAGTTTTACATGCAATATGTACAATAATAGAGACAATAATAGTGCACTCTTTGAACAATTTCAAGAAGGTGTCTTTAGTATCAAGCGTACTAAAGTATCATAAAAGCATCTAACCAAAACACGTATTAATTCTTAAAATTAAAGCCGCGTACTAGCATACTGCAAGCCGCATGTTGCGTATCACACCTCCGTATCCGATTAATGTGAATGGGATTCGCTGTAATATTTTAGAATGTTTCAAAGCGCTGGTTTAAAAGTTTCTATTACACATTTATGAAGAATAAAGTTTCTATTATACATAATGAATTCAAGAAATAATTCACAAAATACATTTTCTCAACAACACCGAGAAAAGTTATTATTTTTACATTCTATATTATTGAAAGAAATTTTTATTTAAAAAAAAAATTAAAAATAAATTACAAAACTAAAAAAACATTTCTATATTAGTTTGTATTTCGAAATTCCATAGCAAAAAATATTGTGCAATGTACGCTGGGTCATAGTGAGTTAAAGAATTACTCTTCAAACTTCAAAAATTGTTTAATTACCATCGATTCTATAAAGAAAATTGATTATTTTTTATGTTTTAACATTCATTCGTTAATAATTTTTTGAACTGTCACCCCCTTTCCGGCAGGTATGACAAACACTTCTGCTAGAAGAAGATGTGTCATACCAAGTTTTTTTGAAAGAGAATATAATATACTATGTATACCATAAAGCTTCATATAAATCCGTCATTATGGGAAATTCTGGGAAAACGTCACCCTTTTCCGGCAGGTATGACAGACACTTTTGCCAGGAGAAAATGTGTCATACTAAGTTTTTTTGAAAAAGAATATAATCTACTATGTATATCATAAATTTCATCTAAATCCGTCATTATGGAAAATTTCTAGAAAACGTCACCCTTTTCCGGCTGGTATGACAGACACTTCTGCCAGGAGAAGATGTGTCATACCAAGTTTCTTTGAAAGAGAATATAATCTATTATGTATATCATAAATTTCATATAAATCCGTCATTATGGGAAATTCTGGGAAAACGTCACCCTTTTCCAGCAGGTATGACAGACACTTCTGCCAGGAGAAGATGGGTCATACCAAGTTTCTTTTAAAGAGAATATAATCTATTATGTATATTAAAAATTTCATATAAATCCATCATTATGAGAAATTTCGGGAAAACGTCACCCTTTTCCGGCAGGTATGACACACTTCTGCCAGAAGAAAATGTGTCATTCCAAGTTTTTCTGAAAGAGAATATTATCTTTTATGTATATCATAAATTTCATTTAAATCCGTCATTATGGAAAATTTCTAGAAAACGTCACCGTTTTTCCGGCAGGTATGACAGGCACTGCGGCCAGGAGAAAATCTGTCATACCAAGTTTCTCTGAAAGACAATATAACCGTTTGCATATACCATAAATTTCATCAAAATCCGAATGACGGGAAATTTTTGGGAACTCTCACCCCCTTTCAGGAGGTATGACAGACACTTCTGCCAGGAGAAAATGTGTCATACCAAGTTTTTCTAAAAGAGAATATAATCTTTTATGTATACTATAAATTTCATCAAAATCCGTGATGACGGGAAATTTTCGGAAACTGTCATCCCCTTTCGAGAGGTATGACAGTCACTTCTGCCAGGAGAAGATTTGTCATACCGAGTTTCTTTGAAAGAGAATATAATCTTTAATATATACCATAAATTTCATCAAAATCCGTGATGACGAGAAAAACCTAAAAATTTTTCGTGATAATTAACGTAATTAAACTATCTTCGGTCAGGCTTTGCCGCGTCATACCGAGCTCAATTTGTTTGTATTTTTTAAGCTATCAACTGATATATAACTTTTGTAAATCCGCGATGACGGGAGATTTTGATGTCATTGGCTCCCGGTCGATTTGGTTTCTGTCAAATTATCAAAGCAGATTTTAAAAAATCGATGAGACAGTATAACGACGGTACAATCAGATACCTTACAGTAAATATGTTTTAGTGCAAGCTTACTAATGGTGGATTATTGCCTCATAATTGGTTAGTGTTTTCTGAGAGTACTGGATGCGTTTTTTGTGGTGTCTGCGTTATGTGTTCAGACAAAAAACGCTACTAAAACCAAATTTTCCGAAGGATGATTTAATGACTTGAAAAATGGAAGTGCATCACTCTCAGAGCACGAAAACTCGGTCAATCACCGAAATTGCCTTAAAACCTTTAAAGAACGAAGTCAGTTTAAAGCTCGTATTGATAATCAGCTTGTAGAACAATATCAAACTGAGGTTAATTATTGGAAGTGTTCTTCAACGTGTCGTCGTTGTTATTAAAGCGTTAGCCACATGTGTTATGCCATTGCGTGGGCACGACGAGAAGTTTGGAAGCAGCAAAAATGGGAATTATATGATGTTGCTTGAAGTTATAGCTGAATTTGACTCCTTTTTAGCGTGTCACATAGCTAAGTATGGCCACCCAAGTAGCGGTAACACATCTTATCTTTCTTCAACTAGTGCGGAAGAATTTCTGTCTATTTTAGCTACTAATCTCACAAATAAAATTGTTTGTGAAATAAAGCAGGCGAAGTATTTCTCATTGATAGTTGACTCTACATCGGATATCTCACATGTAGACCAACTGGCTATCGTGATAAGATACGTTAAAGAAGATGGTTATCCCACAGAACAGTTTTTGACATTCCTTCCCAATATTGGCCATAAAACTGAAGACATGTTCAATGCTATTATTAAAGTCTTTAAGTGCTATGGCTTGGACATTAGTAATTGTCGGAGACAATCCTATGACAACGCCAGCAATCTGTCTGGAGTGAATTCAGGTCTCCAAGCTCGAATCAAAAACCTGAAAAGTTCTGAGAAATAACTGGCAAGAAATTTATCGAATTTTGCGGAATATTTTTGAAGATCCAGCACAAAAAGCAGTTACTCGCGCTGAAGCAAGAGGTTTAGCTAAAAAAAGGGATTCGCTAGAAAGTGCTTTTATGGATGAATTTTGGGGTTTTATACTTCAAAGTTTAATTGATACAAATAAGAAACTGCAATGCGTGGACATTGACCTTAAATCAGTAGTCCAGTTGTATGATTCGTTAATTAAGCTAATGAAGTCAACACGAGATGATTTTAATTACTTTGAAGAAAAAGCCAAAGAACTATCCCAATTGAAAGTCTATAATGACGAAAATAAACGTATGACTAAAAGAAAAAGGCAACATGACGAACTCTGTGAAAACGAAGATGCAGTGTTTACTCCGCGCGAAAATCTGAGGATAAATGTTTTCATTGTTATCATCGATAACCTAAAAACACAACTTGAGAAAAAAGGAAATGCATACACAGAGGTAAACCGAAAATTCCAAGTGTTAACTCAAATTACAGATTTGAGCAACGAAGACCTAAGGAGGGCAGGTGAGGAATTTCTTAAAGAATATCCAAATGATTTAGAAAAAGCCTTTTTGGATGAAATTATTCATTTTAATTATTTTCTGGAAGAAGTTTCATCAGAAGATTTTGGTAAAATGGAGAAGAAAAAAGGAAAGCGCAAAAGGACAAAACAAACGGCTCTCCAATCCCAATGCCAGTTGAACTACAGCCAACAAAAGAGAATAAGCGGTTGACACCTCTGAGTCTTTGCCACCTCATTCGTAAAGATGATCTTCAGATGGTCTAACCCAAACTTAGATATTGCTCTGAGAATGTTTGTGAGTACGGCTGTCTCCAACTGTTTATCGGAAAGAGCCTTTTCATGCCTTAAAAGATTAAAAACATATCTTCGTTCAAACATAGGAGAGGATCGTTTAAACCCGCTAATTTTGCTTACCTATATAGAAATAAAATGACATTACATGATGAAGTGCCATCTTCGGCTTTGGCAAAACATTCGGCTTGTTTTTGGCCGAAGGTATATTTTGTGGCCAAAGGCGACTGAAGCCGAAGCTTTGATCGGACACTAATAAATTAGCCTAGTCTTAGAGGGGGGGGGGGGGGGACAAATCATCCTCATCTTTCTCAAATTCGGACAGGTTAAGGATTGGCCGACAAAGCATTTTCGTAATTTCTAATGGTAAATTATTAGAAGAAAAATGAAATTTTCTTTAGATCGATGGATAAACACTTTTATAATTTATATTACCGCTTCGCGGTCTATCTATACCTTCAGATAATAAACTAAAAATCATTAAATTAAAAAGTTTCAATTTTTAAAAGCTTTTATTTAAAATGTTATGTTAGTATGTTTGTTTAGATCAAATCTTGGAATCAAAATTTAGACAGGTTCTAATTGAGCTAGAAGTTTCAAATTTTGCATACGTGTATAACCCTGATAACAATGCAATATCAATATTGTATAATTAGTTTTGTTCTAAATCGCCCCAAACCAAAATTGTTGATTTTTAGTCCTGTGCAACTTTTTGACATTTCGAATTGTCAAATATTGTCCACTGATTTTACATTGTAATTTTTTGTTTCCATAGTTATGTTTGATTAGGGTAAATTAACCGATTAAAATATAGGTAAAAAAATTACTTCTTTAAAATTAATTCTAATCAGACTAAAAAGTGGAAAATAAAGTAAAAAAAATGTTTTTTAAGAAAAAGTTTTTATTTAAAAATGGGCTAACAAAAAAAAAAAAAAAAAAAAAAAAATAACTTTTGAGTGAAGTTTGAAGCAATATGCAAAATAATTTACAAAAACTTGAGGCGTTTAATTAAGTTTGGTAACTACTTATTTTTTATATATTATTTTTTATATATATATTATTTATTTTAAATCATAGTATTTTATTTATAGTTGCGAGCGTTACTTTGTCATAGTATTTTACTTATCGGGGTTGGTAAGTACTATTTTTGTGGCCTCAAATGCAATTTGAGAATCCGAGACTAAAAGTCAATGATTCTTAAGCATCCATAGCCACAAAAATAATCTTGCAAGCTGAATGCGAGTAAGTTATTTTTTCAATCAAAAACAATTATGATTAAATTGAGAAAAATAAACAAATATAACAAAATATTGAAAATGTAGTTTTAATAAAAATGAATGACAGGTAAGTATCCGCAAGAAACTATATTCCCACAGAAATCTCTTTACTAACAGATGAATGATGATTAAGCAACTGCTTATATTCCTAGCAAGGTAAGCAAACATTTTTGTCTGATTATCTTTTGTATTTACCAGTAACAGTAACCAAAAAACAGAATAGAAAATAATACTTACACCGTCTAGTTACCTACTATGTAAATGTCAAAGTACGATTCAAGTGGTTGAAAATAGTATTTCACGATGTAAGTTCGGTAAATTGCCTTTACTGATCGAGAAAATGTTACAATAAAACGAGACCCTCTTTTTTTTTACACTGTCTTAAATTTAAAAACTGATTGTGTCATTTTTAACCTTTGCGAATCAATTTTTTTTTAAATTATATGTTGAACTCTACTCACACATGTCTCGGATAACTGCTAATAAATGAGTGCTAAGAGTTAGTAATATAAACGTTAGTAATATATCTACGTATTATCTTAGAGTAATAATAATATATTCTTAGTTATAGAGAAAAAACGTAAATGGGGGTGACGGCGATAAGTTTAAATTTGTCGAAACCAAATATGTATTTAATATGTGTGTGTATTAGTGTTTTTGAAAACTTACAATCATTTACAATGTTTGACAAATCGAGTATCAATAAGTGAAAAACAAGACCAAAAAATCTTTTTAAGGAGTTCCACATTCTCGCCGAGGTTGGACGAAACGAGAATGTAGAGGGTCATTTCGTTGTGTCTCGCGGTTGGTGTTTTAATGCTATTCATATGGCTGAGCCAACCTCAGCGAGGAACTCGACGAGGAACCTCGTCCAACCTCGGCGAGAATGTGGAGACTCCTTTACTCTCTCTAGCTTAAATAAATACTCTTACTTGATGATTTATGACCTGTTTAGTCAACTTTATTGGGGCTCTTCTATAAAGATTCTCATTTCATAGTTGAAGACAAGATAAATATGATATTATGTTGTAAGAATGGCAAAAAACTAAAAGAGATTGGATTTTCAAGGAATATAAAGAATTAAAAAGCTTATGGAATTTGATTGAAAGCTTACTGAATTTAATTTGATTTGATGAAAAAATTGAAAAGATTTTCTGGTATCCAATTCATCTTCACTTAATTTTTCATTGAATTTCATCGGATGACATTAAAATTCACTTTTTTCCCAAATAAAGAAACGTCACTTAGGTAATCAGGTTACAATTTTAATAAAACATTGATGAGAATGTGTTCCTAGCAGTCAGTTGAAACTATGTATTGAGTAATGACTTTTTATCAGATAGGAAATAAAGAAAAATGCGTAAACTATTCTTCACTTGGTCGACCTAAGTAATTTTAGTCAAACATTTTAATACCTAATATATAAAAATTCTGACGTGCTGGAATTTTTTCAATATTTTTTTCGTAATCAGCGCCCTAAAATCTATCAAAATATTTAGTTAAAGTTAGTGTTCCTATATGGTAACGAAAGCCTTTAAGGGTTAAGTATATTTTTTTTGAAAAGTATTCATTATTTTATATTGGTAAATTTGCAGTTGGCAAACACACAAGTTATTCGTTCTTTTTAGTTGGTATAATTCGCCTAAGGATATTCTTTATGAAAGTAGCCCTCCGTCCTAAAATGGTTGCCGACCCCTGTCTCACATGATTGATGGCAGTATTTAGATCCCTTTTTTTCAAATCGTTTCTTTCCAGTTTAACTTATGTGTATTAAGTCCCATAAGAATATTGTAGTTCTTTATTTTAACTTTTACCGTAAAGAAAGTTAGGACCAATTGAATCGGTAAGTGCAAAAATCACATAAGTCAGGAGAACGAAGAAACAGTATACCATTCCCAAAATATGAATTTGGGAAAAACTTTTCAGCTCAAACTTTACATTCATATTACGGAAATGTGTTCACAATATTATTTTCTCATTTTCAATTAAAGTTTTCTTTATAAAATAAAAAAAATAAATTTGACTTGTGTTGTTTCTGCATTCAACAAATAAATAAGCCATCTCGTGAAGAAAGTGACAATTAATAATAATAGATTTGAGCGTTACTGTATGGTATTCCATATCTGTAAATAATAAAAAATACTTTACTTTGCAAAATACCACTTTTATTTTATTTTTATTTTTATTTTTAAAGTGGTATTTTGCGAAGTCAAATATTTGTTTATTATTTACAAAGAGACAATTATCAGCGTTGAGCGCAAGAACAACATAAGTCAGAGATTTATGTGCTTTCTGCACTCGATACTATTTACCAAGTCTTTATATTTTCAAAAATAAAACACTGACTGATGTGGTTTTTTTACACAATGTCAGTTTACCTTAGATAAACTTATTCAGTGTAAAAAGTGAATTTTCAAATTTTATTGACTAATGTGGTTTCTGCACTCACCGGTTCAATTATTACAGCGAAAAAAAAGCAACTGGAAACTTTGCACTTTTCTTTAGGCAAAAAAACTAATTTTTTTCACTAAAAATGTCCAAAAAATAATGTTTCCGGCGTCGGACATGTCTGGTTAAAGAACTTGTTCAACGGTTTGGAACTTTCAGAATTTTCACCAAATTTCGTAAAAATAGAATATATATATATATATATATATATATATATATATATATATATATATATATATATATATATATTATATAACAATACTATTTTATATAATAAGAACTTAATTTAAGATTATTTATGAAATTTTTTATATTCTTCAACTAAATTTTTAATGTAATATACGAATCACTGAAATATACGAATGATTTCGGTTACTTATTTTTAGTGTTTTCAGCTAGCAACTAACTTCACTACAGTGCCACAACATACAGTAAACAAATTACCAAGCGCCCTAAAAAATTTGATCACGTGGGTATCGATATATAATGAAAGCCCCGTGGTATATATATATATATATATATATATATATATATATATATATATATATATATATATATATATATATATATATTCAGTTTCTAGGGACCTCAAAACAAATTTCTACCAGAATCGATTCGAAAATTCGCTAAAATGAAACGAAAGTTTTTATCGGTGAATTTAATTTGATTTCAAAACTGTAGTAACAATAAAATTTTTATGTTTTAAATAATAAATAATATAAATTGTATTAAATTATTTTATCCGTTAAGTTGCCTTACCGTACTACACTCAAGTTATATGGGAATACCTACTATATTTTTTCTGAATTTTGTGTTTTATAACTAACTTTGATTGCCTAAAAGCAATTTAACTCGAAGAACCGGCAGTTAACAAGGGCACTTAAGTATCGCTGTCGCGTTTTTATTAGTTGACAGTTCTTCTCCTTAAATTACTAGGCAACAAATTTTCACTACACAAACACAAATTTATTCAAAAAATGAGAAAATACAAACGTCTCGTGTAATAATAAATGAAAAATTTATTTTGATTACGTTTACTTTGCTGAATTAATTAACTTGAACAATTAAACAATTTTGAGAATCTTGTCATGATTTTTTTTTTAAATATAGTCTGTTAAGGGGTTATAGGTAGTCAACAATTTGAAAAAAATAAGTATTTTAAATAATTTTTTTTTGACAGTCTTATTTTATAAAACAGCTAATACGGGCTTATTATATTATGTTTTAACTTTATTTTACAAATATTAAAAATAATATATAGATATTTATTATAAACCACGTTATCGCCATATTTGTTGAACGCCGTTCTGATTTGCGGTGACTATCATAACATTTTATTGGTTCATCTAATTCTGTGTTATTTATTTTATAAAATATATTAAACTACTGTCAAAACAAAATTAGGCTAAATCGAATCATGTTGGGTGTATAATAAAGTTTTATGATGGAACCTAAATAACAGCAGGAGAGATCGTTTACTTTTTGCAAAACGAAAAAAGTCCCTTTGAAAATCAATAAATGTGTAGGTATACTAATGTATTATTTTTATGTGCGTACCAGGTGTTACAAATTATTCATCTAGTAAAAATTGACCTACTAAAATAAATATATTTGTAATAAATTTCATATACGTAATTAACTTACTTTAATTAATTATAATTGTATAAATAGTATTAAGAAAAACTGCTAAAATCACATTAATAATTTCTTGCTAATAACATAATTTAGCAAGATAATTATATATTTGATTTGTTAAAAGAGGTAATATTATTTTTAAATTGAATTAGTACCTATTTTTGAATTCTTAGTTGAAGTTTTCCGAAATATACCTAATAAATAATTTGCTGTAAATTATCAAACAATTACATAATATATTATAAATTAAATAAGTAATATGGTAATTTACAATATTTAATATAAGGATCGTATTTTAAATTTTTTATTCTTAACTCAGAATGTGGAAACTTGTAATGCAGAATATACTCTATACCACCAACCACATAAATATGATACACATGTAAATATAATTTCATGCATCAAATTAATGTAGTTAGCGGCTCGTAGAGCCTTATCAAATGTCAAAAATATTTGGAAAAAATAGTGAATGAATAACAGGATAGGTAGATGTAGGAAATAAATGGATAGGTAATAAGGAAGTGTGGTAATTAAACAGGATAAAAATAATTTACGACATTAATAAAATCAGAAAATAGCTCCTCATTTGTAATGTGAAGACTTCTCCACATATATTCTACTAAATAAGTTTCAGTTTTTGAACTGGACATCCTTCCAATCCTTCGTCTCATGTCCCTCTTAATTTTTGACCAGTTTGATTCTATATTTTGAGTATGAATATTAGGATTAAGAGGGTTCACAAAATTTTCGTTGTGGTTCACCGTAAAGTGCGTAAATCCTAAATTTTCTAGGATATTTGTTTTGTAACCCCTCCAGCAATCCGTGAAAATGGTGGTCCCGGGTTCTACAAAATCCAGAATAATATTGGTAAGGGTAGTACTGTCTACAAAATCCAGAATAATATTGGTAAGGGTAGTACTGTCCCGTTTTTGTACCACCTTTAAAAAACACTTTTTTGTTTCCCTTTCTATCCCACCCACTACCCATTTTGTTTTAATTTCTGTTACAAGTTTCCACATTCTGAGTTTAGAATAAAAAATTTAAAATACGATCCTTATACTAAATATTGTAAATTACCATATTACTTATTTAATTTATAATATATTATGTAATTGTTTGATAATTTACAGCAAATTATTTATTAGGTATATTTCGGAAAACTTCAACTAATTATCTTGCTAAATTATATTATTAGCAACAAATTATTAATGTGATTTTAGCAGTTTTTCTTAATACTATTTATACAATTATAATTAATTAAAGTAAGTTAATTACGTATATGAAATTTATTACAAATATATTTATTTTAGTAGGTCAATTTTTACTAGATGAATAATTTGTAACACCTGG
This sequence comes from Brachynemurus nebulosus, assembly GCA_035578155.1. NCBI lineage: Eukaryota > Metazoa > Arthropoda > Insecta > Neuroptera > Myrmeleontidae > Brachynemurus > Brachynemurus nebulosus. The sequence continues at coordinate 10,904,667 of JAPWDM010000016.1, forward strand.
TACGCGCATAAAATTAATACATTAGTATACCTACACATGTATTGATTTTCAAAGGGACTTTTATCGTTTTGCAAAAAGTAAACGATCTCTCCTGCTGTGATTTGGGTTCAATCATAAAACTTTATTGTACACCCAACAAGATTCGATTTAGCCCAAAATTATTTAAAATATTCAATTTTTCACACCGGTGACTACCCCTAACCCCATTAATACAATCGTCAAAAATTAAAATTCTTCTTAATCTGCAAAAATATAAGTATACTGAAAGTATCTACATAGGTACTTATATTTTTGTACTGTATTGTGTATATAGGTACAAATGCACATAATAATTATTTGTTTGGAAAAAATTTCCATTTTTTTTTTAACATAATGTAAGCAATAAACAATAATCCAATAATAAAAACAGTCATATATTATTTTTTACCTAAAAAATCTAGGTAATATACATTGGTGTCTAAAAAGAAATAGTACTATTGGCTATACAAACATGACTAACAAAAATAAATCTTTTTTTTATAACAACATTATGAGAGAGTGTGACGGAGTTTAAAAATGAATAGAAAATTAATTGCTCCTCTTTTTTTACTAAATTGGTTTTATCTTAAGGTAGTTACCTCGACATTCAACTTTTCGACAGAATAGTTTCAAATTTTAATAGTATAAAGAAGAATGCTATATCTGATTGTCCTTGTAATTTAGGAAAGATTGATCGTTTTTGAGTTAAGATAATTAGGGTTAAAGTTTATATCTACTCCATGTATTAGATCTCAAAATTCTGACTACGTACCCTTATTTTGTATTTAACAATATAATGACTTGACAGAATTCAATAAAAAACTAGGGAAAGGAAGATTAATAAGTTCTGAATGTAAAGAAAAAATTGAATTATTTGTTGATCGTTTTGAATTGAAGATATCATCAGAGAAATTATAGTATTTTTATAAATACATCAATTTCAAGCAACTGAACCGAAGCAGTCTGACAACCCTGTATATTAAGTAACTGGTTTATTCGTATTTACTTGTAAACAATATTGAAAATTCATAAATCGCGTTTTTTGACCTTTTACCGCTTACGTAGCGAAAACTGTGATAGATACATTAAAAAGTGTTAAGACCTTTTTTTTAGAGAATCGAATTCTCTACAAAAAAGTCTGCGAGAGCATATATCTATCTTGTACAGGTGAAAAAATACAGGGTTCCAAACGCATATGCATACCACGTAATATGTTTGTTGGATAAAATGACAAGGATGCCAGTGTATTTATAATAAAAAACTTTGATAGTATAAGTGTGTATATATAGGCTGTTTGAAAGTATGCATCTACATGTTGGTATGAAAACTAATACGTATGAACATCTATCCAATAATACAGACAATAATGGCATAAAGTAATTTTGGTTCGCAATTTTTTCTACTAGCATGTCACAAGGTAACCACCTTAAAGTAATACTTATGACTCTGTGTGTCACCTAAGAAATTAAGTTCCATACTAACACATTCAAATGGGATGTATCGCCACTTGCGATACGTCCCAAATGAAGAATATTTTAAAGTATTGGGTTTTTTCTTTATAACTAAGAATATATTATTATTACTCTAAGGTATTATGTACGTAAATATATCTAAAGTTAATTTGAAGTCATTTTTCACCTTTCAGTACCCATTAAATGCAACTGTTAAAACAAAAATTAAGGTTTTTACATTGTATTACAAAAAAAATCCAAGGACTGCACCTCCCAAAACGAGTATAATTGAGAAGGGACACTGTACATATAATGTACACACGTTACTGAGAGTGAATGTCTATCTCTTTTGTTTTTCTGTTCCATTCTCAATATGCATGTATGTTTTCTTTACAGTCGGATTCATTTATTTTCAACCTGTCGCATACAGGTGAAATTCACGTAATTTATGACCAAAATTGATAAAAATGAAATTATTTTGATTAAAAAATAGTAACCAAAATTAGCAACAAGACATATGACACCACCTACTAGAGCGATCTGTAAAACGTTTTTTGTATGTTTTATTTAGCTATACCCACGTATTTGATTTAAACAGTGATTGCTTATGGAGTAATTTATTACAATTATGATCATTTGTTTAAATAACGTTTAATATTTTATTTAGTCAATATTAGGATTAAAACATTATGGATTACCTACCTTCAGGTAAACATATTATTACTAAATAACTAAAACATTTACATTACTTACGATTGTAAAGTTATACTGTTTTAAACACAAGGCTATAGTTCATCGTTTTATTTTTTTTTCTCATAGCGAAAAAATTTGCACTTAATCGCACTCAACCCATTTTTTATACAAATTTATAAAGAATATTTCAGTAGTTTTCAAATAATATTAAATTTTGCTGCGTCTACTTGCGTCTCAAAAAACTACCACAAAGACAAGTCCTATTCTAACGATATTATAAGTCTCTTAAAAGAACCAGAAGTTATTATGTAAAATTCTATCATCTTTTTTTTAGTACAAAATAGTACCAATAAATTTTTATTTTTCATAATACACATTTAAACTATTATTTTAGACAAACTAAAGCAATATATAGACGTAAACACACTTCATGTAATATTGGCCAACTTTTAAGTAAATTTCACCTGTGTGGGTCGGAACTAATCCGCTCATGTATTTTCAACTTTTCCTTCATCCTCACTTCGTGGCAATCAAATGACTACGTGATAGACATAGAACCAATCAAAAAAAGCCCGCGCAAATCTTTACATAGTAGTCACTAGGTATCAGACATTTTTCGGATCAAAGAATATCGTGTTTTGCATAATATGCAGGCAGATAGACAGATAATATGTGTGAGTTGTATATATATGTATGTTTTATCAAAATATCTATTCGTTTTTATCCACATTAATCACATCAAGTGAGAGGTACCTGCATACACAAAATACGAATGGTGTTTGATCCGAAAAATGTCCAATACCTAGTAGTCATGTATACTTTCCCAGTGAATAACCTTAAAATGACAAAATGTCAAGTAACATATGGTAAAAAAGTGAAGTATGAAAAAAGTGTAATAAACTTATAAAAAAATTTTTTTTTAAACAATTGCAAATGAAATAAAACCATATACATTATAGGGTAAAGCTACTAGTGGCCAATCGATTAATCTGACAGTTATTTTTCTGTATTAAAGTATTGTGTGAGAAGTGGGGACTAAAACTTAAAAATAAGTGAGTAAAATTAGTTAAAAATAGATGGTGTTGAATACACATGAGTCCGACTGTATAAAGATGCATGGTATTATGTACATTTTTTATTTGAAGTAGGGTTGCCATGGACATTTGCATCCGCATTTGAATCCGAGAATAATTCGCTTATTTTAAAAATCCTATCTCAATCCGCGTTTATTTATGCGAATTAAGATAAATACAATAATAGTGATGTATTGTAGACATAACTATTGAAATGCGTATATAATAGTATATTATACACCAAGGGTCTAAAGTGTGAATTTTAATCCTGAGTGTGAAGTTTGTTGCCAGAGGGCCTGTAAAGACCCGAGGGTAACAATTCATACAAGGGATAAAAAAAAAAACACTTTAGTCCTGTGGCGTATATGTTGCAACTATATTGTCAAAACCGTTTTATTATAATAACTCTAGTCAAATTATAAAAAAACCAAATATTGTCAACTAATGTTGTCTCTTACAATACACCTAGTAAATTTTAGTATTATTATAATTTCGCTAGACTCATTTAGAGAAATTGTGAAGTGTAATGCTTTCTGGCAATATAACCAAATCAGCTTACAGGAAAATATGTATTGTAAAAGTAAACACGATATGAATACGAAACTAATGATGTCAAAAAACTACTGAATCGATTTTGTAAGTTTAGATATTTACATAAATATGCTTTGGAGTAACCGATAAGAAATTTTTATTCCCTTTAAAAGTTTCCGTGGGTTGTGAATACTAAAATAAATAATGTCTTTACTACTAAGCCTATTTCAATAAAATTTTGTGGGGATACTTATATGGTTTAGAATAATTAATAGGATAATTTATATCCTGGTTGAAGGTTCCTACAGGATATGAATACGAAACTAAGTGGTATCAAAACTACAAAACCGATTTCAATCAAATTTGGTATGAATACCTTTATGCTTTGGAATAACAAATAGAAAATGTTTATCCCGATTATAGGTTCCCATGGGTTCCCAAATAAATTATTCAGTCAGCCCAAAATTATTGAAACGATTTCATTCAGTTTTAGTATGGATACTTATACCTTATGGAACAACACATAGGATAATTTTCATCCTGATTAAGGATTCCCTCAGGAAACCAAATAAATTATTCAATCACGTCAGAACTATTGAACAGATTTCAATTAAATTTAATTTGGATTTAGAGTAACTGCTGGGATAGTTTGTATCCCGATTGAAAGTTCCTAAGGGATATGAATATGAAACTAATTAATGTCAAAACTACTGATTCCATTTCAATCAAATTTGATATGAATGCTTGTATATTTTGGAATAACAAACAGGAAATTTTTATTCCGATTATAGGTTCCCATGGGAAACCTAATAAATTGTTCAATAACGTCAAAACTAGGCAAGCGATTTCAATTCTATTCAGTACTGACGTTCACATGCTTTGGAATAGCTGGTGGCATAGTGCGTATCCCGACTAAACGATTCTGTGGAATATGGATACGAAAGGTCCTCGTGGGAAATAAACTAATCATTACATACAAAAGTTGTATTGTATACTTAACCTATATTCAAATTCAAATACTTACATTTCAAATACTTACATTCAAATTCATTTCACTTACATTTAACCATGCTTCATCACTGAATTTAAATAATTTCTGTTTTCATGGTTTTATCTCTTTTATTATTGAATTTACGTAAATTTTAAATTTGCAGTTTGTTTTTAGAAAAGAATAGAATATTGATTTGTTTCGAATATAAGAATTATTTAATTTTTTAACGATAACTCAGGATCAATTGTATTTGAAATGAGGTATAGCTACATAGTAATTTCCGAACAATTAAAATTAAATAGAACTTGATCAGTTTGTCACGTTTTTCTCTTATGTCAAGTATATAATATAATAATAATTTTATTACTTTATGGTTTTGTAAATTTTTCGTGCAATGATCCAAACACCCTCACGGGTCTAGTCGATCTTTAAATATAAATTTTGAACATATGGTATGGGGCAGTTCAACATAACGGATGAAGAATACTTTTTTTTAAATACATAGTTTTATGATTTTTTAAGTGAATGCTATTGTTTGATTTCTATCTCTCAATCCGTATGCTATAAATCAGATATTTTTATGTGAATTTCAAAAGAAAACCCTGATGTTCTTCACAGTACAAGAATTTTAATTTGTATGTCATGGGAAGACTCATCAGCGATATAAACCAGATTAGTATCTGAGCTGTAAACCCTAGACTACCCCTTAATGAAAATTTTACTAGAGCTAATAATAAAAAGCTCGAGCTAATAATAAAAAGCTGAAAAATATTTTAAATTGAAATCTTATTATGTGTACGGTTTATCCTTTAGAAAACCGGGATAAAACTATTGTACATATTAATTCACAATAAAGTAGTTCAGCCGCTTTGATATAATTAAAATAAATTCCATGTTCCTACCGAACGATATCTCGGAAAAAACGGAGCAACAATTTAATATTATTTCTAAATTCTTTAGTCAATCAATAAACAATCTAAAGAAAATCAACATTAATAATTAATTTATGAAATAGTAGCTCATTTCCCACGGGAATCTTCAACCTGTATAAAAAGTATACCGTATATTTATTATTTTAAGGTATATGCCAATACTAAATTTGATTAAAATTGTTTCAGTAGTTTTGGTATTATTTCCTCTCGTAATAGTAGGCGATAGGAACCTTCAAACGGAATTTTCAAACGAACTTTCAAACGGTTAGTTATTAAAAAGCATATCATATAAATACGTATCTAAATCAAATTTAATTGACATTCATTCAATAATTTTGAGGTGACTCAAGAATTTAGTCTGTGTCTCACTGGAACTCTTAACTGGGATAAAAATGTTTCTATCAGTTATTCCAAAGTGTATAACTTTATATACGAAATCAAACTGAAATCGCTTCAGTAATTTTGACCTGACTGAATAATTTATTTTGTATCCCTCAGGAGCCTTTAGTCGGGATAAAAATTTCCTTTCTGTTATTCCAAGTATAAAAATGTCCTTACTAAATTTAATTTAAATCAATTTTGTAGTTTTACACTAATTAGTTTCGTATTAATATCCCGCAGGAACCTTCACCCAACATATAAATTATCCTATCAGTTATTCTAAGCCATAAAATATTTCTACTAAATTTTGTTGAGATCGGTTTAGTAGTTTTGATACCAATTAATTTCAAACTTAACAATTTCTCTAAATAAGTCTAGCGAAATTATAATAGCACTGAAATTTATTAGGTGTATTGTAAAAGACAACATCAGTTGACAATATTTGGTTTTTTTTATAATTTGACTAGCGTTATTATAATAAAACGGTTTTGACAATATAGCTGCAACATATATATTATTTTTTGCAATTCCAAATAATTTAAAAGTATAGAAATTAAGAAAAATTTTATTTAAATGCCATTCAAATTATATGAATATTATATCAAGTGTACTTTGGATAAATCAATCAAACTGTACAATACAATATGACTGTTTGTCTTTACCTACAAGTTTGAATTTGGTTATTACTTTAAATTACCTAGCAACACTATTTAAATAGTTTATTACTTGGCAAGGACCGTAAGTGTTATTTTTGTGGCCTTGAATGCAGTTTAACAATCCGAGGTTGAAAGCCGAGTATGAGTAAGTTATTTTTTCAACCGAAAAAAATGATGAATAAATTGAAAAAAATGAATAAAAAATAATAAAATTCATAGAAAATGCAATTTTAATAAAAATGAAAAAAATGATTAGTAGACGTCTATAAAAAAACTGTTTCCATAGAAAAATCTATTTACTATTGATGGTAAGCGCTTACTTACGTTCCTAGGAAGGTATGCGCGACAAGCTACCTGGTATGTAAACGCCAACTTACGATTTAAGAGATTGAAAATATTAAATTTCGCTTGTTGATTGGTGATGCTCTGTAAATTCTGCTTGTTGATTGGTTTAAAATTGAGAGCAAAAGTATTTTTAAGCCCCCTTTTTGAGGGATTAAATTATGTATTTTAGTCCTGGAATTGCAAAAAACTTATTTTGGTTTCAAATGTAACACATCTAATATTTTTCTGCTTTGGTTCGACAAATGTATGAATTTATTATTGGTGATTATAACAGAAATATCGGTTACAGTCTCTTATCTGGCTTCACATTTCACACTTCAATAAAAAAAAAAAAAAAAAATGACCTTTTTCGAGACCGTAATAAATTTTATGACTTTTTTTGGTAAAAATATTTTATCCTTTTAAATTTTTCAATATTTTTAAATTAAGTTAAAAAAAAGTTTAAGTTCAATATGGATTTATATGTGACGAAGCAAAAAATCATAGATCCTTGATATTGCTTGCATTAAAGTTGGGAATTTCAAAATGCCAATTAGATTGTGAACTTTATTTTATCGGCTGATTTTTCTGACATAGCAGTAATTTTATTAGGTAAATTTAATAATTTTAATAAATAATTTTTTCTTATTTGAAATTGAATTAACTATGATAAGCAAACTAAGTAAATAATTTATGATAATTTTTATAGCGTAATGATTTCCATAACAGTTAATAATTTAAAATAATTTTCTTTTTCATAACATACTTTGATGTTACATATGTTACGTTACACGAAAATGGATATACAGACATTGACAGACAAAGGACTAGTAGACAGACAGATGGGACCGACTGACAAACAGACAAGACCGATTAACAGACAGACAGGACTGGTAGACGGACAGACAGGACTATTATACAAGACAGACAGGATAAACAGGCAGACAGGATTTGACGGGCAGACAAAAAAGACAGCCAGACAGACAGGATAAAATTAAAATACAGACAGACGAACAAGCAAACAGGAATGACTGACAGACAGACTGTAGACTAAACGGACAGACAGACACAGAATATAAAGCCAGTTAATAGGAGAGGATTGACATACAGACAAGACACACGGTAAGACATGACAGACAGACGGGGCAAACAAACAGACAGACAGACGAGGAAATTTTATTGTAGAAAAAAGTATTTTATTGCTTCTATATAATTATAAAACAATTCTTCTGAGTTAGGAATCATGCTTCTCCTCTTCAGTGAGGACAAATGTACCCTGTGACCGCGGAATGCAATTCATATGTTTTTTTTACGTCCGAAATTTTCAAGTCCACACTGTAGGTAATTATTACAGACAATTGCAAATCCCTAAAAACTAAGTATATATGTATAGTTTCAGGTAATATTTTTCTGAGAATTTGAATATAGCGGAAAAATCCAATTTTAATCCAGTTATAGGACAGTAAATAATTACTACATTCATTCTTTGGGAATTAAATTAACTATATAATTACGAAAATATCGAATATTATTAATTAAATTCTGCCCCACCCCCGTTTTGAAAATATGGCTATGTAAATTGTTCAAAAATGGTTTAAAATCGCACTACAAGTTTTTCAAATTTTCAAAGGATCAAAGGATCTCTGATTTTTTGCTGTTGTTATAATTAAATAATATTGAATCCTACAGGAACATCTAATCGGGATAAGATTACACCATGTGTTAGATCAGGGTAAATAGTGTCTCTGTGTGTACTATAAATTTCATCGACTTCGATTTAGTTAGTTGGATGTGATTTAGCAGTTGATTTTGTTTCCACCGGAACCTTCAATTGGGATAAAACTATCCTATGTATTATTATTGCTATTGCATTCACTATGAATTTCCATAATCATTTCAACACATCTTTATAATATAACTAACAAGTAAAGGTCCCGAGGCCGGACCTATCGATTTTGATGAAATTTAAATATGTTGTAGAACACTAAAAACTAAGGGACACGTATTTTTTTTTATCTGCGGAAAAACGGTTTGAAGGGGTGAAATCGCCCTCCAAAAATTGGGGTAAAAATTTAATTTTTCAAATATCTCGAAAACAGTAAGAGATAGAGCAAAAGTTTAAATTGGCGATATTACTCTTTTTTAAAGAGCTATCTATTGATATGCAATTTGTTCAAATTACATCAACAAGGGTGGTTGGGGGTTAAAATTTGGGGGTTAATTTTGCAAAAAGGGGGTGAAAAATAAACAATATAAAAATTTTGTTTACAGATTTGAAATCTATGTCAAAAAATCTAATTGACCTGTTTTTGCTCAATATCCTAATATTAAGTCTAGGGGTAGTTAACTAGAGGGTGACTATGTCGAATAATCGTACAATTTGGGTATTTCAAGAAGTTCTTCTTCATGGAAAATAGCTTAAGACAATTAGAATAACGTAGAAATGAAATTCTCGAATTCAAAATTGAGTTTGAGCAACATTGGAGAGGGGGTGAGTCACCCTCTTAAATTACATACTAGTTTACATACACTAATTTTTGCAATTAACACACTGACAGGGGGTAATAATGTCACAATAGATGGTTCTGAAGTTAGACTATCCGTATGTAAGGTTTTTATTAGGTTTCGTTATTTTAGGTTAGGTTATGTAATTTTCGATATCGATAATTTTCGATAAGGAAAACTATAATATCCATTAAAAAACAATCCTAATAAAGACCTTACATATGATAGTCCGACTTCAGAACCACTTATTGTGACATTATTTTACCCACTATCAGTGTGTTAATAGCAAAAATTAGTGTATATAAACTAGTATGTAATTTAAGAGAGTGACTCACCCCCTCTCCAATGTTGCTCAAACTCAATTTTGAATTCGAGAATTTCATTTCTACGTTATTCTAATTGTCTTAAGCTATTTTCCATGAAGAAGAACTTCTTGAAACACCCAAATTGTACGACTATTCGACATAGTCACCCTCTAGTTAACTACCCCTAGACTTAATATTAGGGCATTGAGCAAAAACAGGTCAATTAGAGTTTTTGACGTAGATTTCAAATCTGTAAACAAAATTTTTATATTGTTTATTTTTCACCCCCTTTTTGCAAAATTAACCCCCAAATTTTAACCCCCAACCACCTCTGTTGATGTATATGAACAAATTGCATATCAATAGATAGCTCTTTAAAAAAGAGCAATATCGCCAATTTAAACTTTTGCTCTATCTCTTACTGTTTTCGAGATATTTGAAAAATTAAATTTTTACCCCAATTTTTGGAGGGCGATTTCACCCCTTCAAACCGTTTTTCCGCAGATAAAAAAAAATACGTGTCCCTTAGTTTTTAGTGTTCTACAATATATTTAAGTTTCATCGAAATCGATAGGTCCGGCCTCGGGACCTTTACTTGTAAGTCTGACCCGCGGCTTCACCCGCATTGAATTAAGCCCCCCCCCCTTGTGTCTCCCCTTCTTCCCCCGGAAACCTTCAATCGGGATTAAACTATCCCGACTAAAACTATTTCAAAATTATTACTATATATGTGTTCATAGTAAATAACGTTTGTATATTAAATTTTATCAAATTCGATTCAGTCATCCTACAGGAACCTTTAATCAGGATAAGATTAGCCTATGCGTTAATTCAGGATTAATCATGTCTGTGTACAAAATTTTATCAAATTCTGTTTAATTATTTGGACATGATTTTGGAATTTCTTTTGCATCCCCTGGGAACATTCAATCGGGATAAAACTATTCTACGTGTTATTAAAATTCTAGCTACATGTGCTCATAGTAAATAGTGTCTCTATATTTTATTTAATCGAATTCGGTTCAGTCATCCTACAGGAACCTTTAGTCGGGATAAGATTATCCTATTTGTTAACTCAGGATAAATAATGTCAGTGTACCAAATTTCATCGAATTGAGTTTTGTTTTTTGGGGTGTGTTTGAATAATTGTTTTTGTATCCTTCAAGGACTTGCAACCGGGATAAAATTTAAACATCGAACAAATTTAAACATCTAAACATCCAAACTTTCACATTTATAATATTATTTAGATATTAATTTTTGTTAAGTTACATATAAACCGATATAGAACTTAAACTTTTTTTTTAACGCAATTTAAAAATACTGAAAATTTAAAAGGATAAAATATTTTTACCAAAAAAAGTCATAAAATTTATTACGGTCTCGAAAAAGGTCAATTTTTTTTTTTTTTATTGAAGTGTGAAATGTGAAGCCAGATAAGAGATACAAGCCGAAATATCGTATCACTGCAATAGTAGCATTAACCGTTTTATAAACTTAAAATTCCACAACTGTCTCCACATTCGCGGATGTAAAAAATTTAACATCCGCGGCAACCTCAATTCAAATCGTGACAACCCGCACTAAGAATTGTAACTAATAGTGGAGAAGGGAACACTTTGCCGTACTTCTTGGATTTCTTTTGTATTTAAAAACTTTAAAAATACATGATAATTTCACATACCTTTTTGTTGAAATATAGGAACCTTTTGGTGGTGATGCTGGCGAAAAGGAGCCTGGCGCTGATAATCTCACAAGTGATGCTGGTACAACAATGTTATTATTATAATTTACGGCCGTTTTGATTTTTGCAGCTTTAGTAACATTCGGTTTGGTAACACTTATAGTTAGATTACGTGACTTAGCAGTGGCATTATTATTATTATTAGTGCTAACTAATATTTTATTAATATTATTACTATTATTAATAGTATTCTTTGGTATCGCTTTATATCTTATATTACTAGTTTTTGGTGTTATTGTACTACTAGACGAAGGAACTGATAGTGATTTTTTGATGAGTGGCGATTTTGGTGTCGATGAGGATACTGGTTGTTTGAAAGATGTCGCCACAGATTTTGTTGCCGAGACTGGCGTACGTTTTCGTTGTTTCGATAAAGTCGAATCACTGCTGCTACTGTTGCCGGTCGTATTTTTAGTTCGGAGTGGACTGGAACAAAGGAAATTACAGTTATAATGATATTATTAAAGTATGGAGTAACGATAAACACCTGTCTGGTTACAAATATATCCAATATAATTTGAAGAATTTTTCATGTTATCTAATTATTTACACTGCTGATTTAATAGAATAGCCAGATACAGATATGTATAGATAGGTGTGTAAGTTTATTATAATCGAAAATGCAATTCTATTTTTAGGTATAAAATTGTATATCTTCCAGTCAACGATATAATTAATTAAAATTATTGTTTGTTGGGAAGAAATTTTATCAGTTAACAATATAGCGGAACTTCTCTTAGTCGGACAGCATTTTCACGCGAAAATTACCACTGAAATACAAAAATGACTAATTTTGAGTCCTTTAGTAATCGAAGTGGATCACTATAAATAACTGACTTTATATGATTATAAATTAAGAGCGAAACTGTGGGTTTTTATTGAACTGACTTTGCGTAAAATTTCGAAATATTTGATATTAAAAAAATTATTACGGGAAAATGCTGTCCGGTTAAGAGAGGTTACACTGTAGAACAAAAATGTGTTTACTTTGAAAGTGGGATAGCTGTATACGCCAAGAGTATATATACAGGAAATTAAATGCGGCGCTTAGTGCAAAAGAAACAGAATTATTTTTTATGAAAAGTAGGACACATAATTCCAAATATGAAGACTGGACTTCAAAAACAGGCTAAGTGCCAAAAAAACTGAGTTAGACCCGAAAAAGGAATCTAAACGCCATTACCAACAAGCTAGGCAGCGTGCTAAAGTATTTTTTGACTTAACCTGTTTTTGAAGTTTAGTCTTCATATATGTAAATGTCTCCATTTTCCACCAGTGACGTCTTATAATATTTTATTTAAAAAAAAAATCCAAAAGCAAAAAAAAAAAACATATACTTATGATGAAATATTGAATTTGTCAAATTTTTTGACAAGTCAGCTTTCGGTTAATTAAGCCATCATCAGTTGTTTCTGCTTTTTTTTTTTTTTTCATTCAATACACTGCAAATTTAAGGGGAATTACGTTAATCGGATCTCCTTTGAGGCGGTAAACTTTCATTTGGACACTAATATATACATATAGGTAGTTGCAAAGTTTCTGAGCGACTAAAGTCCACTTCCAGTTTTACTACAGTACTCCGTTAAATAAATGAAAGTAAGGGTCTACACCATTAAAAAAATCGTATTTATAACTACCAAAATGTTATTATTACTATGTAAGGGTATTTTTCATAAAAAATTTTCCTGTTAGTATTTAATATTTTAAAATTGGTAGCGTTAAGTCGTTTTGAAACATTAAATTTCTTATCATAGGTATTTCTAGTTTTAATTATATTACATATTTCTTGTAGTTTAGAAACGTTTAATTTTTAATATTTTATACTTTCTGAACAATTTACTAAATGTTGCAAATAATAAAACGGTCTATAATTTTCTCTTTTAAAGTCTGTACTTTTCAGTGTTTAATTAATTGAAATGTATTCAATTTTATTGAACTACCTGATACAGTCATAAAACCTGCATAAAACCTACCTTTGTAAATATTGCTATTATTATGAATTTTTCAATAAAATCTGTTTATTAGTTTTACAAAATTTGTATGTTTACAAATAAATTTGTAATTTTTAGAATCAGTACTTTTACTTAGCTTTGGCTAGTCAAGTGCTTTACCTGCGAGATACAATTTTCGATATTTTAACAATTTTTTTTTAACTTATCGTATTCTTGATTATTATTATACTCTCTTATACCCTCTATTTTAATCGGGTTTTTATCTATTGATATTTAATGAATTTAAATATGGAAATGAATACGAGTATTAAAAATAAAATGTTAAGTCCACAAGCAAAACTTATCATTTTAAATGTGTTAGTGTTTATGAAAAGTGAAAGTGATGGTGTGAAAATCCCATTAACTCAAGTTAAAAATCGTATTACTGCAGCTACGGGTATATCGCTGGCAACTTTAACTAGAATAGCTAGTGAAGCAAAAAAAAAATGATGGATCGGAAGCTATTTTTGCTGAAAAAGAAAGAAAAAAACATGTAAAATATAAAACAGATCTGGACAGCTTCGATAAGGGAGTACTTAATAATATTATACAAAATATTTTTACGACGGAAAAAATTGTTCCCATATTGAAAAACATTCATAGGAAATTTATTTAATTTAAAATTACTTATTTAAGTAGGTACATCATTGCATTACTACATAAATAAGCAAACTATTTCAAAATCGATTACTTTTTTTTACAATGTAGTGTATTTTTATACATTGTATATATCGTTCAGTATTACCTGAGTGAGAGATATAACAACTAATAGGGGGAGTTTAGACATAATTACTCTATATCCATCTTTATTGCAAAAGTATTTTATCTTCTTAATATAATAAAATATGTATATCTCCTACTAAAAATACATCTTTCCTTTTTGTTGGACTTTGATACCTCAAAAACTCTGCAACTAGTTATATGTATGTATTGGAAAATGGAGAATTTTTATATGGTATCTGGTGGCCTAAAAGTAAACTACTGCGGAATGGCTATTTGTGAATTTCATATGAATCAAGTGAACTTTAATATCTTCTGTGACTTTAATCAATTGTGAATTTTTTTTATGACTTGCCATTAAAATTATATTTTACCCTAATTTAATCTTTAATACATGAAAATTGTTCAAATTATGGAATTATCATCACGAAAAATAAAATTAACGTATATTGTTGTGTGTTTGATTGCAACAGTGGAAGGTCCTAAGAATAATATACAAATGTTGCTAAAATCGTAATATAACAAAAGGATCATTACTAGAGATGTGCAAAATGTAACGTAACAGTTACTTTGTAACTGTTTCAAAAATGTAACCGTTCCAAAATGGAACAGTTACAAACAACATACTGTTACACAGTTACAAATTGTTTTTCAGTTCCAAACAGTTACTGCAGCGTTTAGTACAAATGTACCTACTAAGGCCAATGGTTACTATATTACAAAATGTTATCTTGTTACTTATATAAATCTGTTTTGTACAACAAATGGTATATCTACAGATGTATTATACCATTGTGTATATTTTGTAGGTACTCATACTCATAAAATCATACTCGCTTGCATAAAATTGTAACTATTTGAAACAAATTTGACTTTCGAACAAAGAAAATATGTATTAAGGGAAAAATTGATGTCATAAATCATTAAAACTAATAAAATATAAAAAGGTTTTCTAAAAATAAGATTGTTTTTTAAATATTTAACAGATGTCCGCCAAAAATTTCCAAAATTTATAATTTTTAGAATTGTCACGTATTATTTACAAAATTACCCTACATTTAGATTTAAAAATTATATGAACGGTTTATTGCCTTTCTAGATTTTAAATAAAACTCAAACATTTTTTTTAAGCTAATTTTTTTTCAAGCTAACTTATTTTAAAATTGTAATCAGTAATCACATTCTCCAAGAAGTTGATTATTGTTATATGATTACTGTTATCCAAAAATTTATTTAGTGCAAAGAATATTTTATGGAGTGAAGTGTGCTTAAGTGTGTAAAACTCTAAAAGTGTAATTTGTGTATATTAGTGTAGTTTTTATTTAGATTTTTTATTAATTAAACTCTTCTTATTAAAGAATGAGTTGAAAATTTAAATCGAGTTTTATCTGGAAGTATCTTAACCAGATTCAAGGGGAAAATTATAAAGCCAAATTTGGAGCTTGTATACGGAACGGTTACAGAATATTGGAACGGTTACTTGTAATCGATATTGAAATGGTTACTTGTGGCCGATATTAAAACAGTTACTTGTAACAGTTGTAACAAATATTGAAATAGTTACTGTGGTTACTTGTAACAGATATTGGAACAGTTACCTACTTGTAGCTGTTACTTTTATGTAACTGTTACGGTTGTAACGGTTACACAAAAATCACTGTTTGGCACATCTCTAGTCATTACACGCCACTTCATCCAGGTCATGTCACCCATGACTTCAGATTTAGCTGCATTTTTTTTTATTTGTTTATCTAACCATCCTAATCATCTGTACAAAATTTAAAAAAAAATATCTCTAATAGTTCTCAAGTTATGAATTTTTGAAATTTAGCAAAATAGGGTTAAGATGGTGTTTCCGTGGCTATCACTTTTGGTGACGTTATTATATTACAAAATCCATAGCTTCTGTAATCTTCTATATATATAAAAGAGAAATACCACTGACTGACCTATCACAAAATCTCCAGAATTACAATACCTACAAACTTGAAATTTGGTACGTAGGCCGCTGTTGGGTCGTAGGCGCTCGCTAAAAAAGGGTTTTACAAAATTTTTGTCTAACCGTCGAAATTTACGAAAAATCGTAAAATATCAATTTTTTATTCCTGTATACAGCAGTCTGTGGCCAATTTATCAAAAAACCATACAAATTTTAAACAGTTGCTAAGTAATTGCAGAAGTAAATGATTTTTGTAATTTTAAAAATTAAATAACTATGGTTACTATATATTTGTACAAACTATTTCTCCATTCTCACTAAAATGTTTTTTATCCGTATTTACTTAAATTTAATTAATTATTTGCTGTTATCGGTTCTGTTACCACTAATCCTATTTAGTGTTACCAAAACAAAAACAAAAACAAAGTCAATACAAGTTTAAGGCCTACAATTTTTATTTTATTACAAAAAATGTGTTTTCAGATACATAATTAGAATATCTTTCAGCGAAACAGACGAAGATATAATTGCATTAAAATTTGATCCGGTGCTAAAGAAGCAGTCATAAAACAAGAAAAAAGATTAAGTAGCATTACAGCTAGAGTTAATAGTATACTTCTGGAGTAATCTTATATTTAAATAAAAAAATTAACTATGGACTGTATTTATCCGTTCCCAATGGTTTCAAGTAAACGGTAGTATATATCAAAAAAGTGATGAAAGAAAACTATAGGTAAAATTGGCATACGAACTGAAAGAAAAATATCAGAATTAAGGCAAAGTTACCCCACAAGATCGTAGGACTTCAAAAGAAGCTTAAAGTAAACGACTGGACGTATCCTTAAGATCTTAAGACCCCAAAACGAACTCAAAATAACTGGCTGGACACATTTTGACTAAAGGGCATAGCCAGGTAAGATAGGGAAAACGGCCCTTGACGCAAAATTGATTGTTTTTATAGGAAATAATACTTCTTAGCCCCAGATACATTCCTGCAAAATTTCAACCCTCCGAAGCTAATAGTTTATGAATACACAAACAGACAAAAATTTTCAAAAAAAAATTTTTTTGACGAAATTACTGAGCCGATTTATTTGAGTTTAATATATATTGTGTACCCACCTTAGGCGAAGTAATAAAAAAAAAACTAACGTTATATCCCTTTATTATACTAATTTTTTTAAATTTTTAAATTTAAGAAAATTTTTTTTTGGCACTTAGGCGTTAGCGACACCCACCATTTTTTGTTCAATAATTTGCCTCTTAGTACTCTATAACATATATTTTTATGGAAAAATTTTAGTTGGTAGAACATAGTAATATTTCAATACAAAGCATGCCATATTCGGTACTACATATATTACTTATGTATAAAAAGAACCATAAAGTAAAGCATCTGCCTTATTTCTAAAACACAGTAGAACTCTAAGCAGTGCAATAAAATGTTGTCTTCCCCCCTGAGTTGCAGTTTTTGGAGTTCCTGTGACGGTCTAAAAAAATATATATTTTTAGCTGTTATAACAAATATGTTTTAACTTGCTGAAAAATAATTTTCAAGGTTAATTTTACCATGAATCTGAATATTTGAATGAAATCAATAAAATTATCTCAGCATACTTACTAATTAAAATTATATCTAACTCAACAAAAATTATAAGTTTTAGAAAATTTATTCAAATAAAGATACTAATAATAACAATAATACGTCTTAAATGTTATATTGCTTTAATAATAATAAGCATTAACTTAATAAAATGGAACAAAAAACTTCAACAATGTATAGTAATAACAACAATCCGGCTAAAACCTGTTGTAGTTATTACATGTACATATAACTAATTTGAAGAAAGTAGTGTACAATTGTACGCAATATGTAGCTCGTCCCTCTCACTTGATGTTTTTGTTGCACTTCTTAAGGAGGTGCAAAAAGTGGATTTTTTCTGTAATAAAATTACATACGTTCATAACTACGACAAACAAGCTTAGACAAACGTCTAACTTTATCTGCCGTCTGTCTTATTTTGTTAACACGATGACGGGTCATGGGGAATTATAACGAAATCATCAACTGGTATACTATTTTGACAGCTAATCAACTTTGTATGAAATTGTTGACATCGTAAGACGTGGTGTATGAGCTAACTAAGTTTCACTTGATGTCTTACAAAGGAAAAAACTCTGACAAAAGAGAAATCAATGTCTATTTTGTTTTATTGATAAAAAAAGACAAACGGCAGATAGTGTTGGACTTTTGTAAATTTAAACTAGTTTATCGTAGTTATGAACGTATGTAATTATATTATTTTAGAAATAGGGTAGATATTTTACTTTATACTCCTTTTTATACATAAGTAGTATATGTAGTACCGAACATGGCATGCATTTATATTGAAATATTACTATGTTCTACCAACTAAAATTTTTCCATAAAAATATATGTTACAGAGTACTAAGAGACAAATTATTGAACAAAAAATGGTGGGTGTCGCTAACGCCTAAGAGCCAAAAAAAAATTTTCTTAAATTTAAAAAAATTTGTATAATAAAGGGATATAACGTTAATTTTTTTTTTTATTACTTCGCCTAAGGTGGGTACACAATATATATTAAACTCAAATAAATCGGCTCAGTAATTTCGTCAAAAAAAAATTTTTTTTGAAAATTTTTGTCTGTTTGTGTATTCATAAACTATTAGCCTCGGAGGGTTGAAATTTGGCAGGAATGTATCTGGGGCTAAAAAGTATTATTTCCTATAAAACCAATCAATTTTGCGTCAAGGGCCGTTTTCCCTATCTTACCCGGCTATGCCCTTTTTTGCTCAAATTGTACTGAGATTCTGAGAAAAATGAACATTTTAAAATTGTCCTCTAGGATTCTGGGGACTCAAAAAGGCCCATAATAAACGACTGCACGGATCTGAACCTTTGCCCTAATATTATTAAGCATCCGAAACAAATTAACGCGAGTTCGGAAATATTATCCAGAGCCCTATGAACTCGAAATGTCTCGCAAAATAAAGTATTAAAATTATCAATGTGAGTATCTCAAGGTATGAAAATTAGATACGCTATTAAAATATAAATATCGCAGACTATTTCAGTATATCTGATTTAAAAGCAGGGCTTCGAACCGAAATTTTTTTTCGTTCCGGTTCAGTTCCGGTTCAACGGAAAAAAAGAATAACGGTGTCGATTACGATTATGGTTATAGAGTACAGGTTATTTTCGATTTCGGTTCTGGTTTCGGTTTTCGATTTTTGGTTTCGGTGTTAAAAAAAGTTTAAATTTTTTTGCGAGTTATTAATATATTATCTATTTCATAGAAATTACCTAATGTATAAAACATAAATCAACGTTGGAAAAATCAATCTTAATATTTTTCAAAATGCTTGAATTTATCGAAACATCATTTTCCCTTAGTAGGTGTTTGACACCAAATAGCTGAAGGAATTTTTGACAAAATTTTGTTCTAATATTGTTAAAAGGTCTGGAAAAAATTAAAGTGAAGTAAAATTGTCCCCTAGGGTCTTAATGTCCCAAGAAAATCCTAAAATAGAAATACTTCTAAAATTATTAATATGGGTATCTACATGACGGTGCGGAAATTAGCCATGCTTTTGAAACATGAATATGGTTACTTTACGGTCGTTATTATATTAAAAAATCCATAACTTCTGTAATATTTAACATAAAGCAATAATTTTTCCATCAAAATGTTCAGAAAAGTCAGGAGATTACAGGAAAAATAAATTTGGTTAATTATTACTTCATGTTTCTATGTAATGCTTTGTTAGACTTACATTTTGAGGCATTTTTTAATCGACAAACAAAAAATCTTTAAAAGTGATTATTGACCAAAGGCATCGCAGTAACCGTAGTAATTTTTTTTTAAAAATTTGCCCTAAAGATGTAAACTAAAATTATCTGGAAAAAAGTTAACGGTTTTTTACCCGCTAATATTTTTCAGACACGTCCGACGTCTTTTGCACGAGCTTTTTGCAATAATTTCCCAAAATTCAAAATTTTTGTTTACACCATGACAAAGAGCGGAAAAAATCATACAAAATCAGTTTTTGAACGACTGTTTTATGTGGACTGGTTTCCGAGAAAAACTAAATTTTATAAATGGAAATTCGCTATGTTATGCAGGATGCTGTGACAGTGGTATATACGGCGACCGTTTATAAAAGTTAGTTTTTCTCGGAAACTAGTTTATATAAAACAATCGTTCAAAAACGTATTTTGTATAATTTTTTCTGCTCTTTGTCATGGTGTAAACAAAAATTTTGAATTTTGGGAAATTAATCCGAAAAGCTCGTTTCTTGAGCTTCCAGACGTCGGATGTATCTGAAAAATATTAGCGGGTAAAAATCCATTAATTTTTTTCGAGTTTATTTTAGTTTACATCATTAGGGTAAATTTAAAAAAAAAAATTACTACGGTTTGCTATGCCTTTGGTCAATAATCATTTTTAAAGATTTTTTGTTTATCGATTAAAAAATGCCTCAAAATTTAAGTCTAACAAAGCATTAAATAGAAACATGAAGTAATAATTAACCAAATTTATTTTTCCTGTAATCTCCTGACTTTTCTGAACATTTTGATGGAAAAATTATTGCTTTATGTTAAATATTACAGAAGTTATGGATTTTTTAATATAATAACGTCACCGAAAGTAATAGCCACGGAAACACGATTTTAACCCAATTTTGCTAAATTTCAAAAATTCAGAACTTGAGAACTATTAGAGATAATTTTTTTAATTTTGTACAGGTGATTAGGATGGTTAAATAAACAAATAAAAAAATTTTCAGCTAAATCTGAGGTCATGGGTGACATTTTATTTTTTTATTGGATGATTTGAAATGAAATGACCCAAAGAAGAATTGGTTGGTCGTTGATTGGCATGGATAAACATTCTGAAAATGGGTAAAAAAGTTATGTCTTCAATGAGAGTTTGTCCAGTTTATTTTAAACCACAAGATTTTATTATATAAGTATAATTACAAAACTTATTTTTTACTAATCATATTTTGATCTACCTACTACAATCAATACAAAGTTTAGTTCATTAAGAGAAACTCGAGCCCTATCAAAAGAGAAAACATTTATGAAAGATTTCTTCATAAAAATGTTCAAATAAGGGTGCATTCCTAATATACGTGTACAAGAAAAATTATGAAAATTTCTAGTTTCATATATTAGACATGACCTAAAACGAACGAAAATTAGTATTAAAATTGGCGCTCACGTTTAGCTTTCTTAAAATTTAATATTCAAAATTTGATTTGTCCATATGTAAAAAAAACACTTAAAATCGTATCACAAAACATGTACACCAAAAGTATTAAAAATTTCTAGCTTCGTATTTTAAACATTAACGAAAACGAATGAAAATTAGTACAAAAATTGGGATTTACCTTTAGTTTTCGTAAAATTATTTAGTTTTGAAAAAAAAAGATAATTTTAGCTTTACCAAACAAATTACTAAAAAAATAAACACTATTAATTATACTATTTATTTCAAAAAATTTATTTCAGAAAGTTTTTATTTTTGAGTAACGTAACATATTTTTCAAAACAAAATATGTATAATGACATGAAGATAGGAGCACGTATATTACATACAATACGGTACTTGCCTGTGTTTAAAATTGGTGTCAAATGTTAAATAATATTCTATCCATTATCATTACATACGTCCAATTTTAATGATGAAACATAAAAAAATTTGATGACTATTTAGAAATTTTATTTTGAAAATAGCCATTTTTCAACAAACATTCAAATAAGTGTAGACGCGCCATTTCTTGAATATGACGTAACATTTTGTAGCTAGATATGTCAGTTTTGATAATTTTCATCGGTGAGGTGAAATTGTGTTTTCTGTTGAATATTTCTATTAGCTTAGATATATAGTAATAATAATCGGCCAGAATTCTAATAAATACTTGCTTTTACTTTAACATTTTATGAATATAATCAAAGTTTTGAGGTTATAAATATTGACATTGACCTTTAATTGCTTCAAACTGAGACGTCACTATAGTGAGGTGTTTTTCCCGCCTTTTTCTCCTTTAAAATTGTAAGGTTATTTTTTTTTTATGTTTTTTTACCGAATCTGTCGAAGATAAAAAAATCACTTAACTGATGTGGAAAAACAATGCTTCTAGAATATTTTTGTAACTTCAGTCAAGTACCCTACTGAGAACGATATTTAAAATGATAAATTTAGTAAACGAAGAAAATATTTTTTACACACACATACAATGTTTTTCAACTAAGTATTTATTAATTATAAAATTAAAATAAATTTTACGTAATACTTTTGAATGAAAATTATGCAATTCACGAACTGTCATGTAAAATAGTCAACAATTAAAAGTTGTATTTTTTCTTAAATTCAAATATTTGACGTCATTGTGTCGCAGTAGTGAACTGAACAGAAAAATGTATTTTAGGTCTGTTCCCTTACGAATAGGAAAGTGTATTAAAAGAGAAAGTCGTTCCTGTATACCAAAACTTTACAGTTCATACTTTTTCTTTCCAACTGTAAAATTTAAATTTTTAATTTATAAATAATATTTACAAAAATTATAGTACATAAATTTAAAAGAAATTAGTGATTTTAAGTATTTTAAGGTAGTCTTTGATATGTAAAATTTAAAACTTCAAAGAATAACGACTTTGTAAAAATGCTGATTGAGCAGTAAGGTGCCGCGATTAAATAACTGTAGACAAAATAACCGAAAGACAAAATAACCGAACGACAAAATAACCGAACGACAAAATAATCGAACGACAAAATAAATGTGGACAAAAAAACAGAACGATAAAGTAACTGTGCGACAAAATAATCGAACAACAAAATAAACATCTTTAATTTTATTATTCTTTTGAGTTAGAACACATGCGACCGTGATATGATTAAGATTTTTTTTTGCTCCGAATATACAGGGTGTAAAACAAATAACTCTCGTCCTTTTGTGGAGTGACTCATAGCACCCTGTAGACACTACAATCGCAGGAATTTTTTCGGAATTAACAGTCCCGTCACCCCTCAAAAGGATAACGGTGCAATATAAGTTCGGTAAGTTGCTTTTACTGATCGAGAAAATCTTTGAGATCAGTTAACGCATCGTGTATTGAATGAAAATTACGGAAAAAAGGTTGCTCGTACAGAGATTCGCAAAAATTTTGTCAAATTTGCTGTTCATTTCGGGGCAATACCCTTTATGGGCCAAGAATATTTCTAACAATTCTACAAGCCTGATTTTTGGTACATAGTTTAGAAATATCGTAAATATTGAAATTCTGTCATGTTTTTACCAGGGAAATGCGTGGAAATTCGTTTTTCCTTTGGTATCCATATGGCTACATTGGCCTTTAACTGTAAATGTTGCTTATATGTAAAATGTTGCCATATGGCTACACTGGCTTTTGAATAAACCAAACGTTTCAACAAAAAAAGAATATTTATCTATTTCTGTAAAACAGTTTTAATCATTTACAAGCAGAAATAATATTATGATTTATTACTGATGAAATGAAATAAAATATTTCTTTGTTTTGGTGAGACGAAGTCGTGTATCACATTTTACACATTTTAATCTTGTGAATGATTTTTTACAATGTTATCATCGACATTTGTTGGTCTAAACTAGCCAATGATGTATAAAGTTATCTTTTTATGACAATAAGTTGGATTACGAACGTTTGTGACTCTTATTTAAATAAGGTTCTTCAAAATCTGATTCTGACGCCAGAATTTCTATGTCCTCATTATCTAAAACTCGAATAATCTGATACATCGGATACATCTGGTGGTAAAATAGCCACATCACAGAGTTTACCATAAAATTTGCTATAGTGGACATAACTACACGTCTCATATTCCAAAAATGAAAAATGTTATTAAAGGCCAGTGTATCTATATGGCTACGAATTGTTCATAACGGTTATATTTAAAAATTATTTATCTAGGCCAATGTATCTAATTGGCAACAGTAAGTTTTTAGCAAATTTATAAAGGTTTCTAGCCACAAATAAAATAAAATGATGTTAGCATATTAAAATTAAGTATATAATTAAACTAGTAACATACATAAAAACAATTTTTTAAATGTATTAATCACCAAAAAATGTAATTATTTTAAACACTTTGAATAACCGGCCAAACAAGCAAATTCCATGACAGTTTTAGTGTATATTTTTGTTTAGTAGTAAACAGCACTGTCCAACACCATATTAAATAAATAAGGACCATTTTATGTCAGTATGCTAGTTTAAATGTATAATTCTTAATAATACAAGAAAAAATGGCAATTAAAGTTCACGTAGCTATTTGGCTACCATGGCCCACAAAGGGTTAAAGCTAAAAGCTTAGATGTTGAATATGATATAATAGAGCTTGTTCGACAAACACAACAAACACTGCCGCTCACCTTCAAACTTGTTGGTCAAACACGTCAAACAAGTTGATCAATCAAGATTTTCATCAAACACGTCAAACACGTACATTATTTGACAAACGGGTCAAAGAAAGCTATTATCAAGTAGCTACTTTCAAATATCAAATATAGTATCAAATAATTTGACAAACACGTAAAATTTGACAAACAATTTGATCGTTTACAGGACACTCTAAGATTGCATATACAAAATTCTTTCGTTATTTATATATTATATTCTCTTCTTTATATTTAAAAATAAATTTTTCCACTTTCGTTTAGATTTTATCCCTAAAAATAGAGTCGTTAATCATGAAAACGAAGAAGGTTCTCACCAAATATATTATCACTATGAAAAAATGTAGGATAATAGAGCAAGCATGTGAAAAAGTTATTTTTCAATTAGAGTTCAGTTACAATTAGTTTCAGTTTTTCAATTTATTTTAAGTTTCAATTTTAAATTTTTGTAAAGCGATTCAAATTTAAAACTGTTAATCAGAGAATCAGTCATTACAAATTTTGACAGAAACATGGATATTATAAAATCTAAACCGTATAAGCGAACAAAAAATTCAAATTTTCAAATTTCTGGAAAAGTTCATATTTTAAATTTAATTGTTACACTTAAATGATTTATTTACATATTAAATTTATTAACATAATTATTAAATATTTGAATGCAATCTAAATGTAATATTATTTTATAAATTTTTATTGAAAAAAATAATCTTATAAATTTTTTTTAAAATAATTGAAAATCATAGGTTACCTGGGATATTTTTGTTATTTATATGTCAAAATGTTTCTTTCACACAATAAAAAATGTAAATTAGAATGTTGAATATTTTTTTAACTTAATAATAAAAAAGAAAATAAACGGATTTGGGTTTTCAGCAAATTTTAGTGATATTTAAGATACCTACATAAAATCAATTAAATTAGAAAACATTTTGGAACATTCCTTACGCCTTATGTCTTGGGTCTAACTCTGACAAGATTTATTGTGGGAAGGCCAACATAATTAATTTCAAATTGTCATAACGTATTCCAATAGTATCCAGCGGTTTAAAAAAAAACAACTTGAGACAAAAATAAATAAGGATTTTATGTGATTGAATGAGACAAATGTATATGGCCGATTGCTTTGCCTAAAAAATTTTTTCATTACATATCACTCAAAAAGCTTCGTTTCTGAAAATGTACCATTTTTAAAATTGAAATTGAGATAGTTTATCCGTATAATAAAAAAAGACAACAAATGTCCCTTTGGAAATTTTTTAATCAATTTCTAACAAATTTCTTAATTTTTCTCTGGACTCAATTTACGTAAACTAAGAGTTTAAAAACTAATCATAGGAAATTTTTGCTTATCTTTCCAATGGTACAAAAAAAATTTAAAAAGTTGTTTAATTCTGACAGAAAACTATTCTGTCTGCTGAAATGACAACAAACGCCCGAAAAATCTATTTCTGGGCATCCGATGTGTCTGGCTAAAGAACTTAGCCGAGTCAATTCGGAATCCAGTTCGCACAAAAAATTTCATAAGCATTAGACGTTTCGTTCGAGAGTTATCGTGGCGACACACACACACACACATACATACATACCGTGTGAGTTTTTCGGGAGTTGCCATTCGATTTATTCCTAAAATATGCATCTAATCGAAAAAAAGTTTATACAAAAAAATATTCAAAATAGAGGGGGCCATTCACGAAAAATTGTTCCAGACTTCTAGGTCTCAGTTTTTTTGGAATAGAAAAAAATTTTTTTTTCAAATGGGAACAGATGTTGAGATGTTTCTTAAAAATTAGTTTATTACTTCAAACTACCAATTATGCTAAAATTTTCATTATTTTATTTCAAATTTTTGAGAAATTGCATTTTTAAGTTTTAATTTTCAAAACCCGTGGTAAGGTTTGTCTAAACGAACGCAAAACATACAATCTATTTTGAATTTATACTAAAAAAAATACCAGATAAGTTGTAATGGTATATTCACATTAGCCTCTTAGTAAGAGGCTCTTACAGTAACAGAAAATTTATTAATTAAATACATTAATTATCAAAATAATTTGTAGCTTTTCCTCAAATATTCAACTTAATATTTAATAAACAGGCAATCACATTACAACTGTGATTGTAATATTTAATTTTACACCATATTAAAGAAGTCAAAATTTCTTACGTGTGAAATTGGCATTACTAGATTCATAGATTAGGCAATATGCATGTAGAGATGTACAAACAGCTGTCATATTTGTCAAACTTAAATTTTTAAACTCTTTTAAAAAACGAAAGTAAAAAAATTGTCCAAAAAAATATTTTAATATAAAAATTTTCAAGATTGCGGTATGTATTTATGCCGTCTGTAATCAAATTGCCTAATTGTTTTATTGCTTCCGAGACTAATAAAGCAGCGAAGGTATTGTGATCAGTTTGAAAAATAAAAAATTTTTCCCCTCCAAAATAAATTTTTTTACGCACATTTTACGTTTTAGAGCTTCTGAATAATTTTGGTTTGGTGTCTGTCCGTCTGTGTGTCACCAGTTTGCACCAGGTGACATAACTTCTGAACTATTCAATTCATTTTTATGAAATTATCAGAAATTATGCGGTCTGTTTCCTAGATGCTCCCCTACAAATTTCATTGCATTCGGAGTAATAGTATCCACGGCACTACCATGAAATCCCATTAAATGTCAATATCTTATTTACTGTTAGTCCCATTTCGCTCAATTTTTTATGAATCGTTTTGTTCATTTATTTTTATTAATTTATGTACCAATATTAAATTACACAAAGATATATTGGGCATTAAATTACCAAGGTGCTTTTACGAGTACGAGAAAGCTGTGTGCCACACCCCACTGGCAGCGTACAGTGGACTTTCGGAGATTGTCCAATCGCAAATTGTCCATATTTCAGTGTTAGGGATTTAAACATCGTATGTTTACGTCACACGAACATTGTATTCACAAAAATTGTGTGTTTGCAGTATTCGTGTGACGTAAACGTGCGATGTTTAAATCCCTATCATTACAATATTGACAATTTTTGACTGGATAATCTCCGAAAGTCCACTGTATTTTAGTATCTTACACAACTGCGAAATTTTTTTATTTTAGTTTGTAACCAAATGATTATGGATCATTATCTTGGTATACTTTATTTGTTAGATGACCACTTGTCATTTTATTGTTAATTATTTCGTTTTGATTAATATTTAGAATTTTTCAGGATACAAAATAAAATACATTTTTCATAGAATAAGATTGTTTATTTTTTCCGGCAAACATCGAAATTACAGTATGTCGACGTGTTCTACAATTTTCCCTCGGTGCCATTCCCGGATTTCATAGATTTTTCAATTTTTCTTCTTTCCTGATAATAAGTTGAACGTAAAAATCGCATTTTAGATTTGACTCCTGGTACACATGATATGATCATTGCTTTTACTTTTATAGGACGTTCCCCGCATGGCTCTATTTTTAAATAAGGGAGATTTTGTATTCCACAGGCATTCAAAATTTCTAAATTCCTAAATAAATTTTATCCTTGTTTCCAAATTGGACTTTTCTGTCATTTTTATTTAACCTATAAAATAATTTCCATTTAAAATTAAAAATTATACTTATTTTTAATAATTACATAATATGAAGTACTTATTTGATACATTTCAGGATGATACATTTTAGTTATAAATCCATATCAATACCAAAAATTGAATAAAAATTAATAACATTTGCCAAGTTAAATAGCTGAAATTCTAAATTTCTAATTTGGCCATTTTTGCATTTATGCTAAAATAGAGTCCCTATAATAAATAGAGTCATGACATGTGGTGAAGACTGATTGGTTCCGGCATTTTCTGTCTAACGTTGGGTTAAAGAAATTGAAAATAAGTTAAAAAATATTTAACAAAAACCATTTAGTTTAACCTAGAAAGAATAATTAAATCAAATTTTTTTAATTGTTCCTAAATTCATAACCTATTAACAATAATTATGTACTCAAAAATATTTACACAAACTTGTGATAATTAATTTCGAAGCTTCCCGCTCTGTTTTGGAAAGAAAATGGATGACATGTCACGACTCTATTTATTATAGGAACTCTACGTAAACCTATACGGTAAAGCCATTTATTTAGCATAAATACAATTACCGCTTACCTACTTTCCGTAATTATCAGGCTGTTTGACCTAGGCGCTCTTAAACTCATCAAAACTCACTTAAATAAATCATTTTTAAGCGCGAAAGTTGTAAAATTTGAAAAAAAAAACTTTAGATAAAATTTTTATTTTTTTATTTTTTGTTTCTGTTGCTTTATTGAATAATTTTTATCAACAAATAAGTATACTATTCCATTTAAAAAAAGGTAAGTTTGTATCATAGCTCGAAAACCAGAAGAGCTATAAAACTCCTGATTATCGCAATTGGTTGCCCCCGTCGATATCTACAACTCTTATTTGAACAATTTTTCGATTAAATCAACGGTTTGGCTGTAATAAAAATGGCAACTCCCGAAAAACTCACACGGTATATATATATATATATATATATATATATATATATATATATATATATATATATATATATATATATATATATATATATATGGTTTTCGTGTTATGATACAAACTTATAGTTTTTTTAAATGGAAACGTATGTTTAAAAGTTTTTCAAAAATTTGTTTGTGATTCAAAACTACCAGAAACACTCAAATTCTCATTGTTTTATCTCATATTTTTGAGTAATTACGTTTTAAAAACGACACTTTTAAATTTCGTACTCAAGTACTTGCAAACGATTAGGATTTTACGTAATTTAAAAAGATTGACTCAATATGGTTGCCATTTTTCACAATGTAGTAACGAAAAATTAAACGATTATTACGTTTTCCATCGGAAATTAAAATTATTAAATAGATTAAATTATCATATAAAAATGATAACTAAGTACAATAAGGAAATAAAATTTCAGTCTTAATTCATTGAAAAATAAAAACTTATTTTTCTGAAATGTCACTGTTTGACAGATACATAGGCGTCTAAACATATTTTTGTAGCAAGTATTTTTAAAGGAAATGAAAAGTTTTTTGTAAAAAAAACTTCTCCTTTTTAATTTGGTTTGTAATGAAAAGAAAATACTATCGAATTTCAAATATTTTTACACTATCTGAGTACATTTATTAACAATATTTTCGTTCCCAATTAACCTCACTTTGCTACTATTAAGAAACGCCAATGTCATCTTGATTTGTATTGAATGTGTACATTAGAGTCATTTATTTCACTTGCCACCTGTCACTGGCAAAAATAAAATAAATAAATAAAAAATAAATATATTTTTCAGTAAATTAATGAAATACATCAAATTATTTTTAAATTAAGTTACTTTAAATACTAATTTTTTAAAATAATTTTATTTTTTATGCAAAAATGTTAAAAACTTGAAATAGAGCCCGACATCTACATATACTTCAAAATCTGAATTACTGCCATTCAGTATTCAATGCTGTATTATAGAGAATGATATTGGAAAAGGTTCTTTTCTTGGATATAATAGAAATTTTAGCCGTTAAAACTCTGTCGGTTGAAAGAGCCTCAAATACATATGCATATTTCTCCCGGCTAATTGCTAAATTAAAGAAAAATTCAAAAAATAAACATGGGCAAAAAAATTTTTTTCTTCATTTATATTTTTAATTGATGTATTAGAATAGTTTTATCGAAAAATTAACATATAGTCTCATTTAAAAAACTATAAGTTTGTATCATACCTCGAAAACCATAAGAGCTATAAAGCTCCTGACTATAGCAATCGGTTGCCCCCGTCGATATCTACAACTCTTATTTGAACAATTTTTCGACTAAATCAACGGTTTGGCTGTAATAAAAATGGCAACTCCCAAAAAACTCACACGGTATATATATATATATATATATATATATATATATATATATATATATATATATATATATATAAATTTTAGTGAATATCCTTTTCGTATTCTAGGGACCTCAAAACATCTTTCTATTATGGTCCCGGGCATAGGTCGCGTCATGACACCTGCCGTAATAGCTGAATTTCAAGTTTTGGAAATTCACTAAAAGAAACGATCAAAATTAACGTTATCCTGTAGGACCTGAGACCCCCAAAAAAGCCTAAAGTAAACGACTGGACCTATCGTTACCAAATTTTTTGCTCTCCAAAGAAACCAAAAATAAATGGCTAGACGGATCTTGACCACATTTTTCTCGAATAGTACTGAGATTTTGAAAAAAATAGACATGAGTCTAAAATTCCCTCGTAGGTTTTTGCAGACCCAAAAAACCCTTCAAATAAACGATTAGACGGATGTTATTCAAATTTTTCTCAAATATTATTGAGATTCCGAAAAAAATTAATGTGAATTCAGAAATATTCTCCAGAGCCCTGGGATCTCAAAATGTCTCACAAATTATAGTGCTCTTAAAGTTGCCAGTATGAATATCTAACGATCTACGATAAGATCTCAAGGTATGAAAATTAGACATGCTATTGAAATACGAATATAGCGAAGAACTTCAGAATATCTAATTTGAAATCAAGGTGAAGTTGGATGAATCCTTCAGCGCTATTGAATTAAACAACTCTATACCCTAATTAAACAACTTGACTAATTTTGATAAAATTTTATAAAAATTAGATATGCTATAAAAATATGAATATGATTTGAAAATATGAAAATATGAATAATACTTTAGAGTCGTCGAGCGAGCGAAGCGAAGCACATAAGCACATAAGGAACTGATTTTGTACAAAATTTCAGAATATCAAATTTAAACGGACGTGTGGTCACACTGTCCGTCAGTTACACCAAATAGAGCGCAAATAAAAAAGCTGGAGAAATTTTACAATTTTTACTCAAGTAGTGTGGAGATCTCTGTGAAAGATGACAGTGACGTTAAAATGATTTCCCGGGGCCTTCGTGCCTTGAAGGTTCTAAATAGAAACAATTTTAAAACTACTGGTATAGGTACCTATACTAAGTTCTTATGGTGCGGAAATTAGCCATGCTAATAAAATATAAAGATAGTTATTTTAGAGTCAAATGCTATAAATCAGGGGTCGGCAACCTTTTTAGGATGGCGGGCCATTTAAAAAAAAAATTTTAACGGGCCGCACAGTCAAATATTTTGCAATGTAGTATGTGGCTTAAGTAGGTTTTTTTAACGAATGTTCGAATCGAAAATTCAGCTATTACAGTCACAGTCTTGATGCTACTTAAGCCCGGAACTATGATAGAAATAATTTATTATGAAGTTTCTAGAAGCCAAAAATGACACTAAAATCTATATAACTCTCGAACGAAAAAACCTGTTTTTACAAAATTTGGTAAAAATATTGGAAGTCCAAAAAGTCAGACACGTCCGATGCCCGAGATCGATTTTTAGGCATTTTTGCCTAAAAAATTTTTATGGAAAAAGTAAGTTTTTTGCCCAAATTTCCTCAAGTTTTGCCATATTTTCTTACACCGTTGGAAAGCCGAGAAAATAATCACATAAAAAGGATTTTCGATCAATAATTCTATGTCAAGTAGTTTCCGAGAAAAACTAATTTCTGTAAACGAAAATTCGCTATATTATGCAGGATGCTGCGACAGGGGTATTTTCTTTTTTTTAACACAAATTAATATAAATATGATTAAAAATCAACATGAGGAAAAATTTTTAGTAACAGTTTTATTTACACGTTATAAAACATCGGAGAACAAAAAATATATAAAGTATGCTCAACTCTCCATAAGCAAAGCAAATAGCAAATTGTTCGATAAGTTATATTGCTTGGGGGGGGGGCGCATGAAAGCTGGCAACGGGCCGCAGGTTGCCGACCCCTGCTATAAATAACTGATTTTGCACAGAATCTTGGAATATATGATTAAATTGACCTATAAATTTTACCTATAATTCAGGTAATTTTATGCGAGTGAAACCGCGGGTTGTAGCCAGTATATATATATATATATATATATATATATATATATATATATATATATATATATATATATATATATATATATATATATATATATATATTAAAAAGGAAATTCCTTAAAATTATTAACAAAAGAGTTAAAATTTAAATAAAAAAAAATATAATGTACACACTTTATACTGTTTCATTTCTAAGTATCGAACATTATTTAATCAAATGGAAACATACAAGTAGAGGCAGAAGCACTGTATTTCTTTAAACGAATAGCACAATCATACAAATTTCTCTACACTATTGTCACAGCATATGAGTAATATTGTTTGCATAAACTAAGTACATATGTTTAATAAAAATACAGTAAAGTATCGGGAACATAAATTATATGAGCAGCAATTTAATTTATTGAAAAATAAAATTTATCAGCTAAAAAATACTGGAACGGCGAGAAAATTATTTTAACAGAAATTAAATTATTCTACCAGCAAGAAAATAATTGAGTAGGAAAAAGTATAATTGGGCAGCAAAAAAATAATTGAGCAACAAAAAAAATAATTCAACAGCAAGAAAAATAAACTATTAAGCAAAAAAAAAAAAAAAAAAACTACAGTGTGGTAAAATGGTTGATTTGCTTGGAATATTTTTTTTTTTTGACCCATTACACAAACGATCTACGTATAATAACTATGTTATATGTCCTGTTTTTGACTGTTGAAAGTAAAGTACTCAAAGAACAGCTTATACATGAATATAGTTTTGAATTTTCTGTCCCATTCAGTTCTATAGCTAAACAATTATTCATTTTTTGACGACCATTTATAAAAGTTTAATTTTATTATGAAGACGGAAAAGTGTTGAAGAAATATAAATTACATGCATTTTAATATAGATTTGAAAAACCTGCTTAAAAATTACATACTGGATTGTATTTGGGAAATATAGCGTATAAAGCGAACTCATTTTATTCAATAAATACCAATTTAACTGTTAACATTTTCTCTATTATTAGTATATCGTGACTTCTCTGCCCCAACCTCCTATACCAAACCAACTACATGTTTTAGGACACACAAAAGACATATTATATATATATATATATATATATATATATATATATATATATATATATATATATATATATATATATATATATATATATATATATTACGTTACGATAATTAATGTATTTAATTAATTAATTTTGTTTTATGGTAAGAGATTAATGCGCACGTACCATTACAACTTATGTTGTATTTTTTAGCGAATTTCGAAAACTCGAAATTCAGCTATTACAGTAGGTCTCATGACGCAATCTGAGTCCGGGACTATGACAGAAATATGTTTTGAGGTCCCTAGAATACGAAAATGATATTCACTAAAATTTATATATATATATATATATATATATATATATATATATATATATATATATATATATATATATATATATGTTCGAATATATATATATATATATATTCGAACGAAACGTCTAACGCTTATGAAATTTTGTGTGCGGACTGGATTCTGAATTGGCTTGGCTAAGTTCGTTGGCCAGACACGTCGGATGCCCAGAAGTAGGTTTTCTGGCCATTTTTTATCATTCGATCCTATTATAATACAGTTCGATTTTTACATCGTTGAAAAGGAAAAAAAAAATTATGAAGAAAATGTTCTTATAATTTTCTTTCTATGTTAAGTAGTTTTCGAGAAAATCGTAATTTTCACTTTGGCCTTATTTTGCTCTCTTTGTCATTGTAATAAGTAATTTATATTTCTACCTCAGTTGCTTATAACATATACAAAAATTTCATTTTTTTTACGTAAAACAAACGGTAGTTATTCAAAATCTATGTATTAAAAATACCATATCTCTGTCTCATTTTTTTAAATTAAAATTAACCAGATATTTTAAGCATGTGTAATGAAGATTTTTTTAATTTTTTTATTGAATTTTAAATGAACAAGATAATGAAGGTAATGTCATGATATAATATTATTAAATATTATAGAAAGATAACATAATAATAATGTTTATATGCCAGGAAAAAATTTTAAAGAACTAGATCGATTTTGAAAATTTTTTCACTGTCAAAGATCTAAGCTATTTTAGATATTTTAGACAGATATAGATTACGTAATGTAAGGTCCGCCAGGGTCCATGGGACCCAAAAGTGTTAAAAATAAACTAACCGACCGATTTTGAAAATTTTTTCACTGTTAGAGAGCTAAACTATTTTAGAAAGATATAGATTACCTCATGCAAGGTCCGCTCAGGTCCATTGGATCTAGAAGTGTCAAAAATAAAATAAGCGACCGATTTTGAAAATTTTTTCACTGTCAAAGAGCTAAGCTATTTTAGATAGATATAGAATACGTAATGTAAGGTCCGCCAAGGTCCATGGGACCCAAAAATGTCAACAATAAACTAACCGACCGATTTTGAAAATTTTTTCACTGTTAGAGAGCTAAACTATTTTAGATAGATATAGATTACCTTATGTAAGGTCCGCTAGGGTCCAGTGGATCTAAAAGTGTCAAAAATACAATAACCGACTGATTTTGAAAATTTTTTCACTATTACAGAGGTAAACTATTTTAGATGGATTTAGCTTATATGTTGTATGAGGTCGGCCAGAGTCCTGGAATCTTTTAAGCGCCAAAAATAAACTAACCGACCGATTTTGAAAATTTTTTCGCTGTTAGAGAGCTAAACTATTTTAGATAGTTATAGATTACGTCATGTAAGGTCCGTCAAAGTCCATGGGACCTAGAAGTGTCAAAAATAAAATAACTGACCGATTTTGAAAATTTTTTCACTATTGCAGAGGTAAACTATTTTAGATAAGTACAGTATGTTATCTGAGATCCACAACTGTCCTGTGGATGCAAATGCGGCATAGAAAACTACACAACGGGTTTTAAAACTAGTTTTACTGTTAGAAAGTCCGTTCGTGGTCTTGGGTCCCAAATATACCAAAAATAAATTACCTAGCCGATTTTGAAAATTCTTTTACTTTTAGAAAGCTAAACTAGTTTAGCCAAGCACCTTGTGCGAAAAAGCGCCAAAAATTAACTACTCAACTGATTTTGAAAATCTTTTCACTCTTAGAAAGCTGAATTATTTTAAATGGATACAGGTCTTAGATGAGATCCGCCAGTGCCCAATATTTCGAAATTCGCTATGTTATGCAGATGCTGCGACAGGGGTATTTTTTAATCTAAATTTAAAATGAACCGTATTTTTTGCGTTCGTTTAAACAAACCTGACCACGGGTTTTGGAAATTAAAACTTAAAAATGCAATTTCTCAAAAATTTTTAATAATATAATGAAAATTTTAGCATAATTGGTAATTCGGAGTAATAAACTAATTTTTAAGAAACATCTCAACACATGTTCCCATTTGAAAAAAAAAATTTTTTTCTATTCCAAAAAAACCGTAAGCCCTAGAAGTCTCGAACAATTTTTCGTGAATGGCCCCTCCATTTTGAATATTTTTTGTATAAACTTTTTTTCGATTAGATGCATATTTTAGGAGTAAATCGAATGGCAACTTCCGAAAAACTCACACAGTATATATATACCATATGAGTTTTTCAGGAGTTGCCATTCGATTTATTCCTAAAATATGCATCTAATCGAAAAAAAGTTTATACAAAAAATATTCAAAATAGAGGGGGCCATTCACGAAAAATTGTTCCAGACTTCTAGGACTCACGGTTTTTTTGGAATAGAAAAAATTTTTTTTTTTCAAATGGGAACATATGTTGAGATGTTTCTTAAAAATTAGTTTATTACTTCAAACTACCAATTATGCTAAAATTTTCATTATTTTATTTCAAATTTTTGAGAAATTGCATTTTTAAGTTTTAATTATCAAAATCCGTGGTAAGGTTTGTCTAACCGAACGCAAAACATACGATTTATTTTGAATTTATACTAAAAAAAATAGGAAATAAATTTTAATGGTATATTCACATTAGCTTCTTACAGTAACAGAAAATTTATTAATTAAATACATTAATTATCAAAATAATTTGTAGTTTTTCTTCAAATATTCAACTTAATATTTATTAATCAAGTTATCAAATTACAAATGTTTTTGTAATATTTAATTGTACACCATATTAAAGAAGTAAAAATTTGGTACATGTGGAAATGTCATTATTAAAAATCTTGAAAGTAAATTATAGATGGCATCTGGATACGATCGTAGAACTGTCATAATATGACAGGTCTTTTTTAAATTTAAATTGTTAAATTCTTAAACTTTTTTTTTTAAAAAGAGTAAAAAAAAAAACAAAAAAATATTTTTAATGTAAAAATTTTCAAGCATGTATGGTATGTATTTTAACAATACGTCTGAAAAAGATGTATTCTAAAAAGATTCATAACCTTAATTTATTTTCCAGTAATCTGTCCAGTAAATATAAGCAAATCGAAAATAGTAATTTTTCATAAATCAGCAAAATTAAAAGAACATGGGAAATTTACGCTAAATAATGTGGAAATTTAAAAAGTTAAAACGTACACATATCTGGGTGTACGATTTTGTGCATCGAGTAGTTTTAATAACTGTTGCGATCATTTTATTTCAAAAGCACGAATAGCAAAATGAAGAAAATGGGAATAACTATCTTCAGCAAGCAAATGAAAAGCAAATGAAAAAGCTACATACATGAAGAAAATGAGAATAACTATCTTCAGCAAGCAAACTAAAAGCAAATGAAAAAGCTACAACGAAAGCTGTAAAAGCTCAAAAAAATATTTCAAAAAGTGATGAAAAAAGATTCGTCCTGATTTTATTACAATTTTACCATCTTTAAAACGTACGTTCTGTGTTAAAACGGTTCTCCGTAATGAAAACGACAGTATTTAATAAAGTTTTTAATAAAATTACACAAATTTTATTTAATTACAACCACTTCCTAAATAAAATATAATAAATTTTTTTCCCTCCAAAGTAGAATTTTTTACGCACATTTTACATTTTAGAGCTTCCTGAACTATTTTGGTTTGGTGTCTGTCCGTCCATCCGTCTATGTGTCGCCAGTTTGCACCAAGTGACATAACTTCTGAACTATTCGATTGTTTTTTGAGAAATTTTCAAAAATTATACAGTTTGGTTCGTAGATGGTTCCCTATGAATTTAATCGAAATCGGAGTAACAGTAGCTACGCCGCTACCATGTCATTCCAAAATTGCACCAGGTGGCATAACCTCTGAACTATTCAATTCATTTTTATGAAATTATCAGAAATTATGCGGTCTGGTTCTTAGATCGTCTCCTACAAATTTCATTGCATTCGGAGTAATAGTATCCACGGCACTACCATGAAATCCCATTAAATGTCAATATCTTATTTACTGTTAGTCCCATTTCGCTCAATTTTTTATGAATCGTTTTGTTCATTTATTTTTATTAATTTATGTACCAATATTAAATTACACAAAGATATATTGGGCATTAAATTACCAAGGTGCTTTTACGAGTACGAGAAAGCTGTGTGCCACACCCCACTGGCAGCGTACAGTGGACTTTCGGAGATTGTCCAATCGCAAATTGTCCATATTTCAGTGTTAGGGATTTAAACATCGTATGTTTACGTCACACGAACATTGTATTCACAAAAATTGTGTGTTTGCAGTATTCGTGTGACGTAAACGTGCGATGTTTAAATCCCTATCACTGCAATATTGACAATTTTTGATTGGACAATCTCCGAAAGTCCACTGTATTTTAGTATCTTACACAACTGCGAAATTTTTTTATTTTAGTTTGTAACCAAATGATTATGGATCATTATCTTGGTATACTTTATTTGTTAGATGACCACTTGTCATTTTATTGTTAATTATTTCGTTTTGATTAATATTTAGAATTTTTCAGGATACAAAATAGAATACATTTTTCATAGAATAAGATTGTTTATTTTTTCCGGCAAACATCGAAATTACAGTATGTCGACGTGTTCTACAATTTTCCCTCGGTGCCATTCCCGGATTTCATAGATTTTTCAATTTTTCTTCTTCGTTGATAATAAGTTGAACGTAAAAATCGCATTTTAGATTTGACTTGTTAATGATCATTGACCTGATGTGATCATTGCTTTTCCACAGGCATTCAAAATTTCTAAATTCCTAAATAAATTTTATTCTTGTTTCCGTGTTTGACTTTTGTCATTTTTATTTAACCTATAAAATAATTTCCATTTAAAATTAAAAATTATACTTATTTTTAATAATTAAATAATATGAAGTACTTACTTGATTTAATTACATTCCAAGAAGAATTTTAGTTATAAATCCATATGAATACCAAAAATTGAATAAAAATTAATAAAATTTGCCAAGTTAAATAGCTGAAATTCTAAATTTCATTTTTGCATTTATGCTAAAATAGAGTCCCTATAACAAACAGAGTCTTGACATGTGGTGAACACTGACTGGTTCCGGCATTTTCTGTCTAACGTTGGGTAAAATAAATTGAAAATAAGTTAAAAAATATTTAACAAAAACCATTTAGTTTACCCTAGAAAGAATAATTAAATTAAATTTTTTTAATTGTTCATAAATTCATAACCTATTAACAATAATTATGTACTCAAAAATATTTACACAAACATGTGATAATTAATTTCGAAGCTTCCCGCTCTGTTTTGGAAAGAAAATGGATGACATGTCACGACTCTATTTATTATAGGGACTCTAGGTAAATCTATACGGTAAGGCCATCTGTGTAACATAAATACAATTACCGCTTGCTACTTTCCGTAATATTGAGAGTTGTTTGAAGTAGGCGATCTTAAACTTCCCAAAATTTACTTAAATAAATCACTTTAAGCGCGAAAGTTGTAAAATTTGAAAAAAAAAACTTAAAATAAAAATTTTTATTGTTTTATTTTTGGTTATTGTTGCTTTATTGAATAATTTTTATCAACAAATAAGTATACTATTCCATTTAAAAAAAGGTAAGTTTGTATCGTATCTCGAAAACCACAAGAGCTATAAAGCTCCTGATTATCGCAATTGGTTGCCCCCGTCGATATCTACAACTCTTATTTGAACAATTTTTCGATTAAATCAACGGTTTGGCTGTAATAAAAATGGCAACTCCCGAAAAACTCACACGGTATATATATATATATATATATATATATATATATATATATATATATATATATATATATATATATTGTTGGATTCCTGATGAATGAACAGGTTCCAATGTAGAGCAGGCTGTCACCAGGGCAGTTGATGAGTTCAACTCCGTAAACTTGTATGCGGTCCAATGTTGATTCGGTAACTAGGCTACTAGTATATGTCTCCGGATGTCCAATGGTCCTTGTTGTTGCACTATTCCCGATATTAACTAGACTACTAGTATATTCCCGATAGTACTAGGCTACTAGTATAACTACTTGGGACTCACGACGCGATGGAGCACTTCACAAGTAACTTATACTTTAATGTAATGTTCTTACTTAATTCTCTGAAATAAATCGGTAACGTAACGATTTAAGAAATCACGAAGTTGATTTATAACAAACAACTTTATTAATATTTTTAAAATTAACTAATTTTACAATAATTGAAGTAACTACATAAAAGAAATTTAATCGTAAGTATCAGATAAAATAGTGAACAAGTTTATTACAATTTTCTTGCTTTTATTTGTTTTTAAAGCTGTATCAGCATTTCCGTTGTGGTGAGGCTGTTTTTATCGTGGGAATGACTAACACTAGCTGTTCTCGCTGAGAGCGGCAGTTTTAGTGGGAACCAACACACCTCCCGGCGCTAGAAGATTGAAGCTGAGGGAGAGATTCAACAACAATATATATATATATATATATATATATATATATATATATATATATATATATATATATAGTGACTCATTTGCTCCCGGAGTGACTCATTTTGCTCCCAGAGTGACTCATTTTGCTCACGGAGTGACTCATTTTGCTCCTGGAGTGACTCATTTGCTCCCGGAGTGACTCATCTTGCTCCCGGAGTGACTCATTTTGCTCCCGGAGTGACTCATTTTGCTCCCGGAGTTCCTGGCCTTCCGGCATTCCTTAAATCACTCGGTCTTAAAGTGAAAAGAACATGGTATTCACCAATGTGCTAATTATTATTAACAGTTTGTAATTTGATGGTCAACTAGCAATAGCTATTAGTATCCATTTTCGGATACATCCCACAAATTAACTAACTATTCTAACCAATTTTAATTATTTTATATAAAGTCGTCGATTGTGTGAGTAAATTCAGTTCTACGGCGGTGGTAAAAAATGGCGTTTCTTGATATACAAGGCTATCAAGGAGCTAACAACGAATTTTATTTTAAAGAAGTTGGTACTACTGCAGAAAATTCGGATGAAATATTACATCTTATATTCGACGCATCGTTTGATTTCAACGAGTTGCCGAAGAAATATGAACGAGCTTTACGAGTTGGCTTTACCGAAATTGGCATGGGATACCTTGGTCGTATGGATTTATTCCGTACAAAAAACTTCATACCATATTGAAACCTATATTGAAGAAGTATGATGTCATATACGTCAAAGGCAGTGAAAAGAAGAAATGGATTTCAAATTTGTTTGATGGTACCGAAAACCAGCCGTGGATTTTGAATTTGGAAGAAATATTTGATGTACCGAAGATTTCCAATCTGCGAGATGAATATTATTCAAGACGCTGTATGCTTCATTCAGACAAAATTTGTTCATTAGAAAATTGTATTCTTTTAAAAAATTTTTGTATGGAAAATAAATAGATTTTAAGTAATATATATTTAAGCAATTTAATTTTTTAATTATTGTTATTTTATGTATATCTATATTAAAAATGCCATGTATAACATTTTAAGTGTTGGTCTGGCTAAATAAACTTTAATCAACACAAAAAATTTAATTTTTTTTTTGTATACATATTCTATAAATAAAATTTAGAAAAAAAAATATGTGCGTTTTATTTAATTATTGCCCTGAATTCCCCTATTTTTTACAGGAAGAAGTTACTTTCGTTAACCTATAAAAGTGTTGACAAAAATCTTATGAAATTTTTTTATTCTAATTGAAAAGCATATTTCATGATACACCCTGTATAAGAATACACTCATGCATACATGCATTTATACCTGCACCCATGTATACATGCATTTGTATATTATAATTATATTATGTATGTGTGATGTAAGTTTTAAGATGATATTCTATAAAATTTTTACCCCAAAACTACTAATTTATAAAAAAATTTAGCAAATCTTAATGCTGTTATAATTTTTATATTAAACAACATAGTTAAATTATAGTATACATATTAAGAAATAATCCAAGTATTTATTGTACAGTAATATATACGAATTTATTTGCAAACATATTACTTTTTTGCTAATTAAGCAAATATTTTTCCAATGCTGATAAAAGTGATAAATTATTTTAGTTAGATTTTGTTGACATAAAGACTACAATCATTTACTAGTATGTATTTATAAAATTAAAATTAAATAGCGATATACAGAGTGTATACATAACATATTCTTAATATACAACCGGTCAGAAATCTGGACTCTGGAATCTGGAGTCTGAAGTCATGATTGCGGCTAGCGCTTGGTACAGTGCCCCCACAAAATTTAGCGGCCTCCCGATTTTCGTTTAAAATGACGCAACTAAGGCAAGCGCGTGTTGGGGTCAAGGTTTGCACGTACAGTACGCT
This sequence comes from Brachynemurus nebulosus, assembly GCA_035578155.1. Lineage (NCBI taxonomy): Eukaryota > Metazoa > Arthropoda > Insecta > Neuroptera > Myrmeleontidae > Brachynemurus > Brachynemurus nebulosus. The sequence goes on from JAPWDM010000016.1 coordinate 10,947,067, forward strand.
TCAAAAAGTGATCGGACACCTTTTTGCTCAGGGTGGCCCGCACTTTTGACACGGTAGTGTACCAAAAATTTAAGTACAGTACGGTGTCAAAAGTTTGGGACCACCCCAACAGCTGTATGTTAATTATTTAATAAAATATTTTAAAATAATGTGCGTGTTATTATTTCTTACATACCACAGTCCTTAATTCTAGTAATTCGTTAAAAAAGATCACGGAAATGATTGTTCTTACAACGAACTATGTAATGTGTATTTTCTGAGCTATTAAAATAGGTAATGTTTTACTTGCTCCTGAATATAGGCAATTAAATTGCATTGTTCCATTGACGTTCTGACACAATAGAACATATGTGCAAACTATGTAATTCTTGCCAATAAGTATTCACCCATATTATTAATGATTTGTTAAAAATAAAGTATCGTCGAACAATAATGATCTAAAACTGCTGTGCAGGAAAGGGTTAATTAATTGAATTCAGCATAATTCCGGAAAAATAAAATAAAATTTCATACTCCAAATTAAAGTTTTCATCCGCTCTTGAAAACGACGACAATTATTTTACTTCCCACCCTGTATACGTATTTATTCCTAAAATATTAACTTACATACTTAAGAGAATGTTTTATTTTTTTTTTTTTTGCATTTACGCATTATTTTCAACTCGCTGCATAGAAAGAAAATATTTAGATATTAATAATATATTTTTTTTGTAAGAAGAATAGTTTTTGATTTTTAGTTTACATTAACTTTCAAAATTTTATGTGTGCTAGTGGAAATTTAATTATTTTCTTTTTTAGGATTGATAAAATTTTAATATGACTCTATATTGCTGCTCACCTACGTCACATAGGAAACTCCTATGCAAAATTTCATTCTTTTAAACCCAACTGTTTAGGCTGTGCGTTGTCTGTCGGTCAGTCAGTCAGTGTTAGAAATTTATTACGTAGATATATTACCTAAATCACTCAATATCTGTAATGTTCTTATTTATCTCAGAATACCCCCGAGAGAGTTTTAAGTTTATTGTTGGGATTCCATGAACCAAATCGTTCATCGTCATTTGTTAGTGTAACCTTATTTTTTAACAATTACTAACGTCTTAAGACTTAAAGTTTTTTCATCATCATTTTTTTGGCAAACTTGTTAATATATATGTATAGACATGACGTAGTATATAATCAGAAATATCGTGAAGTCAGATTATGATTTTGTTAAATTTTTTAATACATAAAACACATTTTTATAAATTATAATAATATACAATATATTGGAGTATGACAATATGAGAAAAAAACGCTTATTTAGCATTGATAAAATAATTTCGTATTTAAGATGAATTGCTATTACTACCGTCTTTTACAAAAACTAGAGGTCATTTAATACCTATAGATATATTCAAGTAATTTTTTAACAATAGCAAGTAATAAATTTTTTGATAAAAATAGCTATAAATTTTTTAGATAAGTTATAAAATATTAAAAGGAAAATTTTCTTAAAATATATGGAAGATTGTGCTATTAATTTAAGACTAAAAAAATATTATTAGGAGAAATTAATGTTTCAAAACTGTTTTAAATTCTTGATATTACATATTCAGTTTTAAAAATATTAATATGATTTTTCTACAATATATTGATATTGTAAAAAATATGTTTTTTAACGGTTTAGAAACCCGTACTTTTAACAGAGTACTGTATATATGCGAAATATTATATTACTATATATATTTTAAAAAATTCGTTTTTATTTAATTGTTGATGATCAAATATTTTTGCATTAAATGAGTAAATTCTTATGTATTTTATAACACGATATCGCGTGACTAGCGATATAGTAAAGTAATCATGGTATTTATAAGGTACATATTTAAAAAAAAATACATGCTTAGATGTTTATAGCATAAGTAAGTAGCAATTTTTTTAGCTGAGTGCATAATATAATTGTAATATTAAATTTCGTCAGAGAATATGTAGCATTAAAAAATATACAGAGTGATACATTTTTGTAAAATTTACGAGTATATATGGTGTACCATAATTGTAAATGGAATTTTTATATTTACATCAAGTTTAAGGTATAATATCAAAAATTAGTTTGATTTCTTTTTAGGGATCGGTGTAAATCAAAAGATCGGTTTTTTTTTCTTTAATTTTTTTTTTTATTAAGTATAGTTTTAAACAAAAATAGGTATACAATGATCACTTTTTTAGCTTGTAAAATTTATAATTATATTAAAAATTTGTGCATATGCAAGAAAGTGCTCTGTGAGGAATCAAAGATCACCAATTGAATTTATAATTTTTATTAAATATATGTAAAAATTGGTACAATATTGAAATTTTTAAAATACATAGTACAATTAAATAATACATTTTGAAGAGAATAAATTATAAAATTCGCCATTCAGCACCGCCAACGATTTCGAGGAAGTCCAGCGTTTTTAATTCCAGTTTATGAGTTAGCCCAATGGGTCCATTATTCATAATACCCAGTTTTGGATTGCTTTGCAACCATGCCAGGATCTGTTCGTTCAAATTGTCAAATCTCGCCGGCAATGATATGTATCCAATTTCTAATTCCAATATTGTCTTCATTTTTGATGAATCGAATTTTGATGGTAGTTGACTAGCTCCCATTATTTTATATACTTTTCCAATTTCCATATCAGAAAGTTTAATCCATCGTTTAACAGCGCCAAGATGATTCAATTCATCCACAAAATTTCCAGTCATTTTTTGAATTAAGTCTCTGTTTCCATGAAGCACCAACAGTAATGGATTCCATTGTTGACAACAATTAACTCTTAACACAACAATTGAAAATTCACAACAATAAGATTTATTGTTTTTTTTTTCACTAAAGTTTCGAACAAGATTGCGATTGAAGAAAATCTGTCGCGGTCTTTTATAGCAGAAAAATGGCCTGATGACGTCAGCTATCACACTTTATGTAGCCATGCAGGTTAAAACCTGTTTTCAGATAAAAATATACAATCATATGATAAAATTCATTTTTGCATATTAGACAGAAATCTTCGCTATTAATATCAGCATTCCTGCTAATGACGTCAGCTAACAGTTTAAGCCTGTTTTCAGATAAAAATATGATAAACTTATGAAAGCAACGCCATCTTTTCATGGAATTTTGAATCTAGGTACAGAGTTCGCGGTAGTTCAGATTAGCAACGTCATCTTTTAATGGCTAGTTTAACTATCAAAAAGGATTTTCAGCACCATCTATTGACAATTTTTCAAACTTACACACAGGGATCACTATTATCCAAACTACGAGAGCGATCTAGCAGTGAATTTACAGGAAGGTGGCTGCGCCATCTGTTACGGAACTTTTTAATTTTTAGGTTAAAAAAATTTTGTAAGGCTAAACCAAATTTTGTTGGGTTCTGTTAGGTGAGATCAAATTCCGTTGGGTTCTGTTAGGTTAGAAAAAATTTCACTAGATATCGTTAGGTTGGAGACCAAATTTTGTTGGGTTCTGTTAGGTGAGATCAAGTTCCATTTTGTTCTGTTAGGTTAGAAAAAATTTCACTAGATATCGTTAGGTTGGAGACCAAATTCTGCTCTACCCGCCGCCGGAGGCTTCTAGAACCGGTAGTTTTACCACCTGCCGAGGTCACTCAAAAAGTCGGCAGGTGGGAAGATGGTGCCCGTAGCCCCCAAAAACAATTACTTCAGTAATTTGTGGACAGAATAATTTATAATTTAATTTGTATTTAAGTACAAAAAATGTGAATAAGAATATAATTTAACAAAAATATTTAACAAAAATACAATATTTAACATATTGTATTAATACATATTTAACAAGAATATAATTTAACAAAGATATTAACAGAATCTAATATTCAATTTTAATTAAAAAATGTGAATAAGAACATAATTTAACAAAAATGTTTTACAGAATCTAATATTCAATTTTATACTAAAAACGCCGTGAGCAGCGGGGCCCCATCACGGAAGTCGAATTTTTCCCTTCATCTTCGGTATTGAAGGTCTACAAGCGAAATGTGATTGAAAGTCTACAAGCGATTTGTCATTTGGTGGTTTCAAAATTGATGATGAGTGACCGAGGCTTTAAAAAAAGGTTTGAAGTTTTTAAGGGCTGACACTCAGTAAATTTCAATTTGGTGCCGATAGCAGTTAGCAGGAAAAAAGCCAACACAATTCGTACGAGAGCTTTCCTACCCATGCTTATCCGCCAATTGCCTTTGTGTTTTATTTTGAAATATTAAAATACCCCTCTCGCAGCATCCTGTATAACATAGCGTGTTTCCGGTTATAAAAATTAGTTTTTCTCGGTAACTAGTTTATACAGAATGATGGTATAAAATCTTTTTTATCTGATTTTTTCTCCTCTTTTTAATGGTGTAAAGAAATGTTGCAGAAATTTTAGCAAAAACTAATTTTTTTCACGAAAAATGCCCAAAAAAACATGTTTCCGGCATCGGACTTGTCTGGCTAACGAACTTGTCCAACGGTTTGAGTTTGGGACTTCCAACATTTTCACCAAATTTCGTAAAAATAGGACGTTTCGTTCGAGAGTTACTGTGCGAAAACACACACACATTATATATATATATATATATATATATATATATATATATATATATATATATATATATATATATGTTTTACTCCCTATATATATATATATATATATATATATATATATATATATGTATATATATATATATATATATATATATATATATATATATATATATATATATATATATATATATATATATGCAACTCTCGAACGAAATGTTCTATTTTTCCGAAATTTGGTGAAAACGTTGGAAGTCCCAAACTCAAACCGTTGGACAAGTTCGTTAGCCAGACAAGTCCGATGCCGAAAACATGTTTTTTTGGGCATTTTTCGTGAAAAAAAATTAGTTTTTGCTAAAATTTCTGCAACATTTTTTTACACCATTAGAAAGAGGAGAAAAAATCAGATAAAAAAGATTTTATACCATTATATATATTATATTTATATCTTAGTGAATATTATTTTCGGTTTCTAGGGACCTCAAAGCAAATTTCTGCCATAGTCCCGGACTCAAATCGCGTCATGACAGTGGCTGTAATAGCTGAATTCCATTCTGGAAATTCGCTAAAAATCTTGCCATACATGCGATGCTCGGAACATGGTTTTTTGGGCATTTTTCGTGAAAAAAATTAATATTTGCAAAAATCTCCCCAAATTCAAAAATTTTTGCAACATCTTTTTACACTATTGAAACGAGGCGGAAAAATCACATAAAATAGGTTTTTGAACAATAATTATTCTGTCAACTAATTTCCGAGAAAAACTAATTTTTGTAAACGGAAATTCGTTATGTTATGCAGGATGTTGCGACAGGGGTATTTTACTTTTATATGTTACATATTACATTAAATGTATAATAATTACTGATTGTACGGAACACTATTGGCGCAAGTATAACTTGCACTTGGCGACTTTTTTATTTCGTAATTATGTACCTGCATAGGTCTTTGACGAATATGTAGGTATAAAGTACATATGTATATACTATTTCTATAAATCGTCATTTAACTTCAGTAACGAAATATATTATATAGATAATCTATATCAAATATCTCTATATTGAAAGACCATGTTCCTGGCGTCGGACGCGTCCGGCTGAAGAACTCATCCAAGATTTTTGGATTTCCAGTGTTTTCCACAAATTTCATACAAGTAGAATTCTTCGTTCGAAAGTTATTGCGTTGATACATAAATACATAAATACGTAAATACATATATATATATATATATATATATATATATATATATATATATATATATATATATATATATATATATATATACATATAAATTTTAGTGAATGTTATTTTCGGGTTCTAGGGACCTCAAAACAAATTTCTGCCATAGGGGCTGAAGTTCCGCCATGAGGGAGAGCGTAATAGCGTGTTTCCATTTTGGAAACTCGCTAAAACGACCTTAAATAGTAAACTGGAAGGCCTTTATGAATATATTTTTTCTTTCCAAAAAAATCCAAAAATTCTATTTTATAAATAAAAATCCAAAATTCCTAATTTATAAATAAACATTAACTTTAATAACATTTTTAAATTACTTAATATGTATGTATTGCATTTGTTATAAAAATAAGTTCATTTTTTTTAAATTTTTAAATTTACTATTCGTCTACTTGTCTTATAGTGTAAATATAAACTATTTTAAACACATTTAACAATACCATTGAATTCCGATATAAAAATGGGAGAAATGGGGGGAAAAGTAATGTGGAATCCCTAAAAGGCACTAACTGGATACTAACTCAATACTTGTACAAAATTTCAGCCCTCTACGTTTACTCACAAGGAAATGCACCCAGAGTGAAATTCGCGATTTTGATGAAACTTCGCTTGTGTGTAGAATAGGCAAAAATAAGGGACCCGTATTTCTATTTATCGGCCATCTTCCACGTTTACGGGGTGACAGCAGCCCCTATAGTTGGGGGTTCAAATCGTATTTCTTAAGATATCTCGAAAACGATAAGAAATAGAGAAAAACTTTAAATTGATGAAATGTTACTCTGTGAAAAACCTATTCATCTGTATAGGTTAAACCAGGGCCGGGTTCATAAGAGAGGCTGGAGGGGTGAAAATGGGGGTTAATTTTCTTGTACAGCCTGAATGGTTCAATGTATCAAATTTTTGCCATCATAAACAGAAAGAGCATCAAAAATTGGTGGACACGTGTTTTTGCGTTTTTTTGAAATATGTGTGATATCCAAGCCATATACGGAAGAAAAAAATAGGGTTGGTTATATTGCATTATTATTGATTGCAAATACGTTCTATATTTTTTTTTATTTTTATGTTGATTTTTATCATAAAAATGTAAATTTTTACTTTCCGATAATAATTCATGTATTTTTCAGTACTAACTTAATTGGTAATTTAGCCATGTGTATTATATGTTTACCTATATTCGATATATTTTATAACTATTTCTGGGGAAGTAAAAGTTCTCTGGTGTGCTTGTGTTAATGAATGCTCAAAAAGAAGCAATATCTTTCGCTCACTGTTCAGGTGCCTTGTAATAAATTTTGCGATTTGGGAAACGGGGCTGACACCTATAAAACATACAAAAAGAGTAAGAAAAATAGTTTGAATGTTGAGAAAGAAATAAACCGCGTTTATTTGGTTAAAAACGAATTTGTAAGAAGATAAAGGCGGTTGCTGAACGTAGAATTATTGCTTCTTGTTAAATATTGATTAACACTCGCAGACCAGAGAACTTTAGTAGAAATAGGTATAAAAAATATCTAATATGAGTAACCAAATATACACATGGCTAAATTACCAATTAAGTAAGTACTGCAAAATACATGAATCATTATCGGAAAGTAAAAATTTACATTTTCATGATGAAAATCAACATAAAAATAAAAAAATATAGAAGGTATTTGCAATCAATAATAATGCAATATAATCAACCCTATTTTTTTCTTCCTATTATGGCTTGGATACCACTCATATTTCAAAAAAAAATTCAAAAACACTTATCCCATAATTTTTGATGCTCTTTTTATCTATGATGGTAGAAATTTGATACATCGAATCATCCAGGCTGTACAAGAAAATTTACCCCCATCTTCACCCCTCCAGCCCTTCTTATGAACCCGGCCCTGGTTTACCCTATACAGGTGAATAGGTCTTTCAAAGAGTAACATTTCATCAATTTAAAGTTTTTCTCTATCTCTTATAGTTTTCGAGATATCTTAAGAAATACGATTTGAACCCCTAATTTTAGCGGCTGCTTTCACCCCGTAAACATGGAGATGGCCGATAAAAAAAAATACGGGTCCCTTATTTTTGGCTATTCTACACACCAGCGCAGTTTCATCAAAATCCTGACTTTTACTCTGGGTGGATCTTTTTGTCAGAGAGTCTCTAGGCGTGTTAGAAAAAAGGCAAAAAATTGAAGGCATAAAAATCGTGGGGGTAAGGGTTAAAAGTTGAAACCTCCAAAAAGCAGTGGCTGGCTATTAACTTGTACATAAAATTTCAGCCCTCTAGATTTATTTGGGGAGATTTTGACCAGAACGAAACTGTTAAGAAACAAGAAAAATCATGTTTTTTTTATACACTAGCGGAAATAATTAAAGGATCAAAAAAAAATTCCAAATTTTTAGTAATTTTTCGAATGGCTGTATCTTCGTGAAAAATGGTCGCATCGGAGTCGTAAGCAAAGCAATTTAAAGCTGGAAGTTTCTAGTTTTCAGATCTTGCGACAAAAAAATTTCCAAAGCAACGTGTATCGCTCAATCTTAATAAGTACACTGAAAAAAAAATTTCCGAAATTTTTTCGGTTTCTTTTTTTGGTCCACGGACTTGGAAAAAAATTTTCCGACTTAACTACCATATGGACTGGATAACTTGTTCATTCAGCTTTAATTTGCTTTTTTTTAGACCTTTATACGACTACTTCTCGCTGAGATATCGGACTTTGAATGGAAAAGGATCGCTTCGCTTTTGACCATCGATATCTTAGCAACCAATGATCACACAGAAAATTGAAGGTGTGTTTCGAAAACTCGAATAAATTCTCTACAAGGATTAGCCATTGTTTTTTCAGAAAAAAATTTTTTTACATACTCTACATGAATTTGAAAAATCAAGAAAAAAAGAGCTTTTGGGGGCTTTTTGGAAAATCAAGTGCTGAACTTGATCACTAAAATCACTAAAAATTTGGAATTTTTTTTTTGATCCTTTAATTATTTCCGCTAGTGTATAAAAATGGTGGGGTACGGGTTAAAAGTTGAGACCCCAAAAAGGCACCCCCTTGATAGTAACTCAATCCGAACACAAAATTTCAGTCTTCTAGGTTTATTTGGGTTAGCTGTGCGAGTGGTACAAACTTCGAAAACGTCGAAAAAGCATGAAATTGTAACTTAAAAATAGTGGGGGTGGGGGTAAGATATTAAAACCTCCAAAAAGCACAACCTAGATACGAACTTTATCAACACACCAAAATTCAACCCTCTACGTTAATTCTGGGGGAGTGTGAGCGTGTTAGATCCGCCCAAAATCCTTTTTTCCCCTCTACTCCCTCCAAATCATCCTAGAAAGCTGAATTTTGGATATGTTGTAGATAACTGACCGAAACATTATTTCCAACCGGTTTGGAAAAGTTTAATTGTTTTGTTGCCCCCCACCACCCCTCTAAAAGTTGGGTCGGATCCAAAATTTGACCCCACTTTGATAGTATGAGGTGCATCGGAAATGAGCCCCACTTACCAAATTTCAGCTCTTAACTTCCATAGAGGGGCCCTACACATATTAAAAGGTAGCGGAAAAAAAAAAAAAAATATATATATATATATATATATATATATATATATATATATATATATATATATATATATCAGACCTTTTGACTCTATGACATAGAGTGACATTTAATAATACATAGAATGTCAAAGTAGGAAACACAGAATGGTTTAAATATTCGATGAAATAAACGATCAGAATACAGTATTTTGCACAAATATTTTTTCGCCATCTATGTATATTGTAAAAAACGACAGTGGTTATTTTATTTCAGTTCTAAAACTAATTTGTGAAAATGACGACAATTTTTCATTATTTGCAATTTCAAATCCATAGTCTTGTAATCACCAATTGATGATATGCTTCGAAATAAAAAAATAATATTAAAAATTTTACGATTTTAAAGCAGTAAGTAAATATTTTAGACTCAAAAAGAAATTAAAACTATTTATAATATAAATTTTTAGTATATATATATATATATATATATATATATATATATATATATATATATATATATATATATATATATATATATATATATAATTTGTATAGTTTTATTGCACTAACTTCGAAAATTAACTGGAAAATGTTGAAATTTATAAGGCATGTGTTTCTATGAATAAGCACTAATCAAACGCAAAATAAACTCATTCAGCAAAAACTGTTTAATATATCTGTATTTCTTTAATTAAGTAAGGAAACATTAAATGCGAGGTGAATTTAAATTGAAAAACAATCATTCTATTAATAATAATTTTTATTATCAGACGTTTCTTTCAGAAATAACTTCATTAATATGTAAATGTCAAAACTGTTCCAGTATTAGATCGCGTTCCAGTATGGAGGCTTTCACGTTATATTAATTTAATACTTTGAAATAAGGCGAACAAATAATATAACAGCTAACCTCAATGTGAAACAGTGAAAAAATAGTAAAAATGGGGCGAATTTGCAATATATATTTTCATGCGATATTTTTCTTTTTAGCCGGTTAAAACAAATCAAAGTGGTGAAAATTTTCAATTGTGAAAAGTTATAGCAAGCATACGGTAAAGTGCCGTATACTTGGAAATAGTTTATGCTAATTTTTATATTACCGTCAATATAGGGTTATTCAAATGAATTTATTTGTTGTTTTTTTTTTTTTGTTATTGTACGAATTGGACATCATTAGTACATATAATATGTATATATCGTATATATTATTCTATTATTGTATTTATATCTATATATATATATATATATATATATATATATATATATATATATATATATATATATATATATATATACCATCTATTGTGACATTATTACCCCCTGTCAGTGTGTTAATTGCAAAAATTAGTGTATGTAAATTAGTATGTAATTTAAGAGGGTGACTCGCCCCCTCTCCAATGTTGCTCAAACTCAATTTTGAATTCGAGAATTTCATTTCTACGTTATTCTAATTGTCTTAAGCTATTTTCCATGAAGAAGAACTTCTTGAAATACCCAAATAGTACGACTATTCGACATAGTCACCCTCTAGTTAACTACCCCTAGACTTAATATTAGGGCATTGAGCAAAAACAGGTCAATTAGATTTTTTGACGTAGATTTCAAATCTGTAAACAAAATTTTTATATTGTTTATTTTTCACCCCCTTTTTGCAAAAGTAACCCCCAAATTTTAACCCCCAACCACCCCTGTTGATGTAATATGAACAAATTGCATATCAATGGATAGCTCCTTAAAAAAGAGCAATATCGCCAATTTAAACTTTTGCTCTATCTCTTACTGTTTTCGAGACATTTGAAAAATTAAATTTTTACCCCAATTTTTGGAGGGCGATTTCACCCCTTCAAACCGTTTTTCCGCAGATAAAAAAAAATACGTGTCCCTTAGTTTTTAGTGTTCTACAATATATTTAAGTTTCATCGAAATCGATAGGTCCGGCCTCGGGACCTTTACTTGTAAGAAATTCTCTTTTTTATAAGCGCTTAATTTTCCAAAGAGCCACCAAAAGCTCTTTTTTTCTTGATTTTTCAAATTCATGTAAAGTATGCAAAAAAATTTTTTTCCGAAAAAATAATGGCTAATCCTTGTAGAGAATTTATTCGAGTTTTTAAAACACCCGTTCAATTTTCTGTGTGATCATTGGTTGCTGAGATATCGATGGTCAAAAACGAAATGATCCTTTTCCATTCAAAGTCCGATATCTAAGCGAGAAGTGGTCGTATAAAAGTCTATAAAAAAGCAAATTAAAGTTGAATGAACAAGTCATCCGGTCCATATGGTGGTTAGTCGGAAAAATTTTTTCCAAGTCCGTGGACTCAAAAACAAAACCGAAAAAATTTCGAAAATTTTTTTTTCAGTGTATTTGTTAGGATTGCGCCACACACGTTGCTTTGAAAATTTTCTATCGTAAGATCTCGAAACTAGAAACTTCCAGCTTTAAATTGCTTTGCTTACGACTCCGATACGACCATTTTTCACGAAGATACAGCCATTCAAAAAATCGCTAAAAATTTGGAATTTTTTTTTGATCCTTTAATTATTTCCGCTAGTGTATATATACACCATACACGTAATACCTAATAGATTTTGGTGATTATTTTAATGACAAATTAGTCTTTAATTCTTATAGAAATATTAATTACATTATTCAACCTAATGTTAATTAACTTAAAAAAAGGTGTCCATTTTGTACTGAAACTAATTTTATTTATTTTTTGTAAAATATTGGTGGTGTTCGGGGAGAAAATTTTGTTAGCCTCAAGGTTTATATTATTTTTATATATGTTTAAGAGGTTTTCTTATCATACGCTTCACTGTGAACTGCAATATAGCCAGACTATTTTAGTTTTTATTATGTCTTATTAATTTTAAAGTGAACAAAAATATTTAAATTACTTTAATGATAATATAAAATACCAGAGTCAAGTTTTCAGAAAAGAGAATAAAAAAATGATTAATGTGGTTTTTTCAATTAAATATGAATAAAATATATGAAATATATATTTATTACAGTTTGTCATAAAAATAGATAAATATATTCAATTATGTTACACGTGTCTGTATTCATTCTCTGTATGTCACATTAAAGTTAAGTCACAGAATTCGGAAACTATGAAGCATTAATGAAATACTAGCCTTAATTTGTTAATTACGGGATAATTTGGGTTTCTCTATGTTTTTAACTCAACTGATCAGGAATAATTTTAATGAATGATTATAATATTAAGAGCGAAAACTGTGGGTTATTTTATACAATAATAATATTTTTGTACCCCTTTCCCACAAAAATATTATTATTGTAGGAATAATTTTAGTCAAAAGTTCTTAAAAGTGCTAATGTGTCCTTTTTCCCAGATTTTTTGGATCCGCAGTTGAAAACTTCATGGAAGCATTGTTTATTTTACTAAATGGTCTATTTATTTATAATTACATAAGATTGATAACGCTGATAATGTTTTTCGCGTTTCTGAAAATAATAATGATAATCTAACAGAAAAGATACGCACTTGGGCACTAAATAATATTAAAACGCTGCGATTGAATGTAATAACAGATTTATTTAGTTTAAATAAGTACTAGATGGTACATGTTTTTAGAAAATTTTTGATTTTCTGACTAATCGGTTTTCTTTCTTACTTTCCAACTTCATTTTCGTACATTTTAATGAATATGTACTTTATTTTTCACCATAACTTGAACGAATCTGTGAACATTGTTGTCAGAGGGCTTGTAAAGACCCGAGAGCAATAATTCGCACGAGGAATCAACAGAAACGCTTTAGTCGCGTGGCGTGTAGACTATTTTTTATAATTCTGAATTTAAGGAAATATTTTAAAATTATGAAAATTAAGAGGAAATATTATTTAAATGTTACTTAAACTGTACAAGGTAATATGATAAAAAGTATACTGTGGCCAAATTAAACAGTTTAGACAATGCAAAATAACTGTTGGTTTTTATCTAAAATTTTAAATTTGTTAATTATTTAAAAACTACTATTACATTTTTTTTTAAAAATCATATAGAAAGTAAAAGGTTTAGATAATTATACTGTTAATAAATTAAAAGCTATTTTTAATATTAAATAAAAACAATAAATATTTAAGCCCGAGAATTGTGAAAAATTATAGCTACTGAACTACAAAATTCTAACTTAATGCGTATCTAACACGCAATTGACGAATTTGTTGTATCACTTATTATTACACGAGAGGTTTGTATTTTTTCGAAGCAATTTGGGTTTGTCTAACGAAAATTTGTTGCCTAGCAATTTAACGAGAAGAACTGTCAACTAACAAAAACGCGACAGCGGAGCTGAAGCGTTTTTGGGTTGACAATTCTTCGAGTTAAATTGATGTTAGGCAAGAAATTTGAGTTGTAGAAAACACAAATTTATTCAGAAGAAATATAAAACTCAAGTGTAATACGGTAAGATAATTTAACGAATAAAATAAATTAGTATAATTCATATTATAATTTAATATATTGTTACTATGGTTCTGAAGCCGGTAAAATTTTTTTATCGTGTTTACCTACAATGAAATGACCAATGAAATGTTTTTTCACTGTAAAAGTCTGCCCTAACATTTTTCCATGGTAAAAGTGAAAAAACTGCAATATTCTTATGGGACTTGATACACATGAGTTAAATTATCATTACAATAACAATATTTATATCTGTTTCATTTTTCAAAATAAAAATTAACTAACTTTACAAGAACGCGTCATCACCGATTTTGAAAATTTGTTAACTGTTAGAGAGATAAACTATTTTAGATGGATATAAGTTATGTTGCATGAGGTTTGCCAGGGTCCGGGGGTCCCAAAGTGCCAATAATAAAACCACCCAACCGATTTTGAAAATTTTTTCATCTTTAAAAATTTAATTTCTTTTAAATACATATATCGTCACCTACATAATCAAACCTCGTAACTCCAATATCAGTAGTTTTCAGGAGAAGGAAAAAACTGTTTATAACAATTTAATTAAATGATAACGAATATTTATCAATTGAATTAGGTAACGTATCTGGTAACGTAAAAGCCCCCATTATGGAACGGTATCTAATACTGGAACAGTTTTGACATTTACATATTAATGAAGTTATGTATTTCTGAAAGAAACGTCTGATAACAAAAATTATTATTAATAGAATGATTGTTTTTCAATTTAAATTCACCTCGCATTTAATATTTCCTTAATTAAAGAAATAAATATGTAAATGTCAAAACTGTTCCAGTATTAGATACCGTTCCATAATGGGGGCTTTTACATTATACTAACATAAAATTTTTGGTAAAAATTCATTTGTGGACCTCATTTTTTTTAAAGAAAAAAAAAGGAGTTACGAGGTTTGTGCTGTTATATCAAAACAAAAATTGGAGTTACGAGGTTTGTACTGTAGAAACCAAAAAAAAAATTGGAGTTACGAGGTTTGTGTTGGGAAATAGTTATTTTTGATACATATGCGTAAAGAAAGGTATTTCAGTAGGCTTAAATTGGGGCACGAGTCTAAGGGACTGACTACACAACGAGATCGAGTGCGCTCTATACCCCCACGATCTGTGAGGCGAGCGGGGGTAAGCCCACGAGATCTCGTTGTGTATGCGTCAGTCCCTTTAGCGAGTGCCCCAGTTTAAGCCTATTGGATAACTCACTTTACGCATACGTATCGAACATAATTTTTTTATAACGACGTCTTCTAAAGTTTAATAGAGAGAAAAAAATTAATTATTTTTAAGCAATTTTAGAAAATAGTAGGGTTAATTTTAATTTATAAATGTTACATGAAAAATAGTTATTTATGCAACAAATTACAAAATGAAGGTGTTTTTTTCACGAGTCGTAAGTTTGTCCGACGAGGCCCGCGGACCGAGTTGGACAATTGAGACGAGTGAAAAAACACTCATTTTGTACGTGTTGCATACAATATTTTTCGCAATTCTGATTTAAAATAGTAAAATTTTATTAATAATAGTATTATTTTAATTATATATAAATCTATGTTATATGTATTTATTTATCATACGAGTATTTGTTATAATAATTCATGCGTAACTATAGTTTATATTCACTATTAGAAATTCAAAAGATATTCAAAAAGAAAATCAGAAGGCTATAAAGCAAAAAAATCTGAAATTTTCAGTAAAGAACAAATCGCTAAATCTATGCAGTCAGCAGATGACAAAAATTATTTATTAATGAAGGTAAAAATTTACATGTATGCATATTTTATTTTCAATTATTAATATATTTTTAACTTTATAGGTGGCATTAATAGTGGGTATTGCCGGTGCTTGTCGTCGGGACGAACTTGTCAAAATAACAATTTCAGATATTGAAGATATGGGTGATTGTAAAAAAATTTCTGTGCCGGATACAAAAACAAAAACTTCAAGAGAATTTATTATAACTAAGGGAAATGTGCCAAAAATAAATATGCTTGATATTTTTAGAAAATATCAAGCATTATCAAATTATCAAGCGACCACAAAATACGACACTTTCTGTTTTTTTCTAACCTACAGACATGAAAAATATGTTTCGCAGCCAGTGGGAATAAACACAATTGCAGAATTTCCAAAAAAAATTGCACAGTTTCTAAATTTACCTAATTGTGACCAATATACTGGCCACTGTTTTAGACGATCATCAGCTTCACTATTAGCCGACACTGGCTAATAGTGAAGCATCAGTAGATATATCGATACTTAAGCGCCATGGCGGGTGGAAATCTAGTACTGTTGCAGAGGGCTACGTAGAAAATTCAATTGAAAATAAGAAAGAAATTTCAATTAAAATATTAGGAGGAACAAAAGATTCTTTAGAAAAATCTTCAAATGTGCAGTACTGCTTGTAGTGGTGTTGGTTTGATGTTTGCTTCTGTGTGCGTAGTTACACACACAACTACAAAACATGTATTATGAGATAGAACAACGTCCAGCTCAAATAACAATTGGTCTAACAATACATAACAATCGTAGTGGATTCGGTGACCGATACCGACTGACTAAATGCCTTAAGCTGTGACAGATCAACAAATGACACCAAGCGAGCTACACTTTTTTGATATTAATTTGCTTCTAATGTTCTATGCTGTACACGATCAATAATACTGTCAGTATTTCGAAATAGTGACAGTATTACTGATTGTGTATTGACAATATTGAAGTATCCACATATTATATAATTTATATTATAAAAGTAATGATTCATTATTTTTGTCAGTAAATACTGACAGTATTACAGATCGTGTACAGGTCACCAATTACACAAAGCGTGTATAAATAATGCATTTGAAAGCGTATGACGTCTATGATATGTCGCTTGAATTTGATAATACGTTAGATACTTACGTTATTTACAATTTGCTTTTGTTTCATTCACACTAGACCGTTTTTAGTGTTTAGTGATTACTTGATTTGTTGCAAACAGCAAGGACGCATAGTAATAAATATGCAGATATCATTAAATTCGCATTAACACCGTAACGGTCATTGATGTTGATCAGCATCATGTCAATCTTGACTAACTGGAACAGTGCGCTGTACAGCATCAGTAAATCTATATCCCAGAGTACAGAGGTACAGCAACTATATCGTGTAATCTGCAGTGTGCATTTCTGTGCACATTAAGCTACTAAATAGTTACTGTCTCAGTAGCAGTCGCTGAGTGTAGGTCAGTCAAACAACAATGGATTTGATTGTTGTTAGCATTGTAGAACCCCCACACGTAACGTTGTGGTATCACACATGTATGCGAAGCAGGATCATGTGCCGGCCACCACCATATTCGATTACTCACACTAACACAGTTTACCGCACAAATACAAAGTAAACACTGTGCACGTATACAATATATTTTCTATCTCTTACTGGGTACACTGGTTCCAGTAGTATGGAGATAGGTATGTTATCTCTAGTGCTCTCTGATCAATATAAAGTGTATTAGTTGTCAAAATATCAGTTTGGCGTTTCGTCTTGACTCCTAAAGATCGTCAAAGAATTAATAATAATGCGTTCTACTTGCTACTTATCATTAATCACTCAATATTAAAGGGTCCGGTGTGAATGAGACATCAGCTTGTATTTACAACAATTACTGTTCTATTTATAAATATTTTTAAAATTTACTGGCAACAAATATTTAAATTAAATTTAATGATCTTTTTTGATTAGCGACAAACTAGGGAGATACGAGTTATTCCCATTTCGAAATAATAGTGGAGTTACGAGCTTTGCTTTTCACGATTTTTTGACGTCATTTATTTGCTAAGAGTTACGCGCTTTGGGCCATCAATGCCTGTGTATTTAACGTATCGAATAAGACCAAAAAGTCATTTTGGACCAGAATGGAGTTACGAGGTTTGATTATGTAGGTGACGATATACTATACTATATGAGATCCGCCAGGGTTCTGGAGACCCAAAAAGCGCCAAAAATTAGCTACTCAACTGACTTTGAAAATTTTTTCACTGTTAGAGAGCCAAACTATTTTAGATGGATACAGGTTGTTATATGAGATCCGCCAGTGTCCAGTCTTTAGAAATTCACTATGTGATGCAGATGCTGCGACAAGGGTATTTCTTAGTTTCCGATATTATTTTTATTAACATAATAATAGGTATTCATATTAACATTGAAAGTATAATTTTATACTAAACTATAAATGTACTAAATCAAATAAAATAATACTAACCGTATAGGAACATTTGAATTAATTCGGGACGTTGGTGTTAGTGGATGCCTTACTGGTGTTGAAACACTTTTTTCGTGAATCTGGAATGAAACAGAATTTTTTAAAAGATAAGTGACTAACACTTAAAAGTTAAACAATAAATATAAGCAACTAAATTCATTACTTAAGAGGTTACATGTTTTTTTTTTTTTTTTTTTTTTTTTTTAATTTATTTCAATTTTAGGCATATTATATATTATTTTGAGATACTGTAAAAAATTTTTTTTTCATGCAAAAAAATAATGAAAATTAAGCCATTAGGCAGAGTAATTCTTGAAATCCTTATCTGAAATCAAAAAAAACAACATTTTTTCTATTAGTAGATGTGCTTATGGCATCTACTTGAACGGTTCTAAACCAAATGAAATTTTAATTTTTCACGAAGTTTTAACCAAAAAATTTGAAATTTCATTTTTTGTTGGGTCATCCGGAAAGTACGTCCCGTTTTTGGTGTAAATGGCCATCTCTATTTTCTGCAAATGATCGAAAACTGTGAATTTTGAATGCTCAAAAGTTGCCGCTAATTCTTAACAGTTTGCCGCAAGTTTCGCTTTATTTCTTGATGGATAAATTCATCGTCAATACACACAGGTTGACTGGAGGGAGCTTTGTCTTTCAAAGAAAAATTACCTTTTTGAAATCAAGCAAACCACTTTCTATAAGTTCTGTGCATTGCGTCAGCTGCATTAGTACATATCTTTTTTAAACTCGTATAATATGACATGATGTTCCTTGATATCTAAGATTGCTCATTATTACTGACAAAAAGAATTACTTAAACACTGTTTAAAGATGTATAATAATTATAACAAGAAACACTACCGGCCTAACACTAACATGTTGTTGCATGTTTCGTTTGCCGTTTCTACTTGAAGAAATATGAAGTCATCCGAGTGGCTCCGAAAATGGCACGAACTTTCCGGATGACCTAATGAGACCCTTTTTAGCGAATTTCGAAAATTCGAAATTCAGCTATTACGCCAGATGTCACAGTGAAACCTCAGCCCGGGACTATGGCAGAAATTTGTTTTGAGGTCCCTAGAATACGAAAATGATATTCACTAAAATTTATATATATATATATATATATATATATATATATATATATATATATATATATATATATATAGAGAGAGAGAGAGAGAGAGAGAGCGTTCATAAAGTTGCAGAACAGCTGAAAATCTCAGTTAATATTGACTTTATCGAAAAATGACCCGAAGAAAAGTTTCATGGGAAGAAATGAACTAGAAAATGACCTCGAATTTGACCTTGACCAAAATTTGGAGGTCAACAGTGTTTTTTTAAATGGAAACCCCTACTTTTGACCTCGGATTCGGAAAGAGCGGGAAATTCTACGTTCAAAACCATATTCATACTTCATACCCCAAAGTCATGTGAAGGTCACAAAAAAGAAAAAAATGTTTTTTTAAATGGAAACCCCTACTTTTGATCTCGGATTCGGAAAGAGCGGGAAATTCTACGTTCAAAACCATATTCATAATTCATATCCCAAAGTGATGTGAAGGTCACAAAAAAGAAAAAAATATGATACTGGTTGGTCAAGGTCATGTTCAAGGTCAAATTCGAGGTCATTTTCTAGTTCCTTATTTCTTCCAATAAAACTTTTGTCCGGATTATTTTTCGATAAAATCAATATTAACTGAGATTTTGCGGAACTTTTGCGGAGCTCTTCCGGCACTTTATGAACGTTCTGAACAGCTCCGCAAAAGTTCCGCAAAATCTCAGTTAATATTGACTTTATCGAAAAATAATCCAGGCAAAAGTTTCATGGGAAGAAATGAGGAACTAGAAAATGACCTCGAATTTGACCTTGACCAACCAGTATCATATTTTTTTCGTTTTTGTGACCTTCACACGACTTTGGGATATGAAGTATGAATATGGTTTTGAACGTAGAATTTCCCGCTCTTTCCGAATCCGAGGTCAAAAAGAGGGGTTTCCATTTAAAAAAAAAGTTGACCTCCAAATTTTGGTCAAGGTCATGTTCAAGGTCAAAATCGAGGTCATTTTCTAGTTCCTCATTGCTTCCCATGAAACTTTTGTCCGGGTCATTTTTCGTATATACATATATGTGTCGCCACGATAACTTTCGAATGAAACGTTTAAGGCTTATGAAATTTTGTATGCGAACTAAAATCCGGATTGGCTCGGCTAAGTTCGTCAGTCAGATACGTCGGATGCCCAGAAGTAGGTTTTCTGGCCATTTTTTATCATTCGATCCTATCATTAGACAGTTCGATTTTTACATCGTTGAAAAGGCAAAAAAAAATTATGAAGAAAATGTTATAATTTTCTTTCCTTTCTTTGTCAGTGTAATAAGTAATTTATATTTCTGTCTCAAATCCTTATAAAATATAGAAAAATTTCATTTTTTTACGATTTCTTACGAAAACAAATCTATTCACATGTATGTATTAATATTGTATTATAATAAATCAAATTCTGTCTCATGTTATTGCATCTCGTAATTATCATAGCTCTGTCTCAAGTTGAAAAATTAAAATTAAGTAGATTTTTTAAGCTTATGTAATGAAGATATTTTTTTTAATTGAATTTTCAATAAACAAGAAATTAAAATCATGTTATCATATAATATTATTAAATATAAAACAAAATAACATAATATGTTTGTACGCACGGAAAAAAAATTTTAAATGAATCGATTTTGAAAATTTTTTCACTAATAATTATTAATGTTAGAAAGTTAAACAAAGGGCATAGCCGGGTAAGATAGGGAAAACGGCGCTTGACGCAAAATTGATCTTATAGGAAATAATACTTCTTAGCTCCAGATACATTCCTGCCAAATTTCAACCCTCTGAGTCTAACAGTTTATGAATACACAAACAGACAAAAATTTTCAAAAAAAATTTTTTTTTACGAAATTACTAAGCCGATTTATTTGAGTTTAATATATATTGTGTACCCACCTTAGGCAAAGTAATAAAAAAAAATTAACGTTATATCCCTTTATTATACTAATTTTTTTAAATTTTTACATTTAAGTAAATTTTTTTTTGCCACTTACGCGTTAGCGACACCCACCATTTTTTGTTCAATAATATGTCTCTTAGTACTCTATAACATATATTTTTATGGAAAAATTTTAGTTGGTAGAACATAGTAATATTTCAATACAAATGCATACCATGTTCGGTACTACATATATTACGTATGTATAAAAAGGGCTATAAAGTAAAATATCTAACCTATTTCTAAAATAATACAATTACATACGTTCATAACTACGATAAACTAGTTTAAATTTACTCAAGTCCAACATTACCTGCCGTTTGTCTTTTTTTTATTAATAACAAAATAGATGTTGATTTCTCTTTTGTTAGAGTTGTTTTCTTTGTAAGATGTCAAGTGAAACTTTATTAACTCATACACTACGTATTACGACGTCAACAATTTCATACAAAGTTTATTAGCTGTCAAAGTAGTATACCAGTTGGTCATTTCGTTATAATTCCCCATAACCCGTCATCGCGTTAACAAAAGAAGACAAACAGCAGATAAAGCTAGACGTTTGTCTAAGCTTCTTTCTCGTTGTTATGAATGTATGTAATTTTATTACAGAAAAAATCCACTTTCTGCACCTCCTTAAGAAGTGCAACAAAAACATCAAGTGAGAGGGTCTGTTCAAGTTAGTTATATGTACCTACATGTAATTTACCTACATATTTTTATAACCAGGCCCGACGAGAGGTTGGGGTAGCCGGGGTTCCAGCCCCAGGGCCCGGACTGGAAGAGGGGGCCCGTAATTGTCTTTTTTTTTGCTCGTCACATTTCTTCGGGGAAATTTTTTTTAAAAATGTGATTTATTCCCGGGGCCCGGCATTTCTCTCCACGGCCCTGTTTATAACTACAACAAGTTTTAGCCGGACTGTTGTTATTACTATACATTGTTGAAGTTTTTTGTTCCAATCTATTAAGTTATTGTTTATTATTATTAAAACAATATAACATTTAAGACGTATTATTGTTATTATTATTATCTTTATTTAAATAAAGTTTCTAAAACTTATAATTTTTGTTGAGTTTGATGTAATTTTAATTAGTAAGTATATTGAGATAATGTTATTGATTTCATTCAAATACTCAGATTCATGGTAAAATTAACCTTGAAAATTATTTTTTAACAAGTTAAAAGATATTTTTTATAACAAGTCAAAATATAAATTTTTTTAGACCGTCACAGAAACTCCAAGAACTGCAACTCAGGGGGGAAGAGAACATTTTATTGCACTCCTCAGAGTTCTACTGTGTTTTAGAAATCAGGCAGATGCTTTACTTTATGGTCCTTTTTATACATAAGTAATATATGTAGTACCGAACGTGACATGCATTTGTACTGAAATATTACTATGTTCTACCAACTAAAATTTTTCCGTAAATATATATGTTATAGAGTACTAAGATACATATTATTGAACAAAAAATGGTGGGTGTCGCTAACGCGTAAGTGGCAAAAAAAAATTTACTTAAATTTAAAAATTTAAAAAAATTAGTATAATAAAGGGATATAACGTTAATTTTTTTTTTATTACTTTGTTTAAGGTGGGTACACAATATATATTAAACTCAAATAAATGGGCTCAGTAATTTCATAAAAAATAATTTTTGAAAATTTTTTGAAAATTTTTGTATTTGTGTATTCATAAACTATTAGCCTCAGAGGGTTGAAATTTGGCAGGAATGTATCTGGGGCTAAGAAATATTATTTCCTATAAAAACAATCAATTTTGCGTCAAGGGCCGTTTTCCCTATCTTACCCGGCTATCGGCCGGTTTTACATTCATAATTTTAAAGGTTCTTTAACTAAAGCTACTTTTAATTTAAAGTCGACTTTATTTTTAGCATTGTTTTACAATGATCAGGTCTGCTTACTTTTGTTAAAGGACTTTTAAGTGTTACATGGATCAAACGAACTATGAATGGACGTATCCAATCTTACATTTAAAAAAAAAAAAATAACTACAGAAACGAAAATATCAACATGATTGAATTTCAAAAAATACGCATTTCGCTACTGCCAGTGATATTGGAATAGGAAACTACATTATTTCTTTTTAAAAGAAATTTATTATAAATTCAATGAATCATAAAAGAAATTGCGGGTAACCCCGAAATCGTTCAGCCAGTTTAACCCAAAAGAAATGTTTGATATTAAACCAAGACTTAAAAATAATCAAAAATATTATTGAAAATAAGCAAACAAGTACACTTTTTATTTTATTCATTTAAGGTACGAATATTTTGTAGAAAAATTATGCTAATAAACAAAATTCAGTGAAAATAATCAGCAATAACAAATATGTTAAAGCCGACTTTAAGCAGTAAAAGTCGAGATAATTCATACTTTAGCTTAAAGTCGACTTTTACACTAACGGAGCTTTAAATTTGATTGTAAAACAGTACCAAAAATAAAATCAGTTTTAAAGTGGGCTTTAGTGTTAAAGTCGGCTTTAAATGTGAATGTAAAACCGACTGTATGCCCTTTAACTGCATTTAAGGTAGGTATCTTATGTGAGATCCGTCAAGGATTTGGGGACCTAAAAACGCCAAAAATTGATTACCCAATCGATTTTGAAAATTTTTTCACAGTTAGTAAGTTAAAGTATTTGAATTAATTAAGTAATCAAATGATGTCGGCAAGAATCTTACGGACTGCCATAAGTTATATGAGATCCCTAAGACCCTTTTCTTACTGTTAGAGAAATAAACTTTTTATTTAGGACACAAAAGTGTCAAAAATAAACGAACCGACCGATTTTGAAAATCTTTTCACTGTTAGGGAGCTAAGCTATTTTAGACAGATATAGATTACGTCCGCCAAGGTCCATGGGACCCAAAAGTGGTAAAAATAAACTAACCAAGCGATTTTGAAAACTTTTTCACTGTTAGAGAGCTAAACTATTTTAGATAGATATAAAATACGTTATGTAAGATATAAATTACGTTATGTAAGATCCGCCAGGGTCCACGGGACTCAAAAGTGTCAAAAATGAAATAAGTGACCGATTTTGAAAATTTTTCCACTGTTACAGAGGTAAACAATTTTAGATGGATATAGCTTATATGTTGTGTGAGGTCGGCCAGGGTTCTGGGATCTTAAAAGCGCGAAATAAACTAACCGACCGATTTTGAAAATTTTTTCCCTGTTAGAGAGCTTAATAATTAAGCTCTCTGTTAGCAATGTTCGAGAGCTTAATAATTATTATTTTAGATAAATATAGATTACGTTATGTACGATTCGCCAGGATTTATGGGACTGGGACCCAAATGTGCCAAAAATGAAATAAGTGACCGATTTTGAAAATTTTTTCACTGCTACAGAGGTAAACTATTTTAGATGGATATAGCTTATATGTTGTATGAGGTCGACCAGGGTCCTGAGATCTTAAAAGCGCCAAAAATAAACTAACCGACCGATTTTGAAATTTTTTCACTGCTAGAGAGCTAAACAATTTTAGATAGATATAGATTACATTATGTAAGATCCGACAGCGTCAGTGGGACCCAAAAGTGTCAAAAATAAAATAACTGACCGAATTTGAAAATTTTTGCATTATTACAGGGGTAAACTATTTTAGATAGGTACAGGTTGTGTTATCCGAGATCCAATACGGCGTAGAATGCTACACAACGGGTTTTGAAAATACTCTTACTGTTAGAAAGGTAAAATTTCCTATATATATATATATATATATATATATATATATATATATATATATATATATATATATATATATATATATATATATTAAAGGATCAAATTGATCCTTTAATTATTTCCGGTAGTATATATATATATATATATATATATATATATATATATATATATATATATATATATATATATATATACACTAGCGGAAATAATTAAAGGATAAAAAAAAAATTCCTAATTTTTAGCGATTTTTCGAATGGCTGTATCTTCGTGAAAAATGATCGTATCGGAGTCGTAAGCAAAGCAATTTAAAGCTGGAAGTTTCTGGTTCCGAGATCTTGCGATAAAAAAATTTTCAAAGCAACGTGTGTGGCGCAATCCTAATAAATACACTGAAAAAAATTTTCGAAATTTTTTCGTTTTTTTTTTTTTGGTCCACGGACTTGGAAAAATTTTTTTCAATTTAACCACCATTTGGACCAGGTAACTTGTTCATTCAGCTTTAAATAGCTTTTTTATAGACTTTTATACGACAACTTCTCGCTGAGATATCGGACTTTAAACGGAAAAGGATCATTTCATCTTTGACCATCGATATCTCAGCAACCAATGATCACACAGAAAATTAAACGGGTGTTCTAAAAACTCGAATGAATTCTCTACAAGGATTAGCCATTGTCTTTCCAGAAAAAAAATTTTTTGCATACTTTACATGAATTTGAAAAATCAAGAAAAAAAGAGCTTTTGGTGGCTCTTTGGAAAATCAAGCGTTGAAACTTCGAGAAAACCACTAATGTTAAGTGTGCCTTTTACAGTTCAATATACCCACAAAAACCCCACCGAGTTTCAGTTTAATCCATCCAGCCGTTTTTGTGTTTCATTCGATTGAATTTTTGAAAAAACTGAAGGATCATTTTTTTGATCTTAAACTTTCATAATCTTCAACAAAATGAAAAAAAAAAAAATTTCTCAGCTTTTTTCACATTTTTATCAATAACAGTATTTAAATTTATAAAAAAAAGAAAATTTCTTAGAAAATTTTCAAAAAAATTTTCTAATAAATTTTCCTTGATCCTTTTTCATTCAAGGTCCTATATCTCAGCGAGAAGTGGTCGTATAAAAGTCTATAAAAAAGCAAATTAAAGCTGAATGAACAAGTTATCCGGTCCATATAGTGGTTAAGTCGGAAAAATTTTTTCCAAGTCCGTGGACCAAAAAAAAAAAAAAAAAAAAAAACGAAAAAATTTCGAAAATTTTTTTCAGTGTATTTATTAGGATTGCGCCACACACGTTGCTTTGAAAAATTTTTTATCGCAAGATCTCGAAACTAGAAACTTCCAGCTTTAAATTGCTTTGCTTACGACTCCGATACGACCATTTTTCACGAAGATAAACCCATTGCTAAAAATTTGGAATTTTTTTTTTATCCTTTATTTCCGCTAGTGTATATCGATTACATAAAGTCCGCCTAGAATATACGGTCGAGATGATTTTTTAATGAGGTCTACCGGGATCTTACAGATCCGAAAACGCTAGAAATAAGCTATCGAACCGATTCTGAAAATTTTCTCACTGCTAGAGAACTAAATTATTTTAGATGGATACAACTATGCTGCACAAAGTCCGTTCGGGTTCTTGGGTCCTAAAAATACCAAAACTAATTACCCAGCCGATTTTAAAAATTCTTTTACTCTTAGAAAGCTAAACTATTTTAAATGGGTACAGGTCTTAGATGAGATCCACCAGTGCCCAATATTGGGAAATTCGCTATGTTATGCAGATGCTGCGACAGGGGTATTTTAAGTACAAGGCCGCCATAAGCATCTATTAATAGAAAATTTTTTATTTTTTTTTTTTATTTCAGATAATAATTTTATGAGTTACTCTGTATACGGCGAAAAATTAGTGATTTTCGACAACTAGCTGCTAAGGGCCTAATTTTTGCCTGATCTTGTTTTTTCGATCAAAATTATTTTACAGTATCGCAAAATAATTATAGTCGGAACAGTTTTGACATTTATTTATTAATGAAGTTATTTCTGAAAGAAACCCTTTGATAACAAAAATTATTTTTAGTAGAATAATTATTTTTCAATTTAAATTCACCACGCATTTAATGTTTCCTCACTTAATTTAAGAAATATATATATATATATATATATATATATATATATATATATATATATATATATATATATATATATATTTAACAATTTTGGTGGAATTGGTGTATTTTTATTTGGATGGATGATCATTATTAAAAACACATGAGTTATAAATTGTAGCATTTTTTAGCGAATTTTTCAAGTCAGCAAAATAAAAAATATATACAAATAATTTTTATTAGTCCATTTAAGAGATTAGGACAGCTAAATTACCTTTTAATATTGTTTAAATATAATTTGCCGAAGTGTTTCAATTTACGTTTGAAATTTGACACTATGTATTTTGTATTACAATTATTATTAATATGTATTTTATAAACATTTTTAATTTATTTTTGCTTCTAAAACACTTAGTCACTGTTTTATGTGTTATCACGTATAATAATTTTGTTTATGCCGAAACGTATAATCATTCATAAATCAAACATATTGATTTAAAACCTCAAAATGTTCATTATGAGATGAAAATAGTAGCCATCTTAAGTTTACAGAGATTTCTTAGTTAAATACTTAAAAATTCACTATGATTTATCGTCCAGTTAGAAAATACACAATATTTTTTTAAAGATCACCTAGATGGCGAAACCTTATTTGTAGAAAATACAGCTCTTTATCCTTTATTTATATCTAAAATTTAAACCATTCTATGTTTCCTACTTTAACGTCTAGATGTCACTCTATCTGTGTCATATAGCACTTGTGTTTCATTAAACATTCCGAACTATTGATGCTAATGAATTCCGATATGGGTGCTTACATTTTATAAAAGAAAAATATTAATAATTAAAAAATTTGGGTTGCATTTGTTTAAAAAGATATTCATTGGATTAAAAAAAACTTGGTTTCATGCTTATTAAGAAAAAAGAATGGGTGTTTAATTTATTTATTAATTTTTATAAACTAGTTTAATGAAACACCTAAAAATAGTGTTCCGGTATAGGGGCTTTTACGTTATTGCAAAAAAAAAAAAAAAAAAAATCGCAAACAGGATTTTTTTGCTAAAAAAACCCATGTAAGCCCTTATACATCCACTACAATCAAAAAATTTGTATTTTTTATTGTCAATTGTCTAGCTGACGTTATTTATTTTAATTTCGAATTGATTAACCAATTGAGGTGATTAACTGAGGCATTTTCTATTTTGAACTTAATGTATGTTAGTGGCTTCACAGCTATTTGAGTATTGTCTTAATATTTTTTTTAATCGGTTTATCTTAATACCTACTTTACGTTCTGAAATTATTTAACGAATTTAAAAGGGACCAGCGAATTAATTGTAATCTCCAAATTACATTATCATTCTAATACCTAGCAAATACTTCTTATCCTTCTTATTAGGTATACTTTTGGAATTGTGGAAAAGATATTCATTTGTTATTAGTAAAATTAGAACTGATTTTAATTCATTTGCACTGCCAACTTCGCTACTGGTAAGTACTGTGTCGATGTGTTTACGCAACTTTCTGCAAGTAAGTAGTGAGTACTAATTATTAGTACTAACAATAAGCCTACGATAAGCCAACTATCGGAATCATTTATCTCAGTGATTCTAAATGGGGGCGCCAGCACTCCTTTATACGCTCTTTTGGAGATCTAGCTACTATAAATCCATACTACTATAAGTCCAGAAAGAAAGTTTATAAATTATAAAGCGGTTTACAAATCAAATGTTCTAAAAAAATTAGATAAAAATATGTATAGTGTGTTATAATTTATAAGTGAAATTGCTTCAAAATATAATATTGACGTGTACAACAATATAAAATTGTAATATAAAATAAAATTTTAATATAAATTTATAAATAAAATTTATTGCAACAGTGTATTACTGTTCCATTCACATTTTGAATTTCTCGAAATATGTTGTTACAATTTTTTAAGTCCTCTGAAACTTTTATCACTCAATCTTGCTTAATGATACAGGGTTGATTAATAAGAACATCAATTTCAGAAAAAGATAGTTTATTTTCCATTCATTTTTACAATTCAGCTATTGTACCGTGTAACATGAACATTGACTGTTTCCACTGAAATTGTTTTGTACACCTGTTGATCCTAAAACAAAAAAAATTTGTATTAAACTATTGTAAAATTAAAAAAAAAAATACCCCTGTCGCAGCATCTGCATAACATAGCGAATTTCCATAGATTAGATACTGAAGGATCTCATATAACAACTTGTATCCATCTAAAAGAGTTTAACTCTTTAACAGTAAAAAAATTTCAAAATCGGTTGGGTAGTCTATTCTTGACATTTTTGGGACCCCCAGATTCTGGCGAACCTCATATTATAACATAATTTATATTCATCTAAAATAGTTTAGCACTCTAACAATTAATAAATTTTCAAAATCGGTTGGGTAGTTTCTTTTTGTGGTTCGCAATAATCTAACCGACCTCGTATTACATAACCAGTGTTCATGTAAAATTGTTTAACTTTCAGACAGTAAAAAATTTTCAAAATCGGTCTAGTACTTTTTGAATTATTTTTAAATAGATACCTATGTAAACAAATGTTCTCCCTTTTTCGTTTTAAGTACAGTATTTTTGAAATAGTGTTAACACCCACATAAAAGCTGCATCGATTCTTGAAAATATAAAGTTATTTCAGTACGCAACGAAGATTTATTTTAATTGGAATCGACTAATTCACAATGTTAATTATTTTTTTATCCTGATTCTCTAAGAAATTATTTTCCTGCTAATTCAGTTATTTTATCATAACATAGGTACTTGATGTCATTAATATTATGAAAGTTTACTTAAAAATTTCTTAATATTTTCGGTAATTGTACACTTTTACGATCACCTGGTTTGTTGGCAATAAATAAAAAACTAATGGTCGGCGAACTAATGGAAAAAAATACTAGAACTCGACACCGATACTGCAAATGGACGGCGAAGCACCACTGGAACCTCATTTTCGAGCCAAGGGTAATTAAATAAGATTTCTAATTACCCTTTGCTCGAAATTGGGGTTGAGAAGCATTGGCCAAAATTTGTTGTTTTTTAGCATTCTTTGTATTTTTAGTATGGTCCATTTCACATAAATTTAACCAGGCTTCATCACTTATGAATTTAAATAATTTCCGTTTTCTTGGCTTTATCTCTTTCATTATTACACTTACGTAAATTTTACAACTGCAGTTTGTTTTTAGAAAAGAACAGAAGATTGATCTGTTATAAGAATTATTTAATTTTTCTCCCGAGACTATTAAAGTAGCGGAAGCATTGTGATCACTTTTGAAAAATAAAAAATTTTTTCCTTCAAAATTAAAATTTTTTACGCACATTTTACGTTTTAGAGCTTCCTGAATATTTTTTGGTTTGGTGTCTGCCCATGCGTCCGCCTGTCTGTCCGTCTGTGTGTCGCCAGTTTGCATCAAGTGGCCTATAGTGTCCTCAAAAATAGGAATTAAACTAGGTCAACGAATCACTCGTTTCGTACATGTTTTTGAAAATTACAACTGTACCTTGTATACTCGAGTGCGTACTACGGAAAAAAATATTTATTTTTGAATTGCATTATGTATACTACTGTGTAATTATATGAATACTATTAAATGCAATTAATTTTCATTTATATATTTTTGATTTTATTAGTGAACGTTTATATAGTTTAGAATTTATTTATTTTATAATTTATAAAAGTTACAAAAATAGACAAAAGTGGTGAAATTGTATATTATAAATATTGATATAAACAGAAAAATTATAAAGTACTAATAATACTATATTAAAATATGTACCGAAATTAAAAATTATATACAAAAGATAAGAATACTAAAATTTAAAACTGATTAATAAAAAATAATTTAAAAATTTAAAATCCAAGACAATTATAATTATAAATATTAAAATATGTACAAAAAATTAAAAATTATATACAAAAGATAAAAAATAATACTAATATTAAAATTTAAAAATGATTAATAAAAAATATAAAATTTAAAAATTTAAAACCGAAGAGAATTATAAATAATATTAAAATTGAAAAAAATTATTAAAAATTACACAGAAAAAATATATCAGAATTTAATAGCAAAACTTACGCGTCAGAAAATAAACTAAAATTTAAATATTATTGAATATTTTGTACCTAGTATCGCACCCCAGTGGACTAGGTCATATAATTTATTGGCACACGTTTTCATAAGAAATATACATTAATAACTTAAAAAAGGAGAT
The DNA here is from genome assembly GCA_035578155.1 of Brachynemurus nebulosus. Classification (NCBI taxonomy): domain Eukaryota; kingdom Metazoa; phylum Arthropoda; class Insecta; order Neuroptera; family Myrmeleontidae; genus Brachynemurus; species Brachynemurus nebulosus. The sequence goes on from JAPWDM010000016.1 coordinate 10,978,178, forward strand.
GGAGTATCCACTATTAGTTCAGGTACTGTTTCCAAAAAACGTGCTTTCTTTTTTTATTATATTTTATTTTAAGGGGTTGTTCACGTGATTTTTTTTTCAGAAAGAGGTTGACCTAGTTTAATTTCTATTTTTGAGGAATCTATAACTGCTGAACTATTCGATTGTTTTCAATGAAATTTTCAGAAATTATGCAATTTGGTTCCTAGGTGGTCCCCTATCAATTTAATTGAAATTTGAACTTTTTAATGTCATTCCATTAATATACTATATTGCACCAAGTGGCATAACTTCTGAACTATTCAATTCTTTTTTATGAAATTTTCAGAAATTATGCAGTTTGGTTCGGAAATGGTCCCCTATGAATTTAATCGAAATAGGAGTAAGGGTAGCAACCCCGCTACCATGAAATCCCATTAAATGTCAATATCTTATTTACTGCTAGTCCCATTTCGCTCAAATTTTTAGGGTATTTTGGGGATTAGTTTGCTATTATTTTATAATTTAGCCTTTAATTATTTTGAGTTACAACAATTTTCTATGAACTTTAAGGTGAAAATATAATTTCACGGTATATATATTTGGTAGAATACTGTTTTAAAGTCTTTTACGAGTACGAGGAAGCTGTGTGCCACATCCCGTTGGCAGTGTATTTTAACTTTGACTCATGATCAATTGTATTTAAAATGGGGTATAGTATAAAACCGAAAAGTGTTTTTTTAATTTGTTTTGTTTTTAAATTGTTAATTTTTTTCATGTAGATTACGAAAAATAATATAAGTTAATATGCCCACGTTAAAAAATTTTATGAACGATTATTCCTAAAAGCTTCACATTTTTCTCAATTTAAAGCCATAAAACTATCAAAAATAATCATTTTTGTTTATTTCTGTGACTCTAATCATTAATCCGCCGTAATGACGAATTCTAATTATTCTGACATTGACTCTAATTATTCAAATCGGACCATTAGTTTTTTATTTATAGCCAAAAAAACTAGGTGACCGTGAAAGATATTCCTTGCATCTATAAATTAATATTGAATTTAAAAAAAAAATATTATAGATTATTGAATATAAAAATTTATTTTAAAAAATATTATTTCCCGCGTTGCGTTATATGATTATTTGACGCGCAACGACATCTGATAGTTCAATACGCAGACGCAAAATGGTTGACACCCTTACTTGAAATGACTTGAGTGTTGTCAGTTATAGAAAATGCAATTTACGTAATTAATTATATAAAAATATATTAATTACATGTATTATTTAATTCAGTGATAATATAATATACATTTAAATCTTCATGCCCATCTGTAAATCAATTTTTGAACTAAACATAAAGCGATAAAATTTGTTAGCAATCTTTGGTATCTATCATAACTCTGAGTATTAATTATAAAAGAAAATCGATTTTTTTATTCAATCCCTATCCCTAAATCAATAATTAGTGGTTAATATTTCCCAAAATGAAAAAAAGTTAAATTTTTCATAATAGTTTCAAAACTCTAATTTATATTTTATAAAAAAAAAATAATTTCTTAACTAACTATGTATTAGAGCAAGAGCCCACGACGACCAGACCTTTGTTATTTTATAAAACTGAAAGTTTCTCTGTGCATGTCCCTTATACAGGTAAGAACGACCAGCGACTATAGAATTTGGGTTGTGGTTACTTAGGCAGGTAACAGGTAGTAAAGGTCTATAAAATAGTACCTTAAATTCGTTAAAGTATAAAGCTCGTTTTTTTTTTATATTTTCTTCGGGATAACTTTAGAAATCTTGTCATCCATTGCCGGACACTTATGACAGTTGCTACCCCCTGCCAGACACCCCTAAACTTTAATAAATTATAATTATACTTTCGTTATAGTATAAAAGCTAAATTTTATATATGTTACATGGGGACCTATAAAAAAATGTTACCTCAATAACCGGACAGTTTTAATGGTTTTTACATCTTGCCAGACGCATTGAAAGTCCGCAGTAGGTGCGAGCGCGAATGCTTAGTCGATTACGATCTTTTAAGATATCTAATAAAAAAATGATTATTACGTTTATAGCCATGTTATATAAGTAGTCTTCATAATCTTTGTTAAATTTGTTAAACTTGTTAAATGTTAATTATGTTATTCTTCGAAATAGATAAAAATCATGAACGACCTATTTGCAACTGTGTTAATTATTACCTATTTGACAGTTATGACAGTTATTTTATAGTTTTAAACCAGTTCTCGATTTCAATTTAACAAATAACATGCTCTTGGCCTTGTTATTTGTTTTCGTCGAATTTCACCAATTTTTTTTCGATTTGTTAATTTTTTTCTTCGAAATAACACATTTAACATGCTATAGCATGTTTAACAAAGATTATGAAGACTACTATAAAGTAAAAAATGTTATTTTAATATGATAAAATACAAAAAAAAATCGCCAAGTGCGTGCCGGTCACGCATTATCAAAGTTACGTGGTCAATAGCTAATTTTTCACAATTAATCAATTAATTTCTCATAAGTGATCATTAACTCCCTATACACATCGGTGGCGCTTTCCACTAAAAAATGTTAGGCAGTGAGATATTTTTTCATTTAAACAAGCATACCCAGTGTACTATTGAAACGTTATGGTTCGTTTGCTCCTGTAGTTTTTTTTAGTGCAAAATTTAACCGTCGTTTTTGCTTAGTTGGCGGTACTTTCCAAGTTATATAATCTGGATTGCACATTGTCTTTGTATATTATAATATATAGTACAATCACGTAAAGTTCCATTTTATTTCGCTAGGTGGCATTAAATGTATTAATTTAGCAAATTATGGTACATATAAGTATTAATAATAATTACCAACTCTTTCCATATTAATTTGTATGTTATGTGCATATTGTTTGTGTTTGTATTCATATGATGTATGTATGTGCAGTTTGTATAGAAAAATCATAATGCCATAAAATAATTTATTACCTATAGAATTTTTAAACAGGTAGTTTGGATATTTATGTACACTATAAAAAATAGATTTAAAAAATTTGTAAAATTTTTAATTGTAAGAACACAACATCAGACCAACATCAGATTTTCTCATCAAGTTTAATCACTTTCTGATAAATTTTGCGTCTCCAATTTTAGAGTCTCCAAGGAACTAATCGATGTCATACAGAACAATAAAGAACGCTATATTTCTTTCACGAAGCATTTACCAGTCGACGCCAATCAAATTGTGGAAGATATTGATGACGATGACGATGATGATGAAGAAGATGAAGAATCTGATAACAAACTTAAAATTAAAACTATCCAGCTACGTTTTATCGATTCGTTCCGATTTATAGCGAGCAGTTTAGATAAACTTGCTGAGAATTTAAAGCCGGAGCAGTTCACCGAAGTTCGTCGAGCATTTCCTGAAGACCGCCTTTTCAATTTAATCAAACAAAATGGAATATTCCCGTACGAAAACGTCAACAGTGTTGAACGACTGAATGAACGCGCTCTATCACCGAAGGCGGCATTCCACAGCAGCTTGAAGTTATCCAGTATCAGCGACAGTGAATATCAGCGTGTATGGAATGAATTCAACATCCGAACTGTGGGCGAGTATTCAGGCTTATATCTGAAAACGGACGTGTTATTACTGGCAGATGTATTCGAAAATTTCCGGAACCTGTGTTTGAATACGAACCTGCGTTTGAGCTGGGACGCCATGTTGAAATATACGAAAGTAGAACTGGAGCTACTAACGGACACCAACATGATCCATTTCATTAAAAAGGGTATGCGTGGTGGATTGACTCAATGTTGCGGTTGTTTTAGCGAAGCGAACAATAAATACATGTCTAACTATGACCCCACGAAGCCGCCGACCTACATCGAATATCTGGATGCGAACAACTTGTACGGATGGGCCATGTCGCAGCATTTACCGATTAAACATTTCCGGTGGGTGCCAGAACACGAATTGGATAACATCGGCATACCAATGGTTCCGGATGACGCTGATGTTGGATACATTTTGAAAGTCGACCGAGTACCCGAAAACACTGCACGACTATCATCAAGATATACCATTCTATCCGGAGCAGATGAAGCCGCCATACATTACATCCAAAAACAGCAAATTACTCGCCAATGTTTATGACAAGAAGAAATATGTGATCCATTATCGGAATTTGAAACAGTGCTTAAAATACGGACTTAAATTGAAAAAAATACATCGTGCGCTTCAGTTTAATCAATCTTCGTAGCTGAAGAAATATATCGATTTAAATACCGAGCTTCGTTCTAAGGCGACAAATAGTTTTGAAAAAGATTAATTCAAATTAAAAAATAATAGTGTTTTCGGGAAAACGATGGAAATTGTCGACAAACGTGTTGATGTGCGGTTAATCATACACTGGGAGAACATTCGTAAAAAGTTGGGTGCTAATAATTTAATAAGTAAACCAAACTTTCACAGTTGCTCCATCATTCACGAAAACCTAGTCGCCATACAAATGAACCGTTTAAAAGTGAAATATGACAAGTCAATTTACGTAGGATTTAGCGTGCTCGAGTTATTCAAAACTTTGATGTACGATTTCCACTACGGTTATATAAAACCGAAATATAATGACAAAGTGGATTTACTGTACATGGATACCGACAGTTTTATATATCAAATAGCAACGGACGTTTTTTACATCGATATTAAGCCGCAAATTAGCGAGTATTTTGACACGAGTGACTATGTCGCAGATAACGTTTATGGACTGCCTCAATTAAACAAAAAAGTGCTCGGTAAATTTAAAGATGAGGGTTCTGGGACAATAATTAATAAATTTGTCGGTGTTAAAGCTAAATCCTACTGTATAGTCAAAGATAGTGATGAGCCCCCAATTAAAAAACTCAAAGGTGTGAAGAAAGATGTGGTGAAAAACGAAATAGACGTTAAAGACTACATAAATTGTGTGACGAGCAAAGACTCAAATGCTGTGTTGTATAAACAAATGAGTGTTTTCCGCAGCTTAAAACATCGGTTATACACTCATTTAGTGAATAAAGCCGCACTAACAAACGATGACGACAAACGGTTCATAGCACCCAACAATAGACTAAAAATTCTCCCATGGGAGCATTATAAAATAAAAGACTTTTATTTTTGTTAATATTGTATATAAGTTTTTGTTAATTTTGTATATATTTTTTTGTTAATTTTGTAAATAATCTTAAAACCATGGGTTTAGTTTTTATAAGTTATAGTTATTAAGTAATTAGTTTGTAAGGAAAAAAATAATAATGGCCATTATTAATTCAAAATTTTAGTTTTATTAAAAATAAAATACATACATGTCAAAATATTGTAATTTCAAAAATACATGTTAAAAAATTTAAAAAATCGAAAAAAATACAAAAAATTAAAAAAATTAAAAAAATACATGATGAAAAAAAAAAATTAAAAAAAGAAAATAAATGATGAAAAAAATATAAAAAAATAAATAAAAAAGAAAATACATCATGAAAAAAAAATACAGGAAAAATTTAAATATTATATAATTCATATTTAAAATTTTGTAAATATCTAAGTAGTCTTGTAAGTTCGTCGACGGCCACGCCTCCGTATCTGGACCACTTTCCCAGCCCAGGAGTGCTGATTGATTTCTTGTGCCTTTTTCAACGTTCTGCAAGATCCACTTCAACAATTCACGGTCTTCTTCTACGCACTTTGGTTTGAAGTACAATCGAGGAATACCATGTTCTTCCACAAGTTTCAATATACGATCCAGCAGTTCCGTACGAGCATATCTTATCGTTTTTCGCATCCACAACGTAAGAAAATATGTCAGCGTGTCGAATCCATCTAGGCGGTCTTCTCCAATATCAGATTCGTCAAAGGTAAGTGTGAAGAGAAGATCACAAGTTTCCACAGACGAACCACATTCAATAGCTGATGTTATTTTTTCAGGATAAAAAATATCACGATCTCTTGATGCTATCGATCGGATCATCTCTAAATCAAATAACCGAATGGCTTTATCCAACATCTTATTCAACAATCGAGTTCTAGCCATGAATTCCTCCACTATTATATGGTGTTGAAGACTTCCGCTCATTGTTGTGTTTTCACTCGATATTGCTTCGCCAAAAAATTGAAACAGCTTCATCTCATCGTCATCATCATAATTATATGCTGCCCAATGTTGGTGGAGGGGGGATATTGAAACTGCTCCGGCCCGTCATCACCATACGTATTTGCTGCTCCATGTTGGTGGGGATATCAGACCAAGTCTTTGCTATCAATCCAGCTATTGGCGCTACTTGGGAAGCCGAGCCGCTTCACGTATACTTTATGTTGCTCTTTTTTCAACACCTTTTCCACTAAATATACGTCTGAATATTTAACTTTTTGTAATTCTTCCTGATAAAATCCACCTTTAGTCGGATTACCATGGTAATCTTCTAACAGATACGTAACCGGATTGGTTAATCATACCCTAGTATATTCAGCCATCGATACGATTCATTGTAACTAAACCTCTTCCACATTTCAGTTTTCAGTGTTCTATTAAATCTCTCCATAACTGACCCTTTTTTGGTTGAAAATGTTGAATAATGGTTGGTGTTGTACTTATCCCTGAGCGTTTTAAACAGCTGATTATAAAATTCTTGCCATCGTCTGTTTGCAAGTTATCCGGCCTCCGTCCTTGTTTAAGTATCGATTCAAATGCGGCCGTTACTTCTTTTCCAGTTTTATTTTTAACGGGTACCGCCCATGCATGTTTCGAAAACACGTCGATTGTTGTTAACAAATAGTTGATTTTTTTATTCACTGAAGCGTAGGCACCCATCTCAATTAAATCACATTGCCAGAGACCGTCAATTCCTTTCACAATCACACGTCTGCGTGGAAAATTTTTCCGCGCCGGTTTATGTAGTTCACGAACCACTTGTGCTTTGCTCATTTTTCGTCTCAATGTTCTCAGCAGGTTTCAGTAATTTATCAAGACGTTCTTCAGTCCTCAATATTTGAAGATTAAATGCGGAAATTTCTCGATTCATTCATATTTTATGATGCGTAAAAAGCTGCATTGCCTGGGTCAGCAGGTGCGAACTTTCTTTTGGTGATTTCGACTGTTTCTGTTAATTCAGGAAGTTTCTCTGTTGCAAAACTCTTTAAAAATTTCCAATTCACCACATCGTGATCATCAGTCGGATCCTTTATATTGGTTAGTCGTCTGTTTCCAAAATCATAGTTCCTCGATTGCGTCATCTTCAAACCAGTGTCTTTAAGAATCTGCTTCTTAATACTTTTATCATGCACCCGGCCGAATTTGTCAATAGTTATGTTCTGTTACGCGCACGACCGAATTTGTCCATTTTCACTCAATGATATCTGCTTTTTTCAGTTTTTCAATGATGGATATTATTTCGTTATTGTGACCGCTGTGTCCAGCTTGTTGTGACGCCATTAGTAGGCGTAGTTTACTGACCAGTTCATTCGCATTGTCCCAGTATATAAAGTCTTTTTTCAAATTATTAAACTGCATCAAGCCATGTCCCGATCTTGGAGTACCGCCGACGCTAGTAGATTTTGGAGCACCGCCGATGCGACTTCTTGTATCATATATTTTTCTTGGTATATGTTTTTTTAGCGGAACTGATTGGGAACAACTGACTAATAATGTTTATGTATTTAGAACTCGAGCTACCGTTTATTTGCTGGTTTGGACTGTAATTTCGTCTGTATGCATTTGTTTGCTTTAAAATCTGCTTATACGCATTTAAATCTTTAGTATCATATAAACCAATTTTTGGTGCGTTCATGAAAATGAATTCATATAATCCAGGTATTCTTTCATACACAATATCACCAATTATTATATCATCACCAGCTACTTGAAACGATTGATTTCCAAACATCTATTCATCATCTTTTTTGTACGGTCCGTATACCACGTCAATTCCGCTATTGGGTTGAAGGTATAGTTGTAAGTATTTTCTTGCTATTGGTCCAAATTCTTTTGGCAAATCTTCAGGTGTCGGCATCTATTTTCGAGCAACATTTTGCGCTGATCCAAGAAATTTCGGTGTTTCAAATACATTTTGTTCTTCTTCTGGATACGATTCAAAAACATCTTCTGGAATGTCTTGTATTGAAGTATCTTCCTCCTTTGTTGGTAGAGTATAATAGTCAACAGTTGGTTTTTCCAACTTTTTCTTTTTAATTTTAGGTGTGAACACATTTGATACTTGCGCCTCTTCTTCTTTTGTTTCCACTTTAATAGGATGTTTCTTTTTGTCACCATTTAACTTTGTAGCTATTTCTTTAAGCGGAGTAGTGACTGGTTCCAATGTACTTTGAAGCAACATATTTGACTCCAGTTTTCCGGATCGTAAAGCATTAAATTTTTTACGTATATTGCTTGCCGCTTTTATAATGTTCTTTTTAATCGTCTTTTTATCCATCTCGATGACGATTCCTAGAACGATTTCTCAAGAACTGAAGCTCTATCGCATGCGACTGCTGTATTTATATGGTCCTATTTAAGTGGACTAGTTCGAAACTGCTATACCGGCTACCAAACCAGTTCCAAAAATGTTTGGATCAGCATAGGACCAGCTTAGGACCAGTATAGGATCAGCTTAGGACCAGTATAGGATCAGCTTAGGACCAGCCAGCAGGTCGGTTCAGAACTGGTTATATCATTTTCCGGATGTTGATCCTTTCTAAAAACGGTCAAACTTGTTTCCATATCTTCCATTGCGTCTATCATCTTCTTTGCAAATAGTTAAAAATCCATAGTTATCACGCCAACACTCTCTTCATAATTCTTTGAATTGATTGAACGACATGTTGGAGTTAATATGGTCATCATAGATATGTCTGAGGTTGAGATCATCCTGTTTGAAGACTGCAACAAGATTCGCATTATCCCGTACATGATGTTTGGGTGACGCTGTATACGTTTGCGTCAAGTAGAAACAATCATCACTGTAGTGTCGAGAGTGACTAAAATATTCTTCTATTATGGCTTTTTTCTCCCGCGCAGATACATCGTCGAATATTACCAAAGAATTTGGTCGTGCTTCTTTCGGTGGTATGACATCATCGTTATTAGAGTATGTAAAATAACTCTAACCTTTAACACTTTTAATGATTCGTTTCAGATATTGATATTTCGGTTGGTGTAATGTTTTGGAATAGATGTATATGTTTTCAAACGCCACACCATTAGGATCCTGGATAAGTGATAGAAGAAGTGACGTTTTGCCGCATCCACTTGGACCACAGATAATCGCTCTAATACTCCTCGGTAGCAGTGGACCATTTTTCTTGAAATCAGTGCTGTCCTCGTCAGACGAAAACTCAAAATTTTCGACTGGTAGCGTCTCCTGCTGTTTAACGAATGAAAAAGACATCGTCGATGCTGATCAAATAACACTATTTCTCATACTAATAAAGTTGAGTAAATTTCCAGCATATTTATAATATATATACAATAGCCACCCGATTATAACAATCCCGATTATAACAATTTATCACTATCTACGTCTAACTTTTTGTTGACAAAACTTGTACGTGAATGTTAGAATTGAGTATGTGTTAGTAACACTGAAGAATGACGCATCTAATTTTTCTGTGGCGGCACCTTCCTAAACTAAAAATAAATACAGTGGACATCCAATGGTACGTACTCCGATTTTACGTAGTGACGTCAGCGACTTAGTGAGGTTTTCTTCTCACAGATATTTTACCGTTCATCTCCTTTGGTGAAAATTTTTCTACCAAGACAGAGTCAGAGCCGCAGGTAAAATACTGTCTGGGGTTCTCGTAGCCTCTATAAATTTTAAAATTTTTTTGCATACATAATATGCAAGATGGAAATGCAAAATGAGTAACGTAAAATTCCAGAATATTCTAATCATCAACTAGCAAAGATATCAAAAATCAGACTTCACTATTGAATTGATCACTAAAAATGAGATTAAGCAGCGCAGTTTAGCAAAAATTCTAGAATGTTTTATTTGTCAACTAGCAAAGATATCAAAAATTTCTGCCATAGTCCCGGGCTTAGGTCTTACCATAAGAGCTGCTGTAAAAACAGACTTCACTGTTGGATTAGTCACTAAAAATGAGATTAAACAGAGCAGTTTGACAAAAATTCTAGAATGTTCCATTTGTCAATTAGCAAAGATATCAAAAAACAGACTTCACTGTTGTATTAGTCACTAAAAATGAGATTAAACAGCGCAGTTTGATAAAAATTCTAGAATGATCTATTCGTCAACTAGCAAAGATATCCAAAAGTAAACGTCGCCATTGAACTAGTCATCAAAACAGAGACCAAATAACACATTTTGACAAATGTTCTAGAATATTCTATTTGTCAACTACCAAAGATATTGAAAAACTTATTGCACCATTTAATTGTCTAACCGAAATTAAACTAATGTAAACTAAATGTTTCATTTTGGCAAACGTTCTAGAATGATCTATTCGTCCGCCAGTAAACAAAGCGAAAAACTGATTTCGCCATTGGACTGACCATCAATGACATTCGGCATCGAACAGCAAAAGTTACCAGATGTTTTCAGATATTTCCTTCTTTGCTGATTGACGAATAGAATATTCTAGAACATTTATCAAAATGAGATATTTGGTCTCTTTTTCGATGACCAATTAAATGGTGCAATCGATTTTTCGATATCGTTGTTAGTTGACGAATAGAACATTCTAGAATTTTTCTGAAACTGCCCTGCTTAATCTAATTTCTAGTAACCAATTTAATAGTGAAGTTTGTTTTTTGATATCTCTGCTAAGTGACGATTAGAGTATTCTAGAATTTTTGTCAGTTTCCGCTATTTGGCGTTTTTTATGCTGATGAATGCGATAGTGAAATTGGTATTTCGACATCTTTGCCAGTTTAGAGGAATCGCTACTCATATTCATTGATATAACATTTGATTCCGTTTGTCTATACAATCGAATTTTGGGTGTAAATTATCTCTTAGGATAGTTTTGTTTTAAATTAACTCACAATCAGATAAATAATATTTACCCTCTTATCCCAATACTTCCCTTTAAGTTTGCACAGAGCACTACCATTAGATTTCTGGTGTATATTTAATTAAAAAATTAATGAGCCGCCTTTGACAGTCACTCGATTATAACAATCCCTACCCTAAGAGGAACATCTAATTTTTATAATCGAGTTTCTATTGTAAATAGTACAGCATATGCTCTCCTGTTTTCAGTTCACTTTTAAATGTCGATGCGGAAACAACTAGCGGTTAGTCGTGAGAAGACAAGCGGTGTGAAAAGATCTGGTTGTGGTATAGTAAACGGAGTAATTAACAAATTACCAATTGAACTTCATATACCTGGCTATCAGTATTGTGGACCTGGAACTAGACTGCGCGAGCGATTGCTACGAGGTGATCCGGGTATCAACAAATTGGACGCCGCATGCAAAGAACACGACATCGCCTATTCACAGTTCAAAGATATTAAAGATCGACATAAAGCTGATTTAATTCTAGCTGATAAAGCGTGGGAGCGAGTTAAATCGTGGGCTGCTTGGGCTGTAACGAACGCGATGAAGTCGAAAGTAAAACTAGGAATGGGTCATTCAAAGAAGAACAAAAAAGGACAGAAATTAATATTTGGCGCTGGAATTCGTGATTTGAGAAGTATATTGAAGAAAAATAAGCCGAAAACTATTAAGAATGCGATAAAATTTGCACTGAAAGCTGCGAATAATATTTTCAAGAAAAACGACAGTCAATTTACAACATCGAGAATCATTCCAATTCCAAAAACTGGTGAAATTTTACCATTTCTAGTTCCACTTTTTGCCGGCCTGTCCGCTGTAGGATCACCTGCTGGAGGTGCTGCTGGTGTTGCGAAAGCAGTAAATGCTTATAAAACAGCCAGGAAACAATTGGATGAAAATGAACGTCATAACAGGATGATGGAAGCAATTGCACTTGGATCCAAATCTGGAACTGGACTTTATTTGAAACCATACAGAAGAGGTTTGGGACTTTACATCGAATTAAAAAACCGCTAAGCGAGCTACCCGATCGATCATTAACTGATCGCGACATTTATCAGTTTGGAAACAAATATTTGTCCAATTTTCGTGGCGTGTTCATGAGAGATGATTTACCGAAACGTCCAAGGCGAAAGGAGTGTGGAGTCGTCAATTTGGATAATTCATTGGGACCAGGGAGCCATTGGGTAGCGTACGCCAAAGATAACAAGAACGTCGAATATTTCGATAGTTATGGGAATTTACTACCACCTGCAGAAGTTGTGCAATATTTACATGGCAAAAATATTAAATATAATTACAATAGATATCAGAATTATGAACAATATAACTGTGGACATTTATGTCTAGAATTTTTATGTAATACAAATTATTTTCAATAAATATTTTTTTTAATTGAATAATTTTGTTTCATTTCTCATCTATACTTTAAATATACCTGTGATATAGAATTTTCTCTTATTCGTATCTTAGGTACCATGTCGCTAACATTAACGTTAAGTGGTGACTCATCTATATTAACGGCTGAATATTTTCCACCCATCGATTTACCGGGAGATTATGTGTACGGGTTGGTCAATTTTGAAACATACTACGCAGTGCCAAATATCGACGAAACTATGATCTGGAAGATTTGGAGTTTCAAATAGAAGATAGGATACTAGAGAAGAGAAAACCGAGTGATAGCCCGCAACTTATACTCTAGTTTTACGAATTGTGGATCAAGACGGTAATTTAGTGAATTTTCGAGGCGAAACGATAACAATAAAGTTGCATTTGAAGCCAGCGTAAAAAATTTTGGTATTTAAAGACGAAAATGTGGTGCGACCGATCAGTCTACAACTTGCCCCCAAGGTGAACGAATCGGTGAGGAAGAAGCAACAACGACCGCCATTAACAAGAGAGAATAAACAATTTCTTCGACAACTGGGTTTCAAGCTGAAGAGGAAAAAATGAGCAGCATTTTAAGCATCAATACTGGAATCGATTTCGATGAAAGACATCGAGTATCACTGCTATTCGCCGTTTCTAAATGCATTTGGCAACAGCGACGAAATTCGAATCTGTTGTCAAAATCAAGATCTGATCCTGCTGCCGCACGAAAGTTGTCTGTATGTGGAAGGACAATTGCTAAAGAGTGATAAAACAGTGTCGACTACAGCGGAATTATCCAACAATTCATTGGCGTACTTGTTTGAAGAAATACGATATGAACTGAACGACGTAGAAATCGATCAATGCAAGTACGTTGGACCGACAACAACATTAATCGGTTATTTGGCATTAAATGAAAATGAAAGCAAACTACTCTACAACGCCGGATGGTGTGCGAGTGAAACAAATAAAGTAACGGAAAAAGGCTACTTCAATTTCTGTCTACCATTGGCGCGGATGTTTGGATTTCTTAACCATTACAAGAAAGTTATCATCAATGCGAAACATCAGCTAATTCTGACTCGGGCTCGGACAGATCACGATGCAGTTATATCACCAACGGATGACGTCACTTTCCATATACATAAAATTCAGTGGATGGTTCCACACGTTACAGTTGCAGATGAACAGAAACTGAAGTTGTTGAAATATGTGGAAAATAATCGAGACATTACAATTGCTTTTCGATCATGGGATATGCATATAAAGTAAACGATTCCAACAGCAAGACAAAACATTTGGACGGTGAAAACAGCTGGAGAAACCGCGTTACATTATATTCGCTTTACAAACGGATCGACGAAATAAAAAAGATAAAGATTCCAGTATTTTCGATCACTGTGAACTTTCAGACGTTAAAGTTTATTTAAATTCTGCGAAATACCCGTACATGGATTTGAATTTGGATTTCAATAATGATAAATATGCAGTAGCATATCACATGTATTCGAAATTTCAACAAGCATATTATGATTGTAAGAAGAATGAACCGCTTTTAAGCAAAACACAATTCAAGAATATCGCTCCAATCATACTCATCGACTGTTCTCATCAAAACGAATCATTGAAAAGTGGACCAGTGGATATTCGAATTGAATTTAAAACGTTGAAGGAGATGCCAGAGAATACATCAGCATTCTGTCTTCTACTACATGATCGTGTGATTCAATATAATCCGTTGACAAATATTGTTACAAAATATGTATAAAGCGCCGAAATCCGATTATAAATCAACCAGTTTCGCCCTAGACAACGCACAATGAAGATCGACGTAGCAATTGTTGACTTCCAAGAATTTCCAAATGCAACAAATGGGAAATTCTACATAAAGGAATTGGCTGTGTTGAAATTCGATTCTTCCGAAGAAAATTATGGTGAAGATTATATACTATAACACTATGTATTCAAATCACCAATAACGTTTTGCGGATTAAGTGAAAAAGATCAGCGCACAGCTCGTTGGTTGCGGAAAAATCATCATGGGTTCTCCTGGATGGATGGACATATTGAATACGAGGAACTACAATACATTTTAATAAACAATCTACACGGAACTCGAATCATCTATACGAAAGGAGAAGAAAAATGGCGGTATTTAAAACGACTACTGCCATCAGCGCCCATCATGAACTTTAAAGAAATAATTAGTTGTCCCAAGTTGGGAATCATAACATCAACATACACTAGTCCTCGATGCGGCCATCATTCCGGAGCAAGTTGCGCCATGGAAAATGTTATATCCATATACAAATATTATTGTAATAACATTTAAATATTTATTGTAAAATATTTCTTTTAAAATAAATTTATTAAAATAAAAAAATGTGTTTTTATTTAGAGGAAAACCTATATAAACCTGTTTTCAGATAAAAATATGACAAAATTATGAATCAAGGTACAGAGTTCGCGGTGGTTCAGACTAGCAAAGCTATCTTTTTCATGGAATTTTGAATCAAGGTAGAGTTCGCGGTGGTTCAGACTAGCAACGCCATCTTTTTCATGGAATTTTGAATCAAGGTACAGAGTTCACAGTGGTTCAAATAGCAACGCCATCTTTTAACTATCAAAAAAGATTTTCGGCGCCATCTGTTGACAATTTTTCAAACTTACGCACAGGGATCGCTAGTATCCAGACTACAAGCGCCATCTAGTAGTGAATTTACAGGGCTCAAAGGTGGCTGTGCCATCTGTTAGGGAAATTTTCAGTTCTTAAGTTAAGCTAAATTCGCTTAGGTTCTGATAGGTTAAGTTAGAAAAAGATTTGTTAGGTTAGACCAAATTTCGTTGGGTTCCGTTCGGTTAGGCAAAATTTCGTTGGGTTCCGTTAGGTTTGAGACCAAAACATTACTCCACCCACCGCCGGAGGTTTCTAGAACCGCCCCGATCGAGCTGCCTCCTCCCGAGGTCGTTCAAAAAGTCGGGAGGAGAGGAGGGCTCCGTTCTGTCCAAAAACTACTACTTATTACATATTACAATATTACATAATACATAATAATGTCAAGTTGACCTACATTTTGCTCAAATAGGAAAAAATTTACAGCAGAAAAACAGTATTTTAAGTTATTTATATTGGCCCTATCAAACGTAAAAACTCGGCTTCTGCAAAATAAAGATTTTAGATCTAAGATACTTTGCTTGTGGTCACAGTATTATTATTACGGTTTTCGATCTCTGGCCAAAAAATCGATCTTGTGGATCGATTCGAATCGTCAAACCAAACATCGATGCAGGAGAAAATCGGCTTACAAAAGATCGATCTGACGAAAATCGATTCAATTTTTGTACTTACAGAAAATAAAAGGTATATAAAAGTTTTAATGAACTTTCTTATTGGGTCATCACAAATCAGTTTAAAAAAAATTTTTAATTTCCTTTGAAGATGAACTGCTGAATTTAATATGAATAAAATGATTTCCAGTTTGCGCTAAAATTATCACATTAATCCAAAATTTGACTCAATTTTCTATAAATGAATCATAAAAGTGATAAAATTATTTCACTACATAAATAGTTAAACATTTTTTAGAATAATTTTGAAAAAATATCATATTTTTACTAAATTTCAATGAAAATAAATTCTTTCGTTTAATGATATTTAAATACACTTATATGTACGGTAGATGCGCCCCTCCAGTTTTACTATTTTAAATTAGGTTATATGTTGTTGATATTATTATTTTGTTATTGAAATATTTTCTCAGTCGGCCTCTGATGATACCTGAAAATTCAATAGAAATAACTAAGTGCCAAATATTAAATTTTAATTATTACATTTAATTACCTGACACGTACATCTGCTGTTTTGAAATTACGTTGACAGTTGTTCAATTTTATTTAGGTCTGGGCGTTAAAGCCGTCGTACAGGTTCATCAGTAGTAAATAGGCTCTTCCGTTAATTCCGGGTCATGTAATCGAATGTCCTACAATAGTACAGCTAATTTATTACAATATATTAAATTATACTTTAACTACACTACTAACCTCTTATGAAAATTTTTGGATCACCTCTAGTATTTTGTATATTCAATAAATTTTGCGTTTTACTGTACGAAACACTTTCTAATAATAATTCACGTCTCTGTATAGTATATTGTTTGTTCTTGTTTTTCAAATTTGCTTTTCAGCGTGAGTATTATCTGCGTGAGGTACTGACAGAGGGAAACGTCAAGCATTTTTTCCAATATTTTTTACACTGGAAAAAATATTGTGGCGCCCTATTTAGGTTAGTGTTGTTGGATAGTTAGTAGGTTATAAGTATCAATTATATTTTTTCTCTCAGAGGATATACCATTCACCCCCCCCCCAGCTCTCCCGAGCTAGTTGAGTGTTCATTACGTGTACACTTCACCTCAAGTGGTAACAATGTGTACATGTGTTATAATGGTTATGATTTATAATAGCGCAATCACATGATGTTAGTGATCACAATTTTAAATTACATAAAACTATTCCCAGATTTCTACCGGAAACTACTTACATTTTTTTTTTATTTACATCGACTTAATAAATGTAATAATAGTGAAATTTTTTTGAAAGTATGTTGAATTTAAAAATAAATGAAAATATGCGTTCAAAAAGTAATAGTTTTGATAAATTATGTAAATCTGTTTGAATGTAGATGATCAAATTTTTCTAAATTTACCAGGATTTTCTATCTTTTATAAGTTTTCATAATTAATTTCATATATTTCAATTATACCTATATTGCATGGGGTTGTATAGGTATGTACCGCATCTATATATGTAGACTAAAGAGTATTCGATAACTTTCCATTTCCAAGAATTTTCTACCCCTACAGCCCCGTAATCGGAAAGTTATCGAGAGTCTACTGTATCATATTGTATTTGTAGTAAGACGTCGTTGTGTTGTATCATGTTTTTCTAATGTAATAATTTTCAAATTGTTGATTGCTGATTGATTTTTGTAGATTTATTCGCATTTTCGCAATGAACTCGAAGGTAAAAAGCAAATTAAAAACTCAAAATTTCATACCAAGACAACAAAAATTAATTTTAATCAGATCGATTACGAATAGAGTAATTTTGTAACTGAGCGCAAATGGAGTGGAGCAGGGCCCTCTCTAGTGTTTACGCCACCCCGGGCAAAAAGAAATAATTCCGCCCTGGTGCAAAAATTGGCGAGTTTTTTTTTTTTTGCTCGTCAGTTATAAAATGCCACCTTTTTACAAATTTTACAAAAAGGCCGCCCTTAAGATTTCCTGACCCGGGCAAATTCCCGGGTTGCTCCCCCCTGGAGCGGGCCCTGAGTGAAATCGAATTAAAAGAGTGTTCACACTATCGGTATAAGTCTGGTATTAGTATTGGAGTGGTATTGGATCGGGACTAGACCGTGACTAATATCGGAGTGGAATCGGAGCGATGATGTGAATACACTCATTGTTTCTTGTGTAAGAATATTTTAGATAAAGATAGATATAGATTACCTTATGTAAGGTCCGCTAGGGTCCATTGGATCTAAAAGTGTCAAAAATACAATAACCGACTGATTTTGAAAATTTTTTCACTATTACAGAGGTAAACTATTTTAGATGGATTTAGCTTATAAGTTGTATGAGGTCGGTCAGAGTTACGACTTACTACTCTAACTTTTTCGATACACACTTGGTATGTAAGATATTCTTCAATCCCTGTGAGATATTTTAGTTCTTTATATCCTACTGAAAATGACGAACTTTGTAATCTATCCCAATCTGACTGCACGCTTCCATCTTGAAACTTTTTTTTAATTTCATGCATATGAGCATCCAGTATCGTAATAGACTGAGAATTCCATACATGCTCTAAATCTAGTTCGCATAGAATCTGTTTTAATTGTAAAACCCAATTGTAAGGCAGATTATTACTATTCTGGCACAAGCTTAGAAGCCTGCGGTATATTATCTTTGGATATCGATAGTCGTTCATTGCTTATAGCTTGCGCCACCAGCATACCATCAACATTTTAATTTTACATTCTAACTTAAATTGTCCAGTTTCCAATCTAACAATGTAGTTCGGAGTATTACTTGGCCACATATAAAGGTACTTGAAAAAAGTTGTTTGTGTTTTTTCCAGTAAATCACTATACCGCAGAGCCCACACCTCGCCAGAATATAGTAAGATTGACACAACTACG
The DNA here is from genome assembly GCA_035578155.1 of Brachynemurus nebulosus. Classification (NCBI taxonomy): domain Eukaryota; kingdom Metazoa; phylum Arthropoda; class Insecta; order Neuroptera; family Myrmeleontidae; genus Brachynemurus; species Brachynemurus nebulosus. The sequence continues at coordinate 10,996,770 of JAPWDM010000016.1, forward strand.
CTATCAAATATTTTTTACCTTGCTTCATGACTGTTACATTTAGATCTAAATAATACCTTTTTACTACACCCAACCGCGGAATTAGCTTTAGATGATCTGTTCATAGCGTTCTCGTAAAACAACCCACTTCTAGAAAATTTAACTCCAGGATAACTAAAATTTTTAACGATCTCGATCTCCTCGCTAGCGAAAAAGAACGGCTTGCGATCAAGTTTACTTAGTCTACCACCTTTTTTAAAGAGTAGTACTTTCGATTTTTCAGTATTTACTATCAGTGAGTTGTTGTTACAATATGTTTCTAAAGCGTTCAGTTTTGCTTGCGCTTCGCGATGTGTCTCTGCAAGTAATACTAAATCATCCGCGTACATAAGCAAATTAATATTGGTTGTACCGTCAATATTTACACCTTTCAATTGGTTATCTTTAAGATATTGATCTAAATCATTTATAAATAGAATAAAGAGAAGGGGAGACAATGAATCACCTTGTAGGACCCCTTTAGATACATTTATTTCCTTAGACAGTCCGTAATTCTTCAGATCAAGAGTTGCATAGTCATAGATATTTTTTAAAATCCTTACAATATTGCTTAACATTCCCAGTAAAAAAAGTTTTTCCCACAATTTAAAGTGATCAACCGAATCAAATGCTTTCTTAAAATCTATAAATACTGCATATAATTTTCTCCCTGGTAACCTAAGGTAGTTTTGAACAATTCCGTTAAGAGTAAATACATGATCTATACAACCCCTACCCGGACGAAAACCTGCTTGACTCTCACTAATAATTTCGCAAGATTCGGCCCATTTGGAGAGTCTGTTCGCTAAAATCGAGGTGAACAGTTTTAAAATATGATTTAATAATGATATACACCTATAATTATCGATATTATTTATATCATTCTTTTTATGCAGTAAAAATACCTTAATTCTACACCAATGTTCCGGTACGTTGGTATCTAAAATAATTTTGTTGAATATTTTCAATAGTGTTAATTTAGCTATATATGGCAAGTTTTTATAAAATTCATTTGGGATGCCATCCGGTCCCGGTGCTTTATTATTTTTTGAATTTTTAATTGTGTAGTTCAGTTCATAATAAGTAATTTCTGCGTCTAAATATGGGTGACGGATGTCAACAAAATTTAAGAATTTTTTCATGGGCACTGGGAAAGTATTCAAAAAATAAATTTCTATATCTTCTGGTTTCAACACATTAGGAGTAGACCTCGTCCTGTTAAATAGTTTGATTGTTTTCCAGAACATCTCCGAATTTTTTATATTTCCTATACATTGATTAATATATAGTTGGTACTCTCGTTTTTTTTGCTTTACAATTTTCTTATAACATGTTCTGCTTTCTAGAAAAGTTGCCAGGTTATCTGTATTCTGCTCATTTTTTTATATGTTCTGTAATTTTTCCTCAGGATTCGTTTCGCCTCCAAACATTCGTAATCGAACCAAGGTTTACTTTTTTTCTCAGACAAGTTTGTGTTTGTAATATGTTGTTGACGAATTAAATCAAGCTCTAAGCTAATTTTTTTTATTACATCTTCCAGTTCAATGACATTGAAACACTCTAAAGCAAAGACTGAGCTGATTATTTGTGTAATCCCAAACCGATAATAGTCACGATGGCCAGGATTCCATATGAATTTAGTAGTACACGAATTCGGTACCTAGTTTATCTCTTAAATATTCAGAATTATCTGGTGATTCAATTTTAATTTTGAGTGATATAGGAAAATGATCTGAGTTTAAGCAGAAATCTGATACTTGAAAACTTTCTAATATATATATATATATATATATATATATATATATATATATATATATATATATATATATATATTATTACAAATATCGGCCATGAGATGAGGATCATTTCGCTATGCATATCTTGCTATATCTTTAGACACAAAAGGGGTGTAATAGAAAAAAATATTTTACTTTTGAATTAGATCTGATACGATTGGAATACCTTCGAGATATGCAGACATAATATGAATATGACATTTTTTGAATTCTTGGTTATTTTATCTTTTGATTACTTTGACTATGGCTCTTTTGTTCACGCGCCAGATATATCAGAACCGAAAACTTTATAGTTAAAAAAAGGGCCATTCGGCACATTTTTTACACACACAAACTCACTACCAACTACAATTTTTATTTTTTTTATTTTTATAAAAAAGACGTTTTATTTGTATGGTCGGTTTTTTTTTTTTAAATTTTATGAACTGAACAATTTTTTATCATTTCGTCTATTGTTAATATTATTGTATACTGACAGTTACTTTAGAAATTATTATATACAGGTTGGTAAGTTGTAATAAATGCACTTATTATGTACAAAGATATTATTTCATGAAATCCTATACAGGTCATGTAACTTCGTTTATAAATATGATGCATGTGTGAATTAATAAAATAAAACTCCCAATACTTTATTGAAATCTATAAGAATCTTATTTATTTATTTTTATTTTTTTAGCGAATTTCCAAAACTGGAAATTCAGCTATTCCAGTAGTCGTCATGACGCGACTTGAGCCCGGGACTATAACAGAAATATGTCTTTGCAAAAATTTATATATATATATATATATATATATATATATATATATATATATATATATATATATATATATATATATATATATATATATATTAATTTCAAAGTTATTGGTCACTTCCTCATGAAATTTTGGCGTCGTATCAAAATTGAGTCTAGTAAACATATTCTGACAGCTAAATACCATAATTAGCTAAGATAACGCCCAAAAATCTGCTTTTCCAAAATACGACTTTAAGTTACCCTAAATTCAAAATAATTTTACGTATTCTAACAAAATAAAAATCCTGTAACTTTTCAGTATTCTACCTTCAAAAAGTGATCTCGGGCAGTTTGGTTTAAAGGTTATTTTTGAAGTGAATATTGAAAGCAATGTAAAAAAAAAGTAGAGGTAATTTGCCAGGTTTTTTCACATTGGATTTGGAGGTTATGCATTCTACTTTGGCTGGATCTAATTAAAATTGCAAAAATATTGGTTTAGAGACGTTTTTTGTAGTGTTTTCCGAACCATGTAGCCATGTCGCCATGTAGCACCCGAAACATAAACATATTGTTATTTCACACTTTATCCCGAAATGCTTTTATTATTATATTTCGTCAAAGTAAGGCTATAGTGGTGATGGCTCTAAGATTAAGACTAAAATTTTCGTAGCTCAACGTTTTGTTGCATTTTTGGGTTATTGAAAACTGTAACACCCGAAACGTTTCGGGTTTAACAGTTTTTTTTTTTTTTTTAAATTATCTATTTGCATATTTTATGCTATGAAACTGCTATATTAGTGTTTATTTGTCTATTTTCTTGTTTTTTGCGGTGCATAAGTAGTGTGTTCCTTAGTTGTTGCCAACAACTACGCCAACAACTTGTTGGTATATTTTAGAAAGCTCAGCGTAGCTACAACAACCAAAATTGAGCACTGACTACAAGTACATAACAGTGTACAAACACATAGTATTTCGGGTGTTACATTTGAACTCATAAAATAATGTTTTATTGGATGTTGTATAAATAAATTAGTTATTATAACTATTGAATCGTCTATTTACTGGGTAACATTTTCTTTGCCTAAACTCACATTATTAAAATGTGTGAGCAATAACTAAAAAATTACGAATATGTAGCTGTTTCGGGTTTTACAAGAATTTGCCTCTACCTGGATGAACTAGGATAACAATAATTTCTGAAGCATATGAATATTTTAATGAAATCAATCCAAAAATGTATATTAAAAAATTGTCTTTTTTATTTTCTGAGGCCACGAAATCCGAACTCCCATAAATTTCCACGTGAAGTGAATGTTTTCCAAAAATAGACTAAACGCCGGCAAATTAAAAAAATGTTTTCTGTGATGTTAAAAAGAGGTTTGTTTATGTTTGTTTGTTGAAATATTTTACAAACACTCATGAATAATCCCTATTTCATCCAAAAAGTCTTTTCATTTCGTACTCGTAACACCCGAAACAAATTCTTAGTAACACCCGAAACGGATGCTTACTTAAATAAAAAAAAAAAACATATTCTGACATTTGTTTAGTATTTGAGTGGCAAATTTCATCCTTTAATCAACCATCCATTTTAAACTTAAGTTACTTAAGAAAATTCGCTGAATTTCGTACGTATTTAAGATTGGTCGTCAGATGGAGGCAAAATCGTGTAACACCCGAAACGCGTACTTTTTGATCTGTATCGTAAGTTTTTCATGAAAATTTAATTATTATTATTTTATAAAAGAGAAATATAACTAAAAGCGTAGAGTATAAGATACAAATATACACAAAAAAGTTATTAGTATAGACCGGATGAAATAATTTTTCACAGGACCGGCTTAACGATTTCAGTGTAATACTGTTAGACTGTTTGTATTTATGTATGAGTCTGCTACAACAGAAATAACAAAATCCTGAAAATTTATTGGAATTCAACATAGAGAAGCAAAAACTTTTTAGAAAAATTTTATTATGTGAGATTTATATCAAAAATAAAAAGGGGCCCCAAATTTTGTTGAATTAAAGTTTTGAAATATTTATTTGTCTAACTAGCTTGCAGGTACATATAAAACAAAATTTATTGTCTTCTTTCCCACCGGCGGCTGTCTTTCAGTATCAATTGATAAACAAACTCCTTATCTCTTTTTAACTTTTTAAAATTTATTATATGTACCTTGTTTACAATTTTTTAAAATTTTTAGTTTTCTACATAGGTACATACACATGCAATGTAAATCAAGCAATATTTAATCTAGTTGTCCATTTCATTCAAACGCATAAATAAAACATCATTTTGATGACATCGTACGTGTCGTACGTATAATATAAATATGTACGTATGTATTATTTGTATTTAACCACAGATACTATTGATATTAGAATATCTGTATGGACCATACAATAGAAATTTTTTTGAAGCAAAATCGTCATATTGATTAACACCTTTTATAATCTACAAACACAGAATACCTACAAACTATCGATGGTAATGAATATTTTTTAATTTTTATGTGATTTTTGTTGTAATTTGAGAGTATTTATTAATAAATGTTCTAAAAATATTTACACTAACAAACATAACATCAGTTAATCTAGAAAAATTTTAAATCCCCTCTTGTTTAACCATCCATATTCGTCAACACTTTAGTCACTTTTCATTTTCATATAGATTGTGTATATAAGTGTATTCCCACTATTTATTCAATGCTCAAAAGTATATACAAAAAAAATATTTGTTAGCAAAAATGAAATAAATACCTACATAATATTTTATTAGATAACACATTATTAACGTTACATCTTTTTTTCTATGTATACTTTTATTTGTGTATAGTTTGTTGGCAAGATATACTAGTTTTGTATGAACATTTTTTAAGGAAAAATTAGTAATATTTTCTAAAACATATTATGTTAATTCGATTTAATTTAATCAGTTTATGTATGTATGTACGTAAAGGAACATTATTTGCTCTAGCAGACTCATACATAAATACAAACAGTCTAACAGTATTACACTGAAATCGTTAAGCCGGTCCTGTGAAAAATTATTTTATCCGGACTATAGTTATTAGGATATTAAAAAAAAAAGATTGTTTTATGAGTTCAACTGTAACACCCGAAACGATGGAATTGCCCTTTTATTTAACTTACTATGTTTGTTTGTTTAAATTTAATAGATTTGGGCGTTACTTTATGGTATTCCATATTTGATATTAGTAAATAAAAACACTTTACAAAATGCCACTTTTATTGAATATAAAACTCTAATGACATGTTTCGGTCAATATGACCCTTCTCAAACGTGTAAAGATTACATTCAGATACAATGCCTATTTATTCTAAATTTTAACTTACAAATTGTAGCAATGTGGTAGTAATGCACGATGGAAAATTAGTAGGGATACAAGTAGTGGGCGGAGTTAAAAACAAGGAAAATAAGTTTACGAGAGTTAGAGACATGTGACATATAAACAAATAAAATAGGAAATACAGTCGTGTACAAAAATTATAAAACAGAAAATAAACTGGAATTGTATATCGTTATAATCATTTAAAAGTAATTCAGAATTGTGTTTATAAATTTCTATTGCTTCTAAAATATTTAGCCTGGGTCCTTTATTTGCTTCGTGTGAAACTGTAACGTTTCTCTCCGGTTTGTGTCCTGTGTCGACTAAATGTCTGGCAAAAGCGGAGTCAGATTTCTTATTTCTGTAGCATCTGAAGTGTTCGGCTCTGCGGGTTTCAAAACATCGGCCAGTTTGACCAATGTAAAAACTATCACATTCCTGACAATTTAGTTTGTGATTGTTATATATTAAGGCTGATATATAATTATAGGCTGTGATTTTATGCTGAAATGGACTTATTTAACCGTTAGGGATTGTAATTCCGGAATATGATGGTTTTCTATAAGTATTGAAATCAAAGTTATTGTTAATTTTCGTTATGGTTAAATCCAGGAAATTGATTCTATTATATTTTTCTAATTCTAAATTAAATTGTATTTTTGGGTCTATTAAATTTAGTGAATCTATGAATTTTTCTTTACTAAACCAAAAAGCTAAAAACATAGAGATTAATTCAACTAACATTAATCAGCGCGTAATGAATCTATCCAATACAGAACTCGTAAAACCGAAATAAATCTTTTAAATAAAGGACCTAAATATGTTTCTATATGTTTGTTTAGATCAAATCTTGCAATCAAAATTTTGGCAACTTCTAATTGAACTAGAAGTTTCAAATTTTGCCTATCGATGGCAGTAGTAGAAATTGGAGAGTTCTAAGCCCACCTTCCCACCTGCCGACATTTTGAGTGACCTCGGCAGGTGGTAAAACTACCTGGGCGGTTCTAGAAAACTCCGGCGGTGGGTGGAGCAAAATTTGGTCTCAAACCTAAGTAAACCTAACGGAACTTGACCTAACCTAAGAGAAACTAAAAAATTTGGTCTAGCCTAACCTAACATAACCTAACCTAACAAAATTTTTTCTAACCTAAGCCAACCTAACAAAATTTTTTCTAACCTAACCGACCCTAAGAACTGAAAATTTCCCTAACTGATGGCGCAGCCATCTTCGAGATCTGTAAATTCACTACTAGACGCGCTGCTCGTCCGGATACTAGCGATCCCTGTGCGTAAGTTTGAAAAATTGTCAATAGATGGCGCAGCCACCTTCGAGCTCAGTAAATTCACTATAAGATGTCGCTGCTAGTCTGGATACTAACGACCCCTGTGCGTAAGTTTGATAAATTGTCAACAGATGGCACCGAAAAACCTTTTCGATAGTTAAAAGATGGCGTTGCTAGTCTGAACTTCCGGGAACTCTGTACCTTGATTTCATATTTTATCTGAAAACAGGTTTAGACTTGTATAAATTGTCAGCTGATGTCACTAAAGGTATACTGATATCAAATAGCGAAGATTTCTGTCTAACCCCGGGTACACACTGAGACGAACATTGTTAGCTAACACAGTTCGCTAACATTGTTCACTAACATGTTCGTTTGATTTCTGTTGTACTAACATTTTTAAATAACTGACGTCACCAGGCTATTTTTCTGCTATAAAAAGGCCGCGACAGAATTTCTTCAATTACAATTTTGTTCGAAACTTTAGTGAAAAACTTTAAATCTTATTTTTGTTAAAAAAAATGTTATTTAGCGTGTTATTATGTTTCCCATTGACGAGCGGTAAACTTCAAAGAGTTTGAATGTTAGCTAACATTTTTTAATGAGACAAAATATTTGTTTTGTATTTGAACAAGTTTATTTTTTATTTTTTATGTATTTGTATAATTTATATTTGCTATAATTTTTATTAAGAGTTTTTATTTTTTTATTTTTTTATTTTTTGATGATTTGCGGTTTAATGAATATTTAAAAATCTGTTTTAGACATTCTGTAGAAGTTTCTGATTTTACTTGCATCTTGAATTTGCAAATTATTCTGTAATTCTAAAGCTATACAACATTATTGCAAAACACTTTATATCCACCATTGACGCTTTTTTTTCTTCTTTATTTTTATATCCAAAATAGAGATATCGCTGAGAATTTTTATATCTTGTTCCCACCTACACCCGAAGTTAATTTACCATTCCCCCCGAAGTTTACCAATCCTGAAAAAAAAGTCAAATCCCGATAAATCTCAGTTCCACCCGATTTATCAGTTTTAATCCAATTCCCAAAGGAACTTGGTTCTTGCTTCGATTACCAGCTTTAGTGCCAGTCCCAATCCCGTGAAAATTATATGTTCCCGTTCGTTTATAAAAAAACTCAATCCTATCTCGTTTCCCGGCCGATTGATATGTCCAGTCAAAAATCACACTTACAATACCATAACGTCATCATCACTACTTGATATTTTTTTTATATCAATAATGAATAAAAACATGTAACAACAATAAAATACCAAATGTTCTAAGAAAATTGAAATTTCAGTGTGTACATTCATGTTAGCTAACTTTGTTAGTTAACAAATGTTCAGAAACATTGTTCGCTAACAAAAGTTAGCTAACATTCGTGTTAGCTAACAATGTTTATCTCAGTGTGTACCCGGCATAATATGCGAAAATGAAGCAGCAGGTTTTAACCTGTATGGCTACATAAAGTGCGATAACTGACGTCACCAGGCTATTTTTCTGCTATAAAAAGGCCGCGACAGAATTTCTTCAATTACAATTTTGTTCGAAACTTTAGTGAAAAACTTTAAATCTTATTGTTGTAAATTTTCAATTGTTGTGTTAAGAATTAATTATTGGCAACAATGGAATCCATTACTGCTGGTGTTTCATCTGGAAACAGAGACTTAGTACAACAAATGACATTACATTTTATGTCAGATTTAAACCATCTTGGTGCTGTTAAACGATGGATTAAACTTTCTGATATGGAAATTGGAAAAATCTATAAAATTATAAGCGTGAGACAATCGCCGTCAAAATTCGATTCATCAAAAATGAAAACAATATTGGAATTAGAAATTGGATACATATCATTGCCGGTGAGATTCGATAATTTAAATGAGCAGATGTTCGCGTGGCTTCAGAACAATCCACAATTGGGTACCTATCATAAATAATGGACCAATCGAACTAACTCATAAATTTCAATTCAGAACATTGGATCTTCTTGAAATCGCAATTCAAAATGTTGCATCTTCTTGAAATTTGTAAATTTAAAAAATTGCCATCTTTTTGTAAGAAATCTTATTATTATTTACATGTTAAAAGTGATTATTGTACTTATTTTTTTTAAACTATACTTAATAAAAAAAATTTTTAAAAAGAAAAATCGATCTTTTTATTTACATCCATCTCTAAAAAATAAATGAAACTAATTTTTTAATATTATACCCTAAACTTGATTCGAATATAAAAATTCACATAAATTTATGTATAACTATTTGATATTATTAGCACTGTGTAATTTAAATATATGACTATGAGTAAAAATATTAGTTTTTATTCATATGCCGATTTTTGCTAGCAAAAAGTAATATGTTTGAAAACTATTATCAAATGTTATAAAAAATTCCATTTACAATTACAGTACACCATATATACTCGTAAATTTTACAAAAAATTTAACACTATATATTTTTTTATCTGTATATTCTTTCGATGGTGAAATTTAATACCAGAATACATATTACTCAGCTAAAAAAGAAAAAAATCGCTACTGACTTATGTTATAAACATCTAAGCATGTATTTTTTTTTTAAATACCTTATAAATATCCATGATTACTTTACTATATCGCTAATCACGCGATATCGTGTGATAAAATATATAAGAATTTACTCATTTAATGTAAAAATATTTGATCATCAAGAATTAAATAAAAACGAAGTTTTTAAAATATATATATATATATATATATATATATATATATATATATATATATATATATATATATATATATATATATATATATATATATATAGTACTCTGTTACAAGTACGGGTTTCTACACCGTTAAAAAACATATTTTTTACAATATCAATATATTTAAAAAAAAATCCTACTCTTTATATTTTTTAAAACTTAACATTATATAATATCTATAACTTACAGTAGTTTTAAACATTAAGTTTCTTCTCATAGAAATTATTTTAGTCTTAATTAATTGCACATATTCCCTATATTTTAAGAAAATTTCCTTTTAATATTTTATATTTATCTAAACAATGTATATTTTTTGTTAAATTTATTAAAAAATTAGTTGAATATACATATACCTATGACATTAGTTTTGTAAACGGCTGTAATAACATTCAAATTTATCTTAAATAAGAAATCTGTTATCAATGCTGAATAAACATTTTCGAATATTGTTACACTTCAATATGTGTCTATTGTATATTATTATAATTTATTTATTTATAAAAATGTGTTTTATTTATTAAAAATTTAAGAAAATCATAATCTGACTTCACGATATTTCTGATTATATACTATGTCATGTCTATACATATATTAACAAGTTTGCCAAAAAATGATGATGAAAAAACTCTAAGCCCTAAGACGTTAGTGATTGTTAAAAATAAGGTTACACTAACAAATGACGATGAACGATTTGGTTCATAGCATCTCAACAATAAACTTAAAACTCTCCCGGGGGGTATTCAGAGATAAACAAGAACATTACCTATATTGTGTGATTTAGAAATATATATGTAATATTTTAATAAAAATATCTTTAAAGGTAAAAAGATAAATAAAATCAAAATCTGAAAAATGCATGCTAAATTTTTAATACAGGATTGGTATTTGGACAAATACCGGGTGTTTCTAAGAACGTATAAATTTTAACACAGGGAAAATTTGTTATGTTCAAGGGGTGTTTTGTTTTATTATTATTAAATATTTAGCAAAATTTTAAATAATATCGCGTCAAAATAATGTTTAGAAGTCATTGAAAGACAATAGCAGTAAAACACCTAAAAAATTATCAGTTACAGACAAATATTTTTCTAAGCAAACGAACTGAAAATTATTTGTAAGCTGACACCACCATAGATAAATACGTATACAGGGTGGAAAATAAATAACTCTCATAGTTTTAAAAACCGACTCAAAGCCTTCCTGTAGATAAATTGTATTCAGTTAATTAACCCTTTCCTGCTCAGCAGTTTTAGATCATTATTGTTCAACGATACTTCCAATTAACAAATCATTAATAATATGGGTAAATACATACTTATTGCTAAGAATTATATAGTTTGCACATATTATGTTCTATTGTGCTAAAATGTCAATAGGACAACGCAATTTAATTGCCTATATTCAGGAGCAAGTAAAAACATTACCTATTTTAATAGCTCAGAAAATACACATTACATAGTTCGTTGTAAGAATAATCACTTCGACGATCTTTTTTTTAACCAATTACTAAAATTGTTTAAGAACTGTGGTATGTAAGAAATAATAACACTCACATAATTTTTAAAATATTTTATTAAATAATTAACTTTGGTATACAGCTGTTGGGAAAGTTACACTATTGGTTTAGTTTACAACTCATAAAATGTTAAGAGTTTATTTTAAAGCCTCCTCTAGGGTCGTAAATATAACCCTTTACCCGCAATTTTTTCATCACTTTTAACATGTAAACAATAATAAGATTTCTTACAAAAATATGGCAATTTTTTAAATTTACAAATTTCAAGAAGATGCAACGTTTTGAATTGCGATTTCAAGAAGATCCAATGTTTTGAATTGCAATTTATGAGTTAGTCTGATTGGTCCATTATTTATGATAGGTACTCCATTGTGGATTGTTCTGAAGCCACGCGAACATCTGCTCATTTAAATTATCGAATCTCACCGGCAATGATATGTATCCAATTTCTAATTCCAATATTGTCTTCATTTTTGATGAATCGAATTTTGACGGCGATTGTCTCACGCTTATAATTTTATAGATTTTTCCAATTTCCATATCAGAAAGTTTAGTCCATCGTTTAACAGCACCAAGATGGTTTAAATCTGACATAAAATGTAATGTCATTTGTTGTACTAAGTCTCTGTTTCCAGATGAAGCACCAGCATTAATGGATTCCATTGTTGGCAATAATTAATTCTTAACACAACAATTGAAAATTTACAACAATAAGATTTAATGTTTTTCACTAAAGTTTCGAACAAAATTGTAATTGAAGAAATTCTGTCGCGGCCTTTTTATAGCAGAAAAATAGCCTCATGACGTCAGTAATCACACTTTATGTAGCCATACAGGTTAAAACCTGCTGCTTCATTTTCGCATATTAGACAGAAATCTTCGCTATTTGATATCAGTATACCTTTAGTGACGTCAGCTGATAATTTATACAAGTTTCAATCTGTTTTCAGATAAAAATATGAAATCAAGGTACAGAGTTCCCGGAGGTTTAGACTAGCAACGCCATCTTTTAACTATCGAAAAAGGTTTTTCGGTGCCATCTGTTGACAATTTATCAAACTTACGCACAAGGGTCGTTAGTATCCAGACTAGCAGTGACATCTTATAGTGAATTTACAGAGCTCGAAGGTGGCTGCGCCATCTATTGACAATTTTTCAAACTTACGGACAGGGATCGCTAGTATCCGGACGAGCAGCGCCATCTAGTAGTGAATTTACAGGGCTCGAAGGTGGCTGCGCCATCAATTAGGGAAATTTTCAGTTCTTAGGTTCGGTTAGGTTAGAAAAAATAGATACAAATAACTGTTTGACATGTCTTAAAAGTAATATCTTTTTGCCTACGTAGTGACAAAAATTTAAAACCTATCTGGAAATATTTAAAAAAAAATTAATTTAAGATATTTTAATTGTTAATTTAATTTTATTTAATTAAAAATTTTAAATGAATTAAAAATTTAATGATTACACATTTTAAAATTTACAAAAATAAAGCATTTCCAGTTGTTTGAGACTTCCGACCTTTTCGAATTAAATGAACAATCACATAATAATTTCAAATATGATGTAAACACAAATTTAGAAAAACTAAGGGTTACGACATATTAGAGTTTAGCCATCGATATATGTGTATAACCTTGATGACAATGCAATATTGTATAATTAATTAGTTTTGTCCACAGACCAATGAACATATTATATATTATATTATATAGACTAATTATATAAATGTATAACTGAGGCAGCCAGTTACGACCAAGTTCCGACCTTAATTAATAGTATTTTGTAATATAGTAATGGATGATATTCGTAGTAACGTTTTCAAATAATTATTGTAAAAATATAATATTAATGATAAAATTTTACTTTTTTGAGAAGAAACTGCAAAATTTTGAAAGAAAAAAAGTGGTGTTCGCTTTATTTTCAAAATACGTACGTATATAAATTATGTCCTGCAATTATTATAAGTCGCAATTGCTCAAAAATTGACATTATATTATTTCATTAAACTTCATCCGTCTCCGTCTCACCCTGTTACCTGCTTCAAGAAAAATGCCTACAAACTGGCTTTACGCTTTGTTTAGTAGTATAATATAATAGTGTTCACTGGTCTGTGGTTTTGTTCTAAATTCGCTCACGACTAGAATTACTGATTTTTAGTCTTTTACAAATTTTTCGACATTTCAAGCTGTCAAATACTATCCGTTGATTTTGCATTGCAATTTTTAGTTTCCATAGTTATATTTGATTAAAATATAAATAAAATTTTTTCTTTAAATATTTTTTAAATTAATTATGATCAGACTAAAGATATAAAATAAAATTAAGTAAAAAATAATTTTTCTACTCCTACTATTAAAAGTAACATTTTGCGCATGGCTAACTATATGTAAAAATTAACAATTACCCACACCGTGCGGAAATAGCGTGGAAAATTATTTCGCACAGCTTAATATAATAAAAAAGTTGGCTATGTTGTTGATTTAATATATAATCTATATAAATAATTCTAAAAATATACATATGTAAGTAGATTATTTATTATTGTTTCCGTAGTTTCAAAGTATGCTTTGGCAAAAATTTGAACATCTTACCGCTGACATAAATTTTAAAAAATTTTACTATTTATTTAAATTTTATTTTAATTATTTATGTTAAATTTTACGAAAAAAATGTGCTCGTAGAAAAAGCATAGTGTAAAATACGTGGGAAAAGTTTATATATGGCGAAGAATGTTTAACTTAGTCAAATTTTCACTTAAATATAGAAAAAACTTTTTCACAAACTAGTTTTCGGTTTCCTAGACCATCTTCAGGTGAACTCTAAATTGAACTGAATTCTGTTGGGAACACGTATATATATATATATATATATATATATATATATATATATATATATATATTTAAATAAAATAAAAATAAAACAGAAACAGGTTGAAATGTAGTCGGTTAAGAGATGGGAAAAACCCAGAAGAGAGGTAAACAAATTGCATGTGTACCGGAAACGCCGTGGCAAAATTACGAATCGATGCTAAACAAGTTTTGGTGGATAACAAAATTAGTGGGCGGGACGATTACACAATAACGATTAGAATTGTAATGTGTTTTTTTTTTTTTTGATTAAAATTGGGGTACTGCTGCCGGTAGATGGCGCGGTCAGCAGCACCCGGCGGCATCACCAACGAAGGGCATGCGCTGCCAAACACGGGAAATAAAAACATACACAAAACAGACAGGAACACATAAATGCAATAGACAACGGGCAAACATACACATAAAAATCCAACGATGACCCTCTCATCCCATGGCTTAAAAAGAGCAGACAGTCCTTGGTGACGGTATACGATAAGTACTAGACAGAGCGTCCGGTCACCAAGGCCTGGAGGCCATCGCTGGGACTCCCCCGAGGTGTAAAGGGTCTCGGAGTGGAGGAGACCGACTAGAAAAAACAAAAAGGACTAGAAATATATCACAGCACAATATCACAGAAAAATCTTATTGCGTCACTGGGAAGCCACAGGCCGATCAGTGAGGCAATAAGGAGTTAAAACAATACCGCTGTAGAGCCGTAACAACAGGCCTACAGCGGCATAACAAAATATCCCAGATGAAAAGAACAAATGATGTACCACCTCGGGTGTAAAGAGCCCTCGGTGGTATATCGATAAAAAGAAATAACAAAACAAGACAACAAGTATGAATAACAAACAGTACCACTAAGGGTTTAAAAGGCCCTTAGTGGCATAACGAAAGACTAAAAGTACCCTGCCAGACCAGCTGGAACAGGGTATGGGTAATAAATAAATAAATAAGTTAAGACAAAACACAAATCATTTTAAACACAAAATTAAAATAAGCTGTAATTAAAATACTATCGGAGGAGATAAAAAGAGACGACTTGTATAAAATTAAGAGATGTAAAGCCCCTAAAGTCTCTAAGAAGATGCGAATTTCCGAGAAATTCAAGTATCTTTCTTTCAGAGACAGCATCAAAAGCTAAAGCTTTGGCTACATTATTCGGGAGCTGCAACCTCTGGCGCAGTGGCTCAAAGGTTACACATTCCTCAACTATATGCCTCACGATGACCACCGCCCCGCAGGCGGCGCACCTTGGCTGATCAATTGTAATGTTAAAATAGTTATAGAAATTAAAAGAATTAACTGAGTAAACTTCAATTTGACAGTGATTAAGAAATATCTTAACAGAAGTATATTGGACAAAAAAAGGTAATGAAATATATTAATTAAATAGATTAAGAAGTGGAGATTTATTTTAGTCAATTTGGTCATTTAAAGCTGTTATGTTTGGATCATTATTTAATTTGTTTATTTCTAATGCTTCTAATATATTTAATTTATGTCCATTTTCACAAAAGTGAAAGATTTTGGGTTTGTAGTCCGGTTTTACAGAATGTCCCTTTTCTAAAAGGTGAAGAGCAAAGAGTATGTTTATGAGATGTAATATGTTCACGGTATCTAATTTCAAAAGATCTTCCCGATTGACTAATATATATTATGGATTTTCACAAAGTAAAACTATCTACAACTAATTATAGAAAAAGTTTATTTCTCACTTATTGTAAAATATACTATTTTAAATCAAACTTTTATTTAAAAATGAACTAAAATGAATGAAATAATTTTTGAGTAAATTTGAGTAAAGAGTTTATTTTTTTACTTAATTTTATTAAATTTTTGTCTGTCTGTCTGTACATGTATCCCGAAAAAACTACTGAACGGTTTCTGATGAAATTCGGTGTGGTGATAACTTATTACCAGAATCAACATCTAGGATACTTTTTACTCTGGAAAAATGTCTCTGGAATTTTTAAACACGGGGGTAGCAAAACGGAACTGATAGGGTTAATAGTCAGTAAAGATATTTTTGAGATAAATTCTAGAAACAATTCTTAAAATTTTTAGCTAGAGCTTAGCAAAATTAGAGAAAAAAGTTATACTCTTGTTAATACAGGAATTTATATTATAGTACAGCAGAACTTCTTAGAGTGTGAACTTCCCAGAGTGTGCACCGATACATACATACTCATGAGATAACAGTACAATACGTAGTTGTTTGCATATCGTCAGTTGAGTATTGGTTTGTACTGTCCATTTTTTAAAATTTTTTTTCTGATGGTGGTTTCGGCTTCCTCAATGCTCAAAACTAAGAAAACAACCATCTAGAAAAAATATTTAAAAAGTAGACTTGGTACAAGACAAAGACGTAAGAATACATATTATGTACTATAAAAGAACCTGTAACAACACTGTTTTATTGAAGCAAAAGTTGTGCCAATTCTAGGCATTGGCGGCAACAAAATTAAAAGTTTATATATGTACGTCGAAATTCATTTTAAATAAGTTGACTACATTTACTATTGAATTCACATAAGAAAAGTGGTCAATTTATCTTAAGTGGACTTTATCATGCTTTACATCCCTTGCATACTTGATATGTAATATTAAATTAATATTTAACATATCATATATATACGCAAATATTTTTTCAAAAAGGCAGCTAATATATATGCCAAAAAAATTTTGTCGGTGAAATCTTGTCTTGTGCTTTTTAGTCGAATTTTTCAACTAAAAAAATTAGACTTATACAGCCTATACGATAAGAACAGCGAGAGGCAAGAGTAGGGGCGCTATCCGTTTTCGGACCCGTAGAACACGATTCTGTAGAAAAAGGTCTGATATATATATATATATATATATATATATATATATATATATATATATATATATATATATATATATATATATATTCCCGCTACCTTTTAATATGTGTAGGGCCCCCTATGGAAGTTAAGAGCTGAAATTTGGTAAGTGGGGTTCATTTTCGAGGCACCTCATACTATCAAAGTGGGGTCAAATTTTGGGTAAATTTTTGATCCGACCCAACCTTTAGGGGGGTGGTGGGGGGCAGGAAAACAATAGAACTTTTCCCAACCGGGTGGAAATAATGTATCGGTCAACTATCTACAACATATCCAAAATGTAGCTTCCTAGGATGATTTGAGGGAGTAGAGGGCGAAAAAATGATTTTTGCTGTATCTTACGCGCCCACGGTCCCCCAGAATTAACTTAGAGGGTTGAAATTTGGTATGTTGATAGAGTTTGTACCCAGGGTCTACTTTTTGGAGGTTTTAATATTTTACCCCCACCCCCACCATTTTTAAGCTACAATTTCATGCTTTTTTGACGTTTTCGAAGTTTGTACCACTCGCACAGGCCACTCAAATAAACCTAGAGGGCTGAAATTTTGTGTTCGGGTTGAGTTAGTACCAAGGGGGTGCCTTTTGGGGGTCTCAACTTTTAACCCTTATCCCCACCAATTTTCTACCAAAAAGAACATGATTTTTCTTGTCTTTTAACAGTTTCGTTCGGGTCAAAATCTCCCCAAATAAACCTAGAGAGCTGAAATTTTGTGTACAGCTTAAGTTAATAGCCAGCCACTGCTTTTTGGAGGTTTCAAAATTTTAACCCTTACCCCCACGATTTTTATGCCAATATTTCCTTGATTTTTTTGCCTTTTTTCTAACACGTCTAGAGACTCTCTAAGCCAACTTAGAGGGCTGAAATTTTGTACATGTATTGAGTTAGTATCCAGTTAGTGCCTTTTAGGGATTCCACATTACTTTTCCCCCCCCCCCCCCACTTCTCCGATTTTTACAACGAAATTCAATGGTATTGTTAAATGTGTTTAAAATGCTTTATATTTATTCTATAAGGCAAGTATAGGCGAATAGTAAACTTAAAAATTTAAAAAAAAATGAACTTACTTTTATAACAAATGCAATACATACATATTAAGTAATTTAAAAATGTTATTAAAGTTAATGGGCCATGTGCATAAACTGCTACTAAATATTGCTATTAGTCGCTACTAGCAAGTAGAACATAGTTATACTATTAAATAATTGCGGTGCATAAAAATTTTTTCTTCCTACTACTAGTTGTTACTAGGGTAATAGCAATTTAAATTTGGCAACACGTTATTTAAAGATAAAAAAAAATAAAAAGAGTTTTATTTTCACCGTTTATTATTATCTTTATAGTTTTCTTTTAATAATCAGATGGGTATGAGTGTGAAATTTGGTTAAATTTTGAAAAATGTTAAACAATATTAATGTAAAGCATAAAGAAATTAGAGCGTATATGGCCGTTAAAACCATCGCGTGTATGGTCGACTTTCAACGCTTACCAAATCGAATAATTTTATAACTTAAATTGTGATCCAAGCAACTGTGTTCGAATATACTTTGATAAATCAAACAAGTAAGATCATGTATGAATTCGCAGAATTAATTATGCGATAAGAACACAGTCGCCTTGGACAGAGCGGATGTATGTACCTTGGGAACGAAAAGAGTGTGAGAGTAGCAGCGTTAGAGTCTGGATAGAGTATTGTTAGAGAGAGTGTAGAACATTGTTAGAGAGAGTGTGTAGAAGTGTTAGAAAGTAGAAAGTGCAGAGTTAAGTGAGAAATATTGTGAGATATTGTAATTGGAGGGTATTTTGTTAACAAAAAGGGTGTTTAATGTGTTGAGTGGTGCAGGTGGAAGCGAAGGGTAGTTAAATTGGTAAGCGTTTAAAGGCGAAGATCAAGCGAGGTAAGTGTGAAACACAAATATCATTCTTGGATTATTCCGGTGATTTAGAGTTAGTATTTTTATTATTATTGTATTTTTTTTAGCGTGCGAAAAAGCAAATTAATTTAGTTATGTATTTCAATAATAAATGGTTAACTGAAACAATTATAGTTTTACCGTTTATATTAATTTTTTTTTTATATATAATTTTTCATACATATTCAATAAATCATTGATATCATAATCTGAGGGTTATAAATGAGGGGTAAATTAAGCGTAGTATAGATATTTCGCGATATGTTTTTACTTTGTTCCTTTATAAATTCAATATTAATTTTTTTTATAATTAATCTTTTTTTTGTAATTTTTATACTTATTAAATAAATTTTCATATTTTCCTAGAATTGGAGAGTTTCTTTTATTACTACTTCTGGCACGAAATTTTCTTAAACATCTTTCCTGGGGTTGGCCTATACGGTTGCAATCTCAGAGCGGCTACTAGGACCGCAGAACCCATCCCCGAATTTTTATTCACCCCTCCACAATAGGTTCTCTGGGCAACCGCTCGACCAGAGTTCCACTAACGTGCATCCCCTAGCAGGGTGCGGCGTTACATTTGGTGTCAGGTGTGGGGTAGTAAAAAGGGGTGGTATATACATTGTGGGGTAGTTCATCGCTTACGTGTGGGGTGGTTCATCCCTTATGTGGGGTAGTAAAAAGGGGTGGTATGTACATTGTGGGGTAGTAAAAAGGGGTGGTATGTACATTGTGGGGTAGTAAAAAGGGGTGGTATGTACATTGTGGGGTAGTTCATCCCTTATGTGTGGGGTAGTAAAAAGGGGTGGTATGTACATTGTAGGGTAGTAAACAAGAGACGGTTACAAATACACTTTGGGGTAGTAAAAATGAGTAGTAAATTGTAAAGTAGTAAAATTAAGGAGACGAATAGCGTGTAAACTGTTAGAAAATTTAATTAAGGGTGAAAAATAAGTGTTGACAAAAAAAAAAAAAAAATTATTAGGAAAGGCGACGTGTAATTTGCGGAATAATGTTAAAAATTCGATATATAAATTGCAACATACAAATTACAAATGTGACCGAATCGTAAAGTATTAAACAAATTTGCGTACCTAGTTAATAAAATTAAGGGGTTGAAAAATTTTGAGATTTTACGAACGTAATGCGTGTGGAAAAAAATATTTTATGTGATCGTGCCAGAGTAGAAAGAGAATAGCGAAAACTAGTGAGAAAAGTCGTTAAGTTGTAGAATAAAATAGTTAATTTTAAATCAAAACCGTAATTTTAAATTTTTTTTTTTTGTTAGCGTCATTTTGAATTATATTCATAGTTAAACAAATTTTATATTAGGCTAAAGAACAAAAGGCAGTATTATTTTAATTATCAGCAAGTTGTGTATATGCAAAATCATAATACCGTGTGTATCGAGTAAATTAAGCGTGTGTACTTTATAAAATTTTGAATATAGCAATAATTTTTAGTAATACGGGGTAAATTTTGAAGGACGAAATCATTTTCTTGCGAGGTTGATGCGTAAAATTAAATTTTTGGAAATTTCAAATCAAATTTTGTGAGTCAAAAGATCGTTATATTTTAATGTAAACATTCGGTATATGAGCTTGCATTGGTAACATTGAAATAAACAGCGAAGGACACCGTCATATGTGCAACGATTGAGACGGTTAAATTATATGCATTACCAAAAGCATACATAATCATAATCATCGATAAGTAATTGTGGATACGTACATATGTGAGTACGTAAAATCGTGGCGAACTAGCGAATCTGTTTCAGCGGTGTGAGGGAGTACATCAACGCAACGGTAGGTGGTACATGATACATTGCATTCTAACTTGATCGAAATATTATATGCAGATGAATTTATAATTATTAATTACATGTGTGGATTGTGTAAGTGCTGCATGAAGAGTATTGCGCATCAATATAAGAATTTAAAAGTAGGTTAGCTTAATGTAATATTAAAATTTAAAATTTTGTAAAGCGAATGTTATCAATAATCGCGAATATCAATTTAAAAAAAAAAAAAAAAAAAAAATTAATTAACATATTGAATATTTGCTGTAAATCTTGCGAAAAATTAAATTTTTTTGTGTGTAAATGACTAAACCGAAATTTAGTATTCAACGTTTCATATTAGAAGCTTAACTTTTGATGACATAATAAATTAGATTGAGTAGCTGAATAATATTTTACAGTAATATTAAGTAATAAAGTAGAATTTTCCTTATAATTTTACCGTAGGTGCGCAACTTAATTTTTTCAATAATTTAAACTTTAATTTAATTTAAAGGATTTGTAAAATTGAAATTGTGTGAATGATTGAGGTATATTATTGTGTGATATTGATATAATTTTTAATAATTTTTAATAAATTTTTATTGTTTTCCTATACCTGTTAACCTAAAAAGTAAAATTTTGTATTACTTATCCAAAAACAAAATTTAAAAAAAAAAAATGTAATTGTTTTAAAATTTTTAATTAGCATCTTCAAGAGCTTTATTTTAATAGGGTATTTGACCTTTTGTATTGTAATATTTTAAAAGTGTATTATTAGCGGTGTGATTTTGTTCTCGTAAAATTTCTGTAAATCTTAATTAGTGTTGAAAATGACTTCCAATGCGAGTACCAGCACAACCGAAATGGGGGAATGTAAGGTAAACCCGGAGCAGAAAACCATAATTCAACATCTTGAGACGCCACGTTTGGGTAGTTTTGCTAATGCCACCGCAACCTTTTCGGGAGCTGAGAACGTAGAAGAATACTTTGAGAGATTAGAACTTAGAGCAGCGTTGGAAAATATCACGAACGAACAACTGGTGAAGGTCCTAAAATGCAAATTGACGGGCGAAGCATATGAGTATTATAAAGCGGAACAACTTTTTAGTGTACCAAATATCACATATGAGGAATTGAAAAAGCGATTGATTGAGTATTATGGAAAACCAAAACCTTCAGGACTAGACGTTTTAAGTACAATAAAACAAAGGCCTCGTGAGACAGTACGACAATTTTTAATAAGGTTGAAGCTAGCGGGTCGACAAGTTTTGGAAGAACGAGCGGGATCATCAGCGGTTGCAAAAGAAATCGAGAAGGGATTTATCGAAGATTTGATTTTAACGAGATTTACAGCAGGTTTGCGGCCGGAAATAATAAAACAAGTGGGACTGATGCTGTCCTTGGAAACAAACTTAACATTAGAGCGAGCGACAGAGATAGCTATAAAAGAAGAACGTAACCAGCAAGTGATGATTGATCAAATGCGTAAAGTTAATATTGCAGCCACCGAAGCGACTTTAAGAGAGGAAATTTTGGAAACGGAGGAAGCTATTGGCGACGTATATGGTATTGATAGACATTCATATAGGGGCTACCGTCCGTACGAATCGACTAGAAGAGAACGAACTGAGCGACGATACGATAGAAGTGAACAACGATATGACAGAAATGAGCGAAGAAATGACCGAAATGAGCGAAGAAATGACAGAGATGAGCGAAGAGATGATAGAGGTGAACGTAGAAATGACAGATGGGATAAAGAACCAGATAACAGAAACAGACGACAGGACAACGGACGAGGAGAACAGAGTAGGAACCGAGAACCATGGCGTATGGAAAATGTTAAATGTTATCGCTGTTACGGAAATGGTCACCATGCGAGGAACTGTACGAACAAAATTAAGTGTGCTCGATGTGAAGGAGAAGGACATTTCGCACGAAATTGTACTATGCCAGACCAAAGGAGACGAAGCGAGGATACAGCGAGACGAGGTTGGGGACCGCGTAGAGAACAAAATCGGCAAGACGAAACTGCACGCGATAGGCACCATCAAGACAACGAAAGAGTTTCCAGCTGGCGAGATAATGAACGTTTAAACGAAGGAGCCCCGACGGCAGCGCCCCATGTCGATCGGGATTGGAATTAAACTACGGAGCGAAAACTTATTTAGTGCCGGGTAATTTTAATGTATTTAGCGAAGGAGGACCATCTGAAGTGGAAGGGACAGTAGAAAATAAAACATTGCGATTTTTAATTGATTCCGGATCGGCAGTGACAATAATAAAGCGGAGTGTGATTGGCAATGCGTACATAAATACTGAACATAAATTAATATTGCGAGGAGTATCCGGACAAGATTTTTCTACTTTAGGGACTGTGTATTTAAATTTAATCTTAGGGTCAAAAAGTTTTGGCTTTATCTGTAATGTATGTGACGATCAATTTAAAATAAATGCGGATGGTCTATTGGGGAGAGATTTCTTTAAATGCTTTGGAGCGATAATTAATTACGTGAAAAGTGAACTTGAATTACCTGGTACTAAAACACCATTATTACTATCAAGGGGGCGACAAATACCGAAAAATATTATTGGAGAGATGAGTGCTAAACCGGATCGGATAAATACAACGAGTAAGCAGACACAAACATCTGAAGTGGGTGAACTGGAACAGAAGAGACATCAGTGGAGAATGGTTAAAGCGAAACCAGAACAGCGTAGCAAAAAGCGAGAAATGGACGACTTGAGCGAAGTACTTAATGAGCGTGAGGAAAAAATTAAGCAGACTTGGGGGACCACTATGAAGAAAAAGCGAAGCAAACAAGGAAACCGTAAACTACGGAGAGGGACAAATAATATTGCGAGAAGTAGTAAAAAGATAGTGAGAAGCGACGCAAAATGTTCAGTGGAAAATGAGGAAAGTGAAATTATGCGAGAGATTGATTGCCAAAGCGAAGTTAATAAAAGAAGTGACACTGCGGAGAAGAACAACGTGATGCGAGGATGCGAAATACATGCAGCGACCGAAAATAAAGTAAAAACGACGAAAAACAAAAATTACGGCGAACAAAATCATTGCGAGATAACTATGCGTGGAAACATTAAGCATACAGCGAAGAAAAATAATGCGAAGAAAAGTGAGAATTGCGAAGACCAGACTATTTGTGGAGAAAATATGTGTGAAAATAAAAGGTACGTTGCGAGAAAGAATAACAATGGGACGGAAAGTGAGAATTGTGAGAAACAAATTTTTTGCGAAGAAAATGTGCGTGCAAATAAAGGATACATCGCGAGAAAATGTAACACTGCGAAGAAGAGCGAGAATTGCAACGAACAAACCAACTGCGAAGAGAGTGTGCGTGAAAATAAGATAAATAGTGCGAAGAATAATAATTATACGAAGAAAAATGAGAGCGGCGAAGAATTTATCACCTGCGAGGAAATTATGCGTAGAAAGTCAATACAATGCGAGGATAAAGAGTGTGAAAATTACTGCGAGGAAATTAAGTGTAAAAATCTAATACAATGCAAAAGTAAACGTGAAGAGAAGCCACAACGCGAGCATTATAGCGAGAAGCGAGACCGTTGTATACCTCAGGAATCAAGAGATCCGAAGTCTTCACCGAAAACGGGAGGTGATCAGTCAGTAACACTTAAAAAGGAAAACACTAAGGTGGAAGTCCAAGACGAGTGTTTACAAACGCGACACCATAAAGGGTCATTACGCGGAAATAGGAAAAGCCGTATCAAAATACCGCCTAGTACTGATAGTTCTGAAAATGACGAGCCTGTTATAATCGAAGTGACGACTGAAGCTCTAGTGCACCGAAGTCCAGAACCATTCGATGACGGAATGCGTAAAGAATGCACCGACCATTTAGGGACAAATAGAATTTCCAGTGCAAGTCCTTCACGGCCATGGAGTGACAACGCTGTAAAACAGGATGTTGGCCGACATCTAGTTTTAATAAAGGAAAGTCTAGAGATTCCAGCACGGACCGAATGCATTTGTGCAGCAATCCAACACGAATTTTCAACTGGTACAGAGGTTTTGATAGAACCTGAGGAATTATGGGGGAACAGCGTAATGGTTGCGAGATCGTTATCCACAGTGTCGAAGAATAAGGAAGTAATGGTGAAATTAGTAAATGTGACAGAGAGAACAATCAAAATGGCAGAAAAAACCATCGTAGGCAGTGTCGAAGAAATCAAGTGTGAGCAAGAGAACATTTGCGAGTTGCCAAGCGAGTTACAAGGAATGGAATGTAATCAAATATCAGTTCGAGAAATAAAGTGGTCCGAAAAAGTAGATATGAAACATTTAGGTGAAAATGAGATACAAAAATTGGAGGAGCTGTTTAATGAATACCGAGATATATTTTTAGTGGAAGGAAATAAATTGGGAACTGCAAAAGGGGTAAAGCACCGTATAATTACTGAAAATGTGCCACCAATAGCTCAGCGTCCATATCGTGTTCCATATGCGCAGAAGGAACTATTACAGAAAGAAATTGAGGGTATGCTGAACGATGGGATTATCACAGAATCACAGAGTCCGTGGTCAGCACCAGTGGTTATTGTCCCTAAGAAGACGGAAACTGGCGAGACAAAAATACGTGTTTGCATAGATTTTCGAGCGTTAAATAGTGTGACGAAAAGAGACTATTATCCTCTACCGAATTTACAGGGAACTTTCGACTTATTAGGGGGAGCGTGTCTATTTACTACATTAGATCTCATTAGCGGCTATTGGCAAGTAGAGGTTGCTGATGAAGATAAAGAGAAGACAGGATTCAGTACATTAGAGGGCCACTGGCATTTTAATCGCATGCCATTTGGATTAGTAAATGCGCCAAGTACTTTCCAGCGCCTTATGAACACCGTACTTGCAGGAATTGTGGGAAAACGTTGCCTAGTGTACTTAGACGACGTGATCATTTTTAATTCAGGAGATATTGACGAACACTTAGCGCGAGTGAGAGAAGTATTCGAGTGTCTGCGGAAGGCAAACCTAAAAATAAAACCAGCTAAATGTAAATTTCTACAAGCGGAGACGAAATATTTAGGGCATATAGTGGGGAAAGGAGGAGTACGACCAGATCCAGAGAAACTGAAAGTTGTGAAAGAATATCCAGTACCTAAACGAGTAAGAGACATCCGAGCTTTCCTTGGTCTTGCGGGATTTTACAGACGATTTATACCGAAGTTTGCGGAAATTGCCAGGCCTCTAACTAAACTGACACAAAAAGATCAAGCTTTTATTTGGAGTGAAGAAGCCCAAAAATCTTTTGAATTATTAAAGAAATTACTATGTGAAGAACCAGTGCTACAATTTCCTGATTTTCAACATGAGTTCTGGTTGACGGTAGACGCGTCAGGATATGCTTTAGGGGCCATATTAGGGCAGAATATTAATGGGAACGAACGGCCAATTGCATATGCGAGCCGACAACTGAATCGGGCTGAACAGAATTATACCACTACTGAGCGTGAATGTCTAGCGTTAGTGTGGGGAGTAAAACACTTTAGGTGTTATCTGTATGGAAGAAAATTCAAAGTGGTCACTGATCACCGGCCACTGCGTTGGTTACAATCAATTAAAGACCCTTATCACCGATTGGCTCGATGGGCTTTAACTTTAAGCGAGTATGATTTCGAAATTCAAGCGAGACCGGGACGTTTACATGGAAATGCGGATGCATTATCGAGGTTACCAGTGAATGTAATAGAAGAAGGGGAACCGGAATATGTGCCATGGTATGATCCAACAAATATTAAAGTAAACCAGAGACGAGATGAAAGTTTGAAACCCTTATTACAACAAATAGAGACAAACCCCGAGAGTAGTTCATATTATTTAAATTCTAGTGAGTTATTGTGCAGAGAAGTACCAGACCAAGCACAGTATGTAACGGAAGGAGTACTTGTTGTACCAACTAATATGCGGAAGCGGGTATTCATAGACTTCCATGCGGGATCTATTGCGGGACATCAGGGCGTTAAAAGAACAACCGAATTTATCCAAAGAAGATTTTACTGGCCGAATATGAAACGGGATATTAAAACTTGGTGTGAACAATGTGAATCGTGCGCACAACGGAAAACTCCACCTAGTCATCCGGCACCACTACAGAAATTACCACAAACAGAAAGACCTTTCATGCGAGTAGCGGTAGATATTGTTGGTCCTCTTACTACAACATTAAATGGGAATCGGTACATTTTAACGTGTCAAGATTACTTTTCGAGATACCCTGAAGCAATTCCCCTGCGTGACCAGAAAGCGGAGACAGTGGCGAAAGCGCTAGTAACGAACGTCTTTACCAGGCATGGTGTACCTCGAGTGTTATTATCAGATCAGGGAACAAACTTTTTATCCAAATTAATGAAGGAAATTTGTAGTTTGCTTAAAATCGAGAAGATTCAAACAACTCCATTTCATCCGAGCTGTAATGGCATGATCGAGCGGTTCCATCGGGACTTAAAGAACATCCTATCACACTACATTAATTCAGAACAAACAGACTGGGACGAGTGGCTGCCGTATGCTCTAATGGCTTATCGAAGTCATATTCATTCATCAACGGGAGAGACGCCATTTTTCATTTTACATGGCAGAGATATGGAGTTACCATACGATGACATCATCAAGACGCCTGTGCTAAAGTATGATTATGATAGCAATTATGCTTCGGAGCTTATGCAAAGAATGCATGATGTGTATGAGCGAGTGCAAAAGAAGTCAACAGAAACAACTGAGAAACAAGTACAGCGTTTCAATAGAAAAGCGAGAGAGGTGACATTCGAAGTTGGTGATAAAGTCTGGTTACATGATCCAACAAATAAAATAAATTTAACGAAGAAGCTTGCGAAGCCATGGGTTGGACCTTACCGAGTTATTGAGAAAAAGGGAACAGTGAATTTCAAAATACGGGAGATAAGAGGACGTAAAGAGCTGATTGTCCATGCAAATCGTTTAAAATATTGTAAAAGTGAAGAGTGCGATGACGTAGAAATCCGGAGGGGTAACAAAAATAAGAGAAATGAACAATCGCCAGAAGGGGAGCAGCAACATGAGCTTCTCGAGGAGGAGGCTGAGGATTATGTGATAAGAATCGAGGAGTCACGGGGAAGCAGTCAACGGAAAAATACAATACAAAGTAGGAATGATAAGAGTGTGGAAACAAATGAGAGCATCCACAACGAGCGTAATAATGATAACGACGAAAATGAGATGACTCGTTGCAGTGATGAAAGCGATGAAGAGTTGATGCTAAGTGGGTGTGATGACGACGCGAGAGATGACGATATTTTGAGTGAATATGGTGAGGAGACAAACTATGGGGAAGATGCAACTGAGTGGAGGGAAGAAGGGCAGGAACCAGAGGAAAGTGAGAGACAGCAAAATCAAGAAGAGTGTAGTGAGAGCGAGCGAGAGTGTGAAGAGAGTGAGAGAGAGCGAGAACACGAAGTACATGAGAGAGAGCAAGAAAAACAAAGAAAAGCACTGAGAGAAGATTTTGGTGGAGGACCCGAAGAAGACGTACTACGTCCACATACGCGAAGTCAGGGTGAAGTCCCCGAGTACCCTTGGGTACTTCCTAAACATATTTAATGTGAAATAAACTATGTGTTAGAGACGAAAAAAAAAAAAATATAAATAAAAGGACTAAAAATATTAGTTTTAGAAACTATTAAATTAACAGGTAGAATGAGGTGTATAGTAATAAAAACAATAAATAAATAAATAAATAAATAAATAAATAATAAATTTGACTAAAGTGATATTGGGATAAGTGGGAAAGTGATATTGGAAAAAATTCTGGATTGTGTTATTAGTAGTGTTAAGTTATTCTGCTAACCTTTAATAAATCATGAACTGGTCAAGTGGTTAAAATAAGCGAACGAATCTTGTAGGATTAAGAAAGCTATTAAAGCGACATACAGGAAGTTGACTATATAGTGCTAGTATTATTAAAACTGAATAATTATTATGTGAAATATAAACTGATGTATTAATAATGAAAACTACGAACAATGGCTAAGCTCATTCTAGTTGGACTCATTATTATATTTGTGAGCGAAACTTATGCGTACGATTGTGACAACGATAAATTAAATATCACCACGGTATCACTTTTGGAGGATAGTGCGTGTGAACGGTATACTCGATTAGTGCGTGAAGAGTCAGTGTTTATCCAGTTGATACAAACTGCCGAATATGCTGAAGAACACGTTTATCAGTGCAAAGTGCATAGTGCTTAAACAACTTAAAAAAAAGGGGACTTGTTAATGTGAACTAGTGTGAACGAGGAGGTGTAACAAGTAGAGACACTAAGGCTTTATGTTCATGAGGACTTTAAATAACTAGAGACACTAAGGAAAATGTAAGAAAGAAAAGTAGTATTATAGATTTTATATCTGAAAACTGATTTTTTTAAAAGGGGGTTATATATATGATTAGTTAAGATATGTATTTAGAGTAGGATAAGTGGAAGAATCTAAGAATGTGGGCAAGTTGCGAAATTAAACTAAATGCGGAAAGATGTTGCTATGAGCAAGCATCTTTTAGTAAGGGGAGGGTAATGTAAAGCATAAAGAAATTAGAGCGTATATGGCCGTTAAAACCATCGCGTGTATGGTCGACTTTCAACGCTTACCAAATCGAATAATTTTATAACTTAAATTGTGATCCAAGCAACTGTGTTCGAATATACTTTGATAAATCAAACAAGTAAGATCATGTATGAATTCGCAGAATTAATTATGCGATAAGAACACAGTCGCCTTGGACAGAGCGGATGTATGTACCTTGGGAACGAAAAGAGTGTGAGAGTAGCAGCGTTAGAGTCTGGATAGAGTATTGTTAGAGAGAGTGTAGAACATTGTTAGAGAGAGTGTGTAGAAGTGTTAGAAAGTAGAAAGTGCAGAGTTAAGTGAGAAATATTGTGAGATATTGTAATTGGAGGGTATTTTGTTAACAAAAAGGGTGTTTAATGTGTTGAGTGGTGCAGGTGGAAGCGAAGGGTAGTTAAATTGGTAAGCGTTTAAAGGCGAAGATCAAGCGAGGTAAGTGTGAAACACAAATATCATTCTTGGATTATTCCGGTGATTTAGAGTTAGTATTTTTATTATTATTGTATTTTTTTTAGCGTGCGAAAAAGCAAATTAATTTAGTTATGTATTTCAATAATAAATGGTTAACTGAAACAATTATAGTTTTACCGTTTATATTAATTTTTTTTTTATATATAATTTTTCATACATATTCAATAAATCATTGATATCATAATCTGAGGGTTATAAATGAGGGGTAAATTAAGCGTAGTATAGATATTTCGCGATATGTTTTTACTTTGTTCCTTTATAAATTCAATATTAATTTTTTTTATAATTAATCTTTTTTTTGTAATTTTTATACTTATTAAATAAATTTTCATATTTTCCTAGAATTGGAGAGTTTCTTTTATTACTACTTCTGGCACGAAATTTTCTTAAACATCTTTCCTGGGGTTGGCCTATACGGTTGCAATCTCAGAGCGGCTACTAGGACCGCAGAACCCATCCCCGAATTTTTATTCACCCCTCCACAATAGGTTCTCTGGGCAACCGCTCGACCAGAGTTCCACTAACGTGCATCCCCTAGCAGGGTGCGGCGTTACATTAATGATAAATGTCAATTTTATATTTTGACGTTCATGACAAATGTCAATTTTATATTTTGACTTTTATGACAAATGTCAATTTTATATTTTGAATTTCTTTTTGTTTTGTTTTTAATGCATCTATTTCGTATTTGGTATTTATTTCGAAGAATAAAATGGATAATCTTTAACAAGTTTAATAAATTTAATAAATATTATGAATACTACTTTTTAAACGATTTAAAAAGTTATAAATATTTTAGAATGGATCAAAAATAAATAAATAAAAATGAAATAAAAAAAGTTTGTCTTCGTTTAATTTATTTAATGGGTTAATTCTAAGTATGTAACGATTCCAATTTCGATACCGTTATAATCGGCAAGCCGATTAGAATACAACCGATATCACACAGTTCGAAAAGTTGAAAAGTTTTCAACCGCAAGCCTCATACAAAATGATTTGCGTAACAGATTATTTGCAAATAATTTGAAAAAATTTTGCTTTCTTAACAAAAATCTGCCAAAAGATGTATCAATTTATTACTCTATGTAATGAAATTTACTTTACTAACTTTCTTAATTACCACTTTGGTTGATAATAATAATTGTAATAAATATATTTTCTTTGAGTTTTGATCTGACATTTTTTTACACTTCCCACAAGGTCGAGTCTCTGTTAAATATAGGTAAGTTTTAGCATATAAAGACATACAAACGCCCAAGGTACATATAATTTGATTTATTATCTACTAAGGCATTGATATCGGTATTGGTATCGTCGATTATTAACTACAATAACCGGCAGCTATATCGTATCGGCAAATTTAGGTAGCGTTATATCCCTAGTCAATTCTTTTGTTGTAAATTTTCCTGTTATGTAACTTGCGAATATCGTTCATTTCTCGAATATCTCTCAATACTCTATCCATCTAATAATAAATTATTACAATTATTACAATTTTCGAATTTAAGTACATAGGTAAAAAAATATTACTGATATTTTAGTAAAAAATATTTATTAAATAAATTTTTATTGCACGGTTATTTTACTTGAGAAGTTCAAAACACACTACTTTTTATATTTAATAGCAGCCGTGCCCGCTACTAAAATTTCACTACTAAATTTCAGTGGAAGTGTAGTAGTGCCTAGTAGCACTGCTAAAATTTCGCTACTAACTTTAGTAGTAGTTTATGCACATGGCCCAATGTTTATTTATAAAGTAGGAACTTTTGATTTTTATTTATAAAATAGAAATTTTGGATTTTTTTGGAAAGAAAAAATATCTTCATAAAGGCCTTCTAGTTTACTATTTAAGGTCCTCTTTATAATATTTAAAAATAAAACACAAAGGCAATTGGCGGATAAGCATGGGTAGGAATGCCCTCGTACGAATTGTGTTGGCTTTTTTCCTGCTAACTGCTATCGGCACCAAATTGAAATTTACTGAGATTCAGCCCTTAAAAACTTAAAACCTTTTTTTAAAGCACCGATCAACCGGACACTCATCATCAGTTTTGAAACCACCAAAATGACAAATCGCTTTTAGACTTTCAATCACATTTCGCTTGTAGATATTCAATACAGAAGTTGAAGGGAAAAATTCGACTTCCGTGATGGGGCCCCGCTGCTCACGGCGTTTTTTTTTTAAATATAGTTTTTACATTTGTATGCAAAACTAGTTGCCACAATATTTTCTTTAAAAAAATATAACGAAAAACGCAATTTAAAAAGTCAAAATAGTGAAAAATTTTATATTATTTTTTTAAAATTTTCTAATACAAACATGGCTGACTACGCTTCAATTTTAATTTTAAAGTCTAGGGTATCTCAGAAAGAGAAATGTATATTTGGCAATTTACATGCTATTTATTTAATACTTGTCTCTTTTTAACGTGTACGTAATATCTTTTGTACGTAATATAAATCAGTGGTCCTTTCATACTATAATTTGTTTATTATGTTTGGAATATACTCACCATATTTCTTTCTCTATTTTGCAAATTTTTTCTGTTCCGCAAAACAGAGAAGGAAATATGGTGTTCATATTCCAAACATAATAAACAAACTATATACAGTAGAACCTGTTTAAGTTGGACACCCGCGATGCAATCAAAAACTGTCCAACATAAACAGGTGTCCAACATATGCAAAATACCAAAATCATCTACGCTTAGTAATTTTAAGGTTAACACTAATTTAGAATATAATGCAAAATTAATTATTTTTAAAGTAATACATATACACACATCTACGTATCAATATTTATTGAAATAAACTATCGAATAACAATCGTAATACATATATATTATAGATATTTAAACATTATCTTTCGTAAAAAAATCACTTATCTTAGTTTGTTTGGATACAATTTTTAGGAAAATTTTGCTTTCTAATTTGCTTTGAATTTTGAATAAATCTTCTAACAGTTCGCATGGATTTTCAGTTAAATACTTAATGGCGGTATTTATACCGTTCAAAGCTTCTTCAGGGGTTGTTGGTTTCTCCGCTACTTTCTCGCACTCGTCACTAGATTCTTCGATTTCTTGTTCCTCGTCTAGTTGTAAAACATGTTGAAGAACGTCTTGATGTGTATTGAAGACATGATCGTGTACCTCCAAGTAGGCATCGGCGGTGATAATTTCTTCAGCAGTCTGTAACTGATTTTGAAACTCTGGAGGTAATAATTTAATTGCATCGCGAAGTTCTGAATCAGGGTCTTCATTATGATCCATTTCATTTGCTTTTGGAATACTAAAACCAGCTCGTCTAAAACACTTAACAATTGTTTCCGTAGATACAGCTTGCCATACTTCGCTGATCCATCGAATTGCATCCAAAACCGTGACTGAGTTGATAAATTCCTTGTGGTTGTTAGAAATTTCAGATTTAGCAACTAAACACATAAGCAAACTTTTGCGGTAATAAGCTTTCATTGTTCGAATCACGCCTTGATCTAGTGGCTGAATTTCCGATGTTAGATTTGGCGGTAAATAAACAAGTTTAACATTCTCGAACGATTTCATAATCTTATGACTTGTAGCATTATCTAGTATGATCACAATTTTTCTAGCAGCCTTACGCATTTGCCTGTCAATATCTGACAACCAACTTTCAAAAATATCAGTCGTCATCCATGCCCTTTTATTGTGTCGCCAAATAACGGGAAGCTCCTTACATCTCATTTGTTTAAAAGCTCGAGGACGTGCTGATTTCCCAATTACTAACGGCGTTAACTTTTCTCCGACCGAACTCGTACATAATAGAACAGTTAACCGTTCTTTAGACAATTTACCACCTTTGTATGGATCACCTTGTGCAACATAACTTTTTTTGTCTAATAAACGCCAAAAAAGACCAGTTTCGTCTGCATTAAACCGATCTTCTGGCGCATAATCTTGCAACAGATTTTCCAGTTTTCTTTTCCACTCTTCCGCCTCTTCTAAGTCTGCTGATGCTGACTCTCCACACAAAGTTTTAAATTTAATATTATGTCGATTTAGAAAACTTTCTAACCATCCATTACTTGCTTGAAAATTAATGTCTAATTTTAAGGCTATCGCTTTTGCTTTTTCTTGCAGTAGAGGACCGGATACTGGAAGATTCGATGAACGGCACTTAACAAAAAAGTCATAAACTTTTTGATTTATTGCTTCATTACCAGTTTTACGAATTTTTCGTTTTCGTTCGGCGCTGCAATTCTTTTCGTAAGCTTTCAAAATTTCGTCTTTACACTTCAAAATATTCCCAACAGTTGATTTGGAAATTCCAAATTGGTCGGCTGCCTTTCTTAAACTAACACCACTCTCTACTAAGTCTATAACATTTTTTTTCTTTTCAATGGTCAATTCTACTAAACATTTTCGCTTCGAACTCATGGTGCTAAATTTGTAACTAATAAATATTCAAGAGATCTGTACACATGAAATCACTGCTGATTATTGACTAATAACCATTGTGACTGCCGAGCTTTTATATTTTTAGGACATAACTAACACGTGTTTCGGTCACGTGTAAAATACATGAATGTCCAACGTAAACAGGTCAAAATATCAAAAATCATTTTAAAAAACTGTCCAAATTAGACAGGTTTCCAACATATAGAGGTGTCCAGTATACAGAGGTGTCCAACTTGGCAGGTTTCACTGTATATTATTTATTACATCTTTGGTACAAACCAATACTCATTGTCAGCTGATGCTGATGATATGTGTATGTAAGTTTGATGTAAACAACAAAAATCAGTGGCGGTTTTAATAATTAAAATTTAAAATATTTTAAAACAAATTTTTTTCAAACTTTATTATAATACATGTGTGTAGTATATAAAATAAACATCTTTTGCTGAAATTTTCTATTGAATTTCTGTTATAATAGCTAAATTTACTGAAATTTACAGTATCAAGTTTATTGAAGTTATATAGTAGGAGATAAAAAAAAATCAGAAAAATATTATTTTTATTTATTTGCTGATTATTTACTGAACACCAAAACGTAATAAATAAATATAACAATAAAAAAATCACAATCATCAGTTGAAAAAATTGTACTCATTTATAATCTATTTTAGTACGAAAGGTTTTGATACTGAAAAGTACAATTTAGCAGATACGTTATATTTGTAAAAATACTTCTTTTCTTGTATCATCCATTTTGGAAATATCGTTATTTTCGATAACGAAAATCATATTTTAATAGTTGCAATTAGGGACTGCAATCCGGATTCCCGGATCCGATAATCCGGTGGATATGGCGTCATTTGACGTCTACTGGACCCGGTACTAATTTACCGGATTCAGTGAAAAATACATGACACCAATTTTTGGGAAAAATACTCGTGTTGTTGTATAAGTAGGTACTTAAAGTAAAAGTTCGAAGAAAATATTTGTCTTCTATTCATGACTATTTGTTGATAATAAAATCGACAAGTGTAGAAGGACAGTTTTCGGGCACAGTCTATATGTATAACTTTATAAGAAGTCGATTAGTCAAAACCAGAATTGATTTGTTTATAACTGTTATACTTAAAATAATTATTTAAAGGTAAGTATATTAAAAAATAAGAAGAATTTCGACACTCGTTATTGTGATAATTGTTCCATTTATTGAACAGATTCACGTTAAGTGACACAATTATAAGAATGAAACTGTTTAGCGAGCCTGAGTTACCTAATTACTGTGATCTCAGTTGATTGAGGTTAATTTATTTAAAATTACTTACATAATATGATGTAAGTTGCAATAGGATATGTATAATGTTATACACCAAGGGACTAAAGTGTGAGTTTTAATTCCGAGTGTGCAGTTTGTTTGTGAATAGTGATGAGCAAAATTAGTCTTGGTCTTGCAATCTTGTCTTGGTCTTGCATTTTTTGCAAGACCAAGACCAAGACCAAGACTATGTATAGCAAGACCAAGACCAAGACTATAAGTATGATTGCAAGACCAAGACCAAGACTCGCGTGAGCAAGACCAAGACAAAAGCAAGAAAAAAGCAAGACTCTTGCTAAACTATTTAAATAATTTGAAAGTATAATTAATACTGAAACTTTTTAAAGCAATATTAAAAATTGTTTCTTTAAAAATTCGAATTAAATACTTGCAATTAAAAATGTGTGATGCTGTCATAAATCAATATAACGCTTTCAACTAGCTTTATAAAATCTTTTATTTGGTCGAATAATAAATAAAATATCGGCTTTTAATAGGTTTTACGACTTTTAATAATAATAATAGATTTCACCACGTTTAATAGAAATTCTTTTGGAACTAACTAAAGCCCTGAAAATTTGATCGAAATTAGTCGAATAGTGCTGAAGTCACGCGTTGGAAGGTTTTACGAATACTCAGGTGGACAAAGAGGCAACCACAAGGCAAAATTTTTTTAGGAACCGTAAAAAGTAAAATTTCTGATTTTTGAAAGAAAAAATTTTTATGTCACAAAGATGATTACAATGTCTTTGTTATGTCGGTAGATTCGGAAACATGGAATCGAAGGTTATGTGTATAGTCAGTAAAAAACCAGGAAACTAATTTATGATGGATTGTTGACACCCTAAAATTTGAAACATAAACAGACAGCTTAAATAAAATATGTAGATAAATAGAATATAAGAACGGTCAAGCGAGAAGACGTTAACAAAAAAAATTTTTTTTAAATATCTACACATTAAGAGAATTTCGCACATATGTTAACATTCCAAGCAAACTGGCACAAATATGCAGGACGACATTTTATTATTTTATGATTATTTTTTCAAGTAATCCTTTATGATTGTTCAATTTCTTTTTGTCACAAAATATTTATTTTTTATTATTGTAGGTCAGTTTCAGTTTTTAATATAATTTATGGAGACTTTCCATTGAAAAAAAAAGAACTAGATTTATGGCCAATCTCTTTTTTTAAATAAAAAAGAAAAATAACTGAAGAATATATACAATTTGACATAACTCTGATTGGAACTCCCGGGAATTTACTATTTTTAACTTTTAGTCTCATAAAATACATACAATTTCACATACAAAGATAATGGGAAGTCGCCCTGGGCGATTACCCTTCTCATCTTTAGATAAATTCGTCAATAAAAAAGGCACTAGTTCATTTTCTGATATATTCTCGACTTCTTGTATATTTCGTTTTAGTGTTAAATATCATACTGATTAGTCAATAGTCGTTAGAAGCATTACAATAATTATACGTATATAGTACATAGTGAAAAAAATTATTATTCTTATATGAACGCAATGAGTGCAATGGATATTTCATGTGGATCCAATCTTATAAAAGCCGGTTTATCACATACACTACACTTTGGTGTTTCTCTTTCTTCTTTGGGAAAGCAATATGTTACAGAATTTTCAAAACTTTCTGGTCGTTGGTCAATATATCCACTTTTATATCATCCATACTTAAACTAATTTTAAAAACTAGGCGACGAAAACTGATTGTGAGCTAAAACTGAAGTTTTAGAATATTGTAACGGCGATGTAAATCAACATCATACACTCATTTAAAATTACATTATCCGAAAACAATCTGATGAATTGTTTCCAGAGTCGCCTCCATTCAGAGGTTAAAATATTGACAATTATATAGATAAATAAAAATAAATAAATAAGTAAATAAGATTTGTATAGGTGTCAGTAAAGCATGGGGGTGGGTATAATTATGTGTTGTATGATGTATTTTAAAGTATATCGTAAGTTTGTAACAATTTATTACTAAAATACGAGATTGTTTGACCATATTTTTCCTCATTATTAAATCAGAAAGTTAAAATTTTTCCCAAGTTAATATTAGCAAAGGGTGTATTTATGCAACAAGAAATAAACTGAAGTGATGTAAAATATATTAATTAAAAATTCTTTTATTTACACATAACAGTCTCCTCTTTTACCAAAAAATACCTGATAAAATTAGGGGTGGGGGTGGGGGATGAAACCCCAATGATTTTATAAGTTTAATTTTGGTATCATAATAAAGATCTTTAAGTGTCATTTACAAATATATATAGCTTCCCTACCAAAGCTCTTACCATTTCCAAGTTATTTAAGAAAATTGAAAAAACTCAAATTTTCAGGGGTGAGTTTCACCCCCTTAAACCGCTTATGGGCACGAACGAAATATGGCTCATGATTAGTTTTAATGAGATCTGCAATCCACCACAGTTTCGAAAATTTTTGAGAGATCAGTTGGATACCTTTCCTTATAAGTGTCGCTCTAGACACCGGAAAATTGCCAACCCTGCCTTTTCCTAAAAAAATGTCTTAATTACTTTTTCACTTTTTTCCTGAATGATTTTAATTTTAAGAGCGAAATTGTGGGTTATTATTGCTCTTTTTCCTACCAAAAAATTAATGACGAGCAAAGAAAGAAAAAACTTCAAATTCCAAATTTTGCTGCCCCTAGAGACCTCAAAACAAACTTCTAGCATAGAGCCGAGCTTGACACTGTGTTGCGGTAAATTATCAAAACGCACCATGACAGTGGCTGTGATAGCTGAAATTTCGATTCAAAAATTCGCTAATAAAAAAAAATGCAAGAAAGTGCAAGACTTTTTAGCAATACCAAGACCAAGACCAAGACTGCATTCTGCAAGACCAAGACCAAGACCAAGACTCAATCCGCTCTAGCAAGACCAAGACCAAGATTCTTAATGCAAGAACAAGACCAAGACCAAGATTTGGTAGTCTTGGTCTTGGTCTTGCATTTGCTCATCACTATTTGTGAAGTAAATGCCCAAGCACAACAATTCACACGAGGGATAAAAAACACTTTAGTCCTGTGGCGTATATACTATTTTTTGCAATTCCAAATAATATAAAATTGTAAAAATTAAGAAAAATTTTAAATGGCATTTTTATAATATAAATTTTTGCAAGCCACCAATGTGTGTCTCGATAAGTGTGCGTTTCATGTGTGTGTCCGAACTATGTCACACTTTGAGAAGTTCTGGTGTATAATAGAGTAATTCTTTAGCTATCGTCCTAAAAAAATAATGACGCTAGTGTTAATAATTTGACTAGAATCGTGAAAATTGTAGACGAAATTGTTGTAAATACACTAAAAATACACTAAAAATGAAATAACTCTCAAACTAGCCAAAATCGGACAACATATACATCGGAGATCAAATTGATCAGTTTTGAAGTCCTCTATCACCCTGCTTCATTTGATCCACAGAACTTGAAACACCCTGAGTATAACCTTACAATCTCAAGATTGTTTTCGCAGGAATTATGAAATACACTCCAGCTTCGCTGTCGTGTTATTGCTGGTTCATCTATCTATCTAGCTATCTATCTATCTATTTATCTATATATAGGGGAGAGTCTGCTATATTGGACCGGCTCCTAAATTGGACCGCGTCAGTTTTAAACAATTAAAAGACAGTTAGAGCCATCTAACAATAAAAATATTAAACAACATTCGAATTTATTTCTTAGTACGAAATTAGGTAATTGTCAAGTAAGCAGTCTTTGAGAATTCGCAAATTTATGAAAAATTGTTAAGTTGATGTTAAATTTTCATTACTTACCGTTCGAGTAAACTCTTAATAGGTAGGTACAACTTTTTCTTTTTATATTTATGTTTTATCTAGATGTCATATATAATTTATTATAACGACATAATCACAAAAATATACACATGGATTAGATGTAGATAACGGTTTTTGTAGAAAAACATTATGGTCCCCCAAATTCGACCTAGTAGAAGTTCCTAAAATGGATCGGTTCAATGTAAGAACCGTTTAATATTTACAATTTTTATTACTTTTAGAATGGCATCACGAGGAAAGTACGGCCAATGGAAGCAAGAATAATTAGAAAAAGCACTTCAGGCTTTAATAAAGGAGAAGAAATGACTTTTGAAACAGTAGCTAATAGTGGTCAATCTAACAAAGAAACTGAAAGTTGGTACTGTGGAATTTGTGAAGAAAATAGAATTGAGCCAATGATTCAGTGCATGATGTGCAAAGAATGGAATCACTTAAAATGTGCAAATTATTCGGAGAGAGTGAAAAAGTACTTTTGTGTTTATTGTAAAAAATAATTTCTGAGCTTTTAATCTTAGAATTGCTATGTACTTTTTGTTTCAACTATATATTTTTTTCCTATGTAATATTGAATTCCGTTGTAATACATTATAATAAAAGTAGAATAAAACCATAATTTTTGAGCTTTTTGAGCTTCAACTTTTGCTTAATTATGCTATTATCAACGGTGGTCCAATTTAAGAACCAATCGGTCCAATTTAGGAAACTAGTGTCCTAAATTGGACCAAATGACATTATTTTTTTAACTCAAGGTAGAGTCTTTTTAAAATTCAACTAGAGACGAATTAATGTTTTCATTTTATAGCATAAAGATTGATTAATCAGACAACCAAAAATGAGGGCTGTATCTTAATTGGTTTCCTTATTGCAAAGAAAAATGGCAAAAGTGGTCCAATATAGGCGACTCTCCCATATATATATATATATATATATATATATATATATATATATATATATATATATATATATATATATATATATATATATATATATATATATATATAGTTACATTCTTGAACGAATTTTGTACAAAAAAAAAAGATTTAATTTATAAATTTTACTAAAAATTTTGTGATTTAAGTACATAATGTAAATGAAATTTGTACATTGTGTAAGTTGGAACGCACTGTACGCGTTGTAGTTACAAAGCGAACTTATTGACTTTTGATTATTTTTTTTATTGCGGTTGGTACCTATGTACGACAGCTGATTTTACGCGCTAATCATTGCTATTTAAGCCAGTGTGGCTGGAAATTTGTTCCTTTTAAAATTTCATCTTTACCGGGTTCAGTTCGTTTTGGTGCAGGAATAAAAATAATTTTTTTATTTTATTATTGTTGCACTGCCTCGTGAGTTCTGTAATTTGTTAAATTGAACAATTTTAATTGCATAACCTTCGAGCGGCTTTGTCATTAATTATTCAATTGCATATTTAAATTGTTAATTTCTCGTACAGGTTTCTGTTTCTATTTCTGTTTCTAAATCTATTTCTCTACTTTGATTGTAAATTCCTTATTAACACGAGTGTTAATAAGGAATTCACCCCCTAAGAAAGTAAAATACGGGATGAAAATTTTCATAGAAATCTGTAATTTTTTGAGTTTGAAATACGGAAATTGCTTTTAGGTTACTGATTTGAACACAGATATTCCAGTGCTTTTAAAAATTCATACCTCACGGCTTAGGGGGTTGAAACAGGGGAAGAAACTTTAAATGAAAGTCTGTCACCTAGAAACGTGAAATTTTGCATAGGGATTCCTCATATAACGTAGGTGAGCACTAAGAAGGGATTTTTGGAAATTCCAGTGTGGGGGTTGAAACAGGGAAGAAACTTTAAATGGAAGTCTGTCTTTTTACAATTAGAAATGTGGAAACTGATACGGTATGGTATGCTGGTGATTTTAAAGTTGTTAAAAATTCATTGTTTAACGTTTATAAATGCGAAATTGAGATTCTTGATTTGTTTGTTTGTTTATTTAATTTGTTTTTAGGCTTCAGCGACTTAACCAGTCAACTTGAAATTTTGCACAGACATAGCTTGGGAGACGGAGACGGTTACAGGCCATCTTTTAAGCCGGGAAATAAATCATTTCCGAGGGAAAATCTATGACAATTATGACAGTTAAACATTAAAAAGCGGATTATTGGTTTCAAACTTCGAATATTGTTAACAGAGGGGTTGAAAAAGAACATAGACGACTTTTTACCCTGAGAAAACATCTCATTCCTGTGGGGAATCTCATTTCTGTGGAAAAATATATTTTAAATGAAACAAAAAA
Organism: Brachynemurus nebulosus; assembly: GCA_035578155.1. Classification (NCBI taxonomy): domain Eukaryota; kingdom Metazoa; phylum Arthropoda; class Insecta; order Neuroptera; family Myrmeleontidae; genus Brachynemurus; species Brachynemurus nebulosus. The sequence goes on from JAPWDM010000016.1 coordinate 11,038,612, forward strand.
AGATTCCTAGAGTTTGTTCGAACTCTGTTTGTTAGCAGACAGAACGATATACAGCGATAAACATAGATTTTTACACCGAAAAATTATCTGATTCCCGAGGGAAAATGTTTTTAAAATGAAACAATGAAATAATGAAAACTGACTGTTAAAAAAATGGAAGACTGATTTTAAACATTGCATATTATTTACAGCGGGGATAGAAAGGAACCCAGACTACTCTCTCCGCCGAGATAATATCTGAATCCTGTGAGAAGTCTTATTCCCGTGGGAAAGTATATTTAAAACGATAAAAAAAGGATTTATGACTTCATTCAAACTTTGCATATTGTTAAAACAATGTTATAGTCTACTTTTTACCCGGAGAAAACATTTTATTTCTGTGGGAAAATTCCTGTGAGAAAATGAAAGTACTTTTAATACTTTTGAACTAGATGTCATAATTTCAAAAGCCACGAATGGAAGGGCTGAGTGGGTTCCAGCACACACTACGCCGTCACAAGTATGGGCACACCTTGATTTAAGGTATGTCCACACCTTTGACGCGGTACTGTATTTAGTATTTTGGTACATTGCCATGTCAAAAGTATGGGCAGCCCTTGGGTTAAAATGTTCCCATACTTTTGACGATACAGAGTGTACTAAAACCAGCTTAGCCCTTCTATTGCAACACGGGCAAAGCCGCGGGTAAATGCTAGTTCTCAATATAGATTGCTAGGTAATAATCTTCCGTCACATAAAAACAAATGCATTCGAAAAAAGACAAACCTGCCGTTTAAATAAACAAAGAGCCTTAAAAGCTTATTCCACAAAAAGAAAAAAAAAAAAAAAAAGTCGTTAGGTACAAATTGCACTGGCACATTTAGTGTTCCATTCTATCAATTGTTATCATAGATTTGATGTAATAACATATGATGGTAGATAAAATGTTTTCCCCGACTAATAAATTTTATTCCTAAAATAAACTCTAATTTTTTTTTACGCTTACTAGATATTTACGGAATATCAACGTGCATGCCCCGTTTTGCGTTCAATAATTACTAACGACACTGTTTGTTATAAAACATATCTTAGTGGATAATATTTTAAATCGGAAAATTATTTAAAAATTTTGTCAATTTTTTTGGATATTTTGGATTTATTATTTCTATGAACACGCTAACAAATTAATATAAAATATACAGTTATCATATTCAGCGTCGGATTTACCTCTGTGGAGAATCGGGGCCACTTCTAATGTGGTGGCCCCTGAACATTTCCCATATGAAGGCCTTTGAGTATTTTTATGAAGGCTCCCCCTTGGGAAATTTCCGAAATTTTCCCGAAAAATAGGGTTGTGGAGCAAAAAAAAAATGCCCTAATTCTTGCTATTTTATTCCTTAATTTTGAGATTTTATTCGATTTTGTGGAAGCCCCGGGGCACGTGCCCCAAGTGTACTTATGTAAATCCGGCTCTGATCATATTGGTGTGAAAAAACTGTTATTCACGTGTGGATTTATCAATTATTCTGTCCTTCTTTATTAATTTCTAGAACTCATTTCCTGGATATAACATTCCCCGTTAAAAAAACATTAACTAAATTATTCACTAACAATATTTGATCAAAGCAAAACCTGTCACCACGTTTTCTTTTTATGTACTGTCTTGATAATATTCGTTCAATCTCACGCTCAATGTTCATGAATTTTTTCAAATTTTTCTGAACGATATTTCTGATGATAAGAGACGGGGACAGCAATTATTAAGAGGTTCCTCCGGCTTAAAAAAAAAAAATAAAAAATAAAAAAAAAATAAACAAAATTATGTAGTTATAAATATTATTCAATTTGTGCTTTAATAAGCTTTGTTTTTATATCCTTCCAAATGCTCTTGGAAAGAAAAATTTTCTCACTCTTCAAGTTGTCACCAGCAGAATTGAAATTTAACTTCAAATCTACAATTGGGCTACAACACTCTATCGCTGGAATAAATTTAGAGAAATTCGTCGGTGACAGACGAACAGACACCGAAGTCAGTTCATAAGTGTTCCGTTTTGCCAATTTTGGTAAGAAATATTAAAAGTTATAAGCAAAAATAATAAGGATATTTTCAGCGGGCGGTAATTGAGGACTTTAGTAATATTGTCTGATTTCATTATTATATATTTTTTAAGGTCGAAGAGTAGCAAATATTTAATACAGTACACTCCCGGTTATCCGAGCCTCTGGATTATCCGAGATGGTCCGTGTTTTTTTACTGACATTGTAAATTGTAGTTGACTGTTAAGGACTGTAATTTCCCCTCCATAAATTAAATAGCTATGTATGTAGACTAATTAAATAAAATTCACGTTTCCAGTATGAATTTAATTAAAGTAATATTAACACATTTTTACGTTTAAAATAATATTAAATCACGTCTATTACTTTGATGAATTGTTAATACAAGGAATTTATTACACTTTAATCGGATCAAAGAAAGATGTATGATTATAACCTCAAAATACATTGAGCTTCCGTATTATTATCCGAGGTAGCCTCGGTCCCGACAACCTCAGATTATTGAGAATTTACTGTATAATTGATTAACTGAATCAAGTATATTTTTTTGACTCATTGTAAGCAACATAAAAATGAAATAGAATCATATGTCTTACTTTTTTTACGAATATGCCAATTTCATTATCTAAAAAGAGTAAGGTATATGATTCTATTTCAATTTTTTATTGTTGCTTACGAGTCAAACGAGTCAAAAGTGTATTTGGTTGTTACTGTCTATCTCTTATCTGTTTGCCTCTTATCTATTCAGATGCACTACCTACATAATAATATGAGGAAAGGGTATTTTTTTTAAATTTTTAAATGATAACAATTTTTTAACAAAAAATATTCCACTTGATAGTACAAAAATAATTTGCGGTAATTATTGATTAAATTATAAATCAGCAAACTATATAGCACAAATAATACTAAATGGATTTATTTAAAAATAATTTTATCTACGACTACCACATGAAATTGCTTGTTTATTGTACAAAATACTATCTACGTAAGCGATGTTTTACATACAGCCACATATCCAGCTGTACAAAAAATGGCTCTTTACATGCATGGATAATAAAAATAACAAAGCCTACTACACTTTTATTAATTCTTATAAATATTATACATTATACAGTGATATATATGATACAATGATACATATTATATTAGAATCTGTACAGAAATTTTACCTAGCAACTGAATGTTTACGTTTGTTTTTAATAAATTTCAAATACTATATATAATTTTAATGTATTGGTATTTGTAGATTTGTACCAAATATTTATCGTTTATTGTGAATTTCATGTTAGTCGTAGATAAAGTATAGTACGTATTTCGGTTGTAAGGCATATTACACAATCGCGCAATACGCACTCGCCGCTGCGCGGCTCTTGCGTAACTTTTTCGCTCGTGTATAATATGCAACTTACAACCTCAATCACGTAATATACTATTTTGCTAACAAGAAAAACTATTATCAATAAGCTAATTTTTACATATTTTGAAGAAACGTATTTTATAGTTTCTTCTTAAATCTTACTGGTAAATGAATATTAACACATCCTTTTCCTATTTGATAGTTCACGGAACAGATATAATTTGTTTTGATACGGTGCGTAGAAAAGATAAGTTTTGTAATTTACAGGTCAGACAGTTTCGATGTATTAACTAGTTGACGGTCATAAGACGATCAAGTGAAATTTGATTAACTGTGACACCACACTGTACCACGTCAATAATTTCATATAAAATGTATGTTATCAAAACAGCGTATCTGTTGTTTCATAGCTGTCATCATGTTAAATAAATTTTGCTAGTGAATATGAACCGAGAAAGTTTTTTGACTGTCAATAACTTGTTAATAATGGCATTTAGAAAAAAAAATTAATTAAATTCTGAGTACCTATTGGCGACGCAAAGATTCTAACTCACGCTTTTGGTGGTAAAATTAGAACTAGTATCAAGTAAAAATATACGTATACGTTTAATTGATGATATCGAATCTAGTAATCCGCACATAATTTGTATAATACATATTTTTATCGACAATTAAACGTATCCAAACATTTTTACTTGGTACAGTTTCTAATCAGGGGATGGAAAAAAAAGTTTTTTTTTTTTTTAAATTTATAAAACAAACAGTTCAAAATGTTTTAAACAAGTGTTCCTATGTTTAAAATCGTGTTTTTATTAGTTTAATTTAAACATATGTTTTAAACATTTTAAACTTGTTTTAAACAGGTTTAATTCCTTTAATTGAACCATATGGAAAAACCTTTTTGTCTCGAAATGTCTGACTTTTTGCTGTCAGACACTGGCATAAAATAATGTCCTATTAATTTATAACAGGTGGCATTAAGTGGAAACATTTGAATATTTTGTTTGTTGTAAAATTTATGAAATCGTTTGTTGTTTATGCGTGTTGAATATTGTGTACAACCACAACAAAGACGTTGCTGAGAAATTTTATAAAATTTGGTGAGTGTTATCTGATTGGGGGCTTTTCTCTCCAAAATTTAAGAGAGAATTTTTAAATTACTGAAGGGAATTTTGGGGGGATAATTTCTTTGTAGGGATTTTTGGCTGGAAATTTTCAAACTAGGAGGAATTTGGACGTTTAATTAAACTTCAAACATATATTTGTCATCCTGCTTAAAAATACTTAAATTTAAAAACCAGTTTCAAATCAACCATTAAAATTTAAGGTTATTATGGTATGAGGTTTAGTTTTTTAAATGTGGTGATACTGAGTTCTATGTTAAAGCATTGCTTTTTGAAAGTATTGCCAACTGCATCCAACGAAATTTCAAAACGAAAATTTATTAATTTTTAGAAGATATAATTTTAACATTAAAGTATTTTAAAATGTCATTAAATATTTATATAAACATTTTAGATGAAAGCAATTTTTTCTTTACGTAATTATTTAAATATTATATCTTTGTATGAAATATTGCAACATTGAAGTCAACCAATGGCCAGTAAGTGCTGCCATCTACTAACACTGTTCTTTAGTTTTTTAACTCAACCACTATTTCGTCGGTAACATTGAAACACATAGGGGATTTTAGGTTGTTTTTAACCTGTTGAATAAACAAAAATACATAAGAACATCAGATGTATGTAAAATACTATTGTATTTAAGTTTATTTAAGTGTTTTATGTCTATGTGATAATAAAATATTTATGAAAAGTTATGAAAATAAGTTTATAATTCTGTAGCAAAAAAGTGAATAATTTTTAGTTTGTTTTCTGGTGTCTGTGATTTTTAAAAACGTATGTGTTATACAAAAATTTCATTAAGTATGAGGTATTTTTATTTACTGTAATGGATTTATATACCCGCTTTATTGTTAATAAGTTTTGAAAAAAACAATTGAACTTTTATAGAAAAAAGGTGTGATGATTTCAGTTCATTCAATTATAATTTAAACTGAGGAAAATAAACAAAACTTATTTCAAATACGTATTGTTTTTTGTTATTAGCACCAGTTATTAGTATGCACTATTTTATACTTTCAAAAAAGTTATATTTTTATTTTCAGAAGTTTTATAAACAAATAAAATGAGGTTAGGTAGATTTAACGAGACCTGTAACCACTCTCAGATTATTTTGATTTCAAATATATAACAGTGTTGCCAGTGTTATCACTTACTTTAGACGTTTTCGATACTTTAGATCAAAAAATCTAAAGTTCAGTCGACCGGATCGCAACTGAATTTTAAGTATCGATTCTTTATTGGTTAAACTATATCAAATCAGTTTTTTATTCAATTCTCTTTATTAAAACTATTTTTTTTTAAATTCGAAACAAAAAAATTCACATGTCTCCATAAGCACCCATGTATTTTTACTCAACTTTGGTAGTTTTTTTCTCGACTCTCAGCGACCAAATTTTTGTGTTCTTTCATAGGGTGATAAAATACCTTTTTGAGAATCTGTATGCAAATTTTTATTATTTTTTCTCTAGTCAGCCCTCATACCACAACAACCTTAAATTTGTGGTATCGTATTTTAAGACAACGTCAAAAGTCAACAATCAATTTTACCTAATTTTATTGTTTAAAAAAATACAGTAAACAATTTCTTGAAAATAATATTAGAATTATATTTTGCTATAGTTAAATTATTTTATTATTATCATTATTTTTTTCTTTTTTTTTTTTTTTTTTTTTTGCTCGTCAACTGTATTATTTTTGAAGACATTTTTCAAAAAATTGGCCACTTTAAATATTGGTTATTTTTGGGCTACTCGGACGTTGCTTACATACTTCATGGGCGTTAAATAATTTTTTCTGTTTTTTGGAGGTTTTCTTCCTTATAATGCATTTTTTTGGAGGGATTTTTGACTAATGATGAGTCAATTAGGCAACACTGAATTTGATACATACTATAATAAAAGAGTTTAAATTACGGTAAAAGAAGTTCAAAATCTTATTGTTAGTTGAACTGATAAATAAAATACGATAATTAAATACAAGTCAGTGCTTTACAAAACATTTGATTTAGTAACACAGTTGCATTCGATTGTAGCCTTAGTAGAAAGAGCTGCAATGCTAGTCGCTGTTTCATGATTTAAATGGAAATACTTAATATAAATTACTATTTAACATAAAAGAAAAAAAACCATAAATATAAATACATACTTAAGTAAATTTAGTTTAACCTAATTAAAAATTTAATTTTGTTTTTATTATTTTTTCTACTCCTGTTGAAGAACACACTCATTACATATCCGTTAATTGTTGAGAAAGTTAGGCATTATTCAAAGGAGTGGAGGAATTTTCATTACTCAGTACCTTTTTGACCAATGAAATCACCGTATTAATCATTATTCAATAAGCTGGCTTTTGTTTTGTGTATAATATACGTATCAATTTTTAATTTCAAATATGTTGGGTAATAACATCTAAGTAAACAAAGTAGCTTGTATTTTGTTTTCATCGTTTGTACATTTATAAACATTTAATGAAAGTAGAGAGATTAAAAATTGTATTCCTTTGATTTAAAAATATTCAATTTTATTTAAATCAAAAAAAAAGTCGTAAAAAAAATATCGTATTCTACTCGCTTACAATGGCTATTACTCACTCAGATGCATTACGAGTTACGACACTCGCCTCGCAAGTTCGGCTCATGTCGTAATTTCATCTTCGTGAGTAATAGCTATCATTACCAGCTTGTTGAATAATATACTATTATTACTGATGCATATTGGGATAGAACTGCCTAATTTTTAATTACTAAAGATATAATTAAGCTATTTTTTTATTTCAATACTTTTTATTTACAACTTAACCGAAAGAATTTAAATAAAGATTGTTCAGAACACAATCGTTTTAAACACTTTAATTTCAAATATGTTTTATTTAGTTTGTGTTTTAAACAGTGTTTAAAACATGTAATTTAAAACACTTTGTTTTAAACATGCCAACCCTGCTTCTAATTTAAAAAACCAGGAGCGCTCGCGTAATTTTTGCGTCAAAAATAGACCAGTAGCCAAGTTCGTAACTAGGACAAAATTTGAAAAAAAATTCCGACCAAAGTTTTTTTTTATAAATGGTTACTTTAGGTATCACTAATAAATTATGGTGTTCCGCCCCCTTCAAAAGCGCACCGCTCTTTAAGAAGAGGAACGGGTAAAAAACCAGTTTTTGAGCAACTCCTTGATTTTTTTAAAATTTTACGGGAAAAATGGTTTTGCACAAAATTAGAATTTATAAAATTATCTACAAACAAGATTTTATACCTATTTTCCGCAAGGTTAAAATTTCTTCAAGAAATGGCCGTATAAAGTTAAGTCAAATCAATTGACAATTGATTTATTGTTACTTGTTAGTGGAGGGGGGGAGAGGGCAAGCAGAGTCGAAATCGACTCAATTCCCACACCGATCGTTTAAAAAGTATCTTAATAAAAAGAAATATTATTAAATCACTAATAATATAAAAAATATTATTAATATTAAAAAACATTACTGAGTTGCAAAACCTTTACAAGATTTTAAAGGTTTGTTCTTAGAGTTTTATACTATTTATTCCTGGAGTTTTATTTATTTATTTATTATTTTATTTTTTTTTTTTTTTTAGTAGTTGTTGCTTGAGTTCCAGCAATTAAAGATTGTTTGAGGACTGAGGGGGTGGGTTTAAAGATCGAAACTAGATCAGTTCAAAAGCTCATTTTGTGGAATGAGTATCACCTTGCGGAAAATAGGTTCAATACATTTTTGTAAAGAACTTTATTTTTGTATTGGAACCATTTTTCCTATAAAACTGGAAAAAAGCAAAGTAATTAGTCAGAAACTAATTTTTTACCCCTTCTCCCTCCTCAAAGAGGGATATGTGGTGCTCCTTGGAGGGGAAAACTTTAATATTTATTCATGATATCCAAACAAATAATTTATGAAAAAAATTGTTTTCATTTAAGCACTTGTTTCACAAATATATTGTTTTATTTTTTCTTTTCTAAATCTAAAATTTACTCTGAACAAAAATTACCTACATATTTCTTGCAACAGTAAAACAAGTTTGCATTTTTGGAAATTCCAATTTTTATTTTTTTAAACTAAATGTTATTCCATTAAAAATAAGTCCTGGAAAATTGGCTATGCTATGCACGATGCTGCAACAGGGGTATTTTGATTTGCACCGGTTTTTGTATTAATATTCATGGTTTCGATTTATACAGTTTTTTCGGTCATCTTTGGTAAATTAAAAAAATTAGCAGAAAACATGCAAATCGTGTATCTTTGTACCTAAACGTACTACCTAAAATTTGAAATTATTGTGGTACCCGTCCAGCAAGATATTCAAGAAAAATCAATTATTTTGAAATCCGTCCTTGGCGTTGTTATACCCTTAATAAGCTGTTTTTAACATGGATTCTTTAGACAAACGTTACTTATTTTTAGGGGATCTGTCATCCCTATAGCAGTATTGCTCGACAATTTTGGCCCACCCAGTATAAGGATCTGCGTTTATTTATTTACCGATAGTATACACTTTGATTAAAGTAACAATTTCATTTCCTTTAAAAACTTATTTTTATTAACAGTTTCGATCATTGTTGATGAACTCTGATTAACTTGAATTGTAATATAAATAAAACTGATCATTCAGAATTTAAAAAAAAAAAAAAAATACTAATATCTGCTAAGAAATGATGGTCCTCACAAGCAATACTTATTCTAACTGAAAAAGAAAAAGAGCAGTGCACACAAACCCATGATATTCTAAAATTACATAATTGTTGTTATCATACAAATTACATAATTGTTATTAACACTCCAAACATAAATTTAATGGTATTTCAAAATCAATAAAATGTAAAAAACTCAAAAAATTCACAAACCTCCATTGTTTCTATTCATTTGCAACTGTCAATAACCGTTCAAAATTCCACCACCCACATACGCACACCAACCAAAAATAAAGAAAAATCACAAATAATTTCCAAATGACACAAACACGACAAATTCAAAAAAATCCGCACACTGACAATAATTGCTGATTGATTGCGATATTTGTCGAGCCATACTCAACGATCTGTTTATAGTACAATATATGTGGCAGCCAGCGGTTCAATAATATGCAGATAAATAGATCTATGTACATACATATTTATGTAAGTAAATACACATTGTTTTAATAGCGCACATACATAAGTAAGTAGAAGTACTTAAGTATAAGTATGTAGTAATATTAATTGTAATACAATACAATATTTTCACAGAACGAAATGATACAGAACTGTGTTACCGATACACAAATATGAATGTACACACATTTTCACTGAATAACAGTCGCTTACATAAATATGTATATACCACACAACAAACAAAATATGTACTCCTCACAGGCATACGAGACTCCCCTGAAAAGAATTTTTTTTCATTTCATTAGGTTTCCATAGTTCTAACCACGAAATTCTTATAGATTCGTCACGTCTGTTATCGCGTTGAGTAATAAGCCGCACTTGACTACTTTGTAATAGTCAGTGTCGGATCTTACACAATTTAAAGAACAGTGCCATTAAAAAAAAAAAACTATTACTGAAATATTTTTAAACTCTTGTAGAAAACAAAAGGTTTAGATCAGTAGTCCCCAAACTTCTTTGTCTCGTCGATCCCTTGTCATGATTTTCGATTTTAGATAGACCCCCTGAGAAATTCAGAAATTGAGTAAGAACTTCGGAAATTTAATTTTTTACGCCACAATTATCCGCTGATGTTTTTTTTTCCTTCTCGAGCTAATTTGCGTATACACAACTGGGTTGACATCACCAGTTTCTAGTTGGCAACCAAAAAAAGGTCACCAACTTCACATTTTTACATTTTAGAACAGCTAAGCCAACCTGCCTCACTGTACGTCTACTTTTTTGCTATAGATCCCCATTTCCATCTCATCGCCCCAATTATTTTTCGCTAACGTAGACCCCCTGCAGGTTCATCTTTGCCTATAACAGACGCCACTCGCAACATTATACTTTATTTATTTACATTACAATTACATTACGTTATGATGTGGGTGGAGGTTGGGGGGAGTAGTGAGGGGACTAGGATTTGGTAGGTATGCGTCTGCTAGTGATGGAGCTTGACTATCGATAGTTGCCGATAGTCAAGTTTTCAACGATAATTACCAATAGTCAGTCGTGAAACTATCGATATTTATCGATAGTCAAGTTTTTGACTTGGGCGGCATTTAGATAGCCGGCAAGAAAAAATTTTTTCATATCTCTGGCTATAATTTTTATTATCTTTATAGTATTTATAAGTAAACGAAATGACTGAAAAAAAATATCGAAAACTATCGATAGTAAAAAAAAAAATAATCGATAGTTTTCGATAGTTATCGATAGTGCTATCGATAGTTCTACACCACTAGCATCTGCAGCAATCTTCTTGAGGAATTATGTTGATATTCATCTGGAATTGTGGAGGGAAGCTACAGAAAATCTTCATGAGCATAGCCGACCGGAAGATTCGAATCCTCGACCTACCAGTCCAAAATACCAGTGCCTAAGCACGCTCGGCTACTCCGCTGGTAGCTAAAGGGTAATTTTAATACTAAATAATTTAAGCAAAGATTCTCTAGGAAACAAAAATAAGCCATGAACTCTAGGTGGCAGTGATTACATAAAATTAAACTGAAAAGGATTAAATGGTGCGTGCATATGACTTAAACGTTGAGCACCAAAGTAATAATAATAATAATTAAAGCAAAAAATATTTTATCCTGAAAATTGTGAAAAACTAGTTGTTGACCTACGAAATCCCGCCTTAATGCGCATCTAACACACACATTTTTTACATTATTAATTTTAAAAACGCCTACCGTGTGTATCTATATATACACACAACCATATGTATGTGCGATAATACTTGCTGTATACATACAGGTCATATGAGAATATATTATAATTTATAAAATATTTATTTAAATATATTAAATCATATTTATGTATGTATGCATATTCTAATATCTACCCATTATTATTAATATTATATTATTATTGTTATTTAATATATATGTACTAAATGTACCAACTGTTTTCGCTCATATTTTTTAGGGAACAATAGTTCAGAATTTTTTTTATGTGATTTGTTTCTCCTCTTTCTAATGGTGTAAAAAATTGTCGCAAAAACTTTTGAATTTGGGAGACATGTAATTTTTTATTTATATTAAAAAGTAAAATTTTTAGTGGTTTACAAATATTTTTTATTTGAGAATCAAATTTTCGGAGACAATATTTTATTACAACATTTTCCATTGTTATCGGAGATTTGCGTTATCAAAAAATTTGGTTATTTAAATTTTTGTTGGACCCCCTGCAGATTTGTAATTGTTGCACCCCTGCTTTCCGATATTAAAAATAAAAAAAAATCGCTCAGACAAGCTGCTGAATATTTCCATGTTTCCTTGCATGATAGACTCAAAGGAAAATTGAAATAAAATTTATTTAAATCCAAAATGTTTGAACCCATCAAAAGTCATTCGCTGATGCAGATATTTATTTTAGCGAATTTCCAGATTGGAAATTCAGCTACTTTTATCTTTTTGTGTCCGATTTTACCCACATGCATGACTGAATATGATTTACATTGCAAAAAAAGCACTGTCGGAATTCGCCCCTATATACGGGGTTCTACATAACAAAAAAAAAAAAAAAATGTTGCAGTATCAATTTTGATATTTTTATTGCTATCCTATATATGCTCGTGATATTAAAGCATTTAAATTATTTTCTTAGAATTTTTTAGATTAACTTTAAAAAATTTATTGCCAAAAAACTGAATTTATCGTCCGGATTCGCCCCAACTAACGGTACAATGTTATACAATAAACTCTACGTACTACGCATTAATTACTATGAAATATGAATACCCCTGTCGCAGCATCTGCGTAATATAGCAAATTTCCTCCTATTATCTTATTTTAGTTTAAAAAAAAAATTTTTTTTCAAAAGACTACAAAACCTAACAATTGAAGGGCCAGGGGGAAAAAGGGGCTAAGTCACATTTTTTTGAAAAATGAGTTATTGATTGATGTAGTTCTTCAAGAGTATTATCACGTGTTATAACAATTTATGGGAAAGACGGGTCAAGTCACCTAAAAAAACCGGTTCAAAACTAGTGGCAAAAAGGGAACAAGGGGTCAAGTCGAACGCGTAGAGGGAACAAGGGATCAAGTCGAGTGCGTAGAGGGAATAAGGAGTTAAGTCCACAACTTTTGTATACTGTTGCTAACTTGGCTTACAGCTGTTTCTCAAATAAACAACACAATGTTTATAACGTTTCTTTAAGTTTTATTGATCTCTCGAAAAATCTGGTTAAAGTGACTTAACCCCTTTTTCCCCCTGGCCCTTCAATTAATAACAGTGAGATTCTACGTCCGTTTGTCAGACTTTTGTCTAATACAGACACCACCTAGAATTATTTTCTTCATCTAAAAAATCATCAGTTTACAGAATTCAATTTATTACTTAAGAAAATAATTCAAATATCACAACAATAAATATTTTAAATAAATGAGTTTACAAAAATCAAAACGACACTGTTTATTAAATTGCGTAAGATTTGACTCTGACTAGTTAAAAGAGGTCAAGTGGGTGTAAGCTAGTAAATGCAATGACAGATATGACCAATTTATAAGGATTTTCTTGTACTACAAAATTCAAAAAAAGTGGGTACGCGTACTTTTTTAGTTAATTGTACTTTGTTTTTTTGCACAAAATTTTAAAAATACTTTCATAAAAAAAAGATTGGAACCCTAGTCACAGATATCTCAAGTTCTCTTACTAAAAAAAAAAAAAAAAAAAAAAAAAAACAAAAAACTATCAAAAAACGTATAAATCTACCAAGTACTTAACATCTCAATATTTTTATTATAATTATACAGGTGTTTCATTGGTAAACGGACAAAAGCTAACTGTGGATAAGGGTCACTTAGGTGGTTCTAAAAAGCCTAGGGTTAATGGCTCTAACGGTCTTTATAACCGAGATACAGGCTGTTTAATCTATTTTGCTCATTTTTTTCTAAGATTATAACTAACGAACCATCCAACATATTTTTTTGATATTTGGTGCACATGTTTTCCTTCCACTGCTTAAACAATTGATATAATAGTCGGAGGGAAAATCCAGGTCCGTATTAACAAAAAAGTAATAAATTGTTATGCTCTCACAACAACACCCTGTATATCAGAATTTTCAAAATCCGTTTAGATATTTGAAAAGAGCACAAAAAATTGATCTAAACAGTATACTTTTTGTAGTTCCGCATTTAATTCTACGGTTGGCATTTTAAAGCCGAATTTACATTGTAAAAAAACGTGTTATAACATTGCAAAAAATTGTTATTATTATTGTTGAATTAAGCAAAAAATTTATTTTAATCTCTTAAAACTTACAAAATAAGTCTGTTAGTAAATGTGGCAAAAACTTTTAAATTATAGCAAATTTTGGCAAAAAACTAATTTTTTGCAAGAACAAAAACCATGTTCCTGGCATCCCACATATCTGGCTGAAGAACTCATCCAAGATTTTTGGATTCCCAACGTTCTCACCAAATTTCGTAAACCTAGAAAGTTTTGCTAGAGAGTTATCGTGCTGATACATAAATACATACATATGAACATATATATATATATATATATATATATATATATATATATATATATATATATATATATAAATTTTAGTGAATATTATTTTCGGTTTCTAGAGACCTCTAAACAAATTTCGGTCATAACGCGTCCCGGATCATGACAGTGGCTGCAATAGCTGATTTTTCGATTCGGAAATTCGCTAAAATGGAATTTATTGCCTAAGATTTCTTTAAAAAAGCTACACTACATTAATAATATTATTTAAAGTACATCTAACGTCATACGCACAAAGCAGTAGAGACAACATAACTATATACTATTGGAACCAGTGTAACCAGTAAGAGATAGAAAGTATGTTATATACGTGCACTGGGTTTACTTTGTATTAGTCCGATATTGTGTATTTGTGTTAGTGATCCTTGGAGGTAGTGGTCGTCACGTGTCTGTGCTATTGCATATATATCTATGACACCACACGCATGTACGCGGCTCCGTGTGGAAATGTAACAATACGAACAACAATCAAATCCATTGTCTTGTGATTGACCTACACTCGTCAACTGCTACTGGGAGATTAACTACTAAGTAGCAGAGGCGTAGCGAGCATAACTGGCGCCCGGTGCGTGACACTTTATTTGCGCCCCCCCTTAATTTCTAAAATTTGAAAAATTTTAAGTAGTGGAACGGTGTATTTAAAATTTCGAAAAAAAATCTTTCTCGTAAATTTGTATTTTAAATTTTTTTCTAAAAGTTGCCTTGACCACCTTTTCTTTTGCTCAAGAGTGCTTTGTTTGTGTGTCTATATATTTGAAGTCATAACCTGGATGAAATTTCGCAATTTCCCTACATTTTCACCAGTAGCATAGTGAACATAACTGGCGCCCGGGGCATGATACTTTATTGACGGCCCCCATTCCTACCAGAAACACGTATAGGGTTAGTCCATATCAAATCAACCAATAAAAATATGATTTTGAACATCAATGTTCTCAAAATGCCTGATATTGGGTGAATAGTTTCTTCACATCAGTGTGGCCAAAAATACCAAGTTTTACATTTTTTCGAATATTCATATTTGAGTTATAACAATTTTTAAAAAACAAAAAACTCAATTTTTCGGAGCTCTTTGAAATATTTAAACACATGTAGCTCAAAAACTATTTGCCCTAGAAAGTTGAAACTGATACCATTAAACTATTTTCCATAAAAAAAGAAGTTTTAAATAACTCAAATAGTACGATTATGTTGACATAGTCACCCCCTAATTAACTACTCCTAAATTTAATATTAGAAAATTGAACAAAAAGAGGTCGATTAGATTTTTTTACGTATATTTGAAATCTGCAAACAAAATTTTAATTTATTTAATTTTTAACCCCCTTTCGCAAAATTAATCCCCTAATTTTAACCCCCAACTACCCCTGTTGGTGTAATTTGAATAAATTGCATATCAATAGATAGCTCTTTAAAAAAGAGCAATATCGTCAATTTAAACTTTTATTCTATCTCTTCCTATTTCTTACCGTTTTCGAGATATTTGAAAAATTAAATTTTATCCCATTTTTTTAAGAGCGATTTCACCCCCCCCCCCCTCAAACCGTTTTTCTACAAATAAAAAAAGTACGTGTCGCTTATTTATTAGTGTTCTACAACTTATTCAAATTTCATCAAAATCGATAGGTCCGTCCTTGGGATCTTTCCTTGTTAGTAACATATACTGTACTAAATGTACCAGATTTCCACACGTCTTAATTCAGAATAAAAATTATTTTAATGTGTTACCATTGGAATACCATCATGAAACTTTGTATACGACTTACTTAAGAGGTTACTTAACATATATTTTTTTCAAAAAAATTAAAAATTCCGATTTTGGATTTTTTATAAATATCATTTTTTTGGTTTGTGGAGAAAGGGTTAAATTTGAATTGCATTACCACGTTATATGTCAAATTAAAGCCCTTTTAGTTCTGAAATTAATGGTACCAGTTTTTACTTTCTAGGGTAAATATCTTTTGAGATACGTGTGTTTAAATATTTCAAAGCGCTCCGAAAAATTGCGTTTATTGGATTTTAAAAATTGTTATAACTATAAAAATAATGGTAATAAAAAGATAAAAAATTATATTCGTTATCTTCAAAGCAAGTACTACCATATAAAATAAATATTATAATGATCTGAAAACATAAGGGTTTGAGCATTGGTTGATTTGATGTGAACCAACCTTATAGTTAATATTTGGCACTTCTTTGGCGCACATTTGGCGCCCCTCTGCGAGTCGCGCCCGGTGCATGATAGACCCCCTTGCACCCCCCTCGCTGCGCCACTGCTAAGTAGCCTAATATGCCCAGAAATGCCCACTGGTGATTACAGAAAAGAGAGTTGCTGTACCTTTGTACCTGTGGTCATACACACGACAAGTACTGTAACATGCTCATCTAGTCAAAAAATTAACTTCTACCATCACCAGACACCCACATATACACGTACTCTTATACATGTATCATAATTATGTGATCGTATGCATATATATGTATACGGGTATACGATATATCTACACATATAATAAAACTGTAAATCTGTGTCTGTCTGTCTGTCTGTTCATGCATCACGTAAAAACTACTGGACGGATTTGAATGAAATTTGGTGTGATGATAACTTATTACCTCGGTCAACATCTAAGATACTTTTTATTCCTGGAAAATGTCTCATTCCCACGGGAAAATGGAAAAACTATTTTGAGCATCTACACACATTACACCAATTTACATATTTCATAAAAAATTTCGTAACTATAGTAACAAAAATTGTAAATAAATTTTGTAGTTTGGAAATTTTTCTGAATTTTAAATCAAAAAAAATTTTGCTAATTGTGTACCGAAAAATACAATAAATACACAATTGTCAATTTCGAGACCATTTAATGCATTTTGTGTTGCAAGAAACTACAAATTGGAAAAAGAAACAACTCAACGTTTCGCGTGAACAACGTCATGGGTACGGCTAGTAATTAATAAATAATTATGATCACAATATTTTATTAGTATCATTTATAATTGCCCACCGCTACTTTTCAGTGACTCTATCAATCGATTTATCAAATTTGTCTCTATTATCGATTATTTCTATTCGTAACAGATGGGGCTGTAATTGTAAAAATAAGTTTATTTATATACAAGTATGTAAACTCATTTTAGCGAATTTCCAAAACTGGAAATTCAGCTTTTACAGCAGGTGTCATGGTGCGACCTAAGCCCGGGACCATATTAGAAATATGTTTTGAGGTCCCTAGAATACGAAAATGATATTCACTAAAATTTATATATATATACACACATATATATATATATATATATATATATATATATATATATATATATATATATATATATATATATATACTATATATATATATATATATATATATATATATATATATATATATATATATATATATATATATATATATATATATATATGTCGCCACGATAACTTTCGAACGAAACGTTTAGTGCACATGAAATTTGGTGTGTGTATTGGAATCTGGTTTGGCTCGCCTAAGTTCGTTAGCCAGACACGTCGGATGCCCAGAAGTAGGTTTTCCGGGCGTTTTTTGTCAACAAAATGAGTTTTTGCCAGAATTAAGCAATTATTCAAAATTCTTTTTACACCAATCGGAAGAAAAAGGTAATATGCGTAAAAAATGTTTTTATACCGTTGCTCTAAATTACTTACTTTTTGAGAAAAACTAGGAAATATGTCGTTCTCCATTTCACTCGCACTCGCATTCTTTTTTTTTCTGTCTCGTTTTTTGCGAGCTAAATTCGAAAAAAACCGCTTTATAAGTAGCATGTCATGATTTTTTTAATCCGATTTAACGATTCGGCTATATTCTTTTTCTTTGTCAGTTAAATGTTTTTATAATGTATCTCTATTCCATTTTTTTTAGATAAAAAATCACGGCGCAGTTTTTTATGTGATATGATCAGAATTTAGATGATGTTTACACCTTCCTAAAATTAATAAGAGTTTGCTTCAATCGCATAAAAATTACGTTAAATCATATTCAAACAATAATATTTTTACGTAATTTTCTATCCAAATGACAATACTACGTTATAATTATATGTATAAACCCATCATTTTAGTGGTAAATAAATTTGCACATTCAGTTTTTTTTTTTTTTTTTTTTTGACAACAAAACAAATAATTTTAAATTTTGACAAGTTGTATCATACATTTTTGAAAATATTAAATATTTTAAGGCAAAAATGTATTAAAGAACTGAAATTTGTTTAACAAAAACCATACATCTGCTCGTTTTACCTTAAAAATCTCGGAAAATAGAATATTTTTCAATAATTAACTCAGAAAAAGCATATATGAGGTAATTTTTATGATATTTTTTTGAAAATTTCAAAATAGTAGGGTTACAATGTTTTTTTTTTTTTTTTTTTTTTTTAATTATTTTGTAGAATTTGGTAAACACAGATCGTAACAAGTACTCGCCTTGAAAAAATCAAACAAGTATTTAAAAAAAAAATACTATTTCTTAAAGAAAATATTAAAATTATGTACAAATGCCGTCCTGACCAACTGATATATTGGAACCGATTTTGAGCAGCTGGATTTACTACAGGCAAAAACTCATAGCGAATACACACATTTTTTAACATCCTTTTGAATTTTGTAATTCAATCATTACAAATAAAATCTAAAAAAAAAAATCTATATGACCAATTTTTTCTCAATTTTCTAGCATCAAATCTAGCGATAATTAACTAGCGGGTGATTGTATCGACATTTTAATGTAAAATATAGTAATTTTAACCGTCTTCAAAATAACGTTTCGATTTTAACAATAAAAATATTTAAAAAAGTGTTTAAGTTCTGGCAAGATTGTCAAAAAGGGACTGAAATATTTTTAGATATTGATATATACAAAAAATATTAATGTGTTAAGTACTTGCTAGACTTATAAACTTTCATTTTCGTATACGCTTTCGGTTTCGGATATTTAATTATTTCGGATATCGGTAGTTTTAGTTACGGTTACGAATATCCATAACATCCCTAATGTAAATGTTTGTCAATCCAACTTCATCGAGAGAAAGTTAGTTATTTACGATTTTCGGAAGAACACGTATATAAACATCTTTTTATATACGTGTTATCATGTAAACACATTTGGTTTGCAATTTTTTAATAATTAGTTTCTACGCTACTGAAATTATCTATCCATTTGAAAATTGGGATCCAGTGATGTACATTGGCACTACAAAAGTGTGGGTGAAAAATTTCATTTTCACTTTTACTGAAATTATGTCATAAATTCATATTTTCAGAATTTATTCATTTGACAGAAAAATTCTAAATTATTAAAAAAGCCAAATAATTAATAACAATTAAAATAAAAAAAAACAGAAAACATTTATTTATATTTGCATTTTTATAAAAACATGTAGATATTACATTTTATATGCACTTTAACTAAAATGTCAAATTTCACACGTTGTTAATTTTCAATTTCACTCAAAATACGCTTAAAAATCAAAACTTAAAGTTTATAACATTCACAATCCGTGTAGAGTGTCCATACGTCTTGGTTTTCCCGGATTTGTCACGGTTCTAGCTCCGTTGCTCCGGTGTCCCGACAGACTTTTTCAAGACGTCGATTTGTTCCGGTTTTTCAAACTACTAATTTTTTATTTTCATCATCTAATAAGTACACAATTTTTCATTTTAAATAATGAATAGTTCAGTATCATATTGAAAGATCAACAGTAGATTCATTTACAACCAAACCTAAAAATATTTTGAAAAAATTAATTACTAATTAAATTTTCCAAGTTTTTTCGATTTTACCTTAAACACGAACTTCCAAAAAAACATTTTCTTTTCTTAACTTTCCATCATATATGTATCTACATAAATAAATTGTAATATTAATACAAATGTAACGAGACCGTTTCTGTATAGGGAATATTTTTTAAAAATTGTGCAGATACTGTAAATAGTTATCGATGTAGATATCAAAACAGCGATTTTTAAAATTTTTGTCTGTCTGTCTGTCTGTCTGTTTGTCTGTTCACGCATCACACAAAAACTACTGGATTGATTTTAATGAAATTTGGTGTGCTGACAACTTATTACCCGCATCAACATCTAAGATACTTTCTACTTCGAGAAAATGTCTCATTCCCACGGGAAAATGGAAAAACCATGTTGAGCATGTGCATACAGTACGCAAAAACTATTGAACGGATTTTGATGCAATTTGGTGTGGTGATAACTTATTACCTGAATCAGCATCTCAGATACTTTTTATTTCGGGAAAGTGGCTCATTCCCACGGGAAAATAAAAAAACTTTTTGAGCATGTGCACATATTACGCGAAAACTATTAAACGGATTTTTATGAAATCTGGTCTAGTGATAACTTATTACCTGCGTCAACATTTAGGATACTTTTTATTACGGGAAAATATTTCCTTCCTTCAGGAAAATACAAAAATTATTTTGCTTATGTGCATGTATACTTAAAACTATTGTTCTATGCGAATGCTTTATAATTACTATACTTATATACTTGTCATTTATTAAATTAAATTTACCATAATACAAAATTTCTGGAGACTAACTCTATTTTAAATTAATTTCGAAAATTTAAGTGCCTATATTTCCGAGAAATTCATTTTGGGATGAAACTTGTTATATTTATAGGATAGATACTAGTTTGGGATGCAAATATAATAAAACAATAAAACGTTGGAAGTCCAAAAATTTTGTATGAGTTCTCCAGTCAGACACGTCCGATTCCAAAAACTTCAAAAAAATGAGTATTTTGCAAAAAATTTGCCAAAATTTAAAAGTTTTTCCAATTTTTTTTTACATTGTGGTAAAGAACCAAGAAAATCACAGAAGATACATTTTGAACCGTTATTCTAGGTAAGCGAGTTTTCGAGAAAAAGTAACTTTTATGATCGGAAATTCGCTATGTTATGCAGATGCTGCGACAGGGGTATTTTATTTTATTATTAAGTTGAAAAAATATTGACAGATTTTTTATTTAATTGTGTAAAGGACACATTATGTATTTTGACACATAAGTAATAAAAATATCTTAGGTAACTATGATTTTAAATAAGTATTCTAAGAAAATTTTATAACATTAAATTTTTCAATAAAAATTTATAAGTATTAATTACATTACATTTAGATTGCATTCAAATATTAAATAGGTAATAATGTTGATAAATTTAATATGTAAATAAATCATTAATTTATAACAATTAAATTTAAAATATGGATGAGGTAGAAATTTGAAAATTTGAATTGTTTTATTCGTTTATACTGTTTATTCGAATTTGACAGAGGGGTTTAGGTTATTTGAATTTTGTTTATGGTGAATAACATAATAATTAAATGAAATAAATTTTTATTCAAATAAGAAAATATGAGATTGAAAATAGTAGCAGCAAAGCATATTGTAATTGAAAAAAATGGTAAAATTTTGTCAATAACATGCTTCTGTAAAGCTGTTACTGTACTGTTCTAGGTAAGGAAATAACTTAAAGAAACTGTATTAAGTAATATCTTTTCAATATTTTTTTTTTTAACAGAATTGATATTTTCAGATATAACATAAGTATGCTTTTCTGTACCGAAACTGTCAGACAGGCAGATACTACGAATCTGCTAAAAATTGATTCAATGATGTTTGCAAAGTTCTTTGCATGTAACTCAGATTTCTGTTCTGCCGGATTCCAGAATTTTAAAATATCAATGTAAGTATTACTTGTTATACTGTTTTTGTGTGTAAGCGTCAGGTATACCTAATTAGTAAAACAATAATATTGGAAAGTGTTAAGTTATGTTTTATTCCCGATGTTACTGTCAAATTAAGACTATATTGTTTTTGTTTACAGATCTACAAGAGAATCGTACGGGTACGTGGATGGTTGGATCTTCAATGAAAATAACAACCAAAAGTATTGATACAGTGACAAGTGTGGTGGAAGATTTTTTGACAGAATTAAAAAAAGAAAAATTACTACATGTCAGTACTTTAATACATGAAAATGATTTTACTTGCAAAAAAATTAGTATGTTCTCATTACATTACCTATTGTATAGTAAAAAAAAACGCCGTGAGCAGCGGAGCCCCATCACGGAAGTCGAATTTTTCCTGTCATCTTCGGTATTGGGTGTCTACAAGCGAAATGTAATTGAAAGTCCGCAAGCGATTTGTCATTTTGGTGGTTTCAAAACTGATGATAAGTGTCCGGTTGATTGGGGCTTTAAAAAAAGGTTTTAAGTTTTTAAGGGCTGAATCTCAGTAAATTTCAATTTTATGCCGATGGCAGTTAACAGGGAAAAAGCCAACACAATTCGTACGAGGGCATTCCTACCCATGCTTTGTGTTTTATTTTTAAATATTAAAACAGGAACTTAAATAGTAAACTGGAAGGCTTTTATGAAGATATTTTTTCTTTCCAAAAAAATCCAAAATTTCTATTTTATAAATAATAAAAATCCAAAATTCCTAATTTATAAATAAACAGTGACTTTAATAACATTTTTAAATTACTTAATATGTATGTATTTCATTTGTCATAAAAGTAAGTTCACTTTTTTTTTAATTTTTTAAAATTACTATTCGCCTACTTGTATTTAGAATAAACATAATGCTTTTAAAACACATTTAACAATAGCATTCAATTCCGATGTAAAAATGGGAGAAGTGGGGGGAAAAGTAATGTGGACTCCCTACAAGGTACTAGCTGGATACTAACTGAATACACGTACAAAATTTCAGCCCTCTAGGTTTCCTTAGGGAGTCTCTAGACGTGTTAGAAAACAAGCAAAAAAATTAAGGAAATATTGGCGTAAAAATCGTGGGGGTAAGGGTTAAAAGTTGAAACCTCCAAAAAACAGTGTCTGGCTATTAGCCTAACCTGTACACAAAATTTCAGACCTCTAGGTTTATTTGGGGAGATTTTGACCCGAACGAAACTGTTAAAAAACAAGAAAAATCATGTTCTTTTTGGGTATAAAAATGGCGGGGGTAGCGGTTAAAAGTCGAGACCCCCAAAAGACACCCCCCTTATACTAGCTCAATCCGAACACAAAATTTCAACCCTCTAGGTTTATTCGGTTGACCAGTACGAGTGGTACAAACTTCGAAAACGTAGAAAAAGCATGAAATTATAGCTTAAAAATGAGGGGGGTGGGGGTGAAATATTAAAACCTTGAAAAAGCACAACCTAGGTATGAACTCTATCAACACACTAAATTTCAACCCTCTACGTTAATTCTGGGGGCTGGGGGCGTGTTAGATCCAGCGAAAATCGTTTTTTTCCCCCCTACTCCCTCCAAATCATCCTAGGAAACTGAATTTTGGATATGTTGTAGATAATTGACCGAAACATTATTTCCAACCGGTTTGGAAAATTTTTATTGCTTTTCCGCCCCCCACCACCCCCTTAAAAGTTGGGTCGGATCAAAAATTTTCTCAAAATTTTACCCCACTTTGATAGTATGAGGTGCCTCGAAAATGAGCCCCATTTACCAAATTTCATCTCTTAACTTCCATAGGGGGGCCCTACACAAATTAAAAGGTGGCGGGAATATATATATATATATATATATATATATATATATATATATATATATATATATATATATATATATATATATATATATATCAGACATTTTTTTTCTACATATTCGTGTTCTACGGGTCCGAAAACGGATAGCGCCCCTACTCTCACCTCTCGCCGTTCTTGTCGTATAGACTGTATAAGTCTAATTTTTTCAAGGAAAAATTCGACTAAAAAGCAATGATTGTGATGAATTTTTGAAACAAATACCGTAGAACGGGATAAATTGGGACAGGCGGGTGAATAGGGACGAAACGAAAAATGTTATTCATGAACTTAATTTACAAATACTAAAGGTAAATGCGAACATATATCTTACTTAAATTATAGTATAATTATTATTTTTTCGGGTAACAATAGTGACTAAGCTTGAAGTTAAATAAAAAATATTAAAAATTAAGTTTCGATTGACGTCTTCAAACAGTGCTATTTTTTGTTCCTTAAAACTTTATCTAAAAATTATATTTTTCGGCGCTCTAATGAATAAGTTGTTGTTTAATCGTTAATTATTTTAGAACATATCTGAAAAAACGCCGTGAGCAGCGGGGCCCCATCACGGTAGTCGAATTTTCCCCTTCATCTTCGGTATTGAATGTCTACAAGCGAAATGTGATTGAAAGTCTACAACCGAATTGTCATTTTGTTGGTTTCAAAACTGGTGATGAGTGTTCGGCTGATCGAGGCTTTAAAAAAAGGTTTTAAGTATTTAAGGGCTGTATCTCAGTAAATTTCAATTTTGTGCCGAAAACAGGTAGCAGAAAAAAAACCAACACAATTCGTACGAGGGCATTCCTGCCCATGTTTATCCGCTAATTGCCTTTATGTTTTAGTTTTAAATATTAAAAAAGGACCTTAAATAGTAAACTGGAAGGCCTTTTTAAAGATATTTTTTCTTTCGAAAAAAAAAATAAAAAATAAAAATTATTTCTTCGGTATTGAGTGTCTACAAGCGAAATATAATTGAAAATCCACAAGCGATTTGTAATTTTGTCGGTTTCAAAACTGATAATGAGTGTCCGGTTGATCGGGGCTTTAAAAAAAGATTTTAAGTTTTTAAGGGCTGAATCTCAGTAAATTTCAATTTTGTGCCGATAGAAGTTAACAGGGAAAAAGCCAACACAATTCGTACGAGGGCATTTCTATCCATGCTTATCCGCCAATTGCCTTTGTGTTTTATTTTTAAATATTACAAAAGGAACTTAAATAGTAAACTGGAAGGCTTTTATGAAGATATTTTTTCTTTCCAAAAAAATCCAAAATTTCTATTTTATAAATAATAAAAATCCAAAATTCCTAAATAATAATTAAATAAATAAATAAACAGTGACTTTAATAACATTTTCAAATTACTTAATATATATGTATTTCATTTGTTAAAAAATTGTATTCACTTTTTTTTAAATTTTTTAAAATTACTATTCGCCTACTTGTATTTAGAATAAACATAATGCTTTTAAAACACATTTAACAATAGAATTCAATTCCGATGTAAAAATGGGAGAAGTGGGGGGAAAAGTGATGCGGACTCCCTACAAGGTACTAGCTGGATACTAACTGAATACACGTACAAAATTTCAGCCCTCTAGGTTTCCTTATGGAGTCTCTAGACGTGTTAGAAAACAAGCAAAAAAATTAAGGAAATATTGGCGTCAAAATCGTGGGGGTAAGGGTTAAAAGTTGAAACCTCCAAAAAACAGTGTCTGGCTATTAGCTTAACCTGTACACCAAATTTCAGCCCTCTAGGTTTATTTGGGGAGATTTTGACCCGAACGAAACTGTTAAAAAACAAGAAAAATCATGTTCTTTTGGGTATAAAAATGGTGGGGGTAGGGGTTAAAAGTCGAGACCCCCAAAAGGCACCCCCTTGATAATAACTCAATCCGAATACAAAATTTCAGCCCTCTAGGTTTATTCGGGTGACCTGTGCGAGTGGTACAAACTTCGAAAACGTCGAAAATGCATGAAATTGTAGCTTAAAAATGAGGGGGGTGGGGGTAAAATATTAAAACCTCCAAAAAGCACAACCTAGGTACGAACTTTATCAACACACCAAATTTCAACCCTTTACGTTAATTCTGGGGGGCTGGGGGCCTGTTAGATCCAGCGAAAATCGTTTTTCCCCCCTCTACTCCCACCATATCATCCTAGGAAGCTGAATTTTGGATATGTTGTAGATAATTGACCGAAACATTATTTAAAACCGGTTTGGAAAAGTTTTATTGCTTTTCCGCCCCCCACCACCCCCTTAAAGGTCGGGTCCGAAAAAAAATTTGCCCAAAATTTGACCCGACTTTGATAGTATTGTTGTGCATCGGAATAAGCCCCACTTACCAAATTTCATCTCTTAACTTCCATAGGGGGGCCCTACACATATTAAAAGGTTGCGGGAAAATATATATATATATATATATATATATATATATATATATATATATATATATATATATATATATATATATATATATATATATATATATCAGACATCTTTTTTTTTTACATAATCGTGTTCTACGGGTCCGAAAACGGATAGCGCCCCTGGTCTCGCCTCTCGCAGCTCTTATCGTATAGACTGTATAAGTCTAATTTTTCGGAGAAAATTCGACTAAAAAAGACTGCAGGCTTTTAGTTGTTTTTATTTTTTAAGAGGAAATAAAGAGGACTTGAGATTTGGGCTAAGTTGGAAGTTAATAGGGACGGAAAAGGTGTGAATAGGGACAGTATATAGGTTAACAGGGACGTTCAAGTACAAAGGGACGAATGTGGGGTGATTAGGGACGTATGAAGTATGTATTGAGACATAGAAGAGAGCACTTTCAAGGTTATCAAGTCATTCGAAATTTTTATAAATACATTCAGCATAACATTTCTATACTTTATAAATTTTATTTTAGATTCTACGTTTATTTTTATAGAAAATCATCAAGTACCTATTATTTCTTTTTTTAATGTATAAATACAAAAAGTTCACAATTATTTTATATTAGAATTTCAATTTTGGTCGACCCTACGAGTTGTCCCCATTTTCACTTTTCTTGTCTCTTTTGACCCCAATTTTTCATAGAGAAGAAATTATACGATTTTTGTTAATTTTTCAAAAACGACCGATATTTTTAAATTTTTTTGGATACTGTGATAAAGTGACCATGTTCGTGTAAATTTTTAATATATTAAAGATTAGGTACTCATAAAATAAATACAAAAAAATACGGTGTGAATTCTGAATGCGTCCCTATTCATCCTTGTCTACGGTAGCACATTTTTTTAATGACATAAATATTAGAAACGCAGGAAAAGAGACCAGGAATCAACATAGAAGTGGATTATGGTACGATATATTTTCTGAAAAAAGTGCTTAGGACCAAAGTTATAGAGTTCAAAGTGATGCACTTCATGATGACTTTGAAGTTGACCTTGGGGTCAATTTCCAAAGTCATTTGAAAATCATTTAATATTTTTCAAAAAGAGTAGTTTACTTTTCATCCCTAAATGTTTCAAAGTATATTCGAACGAATTTCACATGCAAGATAGAAAATAAGTGATCGAGAAGTAATTTTGAAAAATACTTGCTCAACCGCAATCGGAAAAATAATAGTTAATCATATATTATGTTCAATTGAATTCCTAATATGATAACTACAGAGTAGCAATAAAAATTTTAAAAAATTTTGAAAATTTCTAACATAGCATAAAGTTAATGTTTAACTTACAATTGGAGTGATATTAAATCTTTTCTTAACTTTACTTCTAAAATTACTTACAAAAATGTTTTCTTCTAATTTTTTGTATAAATTTGCGCCTATTTTTCCATTTCGTCAGGATTTTTTTCTTTTTTTTTTTAAGAAAAATAACGCAACAAATCAATGTTGAAGATAGATTGAGTCAATACATGAAATTACTGCTTATAGGTACAGGATATGGTCAAAGTTCGGCAACGGCTAATCATTTTCAACTGACCTTGAAAATCGATTTCAAGGTCGACTTCAAGGTCACTATCAAGTGCATCACTTTAAATTCTACAAATTTGGTACTCAGCCCTTTTTTCAGAAAATATATCATTTCAGAAATATTTAGCTATAACTGTTTTCATCTACAGGGGTTGAAGGGTGTTTTCTACCCCTAAAAAGCGTATTTAGCCGAAATAGAAAAAAACGTATTGAATATTTTTCGTTGTTTAATAAGTATGTTAAGTTTCATTCAAATTGGCGAGTATTAGTTGGGTAGTGTTATTTGTCAGAATGTTTTGCCGATCTAGTTTTTTCAATATTTCTTTGCTTGTTTTCAGAATTTATACTTTAATTTCTACGGACAAATAACTCATTTTTTTCTTCGATTTGAGTAACTTTTATTTGCTGATGTTGACCATTAATTGATCGAAACATATCAAATATTTTTCAATGATTTTTTTAGCGAATTTCGAAAATTTTGAAAATTTTTTCACCGTTAGTAAGTTAAAGTATTTGAATTCATTAAGTAATTAAACGATGTCCACAAGAACCTTTCGGACTATCATAAGTTATATGAGATCCCTAGGACTCTTTTTTTACTGTTAGGATAAACTTTTTACTAAAATTATTTTAGATGAATAAAGGTTATGTTGTATGAGTTTCGCCAGGGTTTACTGATCCCATTATTGTATAAAATAAACTAACCGACCGATTTTGTCGGTCGGTTTTTTCACTGTTACAGAACTAAATTATTTTAGATGGATACAACTATGCTGCACAAAGTCCGTTCGGGTTCTTGGGTCCCAAAAATATCAAAACTAATTACCCAGCCGATTTTAAAAAATCTTTTACTCTTAGAAAGCTTAACTATTTTAAATAGGTACAGTTCTTAGATGAGATCCGCCAGTGCCTAATATTTGGAAATTCGCTATGTTATGCAGATGCTGCGACAGGGGTATTTACAATTATAGCGCCATCTGTTACGAATAGAAAAAAATGTTTCCGATAGAAGTTGAGTGTTTTGTCCGGTAGAATCCGAATCTGCAATAAAAAATGGGGGTTTCTATTTTAGATTTCAAAATTACCCCCGCCCTCCCCCTCAAAGGAGGCAGGGGGGCTTATTTTAAGACAGAAAGATGCCCTCTTCAGAAATACTTCTTTTTCTGGTCAGGCAAAGTTTCCCTACAGGCTTATTTTTCAAGACATAGAAAATTCCAGGTTAAATGGATCAGCCTGTATATATTCTATATATTTTTTTAACCAAAAAAAGTTTTATGAAAGAGTTTTTAAAACGTTACAGAACGTTTATTGCCGCAAAAAAATGCGGTTATGCTTTTCAGCCGCCATATTGAAGCCATTATTGTGTGAGGTCAATATATATATATATATATATATATGTATATATAAATTTTGATAAATTTTGGTGAATATTATTTTCGGTTTCTAGGGACCTCAAAACAAATTTCTGCCATAGTCTCGGGCCCAGGTCGTGTCATGACAGTGGCTGTAATAGCTGAATTCCATTCTGGAAATTCGCTAAAAAATTCATGCATATTCTCTATTGTAACACCCAGCCACCCCTGTTAATATAATTTGAACAAGTTGTGTACTAACAGATGGTTCTAAAAAAAAAACAGTATCGCCAATTTAAACTTTTGCTCTGTCTCTTCTAGATATTTGAAAAATTAAATTTTTACCCCAATTTTTTAATCTACCCCTTCACACCGTTTTTCCGCAGATAAAAAAAATAAGTGTATCCCTTTTGCGCCCCTGGTCAAAAAATATCTTGCTGTGTTAACCGTAATAAAAGTTTTATGATGTGAGAAATATTCAAAAAATCTAGTTTTAAATTGAATAAAACTAAATCATCTATCCTTTTTTACGTTTGTCTACATTATATAACAATATTATTATAGCAATATACATTGTATATTGCAATATACATTATCCATATATTATGTATATATGTCTGTGAATGTCCGAAATGCAGTGCATCTTAAAATACACCAGTGTATGTTAACAACCACCAGGATTTTCAAAATACAAATTATCATTGGGAATTGAAAATACAAAATACCAGTGTCGCAGCATCTGCATAACATAGCGAATTTCCAAATATTGGGCACTGGCGGATCTCATCTAAGACCTGTACCTATTTAAAATAGTTTAGATTTATAAGAGTAAAAGAATTTTTAAAATCGGCTGGGTAATTAGTTTTGGTATTTTTGGGGACCTAAGAACCCGAACGGATTTTGTGCAGCATAGTTGTATCCATCTAAAATAATTTAGTTTTCTAGCAGTGAGAAATTTTTTAGAATCGGTTCGGTATAGCTTATTACTGGCGTTTTCGGATCTGCAAGATCCCGGTGGACCTCATTAAAAAATCAGCTCGACCGTATATTCTAGGCGGACTTTATGTAATATATAATATATATATATATATATATATATATATATATATATATATATATATATATATATATATATATATATATACATATATATATATATATATATATATATATATATATATATATATATATATTTGCATTGGACAGTTGTGGATCTCAGATAACACAACCTGTACCTATCTAAAATAGTTTACCTCGGTAATAGTAAAAAAATTTTCAAAATCGGTTAGTTAGTTTATTTTTGACACTTCTGGGTTCTATGGACCCTGACAGACCTTACATAACGTAATCTATATTTATCTAAAATAGCTTAGCTCTGTAACAGTTAAAAAAATTTCAAAATCGGTCAGTTAGTTTATTCTCGACACTTTTGGATCCTATGGACCCTGGCAGACCTTACATAACGTAATCTATATTTATCTAAAATAGTTTAGTTCTGTAACAGTGAAAAAATTTTCAAAATCGGTCCGTTAGTTTATTTTTGACACTTTTGGGTCCTGTGGACCCTGGCGGACCTTACATAACGTAATCGATATTTATCTAAAATAGTTTAGCTCTGTAACAGTGAAAAAATTTTCAAAATCGGTCAGTTAGTTTATTTTTGACACTTTTGGGTCCTCTGGACCCTGGTGGACCTTACATAATGTATTCTATATCTATCTAAAATAGTTTAGCTCTGTAACAGTGAAAAAATTTTCAAAATTGGTCGTTTATTTTTTACAATTATGGGATCGGTAAACCCTGGCGAAAGTCATACAACTCTAGTACTCTAACAGTAAGAAAAGGGTTCTAGGGATCTCATATAAATTATGGCAGTCCGTAAGCTTCTTGCGGACATCATTTAATTAATTAATTCAAATACTTTAACTTACTAACTGTGAAAAAATTTTTAAAATCGATTGGTTAATTAATTTTTGGCCTTTTTATGTCCCGAAAACCTTGACCTCACATAAAATACCTTAAATCCACTTAAAATTGTTTAATTTTTTAACATTAATAATTATTAGTGAAAAAATTTTCAAAATCGATTCAAAATATTTTTCCGTGCATACATATGTACATTGTACATATTATGTTGTTTTGTTTCATATTTAATAATATTATATCATAACAAAATCTTCAGTTTCTTGTTTATTTAAAAATTCAATTAAAAAAAAAAATCTTCAATTACATAAGCTTAGAAAATCTGCTTAATTTTCATTTTTCAACTTGAAACAGCACTATGCTAATTATAATGCAATAAATGAGAAACAAAACTATGTATATGTATGTGCATTATAATACAAGTATGTGAATAGATTTCACTTGTTCTCACAAAATTCTTTAAAAAAAATGAAATATTTTTATATTTCATAAAGAACTGAGACTTAAATATAAATTACTTATTAGACTAACAAAGAAAGAAAACTAATACAAAAGTAAAAATTTACATTTTCTCGAAAAATACTTAAAATAGAAAGAAAATTATAAGAATATTTTCTTCATAATTTTTTTTTTTTTTTTTTGACTTTTTAACCGTGTAAAAATCGAACTGTCTAATGATAGGATCGAGTGATAAAAAATGGCCAGAAAACCTACTTCTGGGCATCCGATGTGTCTGGCTAAAGAACTTAGCCAAGCCAGATCAAAATCGAGTCTCCATACGAAATTTCATAAGCATTAAACGTTTCGTTCGAAAGTTATCGTGGCGACATTTGTGAATATCATTTTCGTATTCTAGGGACCTCAAAACATATTTCTGTTATGGTCTCCGCCGGAGGTTGCGTCGTGACACCTGCTGTAATAGCTGAATTTCGAGTTTTCGAAATTCGCTAAAAACAGCCTGTAATTCTAAAACTTACGACTTTTTGAAAATACATAATTAATATGGAGTTGTCCTTAAAGTATTTACCTATAAGTAAATTCTTAATATGTTAGTGAAAGGAAAGGTATCGATAAGCTAAGAAAAATGACCCCTTTAGGAAATTTTAAGAACTATTTTTTTTGAATGGCATGAGCCTTATACGTAATGAAAATACAATTCATTTTCCAAAAATATGGGGGGGAGTATCGATAAACTAGGAAAATTGGCCTCAATATGATAGTATAAAAAAGTTTTATTTTATTATGAGCGCATTGTTTTAGCATGGTAATTTTTTACATGTTCTTCCTTAGACATCAAAAAATATAAAAACACAAAAATTAAAATGCTAAAAAAATGCGCTCATGTCTAAAAAAAACTCGATATAGTAAAAAAAGGGGACAATTTACCAAAAAAAACTATTTTTACCACATTTTTTCGATTTTTTGTGAAGAAAACGTAGTCACTTTTACTTTTAAATTATTGTAGCGTTAAGTTAGGGTCCTGTATTTTACTAAAATTTGGATAAATATAAAAAAAAAATATATTTAAATTTTTTACTATATTGAGGCCAATTTTCCTAGTTTATCGATACCCCTCCATATTTTTTGAGAATGAATTGTATTTTTATTACGTATAAGGCTCATGCCATGCAAAAAAAAGTTTTTAAAATTTCCCTAAAGGTGTCATTTTTTTTAGCTTATCGATATCCCCCTTTAGGTAAAGTAGTTTTCATATTTTTAACTTTTTTCATTAATATATGTATTAAGAATTTTTTATAAATACTTTAAGAAGAATTATTGATTATGAATTTTCACAAAGTCGCAAATTTATTTTAGAATTACATGTTATTTTATTTTGTACTTTTAGTTTCCCAATAACTTGTACAGTGTAAACTCTATATAGCGAACTTCTATTTAACGAAAAATTCCTTAAAACGTAGAAATTGCTAAGGTTTGTTAGGTTTACATTATCATCCATATATTGAAACACTCTTTATAACGTAACAGCCACTCTCAATAGTGAAAAATACGTCATTATTTAAACCCCAGTAAAATTTTATTTCATTGACCTTCAAACACAATAGTGATACAGAGTCGTAAATATTTCGTACGCACAAAGGGATTCTTAGAAATCTGTTTATTTGTTTGTTGCAATTGCGTAGCACGTGTTTTTACCTATTGTACTTCCGTACTATTGTCCTATTGCTGTCTTTACGTTATCATATTCTTTTAACTGTAAACATGGCGAGTAAAAGAACAAGTTAACAAATTATAATTACATGTAAATTTTTTTCACTTAATTCAGTTAAAATTAAAACCACTTACCAAATTCGTAAGTTGTATTTGTAAAATTATATTGTTTTCTTTTACTCTCCATATAACGAAAACTCTTTATAACGTAATAAAATACCCGGTCCCTTCAATTTCATTATATGGAGTTTACACTGTATTTTCAAAACCTTGAATCTCTCAAAATAAAAACCCTTAGACCACCAACTGATTTTTCAACGGTGCAGCGCAAACGGGATATCTCCAAAAAAATACGTGTCGTTTATTTTTAGTGTTCTACAACATATTCAAATTTTGAAAATTGCTCATTATTACAAATTTAAATTTTAGAACGGCAACAAATACATTCAAATACATTCAAATACATATAGTTTCAAACCTACGACAAGATGATAAAGTGGATGGTTCAATTCTTGTTATTTTTTTAATAATTAAAATACAGGCAGGTAGAATGCTTTATTTACTTAAGGGGATGGTAGCGTTAATTCGGCATAAAAAAGATCGACTTTTAAGAATTTTTTCAGACGCTACCCGTAATGCAAATTTAATTAATCGATCGTAATATTATAGTTCAACACACGAACAACATTTCTTTAATTTTTTAAAACAAAATATAAATAATTAAGTCAACGGCAGCAAATCTTCGGAGGCACCGCGAAAAAAAGTTGTTTGTCGGTGGACAATATAACTCATGAGTGGATCATCCGGAATAAAAAAAAATCAATGATATCATTAGACAACCTCTTTCCTAAGGTATCCCTGGGAGGAATTTTCTTTTTTTCAATTTTTTAATTTTTGGTGACACTTAGAATTGAAAACACCAATTTTCGTCTAAAAAATTGACCTATTTGTTATTGTAAAGTTAATAATTACGAAAAATAAAAAAAGCTCCCAGGGATACCTGGTCATTTATGTACGGGAGCTGTATACAAAATTTCAAAACGATCGGTCGAGTAGATTTTGATTTAAACTGTTCACCGGTTTCAAAAATGACAAGTGTCAGAAAATCGCTTTAAAGTTTTGTATACCTGAAAATCCAAAATTAAATATGACACATTTTTTCATATCTACGTCATTGGTTATAGTATACATTAGCATATTTACAAAAACCCATCCATGAATAAAAGAATTCAGGGATTCCGAGAGCACAAAGCCACGTACCTGTTGGGCAGGGATACGAAAACGTATCGGAGTAACAAACGCTCAAAGTTCTATATCTTAGTTTCACTCCGATTTGTTTCAAATTTTGACACAAGAATCTTAAGATGTTGTACAATCGTATGAAACAATAAAAAAAATAATGAGAAAAAAAATTTTAATACGTTACCATCCCCTTAACAATAAGTATTAATTTTATTCAAATAGAACTTTGTAATGTAAAATTTAATAATAATTAAATAAAATATAACTCAGAAGAAATTGAAACTAATTGTAGGTTACATTATTAAAAAGTGTTTTTGTGCTAAAGAAAATTTTCACAAATTTTCCAGTGAAATAATTGAATTATAACTTGTAAATTTCTACAGTTTGAAAGTGAAAACTATTCTTGAATATAACATTCTTCTTGTACCTATTCTTAATTAAATTGCGATAAAAATGTTGGGGTCCTTTCAAAATTTTTTTTTACGTGGCATTCTAACTAGTCGTTTTATTTGTTATTATTTAGCTATAAAATTCAAAAGGATATTTTAAAAATGTTTGTTAAACGACCAAGATTTTCTTCTGTGAAAATTAAGGTTCTAAAAGAAAATTTAATAATTATTTAAAAAAAATAAAAAAATTTACCGGTGAATTACTTTTTAAATACCTTTCAATACTTGTTAAGTTACAGTTGTATTTAAAAATTTTGTTTAAGTTTTTCAAAAAACTAAAATTTTCAGTACACATGTGTTAAAATATATAAATGTTTGGCTTTAATTTATTAATTTAACTCTTTTTAAATGATTCGCCTTAAAATTTTTTAATATTTCCAAAACGAAATGTATGATATAATGTGTCAAAATTTAATTTTTTTTTTTGTTGACAGAAAAAAAACTGAATGTGCAGTAGTATTAAAATTGAATATATTGTGCGAACATTGTATAAAAATATTAAGAATATCTTCAAGCACGCATAAATTTACGTTAAAGTGTTATTGTTTCAATGTGGTTTAACGAAAGTTTTATGCAATTGTACCAAAATGTTAATAGTTTTAATTCCGTGTTAAACATAATCTATCGTCTCTGACATACAATAAATTTTCTTGATAATTTTTCTCAAAAAAAATGGAACAAATATATACAATATATATATATATATATATATATATATATATATATATATATATATAAAGTTTATTCAATTAAGAGAAATAAAATATAGCTAAATCGCTACCTTGGATTAAAGATATCATGACACGCCACTTATAAAAACTTTTTTTCGAATATAGAATCGCAAAATATAAGACAGAGTAATGGAAAATGATTTCTTCCAACATATTTCCTAATTTTTCTCAAAAAGTAATTCACAGCCAACTTTTGTTATGAGTTCGCTCGTTTTAAGTCCGCCGATTTATATTTCTATTGTAAACATTCCCTCTCCATGATCGAAAAAATTCATTTCAGTTTCTCGTTATAAGACCGCAACATTTGTGTTGACGTTTAATGGTGCAACTCATAAATCATCCTGTCAGAATTTTTTTATTCACTAAAATAATTTTTATTATAGATCCCTGTTTACATAATACATTTGTAGTTGACCAAAACAAGTTTTGTTCGTTCATCGCGCAGATTATATTACAAACTTTGTTTGACTATTAATATTATTTACAACTTCTACAAAAGATTTTAAAAAATTTTTTAACGAAAATATGTGTTGACAGTATCGTTTAAACTCCTGTCACAAAAACTAGAGAACGCATTTAGAAAATATCAGTAAATGTATTTATTAAACATAAGTAGATTTTATTCCGCTTCTAACGAATGGTAATACTACTAAACGTTATACTACACTAAACGTTCGGGCTATTTGATTCATAGAGCGGATATTATATTTTATAGACCGGATTAAGTAAAAATTAAAATATAAAATTATAAAATCAGTAAAATCACTGATCTTATAATTTTTATAAATTAAATTAATAATAAAAAATTATAATTATCCGCTCTATAATTATAAATAAGTATAGTTTGGCAATATTTAAATGAGATGATTTTTCAAGTACGGCAATAATCAGCAGCATTGTTCGCAGCATGTTACCTACTTATCTATATGAATGCAAAAATAAACCGTCGCTTGTAAAACAGGTAACAAATACAACTGGAGTGAACATAGAGTGGTATTTGTTGTAAGCAATAAAATAATTTAACATCTTGAAAGTTTATGGTCACTAATAACACCTTCTCGAAAAGTCATCCCAAAAATTGTTGGATAAGATATACACACTTACACGCTTAAAAAGTAGGCGTAGTGCGAGTTGCGACGGTTGACTACTAAACACAAGTGGGAGCACAGGAATTCTTAAAATTATATTCTCCTCAGCCCCGTAAGCGGACTCAAAAAGAAATTGAACTGTACTTAGAGCAATGGTCCAAAAACATTTTTTACGTAATTTGCCTTTTCTTTCGATTGATGTAAAAAAAATTTTAAAAAATTGCTTAATTCTGGCAAAAAACTCATTTTGTTGACAAAAAATAGCTGAAAAACCTACTTCTGAGAATCCGACGTGTCTGGCTAACGAACTCATCCAAGCCAGTTCAAATTCCAGCTCCCACACCAAGCATAAAACGCTCATAAGCATTAAACGCTTGATTCGAAAGTTATCGTGGTGACATATATATATATATATATATATATATATATATATATATATATATATATATATATATATATATATATATATATATATATATATATATATATATATGTATATATAAATTTTAGTGAATATCATTTTCGTATTCTAGGCACCTCAAAACATATTTCTGTTATAGTCCCGGGCCCAAGCACATTAGAACGGCTGTAATGGTGTGTTTCCAGTTTTCGAAACTCGCTAAAAATTGAATAAGGTGACATAAAAGAAAAATGTATTACGTGATTGTGCGTGAGTAAAAAAATCCTAACTTCTATTTCCAGAGTTGTGTGTGAGCTTTCCAATCCGACTGTGTGTGTGATGGAAAAAGTACATATACCTCTAATATATACCTAAACCCTATCCGCTGAAGTATCACCCGTCTGCTCAAGATAAAATAAATTGATTATAAAAATAAATCTGTGTTTCCTACATGACTTTCCAAAAGGAGAAAAATGGTAGGATGTAGTTAAATTTAAAATATTGTACAAAATAATTTGTTACACACTGTATGAGCTTATTATTGTTGCAACATCCAAAAACCCATTCATTTTTACTTTGATGTATTTAAAAAAAAAAAAATAAATAAATAATAATAATTGTGTGTAGTTGTTGTGTTCGCTCTATAAATAGATATTGACAAATAAACGCAACAACAAACATCAAAAAGCATCTCATTAAAGTATGGATAGTTTTCATTAGAGTTAAGAGCATGGTACATTGGTACATAATATGTAATATGTACATATAAAAGTTTTCAACTAATAAAAAATACACGTTGGTTCTATAATAAAGAGACTTCAAACGTAATGTTTTTATGGCCGACAAAAGTACGATCGAATTTACTACGATCAAAATACATAGCGTACTTTTCAGCGTATAACGCACACCTTGAACACCAAAACTATTGTCCAAATTTCGTAGTACACGTTATACACAGGATATAAAACTGAGTTCTGTAAGGTTTTAAAACTTTTTTAGCATTTTTTTTTCTGAATATATACAACATGTCGTGAGTAATGTATCAAAATTTCAAGTAATTGTTTCAAGATTTTTATACCCGCCTGGCAGCTGCGCGACACACCTACCTTGTAAGTATAAAACTTACTTTATTTAATCTTATACTTACAAATCTTACACAAAACAAATATGTACTTACTATATTAATTTTACCCGCGTAAGTATAAAAAATTATACCCTTTTATTGATGTTTAATTTTGAATTTTCGAGTATAAAAAACTTTAAATAGACTTTCATACAAACAACATTTTTGAAGTTCGTGAAAATCATAACTCAAAATCTACGTGGCCGATCCTTTTGAAATTTTGCATTCAAATTCTACACATAAATCAACAGATAGTCCGAGGGAGTTTTTTTTTACCATTTTTTTTTCCATTTTATAATAACAAATTTACCGAAATTTTTAGCGAAAATCGCGTTTCTCACGCTATGTCCTACGTGAACGCGACGAGTGCGATAAATGCGATGCGATAGGAGTGATTATTTTTTAAACGTATACAAATAGATTAGATTGTCCATTGTACGCGATAATAGCGACGCGAGCGAGCGACAAAATTCGCTCGCTCGCATCGCATGGTTTGAAAATCTTAAATTGTTTTGTTTTTCGTCGCGCGTTTAAGCGATCATACGTGCTGGACGGTCCATTCAAGCATAACCACGGAAATAAAATTTAAAAAAACTCATATACGAACTGTCTATTTAGCTAGATTTGTTGTAATATGGAGTCTCTTATATCTGAGGTACAAAAAAGAAGTTCTCTGGAATAAATTCAATAAAAAATATAGAGACAGATTCGTTGCTGACAGAGAATGGGAAGCTATCGCCAGAATAATAAATATGGATAGTAAGTGTATTTATATTAGTTAATTGTTATAATATTTCAATATCCAATTAAAGATACTTTTTATGATGAACTTTCTACTTCAAAGTATATTTAAATTAAAAAAAAAGACAATATTTTATTAAAATAAAAAAATTAAATTTATTATTATTTATATTTTGAGAAATATAATAACAATGCAATGCAACATAAATAACTGTACTATAAAGTTAACATAAAAGTAAAAAATACGTTGATTATACATTTGATGAGAGAATTTGCAAAGGATTGTACCATATTGGTTATAATTATTATTATTAATATGAATATTTTAAATAATTATTTTAGAAACTTATTTGTTTAAATCTTATTATCCATAAAGTACTTTACAAAAATATTTCTTGCATTAATTGCGATACTCGAAGCTCTATTGTTGGCTCTGCCTTGACTAATCAATGGTATCATTTGATTATGGTCCCTAGATGTGTTTGTTTTATCATCTTCTAGTACGTAATGTTGTGTTGAGCATTTTTTTTCTAAATCTATAATTGTATTGTGTAAAATACAAATAGCCTTTACAATATGATCCGCGTTTTCAACTTTTATTTCTGTTGATTTTAAAAGAATTCTAAATTTTGAAGAAGCTATGCCAAATGCACACTCGATAGTCATTCGTGCTCGCGCATGTCTGTAGTTGTAATACTGTTTTTCGTTTTCTTGACACTGTTTTCTCGGAAATGGCCTCATTAAGTAATTTCTTAACGGAAAAGCTTCATCTCCTATAAACACAAAAGGAGCTAAGACGTTCGAATTTGGTAATTTTATTGCAGATGGTAGTTTAAGAGACGATAACACTACCATCGCTATCTTTACCGTATGCACCCACATCTATTACCAAAAATCTATAACTTGCATCAGCTACTGCCATCAAAACGATTGAGAAATACTATTTATAATTAAAGTACATACTTCCAGAATTCTTTGTGCACTTTGGGCACAATTCTTTAGTCCTGTGTAGTGTTGGGTCGCATATGTGCGAGTCACTCTGAAAGAGGGACTCTTTTAAGTGTGCGGTGTGCTGTGCGACTCTTACAAAAGGAGTCACTAGCACAGTCCGCCATTACCACACATAACTGAACACATTTGTGCATAT
Organism: Brachynemurus nebulosus; assembly: GCA_035578155.1. NCBI lineage: Eukaryota > Metazoa > Arthropoda > Insecta > Neuroptera > Myrmeleontidae > Brachynemurus > Brachynemurus nebulosus. Next base: position 11,078,706 of record JAPWDM010000016.1, read on the forward strand.
GATACTGGACATCAGGATCAACTACATATTGCATATTATTGCACAAACAAAAGAATTTCAACTTTTTCAAAAATGAAGATACAATATGCATTAGGTAATTTATGGGTTGTTGGGTTCACATTTGACAAATTGCTTTCTAGTTTATAATATTCGTACGAATTGGACAATATGACTTTTTTACGTACTACTAGAACAGGAAACTACCCCGCAGGGTAAAGAAGTATATTTTATTTGTTAGTACTATTATTGCATTGTATTAACTAATTGTTTAACAGTTTTTTTTAAAGTTTTTTTTAGATGGATACTGACGTTACGTATCAGATATTACGTATTTTCTTGTATTTATTTAATGTCCTATTCCTTCCAATTCTTACTTACTTTTATCCAATCAATTCTGTAATTTTTTTTTTGGGTATTCCTGTTACTTGTATTTGCTGCCTCGTTATTTTAAATTTTGTGAATTTTCAAAAATAATACTGACTTTATTTAATTTACTTTGAGTAATTGTGTTTATTTAGTTACCTTTCTTTATTAATACTATTTTTTATATTTATAAGTAAGTACTATTGATTTTTATATGTAATGGATCAAAAATTAAGAAAGAGACGTGTTGAGTTTCGTAACCGAAAAAAATGGTGTTACTAAATGTAATTTTTGCTATAATATTAATGTTTGCAAACCTTACAAAGTTAAAAAAATAGTTGGTTTTTAATGAACACGTCTGAATTCAATTTTTTATATAAACAATATTACACATATTTCTTATTTTGAGAATTTATACGTTGTACCAGATGGATTGAATTTAGTATTTACAAAACTTAAAAGGAGAAAAGAAAGGAAAAATAAACGACAGGACAGCGCATACCACACTAACACAGTGTGCTGTGTGCTCGAAAAGAGTCGTGACTCTCGTTTCAAACTTAATCGCACATAACACAGTGTGCGAGTGTGTTTTACGTGTTGTGTGCTCCAAAAGAGTCGCTCGCTCTGTGCGGCACACCGCACTGTACGGAGTCATGTGTGCTAGCACACATAAAAGAGTTGCTTCGACCCAACACTAGTCCTGTGGCTAAGTACCTGAGAAAAAATTTTTAATTTAATTAGTTTTTCTAATACATGACGGAATAAAAAACTTTGTTTTAATTATGGGTTAGTAATTCTAAATAAAACATAAATTAATGTATTTACAGAAGAAGAAGTAAACCGAAAATGGAAAAATATGAGAGACACATATTTAAGAAAAAAAAAAAAAAGAAAATAAAAAAGAGCCGTTCGGAAGACTCTCAAGATTGTGCAGAGGTGTATACTGGTAAATGGATCTATTTCAATTTAATGAATTTTCTAAAAGACACAACCACTCCCAGGACTACTGACGGAAATATTTCTGATGAAAACGAAGTGCAACAACAAAATTCAGACCTATCAGATTCAGAAGAAGTTAATTCATTTGTGGGCAGTTTAAATAATATTGAAGTAGTATAAAGTCTTGAAAGTCAAATTTCTATCCCAGAGTCAGAATCTTTTACCATTCCGAGTAATTCGAATTTAGTGCATTCCAATTCGTCAACAAATATTTCAAATGATTCAGATACTTCTGTTAAAAAAATGCCTTCTACAAAAAGAAAAAAAAATACAAGAAAATCAAAGTTTTGAAAACGAATTATTAAAACTGGAAACACAAAAAATAAATGCATTACTCGAATGTAATAAAACCAAATTGCAAGATGATGAAGATATGATGTTTTTAAAATCGCTTCATCCATATTTCAAAATCATGGATGAGTTACAAAAGCTGCGAGTAAGAAACGAAATTCAGTCTGTATTTATAAAAGAATTATCAACAAACAAGCAGCAACAACAAAATTTATACGTTCCATCTACGAATACACCAATACAGGAGCCGTACATTCGTCAACATATTCAACAACATATACCTAGCAATTCATCAGGTGATACTACTTTCAGGACTGATTACCAAGAGTATTAACAAACAAAATCGAAACATTTTAAAGGATAATTAACTATCAAAGAGTTACTTTTTGCTTCCGAGACTACTAAAGTAGCGGAAGCATTGTGATCACTTTTAAAAGATAAACAAAAATTTTTCCCTCCAAAATAAAATTTTTTACGCACATTTTACGTTTGGCAGTGTATTTTATTATCTAATAATAAAGGTTTCTACTTATTATACATATCTATATTATAGTTTAATAAATTATTTAATTGTTACATTATGCAATTTATTATAACTTACCTTATTGTTACAAGTAACCTTTGTTCTATGGAAACAGGTTCTTGAAAATTTGTCGTCTTAAGATCAAACTCAGGTGATATAACTTCTAAAATATAATCAAATGTAGTTGTAGTCATTCTTGTATAAGAACAAAATAAAGTTTCATTTTTCCTCAGTTGTGGGTACAGGTGATAGAATTCACCAAAAACTAATCTATCCTTATAAATAATTGAATTTGTAAATAATCTTTTTTTTTTTTCAAACATTTTTTATAAACCAAATATTTTACTGGAGCACTTTCAAGGAATAATAATTGTGTACTTAATGACATTTTTTGTTGGTTTTTTAAACAAAAATTAGTAGAAAAATACAAGTGCAAAATATAGCGTTCCACAATTCACATTTAAAACAGACTGCGTTTCAAAAAACAAAAAATATCGGCCAATACGAAGTCGTTCGCATTGCAAATTTGCGTCTGTCGCCAGTAGGTAGGACATCATGGCGAGCGACGAGTGCGACAAACGCGAATTCGCTCGCATCGCATCGCGTTTATCGCGCTCGTCGCGTCCACGTAGGACATGGCGTCATATTTAAAAATGCCGCCAGAAATAAAAAATCGAAAAAATAAAAAAAATTGGTTCTGACTACCTAGGGAGACATATCACCTTTTAAACACATTTCGACTTTTTGATTCAGATGATCCGGTAACGAGTTATGGAGTTTACCACACAACAACTTTTTTTCAAGGCGCCTCCGGAGATTCGCTGTCACGGACTTATTTATTGATATTTTTAATTGAAAATTTTTTCAAAGATACTTAAAATGTTATACTATAACGTGTATTTGAAATAAGTAAACCAACATTATTCATATCTCAAAAAAATCATGAAAATATGCCTTTTTTGTCTTTAAAACTTTACCCCCCCCTCATAATAGTTCCATATTTTTTATTTTTATATTTATTTATTACAATTATAAGTATTTAATTAAAATAAAAAATACATTTTTTTAACCGATATGCGGGCTGGGGGGCAGGGTATAGCCAAATTTAACAAATTATTTTTATAAAATTTATAAATTACAAATTATATAAAATCCTTTTAGTAATTCCTCATCCATTTCCATTTCACGAATGAACTGTTTTCGTACTTTTTATATCCTTTCCGATCAAATTTTTACATTTATCACATCTAAAGAGTAGTCCACAATAAGTAGACCGTAACTGCGTGCAGGATGCGACGCAAGTGATGCACATTTAGTTACGGCGCCGCAACGTGCACGCAGCGGGACTGCACGTTAGAAAAACGGATGTGTGCATCGGGACTTATTGTATGTAGACTGGTTTCCGAGAAAAACTAATAAATTGTTGTAAACGGAAATTTGTTCTGCTATGCAGGATGCTGCAACAGGGGTATTTATTTATATTTATAACTAGCGTTTATCCGCGACTTCGCACGCATGGTGTCTGAAATTATGACGTATAGAGTACCTATACTTACATCGTGTCACAACTGAGAGTTAATATTGCTTTGGGAAATCTTCCCGCTGCAATATAATGTTTTCCCGAGGTAAAAAGCAGCCTGTAACCCATATCTGTTTTCCAAATTATCTCTTTGCAAAGTTTTAAATTGATTGGTTAAGCTATTGAGACATGAAAGCAAGACCAACAAACAAACAAACAAACTCACTTTCAGATTTATAATATTAGTAAGGATTTTAAATTACATGCGTTTGAAAGTTATTGTCTATACATATATTTTCTATACTATAATACATGTTTAGTATCAAATTTCTACATTATCAGCGAGACGCTCTTATACTAGGTAAACGAAATGTTCTTCACCCTCTTAGAAGATGTACTGCTACCTCCACTCAAGGGCGGATCCAACCACTTGAAGGGGGGGGCTGCCTCTAATCCTAGGAGGAATTTTGGGGAATTCTGTGTTCTGAGTTTTATGTATGTTTAACTAAAAATAGTTACCTATTGTCGGTCAAAGGAGGGCTGCAGTCCCCACAGCCACCCACCTGGATCCGCCTATGCCTCCATTGCACATCAAATTCGGACTTGAAAAACTTTGTTAAAGCTATGGACACTAATGGAAATGCTTTTTGTTACTTGAAACAGAAATTTCCAAAAATCAGCGATGCTAAAATAAAAAAGGGTATATTTGTAGGGCCACACATTAGATACCTACGGACTGATAAACAGTTTGAATTAAAACTTAATCCGATTGAAAAATCTGCTTGGACATGTTTTCGAAATATTGTTTATAATTTTCTTGGAAATCACAGGGCCGAAAACTATAAAGAGTTGGTTAGCAACTTCTTAACAGCTTACAAGGATATAGGATGCAATATGTCGCTCAAAATATACCTTTTACACTCACGTTTGGATTTTTTTCTCACAATTTGGGGGCCATTAGCGACGAAAACGGTGAGCGGTTCCATCAGGAAATATCTAACATGGAAAAACAGTGCCAAGGCAAGTGGAGTTTGAACATGTTAGCTGACTACTGTTGGACACTCAAAAGCGATGTACCTAACGCAAAATATTCCCGAAAATCCTGAATACAATTAAAATATAAGTTATTTTGCATCATTAGATATAATTCTTAACCATATTATTTTGAAAAAATTAGCTGCTGTTGCAAAAAAACCGTGGGTGACTGAAATTTTTTAAAAACGCAGGTTAGTTACAAATTAGTTGTAAATACAAAATAACCCATTCAATTTTATTTAACTTTCATTAAGGTCATTATTGTCTATCAGTGTTTTCGAAGAAAATCATAGCAAATATTTAAAGTAACCGTTAAGCACAGAATTATTTCCACGGTACACTATTTCCAAAATGTTGATACCACAAAGAATAGTTTTTCCTTATCTTGTTGCCTTCTGTAATTAAATAATATCTTTGCTTGTTTATTTCCTATAAAAACAATATTGAGACTAATTTTTAGCCCTATCAACACAACGTTGGAGGCAATAAGGGCGATCAACTTTATTTTTCCAAGTTTTAAGCTGAGTAAGCAAAAACCAAAGGTGGTGAAAATTCCAAACTGACACAAATGTTCTAAAATATCTTTGGTCAAGCCCTAAGCGTAGGTACATATAAAAATCTGTGGACAGTAGTAGGCAAAGCCGGGCCTACAATTATTATGAGGGGGGAGGTGGTGGGGGTAAAAATCCCTGCAAAAACCAAGTGACGAGCAAAGAAAAAAACTCAATTTCAACATCTTGGCGCCCCCGAACTTGTACTTTTGCCGCCCCCTAACACCTGCAGGGGGCACGTGCCGGGCCTGGTAGTAGGCCAAACTAGGTCTACTCACAACTTAACTGATCACTCGTTCGGAGGCGATGAGCGGATGCGCTTCAATTGTTACTGATTGTTAGATCATTACTATGGTTACACTATGGATGTTGGTCTCTTTGCAATATGTGTGTATGTGGCTGTGTGTGTGCCGCATCGGCGACCACTCATACAGGTGCAAATATTAAACATATACAAGTACAAACAGTGTGTACCTACGTAACATATAGGTGGAAAGTGGTAGGGATTTTTTGTCTACGATGGTATCGCTAGTACAGAGATAGCAAGTTGGTTTCTGAATTCTGTGACCTTTGGTAGTAACATCTTTAATTCTTTATTTATATTACTAAAAATATTTTGTTAGTGTCAACCTGTCAATGAATGTCCATCTTATTTTGCCAAATTTTAAATAAAGGAATTAAAAGCAACATACGCAAATCTTCGCAGTTCAAACAAATATGTAATCTTTGCAATATTTCATTTTTGTGACAGGAGCATTTTTAACAAGCCAGTGGTGTTATATCAATTTTCTTTCTTCAGTTTCTTTAAATTATTAGTATTTGTTTTTAATTCAGATGACACAATACTATTTTCAACGAGTGTAATTTGAAAAAATCGTCGCTGGCAATGCCAAAAAAATATATATAATACCACAAATTAGTTACAAATGCGCCTGTCATTATAAAAAGGAAAATACCACAGGCACATGAATTATGAAATTCTGATTTGTTTGACATAAAATGTGATTCGTTACTGTCAATAAATAAAGTTACCGATTGGTGTGTCGATATTTTAAAAATTGCGAATGGAGTCTTTTTACTACGGTTGTCAATGTTAGCAGATGTACGATAATTATCGTACATGTACGATAACAATTCGGTAATGACATACGATGTAGTATAACACCTGATAATAAATTGTACACGAAAATACAATAATTTTCAATGCATAGAATTTTAATTATATTAATTACAATTTTAATTATATTAATTATAATTACTGTAAAATTATCATACATGTACGATAATTATCGTACAACCTCCCAACATTATGCTGTACCAAAAAGAATGTGGTATTAAACCAAAGCAAAACTTTTCATACTGGTAACGTATTCTGAAGACGAACTCAGAAAGAAATTCCATAACCAAAATAGTTTCCAATGCTTAGGCACAGTTAGTTCTGCTTAATACAGTAGAACCTGTTTAAGTTGGACACCCGCGGTGCAATCAAAAACTGTCCAACATAAACAGGTGTCCAACATATGCAAAATACCAAAATCATCTACGCTTAGTAATTTTAAGGTTAACACTAATTTAGAATATAATGCAAAATTAATTATTTTTAAAGTAATACATATACACACATCTACGTATCAATATTTATTGAAATAAACTATCGAATAACAATCGTAATACATACATATTATAGATATTTAAACATTATCTTTCGTAAAAAAATCACTTATCTTAGTTTGTTTGGATACAATTTTTAGGAAAATTTTGCTTTCTAATTTGCTTTGAATTTTGAATAAATCTTTGAATAAATAAACAGTTCGCATGGGTTTTCAGTTAAATACTTAATGGCGGTATTTATACCGTTCAAAGCTTCTTCAGGGGTTGTTAGTTTCTCCGCTACTTTCTCGCACTCGTCACTAGATTCTTCGATTTCTTGTTCCTCGTCTAGTTGTAAAACATGTTGAAGAACGTCTTGATGTGTATTGAAGACATGATCGTGTACCTCCAAGTAGGCATCGGCGGTGATCATTTCTTCAGCAGTCTGTAACTGATTTTGAAACTCTGGAGGTAATAATTTAATTGCATCGCGAAGTTCTGAATCAGGGTCGATTTAGAAAACTTTCTAACCATCCATTACTTGCTTGAAAATTAATGTCTAATTTTAAGGCTATCGCTTTTGCTTTTTCTTGCAGTAGAGGACCGGATACTGGAAGATTCGATGAACGGCACTTAACGAAAAAGTCATAAACTTTTTGATTTATTGCTTCATTACCAGTTTTACGAATTTTTCGTTTTCGTTCGGCGCTGCAATTCATTTCGTAAGCTTTCAAAATTTCCTCTTTACACTTCAAAATATTCCCAACAGTTGATTTGGAAATTCCAAATTGGTCGGCTGCCTTTCTTAAACTAACACCATTCTCTACTAAGTCTATAACATTTTTTTTCTTTTCAATGTTCAATTCTACTAAACATTTTCACTTCGAACTCATGGTGCTAAATTTGTAACTAATAAATATTCAAGAGATCTGTACACATGAAATCACTGCTGATTATTGACTAATAACCATTGTGACTGCCGAGCTTTTATATTTTTAGGACATAACTAACACGTGTTTCGGTCACGTGTAAAAATTCAATTATTATAACTGTCATAACATAACTAACACGTGTTTCGGTCACGTGTAAAATACATGAATGTCCAACGTAAACAGGTCAAAATATCAAAAATCATTTTAAAAAACTGTCCAAATTAGACAGGTTTCCAACATATAGAGGTGTCCAACTTATAAGTATTAATATGCATTTAAAACAATGTAATTTCGCCAGGCCAATTGAAAAGTGTCCAACTTGAGCAGGTGTCCAGTATACAGAGGTGTCCAACTTGGCAGGTTTCACTGTATAATTAATTGATTTGTACACATACAGACTACACTGTGCAGTATTATATTACAGTCGAACTCATGTATTTTCAACCTGTCGGGACTAATCCGCTCATGTATTTTCAACTTCTCCTTCATCCTCTCTCCGTGGCAATGATAGAACCACCTGACAGACATAGAACCAATCACAAAAAGCCCGCGCAAATCTTGACACAGTAGTCACGTGTACTTCCCACATGAATAACCTTAAAATGACAAAATGTCAAGTAACATATAATAAACAAAAAAGTGAAACATGAAAAAACTGTAATAAACTTGTAACAAAATTATTTTTTAAACACTTGCGAATGAAATAAAACTATAAATTATAGGATAAAGCCACTAGTGGTTGATAGGTTAATCTGACAGTTATTTTCTGTATTTAAGTACTGCATGTGAGGTGGGGACAAAAAATTTGAAAATACGTGAGTAAAATTAGTTGAAAATAGATGATGTTGAAAATACATGAGTTGAAAATACATGAGTCCGACTGTATGTATAATATGTACATATTAATTTATTCATAAAAACAACCGGTATCATCAATTAGACAAAACAAAAACTCACCGCAATCAAGTGAGATAAAAATGTAACTAATCTTTATTATCAAAATAAAAAATGTATGACTAATGCATAATATTAAATTTGTGATATACAATCAGTTGTAGACCAAGAGTCCATGTATACATTCAAGTAATTTTCTACCGGTTAGTTCTGTATAAAAACATTTATTAAATTTAATTAACTTAAGCGTTACTTTATGGTTTTCCATATTTGCTACTAGTTAATAAAACACTTTACTTTGCAAAAATACCACTTTTTTTAAATTAATTTGCCATGTTTCGATCCATATGATCATTGGCAGACAAGTGAATATCATACAAAAATTTCATGCTTTCTATACTAAATATATTTATTGAAAAAGATAATATTAGGGATAGAAATAGTAGAAAGGTTCAAAAACACGAAAAACAAATTTGGGATGGTTTAGTACACGTGACAATACGTGACCAAGAGTAATAATTCAAAATGTAACAAACCAGAAACTTAAGAAAGTACAATCATTAGCAATTCCATGTATAAACCGATCACCCAAAAATTGCATGTTCTCCAAATTTAATTTCCCTGTGTATATAATAAGTTTAAGTGGTGTTGAGCTATGTACTCGAATATTATTGAATTATCTTCTACTTTGTCGGAGTTATAATTATCCAAAGTTGCGTTCAAGGTCACAAAATGGGGATTCCCCAAAATATTTTATTAATTTTTTCAGAGTCTAAGAATAATTAAAAAATGATTACATGTGGCATTGAATGTACTTTACATACACTTTCAATCAGACCGATTTCCGTTCCAATACATGCACATATATTGAAGTAATTGCAAGTTTTATTTTTTTCTTTAATCGCTTATACTGAAAATACCTTATCTTCGATTTTTGATTTTCTTTTTTTAAATTAAAGTACTCAGTCCCCTCTATAACGTGGTACTCGATTTTCTTTGTTTTTTTGAGTTTTACGGATTTTACGGGGCTTAGTTTGAAAAATACGTGAATTTTTTAACTAATTATTAAAATAAAGTAATAATTATAATGTTACCCCCACCTTTAATTTCGATTTTCTTTATTCAAATTAAAATACTCAGTCCTCTCTTTAACGTGGTATTCGATTTTCTTTGTTTTTTTGGGTTTTACGGATTTTACGGGGCTCAGTTTTAAAAAAATACGTGAATTTTTTAACTAATTATTAAAATAAAGTAATAATTATAATGTTACCCCATCTTTGATTTTCGATTTTCTTCTTTCAAATTAAAGTACTCAGTCCTTTCTATAACTTGGTACTCGATGTTCTTTGTTTTTTTGAGTTTTACGGATTTTACGGGGTTTAGTTTGAAAAATACGTGAATTTTTTAACTAACTGATAAAATCAAGTATTAATTGTAACATTACCCCACCTTTGATTTTGGATTTTCTTTCTACAAATTAAAGTACTCAGTCCTCTCTTTAACGTGGTATTCGATTTTTTTTGTTTTTTTGGGTTTTACGGATTTTAATGGGCTCAGTTGTAAAAAATACCAGAATTTTTTAATTAATTGATAAAATAAAGTATTAATTTGAATATTACCCCACCTTTGATTTTCGATTTTCTTTTTTCAAATTAAAGTACTCAGTCCTTTCTATAACGTGGTACTCGATTTTCTATGTTTTTTTGAGTTTTACGGATTTTACGGGGCTTAGTTTGAAAAATACGTGAATTTTTTTAGTAACTGATAAAATCAAGTATTAATTGTAACATTACCCCACCTTTGATTTTAGATTTTCTTTCATCAAATTAAAATACTCAGTCCCCTCTTTAACGTGATAATCGATTTTCTTTGTTTTTTTGAGTTTCGCGGATTTTACGGATCTCAGTTTTAAAAAAATACGTGTTTTTTTTAACTAATTGTTAAAATAAAGTAATAATTATAACATTACCCCACCTTTGATTTTCGATTTTATTTCTTCAAATTAAAGTACTCAGTCCCCTGTTTAACGTGGTACTCGACTTTATTTCTTTTTTTTTTTTTTTTTTGTTTTACGGATTTTACCGAGCTCAGTTTTAAAAAAGTTCTTAAAATAAAGTATTAATTTTAATATTGTTTTATCTTCGATTTTCCTTATTTATCTTTTAAATTGAAGTTTAGAGTCCCCTTTATAACATGTTACTCGATTTTCTTAGTTTTTCTGAGTTTATCAAAATTAAGGTAATATTGAAATTAATACCTTATTTTATCAATTAGTAAAAAAATGAACGTGTTTCTTTAAAATTTAGTATCGTAAAATTCGTAAAACTCAAAAAAAAAAAAAAAACTAAGAAAATTGAATAACACGTTTTAAAGGGGACTCTAAACTCCAATTTAAAATATAAATAAAGAAAATCAAAGATGAAACAATATTAAAATACTTTATTTCAAAAATTAGTTACAAGATTCACGTATTTTTTTAAACTGAACCCCGTAAAATCCGTAAAACTCAAAAAAACAAACAAATCGAGTACCACATTAAAGAGAAGACTGAGTACTTTAATTTGAAAAAAGAAAATCCAAAATAAAGGTGGGGTAATGTTACAATTAATACTTGATTTTATCAGTTAGTTAAAAAATTCACGTATTTTTCAAACTAAGCCCCGTAAGATCCGTAAAACTCAAAAAAACAAAGAAAATCGAGTACCACGTTATAGAAAGGACTGAGTACTTTAATTTGAAAAAAGAAAATCGAAAATCAAAGGTGGGGTAATATTCAAATTAATACTTTATTTTATCAATTAATTAAAAAATTCTGGTATTTTTTAAAACTAAGCCCTGTGAAATCCATAAAACCCCCAAAAAAAATAAAGAAAATCGAATACCACGTTAAAGAGAGGACTGAGTACTTTAATTTGAAGAAAGAAAATCCAAAATCAAAGGTGGGGTAATGTTGCAATTAATACTTGATTTTATCAGTTAGTTAAAAAATTCACGTATTTTTCAAACTAAGCCCCATAAAATCCGTAAAACTCAAAAAAACAAAGAAAATCGAGTACCACGTTATAGAAAGGACTGAGTACTTTAATTTGAAAGAAGAAAATCGAAAATCAAAGGTGGGGTAATATTATAATTATTACTTTATTTTAGTAATTAGTTAAAAAATTCACGTATTTTTTTAAAACTGAGCCCCGTAAAATCCGTAAAACCCAAAAAAACAAAGAAAATCGAATACCACGTTAAAGAGAGGACTGAGTATTTTAATTTGAATAAAGAAAATCGAAAATTAAAGGTGGGGTAATATTATAATTATTACTTTATTTTAATAATTAGTTAAAAAATTCACGTATTTTTCAAACTAAGCCCCGTAAAATCCGTAAAACTCAAAAAAACAAAGAAAATCGAGTACCACGTTATAGAGGGGACTGAGTACTTTAATTTAAAAAAAGAAAATCAAAAATCGAAGATAAGGTATTTTCAGTATAAGCGATTAAAGAAAAAAATAAAACTTGCAATTACTTCAATATATGTGCATGTATTGGAACGGAAATCGGTCTGATTGAAAGTGTATGTAAAGCACATTCAATGCCACATGTAATCATTTTTTAATTATTCTTAGACTCTGAAAAAATTAATAAAATATTTTGGGGAATCCCCATTTTGTGACCTTGAACTCAACTTTGGATAATTATAACTCCAACAAAGTAGAAGATAATTCAATAATATTCGAGTACATAGCTTAACACCACTTAAACTTATTATATACACAGGGAAATTAAATTTGGAGAACATGCCATTTTTGGGTGATCGGTTTATACATGGAATTGCTCAACAAAAAAAATATTAACTAAATTATAATAAGGTAACGGGCCTAGTTTCTGACCTTTTAAGAGTCACGGCTGAGGTTAAACGACAGTAATAAATATAAGTTTAAACTTAAGAGACAATTAATAATTTTATCAACTAGTTTGTGGCTTTCAAAATAAAGTCATACAAGTAAAATAATTATTTCAATTGAATTAATAATTTAAATTAATGTTTTAAAAATTGACAAAAAGGACCCAGTTTCTGACCTTCAAAATTTCTCATGTGACAGTTTCTGACCCCGACAGTGGCCTAGTTTCTGATTCTTAAATTTAAAAATACAGTTTTTTAAAATTTAATTTATAAATAATTTTTTATTGATAAAAATGAATGTTTAATGTTATATACGTTATGAAAAATAACAAAAACTAATCAAAGATAACTATAAATAACAAAATAACTAACAAAAACTGGTTAGAATTTAACTGGGCCATACCACTTTAGAAGTGAGCCTAGTAATTGACCCTCATATTTCAATAATAAAAACCATTCTAAGGTATTTTATAAATATTTTAAAATAAATTTTAAACAAATATTAACCTGCTCATATATTTTTAATTAAGTTTTCATACTTACATGATGAATATTGCACAGATCAAAATGAGTACTTTGTAACATAAACTGTTAAGAAACTACCAAAAAAATAGTGTTTACACACATTTTAAACTTAAAAATTTTTTTTTTATTTAGTTAATATATTCTAAACTTTTTAAATTGCTGTTCATTAGACACAGAATAGATTACTTTAAATTAAGAATTTATTTTTTTTCTTATTTAAAATATAGTTTTTTTATTAATTTATAACAAAGTTGAAAAGTTCAGAAACTGGGCCAGGGTCAATTACCGGGTCTTTTACCTTATAGAAAATAAAATGGAATTACATATGGCTGTATAATCATTTAAAAGTTCCGAATTATGTTTGTGAATTCCTGAGGAACCCTGGCTTAATGCTTGTCCAATACACACTTGACGAGTTTTTGTTTTCATATTTGACATTTAACAGATAACATATTTATAATATATTATTTGACTGGTTTTATTTACGAAGTTGTTTGAAAAATAGTGAAAAGTTTATAAACAGAGACATATTATAATATGTATGTATGTTTGTATAGTTAATGTTCCCAATGGTCCAGTGGGACATGTCGGTGTTATGTTTATATGATATTGTTCATGTCTATGTCGATTTTTCGGGAATGAAACTAAGAAACGTGACTGGCATTCCTCATAGATTCAATGCAATTTGAAAGGGACATATATATAGTACATAGAATTGCACTTTTGAAACTGCTTTTAATATGGATAATTTTGGTCCTTGACGTGCTTCATGTAAAACTGTTTTTCTGGAAGGCGGCCTGTGTTAATTAGATTCCTGACAAAAGCGGAGTCACAAAAGTTCGCCATACGTCATAATGTTCACAAGCACTGCATAATATTTGAAATTAAAATAACTGTTTTTCGCATTAAAAGAGAGTAGTAATACATACATATTATATAACTGAATGGTTATCGAACCGGAGTGGCTCTCGGACAGAGGATCGTGTGGTTTAGGGGGCAAGACACCTGGTTAGTTACCAGGAGATCCTGGATTCGAGTCCCAACCGATCCAGTTTAATAATTTTTCTTTCAATCACTGTGTGATTTTTAATTAATTAGGTGCTTGGAGCGAAGTCAGTTTTTTTTTTTTATTTGTATGAGATCGGAAATATTCTGCTCGCCGAATTTAAAAATTTCTACCAGTTTTACCAATATAGAAGCCCCGCAATCTTGGCAATTTAGTTTATAGACACCAGGTTTCTTAAGTTGATCAATTTTGGTTTTATTGTTTGTTATACGTGGGGAGCGCCAAAAGTTCTCGGCCTAGCATGATTAAACTTATTTAAAGGTGACGTAATTTATACTCATAGTAAGTATTAAGGCTCTAGTAATCATAAACGCAGTGGACGAGTTTACATGTTTTATTTATTCTGTTGTAAAAGTGTAAACTCAATATGTGGATCGTTTCAAAAATTGAATATCGTGTAGTCATAAAATTTCTGACAAAAGAAGGAAAAACTCCAGAAGAAATTAAGGACAGATTGGATGGTGTATACGGTAAAGTCGTCCCAAAGGTTTCGTTTGCGGTACGAGTCCCTCAACGACGATGATCGTTCTGAGGACGGTTATATAAACAAATAAATTATAAAAAAATAAATTCTTTTCACTGTTCTCTCTGTATTTTTTAATACTCAGGCCGAGAACTTTTGGCGCTCCCTACGTATATTAAATTTCTTAAAGGGTCTAGCCGTACTTCTATGGTGAAACTGCCCCCAATAGCAACTCATATTCATAACTGTACTAACAGTATGGTGAGGTTATAAGTAATTGATATCTACAGCTTTTCCGGCTACAACCAAGTCGTTACGGAGATAACTAAAAAAATAATAAAATACTTTATTCAAAAATTTTTTCTCGATAAAAGAAATAATTCCAAATCCACAACATCCATAAAGCTAGCCGTCCCACCAGAAAACAAATTGCAATATCTCAAAAAAGTAGTAGATAAAAAATTGGTGTATTTTAAGTGTAAATTAGGTGTGCTAATAAAATATTAGTTGTTCTTACCGTTTTCGAGAAAACATGAAAAACAAAAGGGGTGGCTAGGTTTATGTAAACCTAGCCGTTCCTTAGGTAAAAAAAGTGTTTTGGGTAATTTAAAGTATGGAGAATTAGGTGTAAATTTGGTGTTTTTCGACCATGCTGAGAAAAATTTTCTAAAATTAAAATGAAAAAAAAATCATATAAAACATTTTAAATCATGGGAGCGCTGTGAATAATGTTATACACAGCGCGTCCATTGTTTGTTGAATGTTATATATTTTGTTATCTAACTGAATAGAAAATGTCAAAAATTTTCTTAACGTTACCAGCATCCTCACTCGCCCCCAAAATTTTTTTCATGTATTTCTATTTTAATAGATAAATAATGTAATAAGTTTCCACAAGGAATCATAATTTAATTATAGATAACCGTAAATTTAAAAGTTAAAAATTTGGTTAAGCGCATTATTTGCCTTATTTTTCTTCGTGTGTATACAATCACACATATCTCGACAATATCGATAATTATTTTCATATGGACAGATGAATCAAATATGTAAAATATACCTATAAATTAAAAGAAAAACTGTTTAAGAAGAACTATTTCCTCTTTCAAAATTAGAGCAAAGTCCACAGATCATATTTGGTGTATTTATTTTTATTATTATCTATTAAAGAAAAAAATCATTAAATATGAGATTTCTATATGTATAGACTATATAGATTTCTATATTTCTATCTAATTTCTTTATTAGCACATCTAACTTACACCTAAAATGCACTTATTTTTTATCTACTAGTTTATCAACATCCCAATCTTCGTTAATAAGCATAATAATAAGAATAAAATGTTATTTTTATAGGGTACTTACTGAGTGGCGACTATAAAAAAAATAATACAGTAATTGTGTTTTAATGTAATTCAGAACTCTGTTTTGTTTTCTGTTGTTCTATAAGAAAAAAAGTTATATTTTGCTTCCGAGACTACTGAAGTAGCGGAAGCATTGTGATCGCTTTTGAAAAATAAAAAATTTTTTCCCTCCAAAATAAAATTTTTTACGCAAATTTTACGTTTTAGAGCTTCCTGAACAATTTTGGTTTTTGTGTCTGTCTGTCCGTCCGTCTGTCTGTCCGTCTGTCTGTCCGTCTGTGTGTCGCCAGTTTGCACCAAGTGGCATAACTTCTGAAATATTCGATTGTTTTTAATGAAATTTTCAGAAATTATGCAGTTTGGTTCCTAGATGGTCCCCTATATGAATTTAATCAAAATCGGAGTAACGGTAGCAACGCCGCTACCATGTCATTCCAAAATTGCACTAAGTAGCATAACTTCTGAACTATTCAATTCTTTTTTATGAAATTTTCAGAAATTATGCAGTTTGGTTTTTAGACGGTCCCCTATGAATTTAATCGGAATCGGAGTAACGGTAGCTACGCGGCTACCAGTATTTTGGGGGTTAATTTCTAAAATATTTTTGCTATGATTTTTTAATTTAGCCTTTAAGTATTTTGAGTTACAACAACTTTTTATGAACTTTAAGGCGAAAATATAATTTCACGGTATATATATTTGGTGGAATACTCTTTTAAAGTCTTTTACGAGTACGCGGAAGCTGTGTGCCACACCCCATTGGCAGTGTATTTTCTTATTCTATTCTCAGTGAATATGGTAACAACTATCTAGTTCACTAACATTGACAACTGACTATACATAATATATCAACACAGAAACATATAAAAGTACACAAAGAGCACTCAAAAGTTTATAAATATATATAAGCATGTATCTTAATTAAAGTTATCATTTCTTATAAAAATTATTAATTAGTCTATTGTTGATATTACGTCATATCTATAAAAGTATAACTATCTATTATTTCTTTGTCAATTTCTTTATACATGTCATTTTAGTTTTTAATATTTACTAAATTTTTACTAAAATTATATACCGATGTAGGTAGGGGTGGTATTTTCATGTTGTAGATAAGTTACCAGAATTCTACGAATTCAATTGTTTTTTAACGAATTTCCAGAAGGAAAATTCAGCTATTATGGTAATCGTCATGGTTAAACTTGCGGCCGAAATAATGACAGAAATTTTATTAAGGTCCCTAGAACCCAAAATTAGCAAGTTCAAAATTGTCTTCCGAAGCCATAGGACCCAAAGAATATTTCATATAAACAACTATGTACACTAATCTTGACCAAAGGACCCCTCCGGATAAGATAGGTGAATCTGCCTAAGGTCCAACCTGGGTCGGGGGAGCCATGGTAGGGTTCGCCTTTGCACATGTATTCCATAGCTGCAATATTAGGTCAAGGTTGCTTTGCGTTTTCAAGTTGTACCAAAATGTTCAATTTTGGACATTTCCCGATTTTCTACTTTCCTTCCCACCAAGTGCATAAGTATTATATATATGCATGTAGGGTTCTAAGAGCTCCATAACACAGTGCATGGAGCTCTGCAAAACACGGTGTTTAGAAGAAGATATTTGCAAAAATTTCTAAGTGACCTATAAAAACCCACAAAACGCGACCTTGGACCAAAATGAGACATCGATTTTTGAAATCTACGCCTTTGAATTAGTAAATATATGTCTAAAAGTATTTCGCAAAATTGTGCCAAGTAAGGCTAATTTAAGGATTTAAGTACAAAATGCTCTAGTGACACTCGGTGTTGCAGCCGCCTTAGTGGGCTTGTTTAGCCATAAAATATGGCGACGCCTTCCTCTCACCCTTAATAAAAGCAAGCGTGTGCGATTAAGGCTCATTACCAGTGTTTTTATCAGTATGAAAAAAGGTCTCACAAAATATCATAAATCAAAAAATATGACTTCCGTCACAAAAAGGTAAACTGAAAAATTAAATACAAGTTATCCTTGAATTCTTACCATAGTTATTGAACAGTTTTGTTAAGGGCACATGCTTTTTAAAGTTCCTTACCCCCAGCTTATCTTTATCCACACTTAACGAGCCATGCCATTGTCCAGAAGGTAGGGCGAGGACCTAGTGAGCGGGGCTTTTTTAATTTCTGATGTTTTGCAAGACCTTTTCAGCAGGAAACACTGGTTATGAGATTTTATCACGCATAGCACACGTGCTTTTACTTAAAATTGTGACAACATTTGTCTTATATGTACAATTATGTAGTATAGAAGTTAGTTTACTGGACCGAAAACGCGATCTCTTTTATTATAAGTATACATACATGATTATGGAATCACCCACAGTCTTAAATGTGAACATAAAGTTTGAATATTTGCAAATATGTTAATAATAGTATCAATATTATATTCCTTTCTAAGAAATACAAAATCATTTTAACCAGTTATCCAAAGGATTAGAAAATTGTTTAGTAACGCGACTTAGGGCGCATGTATGTTTTAAGATGATGCTAAAATATTAACCAATAGTATTTAGTTAAAATAGACCGAGCGTTGACCGTCAAAAGTCTTACGTCATAAAACACAAAAAAATCTCTGTTAGAAAATTAAAGATTAGCAAAAAAGTAACACAATGCACTAGGGTTGCCTAATCCAAACTGGGCAATAAGGTCAAAAATTTAACAGTTTTATCAAGCTTTGACAGTTTTCTTAATTTATGAAATATAAAGGAAAAATAATCAAAAATGTAGTAGATTACTATAGCAATTATTCAATTTAATTGATTAAAAAAAAAAAAAAAAAAACGCCGTGAGCAGCGGAGCCCCATCACGGAAGTCGAAATTTTCCTTTCATCTTCGGTACTGAGTGTCTACAAGCGAAATATAATTGAAAGTCCACAAGCGATTTGTAATTTTGGTGGTTTCAAAACTGATGATGAGTGTCCGGTTGATCGGGGCTTTAAAAAAAAGGTTTTAAGTTTTTAAGGGCTGAATCTCAGTAAATTTCAATTTTGTGCCGATAGCAGTTAACAGGGAAAAAGCCAACACAATTCGTACGAGGGCATTTCTATCCATGCTTATCCGCCAATTGCCTTTGTGTTTTATTTTTAAATATTAAAAAAGGAACTTAAATAGTAAACTGGAAGGCTTTTATGAAGATATTTTTTCTTTCCAAAAAAATCCAAAATTTCTATTTTATAAATAATAAAAATCCAAAATTCCTAATTTATAAATAAACAGTGACTTTAATAACATTTTCAAATTACTTAATATGTATGTATTTCATTTGTTAAAAAATTGTATTCACTTTTTTTTTAATTTTTTAAAATTACTATTCGCCTACTTGTATTTAGAATAAAAGTAATGCATTTAAAACACATTTAACAATAGCATTCAATTCCGATGTAAAAATGGAAGAAGTGGGGGGAAAAGTAATGTGGACTCCCTAAAAGGTACTAGCTGGATACTAACTGAATACACGTACAAAATTTCAGCCCTCTAGGTTTCCTTAGAGAGTCTCTAGACGTGTTAGAAAACAAGCAAAAAAATTAAGGAAATATTGGCGTAAAAATCGTGGGGGTAAGGGTTAAAAGTTGAAACCCCCAAAAAACAGTGTCTGGCTATTAGCTTAACCTGTACACAAAATTTCAGCCTTCTAGGTTTATTTGGGGAGATTTTGACCCGAACGAAACTGTTAAAAAACAAGAAAAATCATGTTCTTTTGGGTATAAAAGTGGTGGCGGTAGGGTTTGAAAGTCGAGACTCCCAAAAGGCACCCCCTTGATACTAACTCAATCCGAATACAAAATTTCAGCCCTCTAGGTTTATTTGGGTGACCTGTGCGAGTGGTACAAACTTCGAAAACGTCGAAAATGCATGAAATTGTAGCTTAAAAATGAGGGGGGTGGGGGTAAAATATTAAAACCTCCAAACAGCACAACCTAGGTACGAACTTTATCAACACACCAAATTTCAACCCTCTACGTTAATTCTGGGGGGCTGGAGGCCTGTTAGATCCAGCGAAAATCGTTTTTCCCTCTCTACTCCCACCAAATCATCCTAGGAAGCTGAATTTTGGATATGTTGTAGATAATTGACCGGAACATTATTTCCAACGGGTTTGGAAAAGTCTTATTGCTTTTCCGCCCCCCACCACCCCCTTAAAAGTTGTGTCGGATCAAAAATTTTCCCAAAAGTTGACCCCACTTTGATAGTATGAGGTGCCTCGAAAATGAGTCCCATTTACCAAATTTCATTTCTTAACTTCCATAGGGGGGCCCTACACAAATTAAAAGGTGGCGGGAATATATATATATATATATATATATATATATATATATATATATATATATATATATATATCAGACATTTTTTTTCTACATATTCGTGTTCTACGGGTCCGAAAACGGATAGCGCCCCTACTCTCAACTCTCACCGTTCTTGTCGTATAGACTGTATAAGTCTAATTTTTTCAAGGAAAAATTCGACTAAAAATACAATTCAGTAATTTATTTTTTTACCTATAACTACATACAGATAAATATTTTTACATCTTTGATTTTCTTATGATTTTATAGTCATAATAGGTTTGTATATAGGAATGTAAATATATATGTATACAAAATGATTCACACCAACAGTTGATTAAAATTTTACAGTATATACGAATAATTATAGCACATTTTTCAAATTTTATTTCTATGGGTTTTCGGCTGTGAATATTTTAAATTAAATATTTATGATTTTTATCGTTTCCTATCACACCAAAAGTAAGCGATTATATTAAACGTATTCAAAATAATTAGGCATATTTGCCACAGTTTGTTTCATTTTAACTCTACTTAGGTATTTATTATTTTTATATGCTTTGTTAGCAAGAAACGACTTAGGATGATTTCGAAATTAATTTTTAAAACACAACACCATATTTCGAAAATCAGATATTTTCATTTACCTATATGCTGGTCTTTTTAAATATTTAAACTTTAAAATATTAACTGGGGTAAAATGAAATTACATATAGAATAAATTGAAGACCGATAGAAAGGCTGTAAGAGCCAAAATTTACAAATTGCCGTTTATTAGTGGAAAATGTAAGTATCTATCTAAGTACTTATTGCCAATAATATAAAATATGTTTAAAGCTGAAAGCCCTAAGTTTGTTATCTCAATAGTTATATATAAAAATTGCATTTCATGTAATTGAGTACACTGTCTAATTTCATGCATATATACTGATTTTACTTCCATAATATTTGATTTTTTAAACTTTAAGTCTAATTAAACCTTTGCAATAATGATATTGTACTGCACTATTGTAATTTTTTTATACAATTTGTTAAGAATAAATCAAAATTTTTTTTTGTTTTCCTTTTCAATAAATTTTTTCAGTTTTATTAAGTTTTTATTGATTTTTCGACAATATTGAAATTCGTACTTTTAGCCTTTCTGTCGGACAATCTTCAATTATTGATCGTCATCATAATTTAAATCAGCAAGTTCTAAATTATCATCGTCATTATTGTCATTCTCGTGAAGAAGAATATCATCCACTGATAATGGTGTTGGATCGCCTTCAAACCACCGCGGTTCTAACATATTTCCCTTGAGTCTCCAACCACACTGCTCAAAGTCAAGTTTTATACACTTTTTTTCGGTTGCGTGTTGCCACATTGATGTGACGTAAATAGTTCTTAAAACTTTCTGTTTTAATGAATTCCAACAGGGAGGAATTTGGTGATAACGGATAAGAAAGACACCGGGCCATATCGATTTTTTTTTCCAACGTAATGGCTAATAAACGGCCAAAAATATCACGTTCCATCTTAAGTTGTACTTTTTTTGTCCCATCCGTACTTGTTACATTTTTTTTGACACATTCTGCCATAAAATTTTGAATTTTATGACGAGAAATAGCTTTTTCAAACCTTGATGCGTCAGTATTGCACTCCTCTATAAATTGTCTTTTTTTCATATTGCCGAAGTCATTTACGTTCAGAAGAAAAGATGCCGTTTCATTGGACACTGCTCTACCGGTTGAAATGTTATATAAATATTCAGGATCCGTATTACTGTTATCAAACGGGTTTATATTTTCTTTTATTTTAGCAATAATATTGTCTCGAGCATTTCTATCTTGAACAATTCGATGGTTTTGTAACTCACGGGTAGTATCGTCTTCACTTGTCATTTCTAATTCTTCGAGTAAGCGTGATATTAATTTTGTTCGCATACTATGGCTTAATGCCCAACGTTGTCTAGCTGATAAAGAATTACTAAAATGAGTGAGACCTGTTAAAGAACTTGCAGCATCTGCATTGATAGTTTGTTCCAATGTTAGGTCAACTGGGATTCTCGAAAATTTTTTCTGCGTTCTTTTAACACCAAAAGCGCCTTTAATAAAATCATCCAAGAGCTCCGAGTTACTAAATCTTAAATCAATTAAATTACAAAAGTATTTTAAGATCCACACAAACAAACGACTCATACTTTTAAAATGATGTTGCTAGTATTTTGGCCAGGTAAAACGTGGCAACCTTCTCTTATTTAAAAGAAAGTACAAGCCTTATCAAGTTACATATTAAAAAGATTCTTTATGTATTCGATAACGTAAGTAAGCAGTACGCGGTTGTTTTAAAGTGAAACGTGGTGTAATATTAGTACTTAGTACCAATTTAACTTCAAAAAAGAATTAAATTTTTTTCTTCTGACTGAAATCCTATTTTGGCTGCTACTACCGTAGTGCTTTTATAATTCTATGAATATTTGAGTCAAGGCCAGATTTACCCTAAGTGCCGCCCTAGGCGCCCCTGTCTTTTGGTTAAAAAGAAAAAATCAAACTTCATTATGAATACTTGAAACTAGCAATTATTCGTTAAAATGAAAATTAATTTGCAAACGAACGTTCTGATCAGGAGCCTTCCACGCAGAAGGGAGTCAAATTTTTAAAATATTTAACACTTTGTTCGCTTTGCAAATTTAACAAAGGATGCCCAAATCTGCATGGAATTTTTTTTATGTGAAACCTATAGGTAAATTCTACAGTACAAATAGTACAAATATAACATAGAGATTTACCATTTTGGAAAAGCTGCAATTATGAATGTAATTAGTACTAAAAAACTGGAATTACTAGTATAATTTAAAAATAATTTATTTAAGTAAATAACAAAATTCAATTATCTTTTTTTTTTAGCGAATTTGCAATTTTTTTTATTACTTTTGGTGTGATAGGAAACGATAAAAATCATAAATATTTAATTTAAAATATTCACAGCCGAAAACCCGTAGAAATAAAATTTGAAAAATGTGCTATAATTATTCGTATATACTGTAAAATTTTAATTAACTGTTGGTGTGAATCATTTTGTATATATATTTACATTCCTATATACAAACCTATTGTGACTATAAAATCATAAGGAAATCAAAGATGTAAAAATATTTATCTGTATGTAGTTATAGGTAAAAAAATAAATTACTGAATTGTATTTTTTTTTTTTTTTTAAATCAATTAAATTGAATAATTGCTATAGTAATCTACTACATTTTTGATTATTTTTCCTTTGTATTTCATAAATTAAGAAAACTGTCAAAGCTTGATAAAACTGTTAAATTTTTGACCTTATTGCCCAGTTTGGATTAGGCAACCTTAGTGCATTGTGTTACTTCTTTGCTAATCTTTAATTTTCTAACAGAAATTTTCTTGTGTTTTATGACGTAAGACTTTTGACGGTCAACGCTCGGTCTAAAAGGACGCTATGTAGTTTCAGCCAATCATGTTAAGTTTTCTGTAGTATTCCTGTTTGGAGGAAGTTTGCAAGTAACGCTAACTTGTACCTAAAAACCATAGAACACTAGAAGCCAACTAATATCAAAAAAGTGTAATTGGCTTGGAGTCATTTGGAGACGTGTCACAGCTTAAGGCATTAGTCAGTCCGTGTCCGTCGTCGAACGCACAGTGCATTATATGTACATTGTTACCATTGTTAGTTAAACACGTTGAACAGCTCTCTCTGGTAATACGTGTGTTGCAGTAGTGTGCGTAAATACGCACACTACTAAAAAACACCAAACTAATACACTGCAAACAGTGTGTATCTACACAAACAAAGTGGGGAGATTTACGTCATAAACTCATTACAAGTGGAACAGAGACATAGACAATCTAGTTTGACCCCCTGCTAAAAACGTTTAGTCTATAGATGATATCTCACCATACCAAAATGTAGACACATTATTTTTTTAAGGAATATAAAAAATTATTTAAAATAAATTATAAGAAATAAATATTTAAAAAATGTATTAAAAGTGAAATAAAATATTAAAAGTTTACAAAAAATAAAATAAAAACTATTTTGAAATGTATTAAGTGAAAATATTTGTTAAAAAATTGGAATATTGGTATTTGTGAAATACGCCATGTTGTTAATGTAAAGTATGATATTTGAAGATTAATAAAATTGAAGATATATTTGGGCCTATTCGTATCGCTATTAGCCAAAGTGGCTTGCTCTTACTTTTAAGAACATTACACTTGTTTTGAAGTGTACTCTCCTTACTTTTGAGATATTTGTATATTCCTGTCTCACTTTCCATATTCTTGAGAGAAGGGTGAATGTATGTTACGATGTATACATACCTTCACCCTTCTCTCAAGAACATGGAAAGTGAGAGAGGAATATACAAATATCTCAAAAGTAAGGAGAGTACACTTCAAAACAAGTGTAATGTTCTTAAAAGTAAGAGCAAGACACTTTGGCTAATAGCGATACGAATAGGCCCATTGTTTGAAGATAAAAAGAAAATGTTATTATTTATCCTACGACGAAAATATAAAGAAAAGTATTATTGATAAAAGTTATAAGCAATGATGGTCAAGATTTTTTAAGAATTTTAATTCGTGAATATTATGAATGTTTGAATGCCGCCATATTTGATGCACATGAATTTGAAGCAAACTTGCAATTGGAATTTATAAGTTATAAAACGAGAAGTTATTTGTAAATTGAATAGTAAGAAACGTAATGTGGTAATATATATTTAACCTTTCTTAAAAAGTTATTCCTTTTTGAGAAAATTCATTTTTCCTTGTGAAAGTAAACACTTTCCCGATTTCAGTACGTCGCTAACTCCACACAATACCTCAGAACTAGGGTTGCCAACTGTCCCGATTTAATCGGGATGTCCCGATTTTAAGCCTATATGTCCCGTGTCCCGACGACAGTAGTGGCAGGACGCTAATTGTCCCGATTTTTTACATCTATCCCGGCAGTCTCGCTATTGCTGTTTTCAAATTACCGTGCTTGCACATCATGTCGTCGCCCGGTCAAGAAAGTAAGTACCTACACATAAAATGTACAGTGTTGCCAGTTTGACTCATCAAAATTCCCCCAGCAATAGTCAAAATCCCTCCAAAAAACGCATTTTAGGTAGAAAAACCTCCAAAAAATTAATTATTTAACATACATGAATTACACAAGTGACATTCGAATAGCCCAAAAATAGCCAATATCTAAGGCTGACAACGTTTTGAAAAATGTCTCTCTTAAAAAAAAAAATACAGTTTACAGGAAAAAAAATAATAATAATGATAATAATAATAATAATAATAATAATTTCTCGCTAAATAAAAAAGTATTGTAATATTATCCTCAAGAAATGGTATATTGAATTTTTTTAAAGGATAAATGTTGTCTTAAAATACGGTAGCACATATTAAAATTTTAATGGTTGATTTTAAACTGATTATTGAGTAAGAATGGTAAATATATTCTAAGTATTGTATGTACCTAGTAAATAGTTCTGTGCATTGTTTAAAGTTTTAGTGGAAATTTTGACCTTTTGTTTATTAATGATTAAAAACTTTTTTCTTAGCAGTCCCGATTTTATATTTCCCGTCCCGATTTTTTTTTCATTAAATCTCGAAATATTTATTGGAAGAGTTGGCAACCCTATTCAGAACCTACTGGAATGTTATGGATATGAAATTTCGGATATGGATACGGATACGGATATTTAGAAACATTTTTTCGGTTTAGGTTTCGGTTACGGATATATAATAATATCAGATAATGTTTCGGATTCGGTTACGGTTATGGATAATTGCTTTTAGTAAACATTTTTTTTTTTAGGAAAATGGGGAAAATTGTACCGAAAAAAGTGAACGCTCAAAACGAATCAACAAAAATCTATCAAAAGAAGCACATGTAGCAAATATTTTCTTCCATTTAACTCAGTTTTCTAATGGTAGTTGTTTGTTATTATCCGAAACAAATCCGAAACTTTTATTTTCGGATACGGTTTCGGTTACGGATAATTAATTATTTCGGATATCCGATAGTTTCGGTTACGGTTACGGATATCCATAACATCCCTAGAACCTACTCCATAGCATTCCTACCACTGAACCCTTACTACCCGATGTACCTTTGGAATACCATCTTCCGCCCCGAAACACATTACGTGGACATCGTCGTCAGAGAGGTAGCAGCCCCCAGGTGTATTACGTCGTGGCAAAATTCTAAGTAATTCATTTGAGAGGTTACCCGCGTCCACCGGTTGCTTGCAACGTGTTGTATTCGCCAGAGAAAGCACCTACACTACGATAACATCACCACCACGTAGGAATCGATTCAATGTGCTGCTCTTCGTCAGAGAAGTACTGATGCACCCCACGTAATAGTTTTCAAAATGACAGGAAAGCTTTGTGATTTCCTATGGCTGGATAAAGCCATTAAAACGACTATAAAACCGCGTGTCTAGACTTTACAATTGTCAAAATTACAAAAATTATCTACAACCGCTTAATAATATACTAGAAAATACGGCTAGAAACGGCTAAATAATGGCATAAACACTATAACATTCAGATTAATAAAATAAGAGAAAAACGGCCTTTGGCATTTTCAGTATTTTAAATACGAGTAAATTTTTACTATTCATTTATTTTATTCTCCTGTAAAACTGACTTACAACAAATTTTATTTCTTATACTTTTAACATCTTGTTGGATGTGAACACAGTGGCCCATTCAGATACAGCCAAGTATGAATAAGCTAATATAGTGGTGGCGATTGTCACTGGTGGTGATTTACATATAGCCGATTCAGTGAGTCATACGGCCAGGTATAAACAAACTAATGTGTTGGTGGCGATTGTCACACATTTTCAGTTGGTGGCGATTGTCATATATCCGAGAAATAATTCAACGTACGCTATCGTATGGCATGTTGCTAGAAAGGTCTTTCAAAATGAAGTTAAAGTTTCTCTAACATTTATTAACTTTAAATCTCATTTACAAGATACTGAATTTCAAACTAACGTGCAATGTGTCCCATACTCGAACTCTTCAATTCTAGTTCTAAAGAACCGAAAAAAATTCTGAAGTATTAGATAGGAACTTTTAACTAAATTTGCTTCGGATAATTTGAATCGATAATTTAGGAGATATAGAGAACTGTAACGTTGTCGGACGTGAACTATCACGTAACTGACCACCTTATTACTAGTAACACGTCACAAGTCAATAAAGGGGTATACACCTGAAAATAATTTTTTCTACTCCTACTATTAAAAGTAACATTTTGCGCACGGCAAAAAATTAACAATTGCCCACACAATGCGGAAAAGAGCGTGCGAAATAATTTCCCACGGCTTAATATAATAAAAAAGTTGGCTGTGTCCTTGATTTAATATATATCTTATATATAAATAATACTAAAAATATACATTATGTAAGTTGATTATTTATTATTGTTTCCATAGTTTCAAAGTATGCTTTGGCAAAAATTTAAAAATCTCAGCACTGACATTATAAATTTAAAAAATTTTAACTACTTATTTAAATTCTATTTTAATTATTTATGTTAAATTTTACGAAAAAAAATGTGCTCGTAGAAAAAGTATAGTGTAAAATACGTGGGAAAAGCTTATTTCTCACTCATACAAATTGTTGCACTCACCCTGCGGGTTCGCGTAACAAACTCATATTTGTGAGAAATAAGCCTCTTTTCCCACTTATTGTACAATATGTATACTATTTTATCTAAAGTATAGACGTCAGATTTATAAATTCGATTTTTGTCGAAATTAGGAATTTTAGCAGTTGAACATAAAGTTTTATATATGCAACTTGTACATAATTTGACTTTATAAATTCTCCATTTTTATTGGCCTCGCTCAGCCATAAACACGGCTTGTTCATAAAGATCTTCAATGTATGCCTGTTGCATAAATAGCTATTGCCTATTTTTATTTACAATGGATTCTCATAAAGCAATTATCAACACAATTAATAACTTAAAACAAGCAAATTTGTGCTAGAAAATTAAATTTTATTTCAAATTTCAACTGCATCCAAAGCCATAAAAATGGTTTTTACGGTCCTGATAAGTACATAATTGTATATTGTATAAATATAATAAGCCTCTTTTCCCACTTATTGTACAATATACTATTTTTGCACGATCATGTATTTTCATGCATTTACCGATGCTGTTGACAATGCTGGTAAGTTAAATTTCCCGAACGTTTGTTTATATCCATGGAAACCAAAAAAATAACAATTCGGTCAGTAAAGTAGGTGCGAGGTAAGCAAATAGGAGTGCGGTAAGTGAAATTAGCTCAAAAATGATTGTAATTATTTATTTATATTGAAATTAAAAGTATGATTTGAACATTTAGGAAAATTAATCGATTAGTATGAAAATTTCCACCAGTTTGCACATTATTATTATTATTGTTGCCATTAGTCTTCATATTTTATTGACATTTCAAAAGGTTGTTCAATGATTAAAATTTTCTGTGGTTTTCATAATCTTCTTTTCATTTTACGAGAATAAATTTGCAGCCAAAATTAAAATGCTTCATTAATTTTATTATTCTCACTAATATTATAGTTTAACAAACTATTTTCCTCAATTTTTTTAATAGAAAATTCAAAAAAATATTCACACCAATTAAATTTTGACATTTAGTTTTTTATTTGCAAATATAGTTATCAATTGTCACTACAAATATTGGTATTATAATCGCTATAAAAATTTCTAATATTTATTCATGGCATTCGTGACAACATAGAAATATAAATTTCACCTATATTATTCGAATTTTATTTTTTAGTCGAATTTTTCCTTGAAAAATTAGTCTTATACAGCCTATACGATAAGAACGGCGAGAGGCGAGAGTAGGGGCGCTATTCGTTTTCGGACCCGTAGAACACGATTCTGTCGAAAAAAAATGTCCGATATATATATATATATATATATATATATATATATATATATATATATATATATATATATATATATATATATATATTCCCGCTACCTTTTAATATGTGTAGGGCCCCCCTATGGAAGTTAAGAGCTCAAATTTGCTAAATGGGGCTCATTCCGATGCACAACAATACTATCAAAGTGGGGTCAAATTTTGGGCAAATTTTGGATCCGACCCAACCTTTCAGGGGGTGGTGGGGGTGGTGGTTTCGATCAATTATCTACAACACATCCAAAATTCAGCTTCCTAGGATGATTTGGAGGGAGTAGAGGGGGAAAAAACGATTTTCGCTGGATCTAACACGCCCCCAGCCGCCCAAAATTAACGTAGAGGGTTGAAATTTGGTGTGCTGATTGAGTTCATACATAGGTTGTGCTTTTAGGAAGTTTTAATAATTTACCCCCACCCCCTCATTTTTAAGCTACATTTTTATGCTTTTTCGACGTTTTCGAAGTTTGTACCACCCGCACAGGTCAACCAAATAAACCTAGAGGGCTGAAATGTTGTATTCGGATTGAGTTAGTATCAAGGGGGTGTCTTTTGGGGGTCTCAACGTTTAACCCTTACCCCCACCATTTTTATACCAATAAGAACATGATTTTTCTTGTTTTTTAACAGTTTCGTCCGGGTCAAAATCTCCCCAAATAAACCTAGAGGGCTGAAATTTTGTGTACAGGTTAAGTTAATAGCCAGCCACTGCTTTTTGGAGCTTTCAACTTTGAACCCTTATCCCCACGATTTTTACGCCAATATTTCCTTGATTTTTTTGCTATTTTTCTAACACGTCTAGAGACTCTCTGAGGAAACCTAGAGGACTGAAATTTTGTACATGTATTGAGTTAGAATCCAGCTAGTGCCTTTTAGGGATTCCACGTTACTTTTCCCCCACTTCTCCCATTTTTACATCGAAATTTAGTAGTATTGTTAAATGTATTTTTTATTACTCATGCGGGAGAAGTACTAACTTGGCGCACACATTTCTGTACGCAAAATAGCTGTTTGCCCACTGTACTCTTCCCGCATACCTTTTTGCGTGTGGAAAGTAACTTTTCACACGCAAATTGACAATAAAACACGCAAAATTGACAATAAAACACGCCAAGCCGCCTCTCAATTTTTCATTTAATAAATATTTCATAATTATTTCTATAGAAACCACCAACCACAACCACCACCAACAAATAATTAATTCAGAAAAAAAGACGAACACTTAAAAATATTATTTTAAAAAGTAACAGAAATGTCAAAAATAGTGATAATAATAGAAAAAAGTATGTGAAATTCGTAATAAAAAATAGTATGTGCAACTCGTGCGGGATTGTCGATTGTCCCATTCAACCGAATGAGCGCACTCACTACGTTCGTGCGCTCAACTTCGCTTTCGTGGGCAATCGACAATTTCCCGCACTTATTGCACAATATACTATTAAATGCTTTATCTTTATTCTAATACAAGCAGGCGTATAGTAATTTTAAGAATTTAAAAAAAAATGAACAATGATATACTTTTTTTAACAAATGCAATACATAAATATTAAGTAATGTTAATGTCACTGTTTATTTATAAAGTAGGAATTTTGGATTTTTATTTATAAAATAGAAATTTTGGATTTTTTTGTAAAGAAAAAATATCTTCATAAAGGTCTTCCAGTTTACTATTTAAGGTCCTTTTTAATATTTAAAAATAAAACACAAAGGCAATTGGCGGATAAGCGTGGGTAGGAATGCCCTCGTACGAATTGTGTTGGCTTTTTCCCTGCTACTGCTATCGGTACAAAATTGAAATTTACTGAGATTCAGCCCTTAAAAACTTAAAATCTTTTTTTAAAGCCCCGATCAGCGGGACACTCATCATCAATTTTGAAACCATCAAAACGACAAATCGCTTGTAGACTTTCAATCACATTTCGCTTGTAGACATTCAATACCGAATATGTAGCGAAAAATTCGACTTCCGTGATGGGGCCCCGCTGCTCACGGCGTTTTTTATTTACTATATTTTTATTCTTTAATTATTTTAAATCGATCATGCAAAAAATATTATACAATACACGATGCGTTAAGTACCTTTACTTATCTCGAAAATTACAAAAACTCGACCCTGCGGGTCTCATTTTCGCAACATTTTCTCGATCAGTAAAAGCAACTTACCGAACTTATATTGTAAAATACTAATTTCATATACTTGAATTTACAATATTTTTTCCTGTAAGTTTTAAAAATTTAAGTACTTATTGCGCGCTGAATAATGTATGTATGTCCAACACGAACTTGGCGATTTTTTCTGATACACTATCGTATATTAATTACGTGAATCGTCACTAAAATGTTAAGGGAAGGTTTACTCGAGAGTCCTTAAAAATTATGTATTTTTCTAGAATTTTTTTCTCAAGAACGGAAGTAAATATCAATTTCAAATTTGGTACACATATTTATTAAGTATTAAACTATACAAAAAAAAAAAAATTTTCAAGGAAAAATATAAAAAATTGTCCATTTTATAGATACTGCAGTGTGACGATCCGAAAATCCAATGCCTTGTTGGCGGACATCCTAGCGCCGGTAATAAACCACCGAAATCCAAAAACAAAAAAAAATTTATAAAATATATGAAGAGTACCGGCACCTCTACCTATAATATCAATAAATTGCTGAAAGAAAAAAAAATGGCGGATGTTTGAACTTTTGATTACGATTTTTATCTTATTTTTCGCTCTTTAAAGTAAACTTAAAAATAAAAAAAATATTGAAAGTGTATCGAACTTAGGTAGAGGTGCCGAAGAATTGAATTATCTTTAAAATAAAAAATTAAAAAAAAGGATCCATCGAATAGTTTTTGAGTTATCGTGTCCGCCAGTTCCAAAAATGTAATTCCGAGATATTATAAAATATATATGTTACGCTCAAAGATCGAAATCGCTCATTGAGCGAAAAAATCGACCACAACGCGATGTGGTTATTTGAAATCAGCCACAACGCGAAATTCGTGTTGTGGCACTTATAAAAACAGCCACAACGCGTTGTGGTTAGCTCAAAAAGACCACAACGCGAAATTCGCGTCGTGGCTTTCATAAGATTTGACCACAACGCGACGTGGTCATTTAAAAAAGCCACAACGCGTTTTAGACGGTTAGCTGATGCAATTGTGACACGACGGGCAGGTTGTTATTTGTCAACTGACGTATAGGATTCAGGATGTTCAATAATAAAAGCCTTTAATTAAATTATTTATTCATTTTGAATTCGTGATCTTATATTAGTAAATATAACAAGATTATTTCTCATAATATAGGTACTGAATTGCAGATTAGTTATTTTTAAGCAATACATGGTCATGCATTAAAATCTTTTAAGGGGGTATTTTAGTCTAGAAATTCGAAAAATCGATTTTTCTTTTTTTTACATTTTCAAAGTTTAGACCTTTAGGAATAAGCCTCTAAAAGGATTTACGGATTTTCGAATTATTTTCGGAGTTAAGGTTATTTTTTCCTGTTTACTGTGTATCCTTTCAGTGTTAAATTCAAATTTTTAATATAAATTACTCCAAACTGCTTTTTTCGATACGGTTGATATGATACTTCAAGTTCTAATGCACCGATTTACTTGAAATTTGGTACAGACCTTCCTAATACTATCAAAATTGGTTCGACGCACGTAGGGATTTTTGGAATTTCTTTTTTAATATTTTTAAAATATTTACAAAGTTGAAAAATGGAGGCAAAAAATGATTTTTTTAAAATGGCCGCCATTTTGTGAAAAAATTTATTTTTTCAAATCGGCTACGTCCAACTAATTCTACATCCTTGTTTATTAAGAATTAACTAAAATTTTATGTTTCAGATCACCAGGAGGGTTGAAATCACATCAACTGGGAGACACCTTTTTTTTTGAGTTCCCACCTTGCGGCCTGTACCGATTTCAATTTTGAATTTTTTTAAAATTTTTATACATTTTTATACTTTTCAAATATCAAGAAAAAACTGTTAAAAAAATGGATACTAAAAATGTTTACTCTTTTTTTTTATTACGCCCATAAAATCATCTCAAAATCGAACCTCTAGTCTAGACTACAAGATCCTTTTAAGCTGTAACAGACCAGATTTTTAATATCAAACAATGGGCAATCCATTGTTTAATTTTATGAATTTCATCATAGTAGTCTTCAAAGAAAATGTAAATAAAAAGTTTTTTTTTTTTAATTGCAATTTAGAGCCACTGGGCAGTGTCAATAATTATTTTAAAAAATTTAAAAAGACAAAATTTTCCACTTCTTTGGTAAGTTTACTTACTACTTACCTCGTGTCCGTTTGTGCCCTATGTTAAGGAGGCTCATCAGTCCAGAGACCGAAAAAAACAGGTTTCTTCACTTTTTTTTTACATAATGAAGCGGAACCAGAATTAGCAATTTTGCATGTATAGAAAGAAAATGGCGGCAGTTTAAAAAAAAATCTGGAATTTTACCATATTTTTGGGATTAAAATGGTCATAAAATGGCCATATTTTATCCAAAAAATATGGTTGTGGTTTAGAAAATAAAGAAATGTGTTGTCAATATTCTGTCCAAATTTTAGCTAATTTGGATGAATCGATTTAGAGTAATCTTGACACAAGTGTCGAAAAAGATCATTTCGAGAAAAACGCGTTTAAATTGATTTCTGATAAGTATAGCTATAAGAAACAGCAAAAACAAAAAAGTCAATTTTTTGAAATTTCTGGACTGGTGAGCCCCCTTAATATGTGCGTTTTCACAAAATGTCAAACAGTTCACCAGCCTTACAAAAATAACGGATTTTTGAATCACAAACACTAATTAGATCCATATTCAATCAATTTCCGTGTCACTTATTTTTAAAACATCATATCGTTTAAGACGACGATAATGTTTTGACGATAGGGGTTGATTACTTTTTTTGAGAAGCTGAGCCTCCTTTGTTTCTTGAAGTAACGTTTGGTATCGTTCGTTACTAATGAAAAAACTGCGATCTGTATTTATCTTTATAAACTCATCCAATTCCTCATAAAATACAATATTTTTATTAGCCATGATTAGCGCACTGATGTTTACACTTGGAAATAATGATCAACAATGAATACAAATTCAACGGTATTTGATTGCAATGCGCCAGTTGACAAATAACAACCTGTCCGTTGTGTCACAATTGCATCAGCTAACAGTCTAGAACGCGTTGTGGCTTTTTTAAATGACCACGTCGCGTTGTGGTCAAATCGTATAAAAGCCACGACGCGAATTTCGCGTTGTGGTCTTTTCGAGTTAACCACAACGCGTTGTGGCTGGTTTTATAAGTGCCACAACACGAATTTCGCGTTGTGGTTGATTTTAAATAACCACAACGCGTTGTGGTCGATTTTTTCGCTCAATGAGCGATTTTGATCTTTGAGCGTAACATATATAAAGAAACGTGTTTTCAAAATTTTATATTTAATACTCATTAATGCGTGAACTACATTTTTTTGAATTTTTTTTTATAGAAAGCTGGATTCGGTTAATGTGCAAGAATCTTGTTTTTAAATTTTTTCAGTAAAATCACTTTGGGAACATATTCTACACATAATTTGCTATCAATTTCGGCAAAAAAAATCGATTTTTTTTTATCAAATCTCAAATAATCCTTCCCTTAAATTACTTTCAGCAAAATCACTTTGGGAACATATTCTACACATAATTAACTACCAATTTCTGCAAAAAAAAAAAAAAAAAATCGATTTTTTTTAACGACTCTCAAGTAAACCTCCCCTTAAGTTTGCAAATTAATTTACAAAATTTGGCTGTACATGTGATGTTAATAAATCAGATGCGTACCAAATGTTGTACCAACAAATTCCATACTGAAAATGGAAAATAATAAAGATTAGGAATCACTGTTTTATACTATATACGTCATAATATTGGATAGATAAATTACATAAGCATATATTCATGTTAAATTATAAAATGCATCTCGGTAATATAATATGGTGTTATTTAAAACAAGTTCGGTAAAGTGCACCAAGGGTTCCGTATAATATCTGTATTAATTGATACTCAAAATCATATAATAAAATGATAAGTAAAGTTTTCATGTACATGTGGATAACGTAAAAACTTTATATCTTAGACGCTTGGTCAATATGTCCAATCAAATATTATTACAATATTCCCCATGAAAATTGAGAACATGAAATATTAAACATGAAACAATAAAACAAAATATCTTATTTTACAAAACACATAAAAGTTCATCAAAATTAAAATAAACTGCACCATAAATCGTGCAATTTATTATTAACTATACACAGTAAATTTATTCTTATGATCCTATATAAAGACTTACACCAGGAAATGTCTCATATTTTTCCAAAATAAGACAAATTTTGCAATCCTTTATTTTTTATTATCTATTTCACTTAAATTTAAGCATAATTCATCACCTAGGCATTTAAAGAATTCCCGCGCTACAACTTTAAGAAAACGTTTGTTTTAGGTAATAACAATATGTCTACGAATAAAATATACTGACAATTTCTAGCGATGTTCCTATTTTAGACTGACCAATTAGAAAATAGAATTTGACAAGCGGAGAATAATTAGTCATAAAACTTACTGAGTTAAAATTAAAATGTATTTCTTTACATTCAAATTCAAATATATACTAATTAATATAGTTACTAATAATTGGAGTGACCTAGTTTTTCTTTGATGTAAAATGAAACTGACAAAAACAGGACTGAAAAAAGGGTCTAGCAGACTTACCATATGAAAATTGCACTGACGTCATTGGACATAGTTTAACCTTTTAAATATTGCTTGTTTGCCGAAAGTACTGATACCCGTGATTTTAGATCTCTGCTCTCACTTATAAGGGAGATATGGGGGTAACAACCCCTAACGATATTTCCTTTTTTCTCAGAAACTATGATAGATATTTGAATGAATCAAACGCCAAAAATAGATATCAATCAGCTCTATATTTAGTATTTTTTTATATTTTTTGATTAATTTTCAGAAGTGTAAAACACTATATTTATTATTTAAGGGTGTTTTTTTTATATGAACCACTGGAGATACACCAACCAAATAAATATCATATAATCATCTGAGAGTTTGCTCTAACATATTATAAATACAAAAGTTTGCATTTGGTGGAACATGGTTAAAAATAACAACGAATATAATATTATGTAATTGAGGGCTCAGTGGAAAAGTGGTACAAGTGTATATTGCTGATACGGAGTTATTGAACTTAGCATATTATGGAATGATAATATCATTTCATAACATTCTAAATTCAATAACTCAATATCAGCAATATACACTTGTACCACTTTTCCACTGAGCCCCTCAACTGATATTATATTTTTGTCACCTTATTACGTCAATATATCTAAATTATACATATAGGGCATTCTTTCTGAACGGGAGACCTCATGCTGTCTCATGACCTCATGTGTTACTTAAAATAGGTCTAAAATATCTCAGAATAAAGATTATGAACCCTACTTTTCAAATATGAGTGGCAAAATTGACATACACAATAATGCCTTCAATATGGCGGCTGAAAAGTATAAACTCATTTTTTTGCGGACAATAAACCTTCTATAACGTGTCAAAAACTTTTTCATAAAACTTTTTTTAGTTAAATTAACGAGTTTAGACGAAAAAATATTGCTTGCCTATTTTTCACAAAAAATGAAAAACCAAAAAGCTTCAACTATGTGGAGTCACTATTCATTGTTAAAGGCTACACTCAGAATGAAAAGAAACATAGATACTGGTAAATTTACTACGTTAACAGCATTTTCAAAGAGGAAATCAGAAGGCTATAAAACAAAAAAATCTGAAATTTTCAGTAAAGAACAAATCGCTAAATCTATGCAGTCAGCAGATGACAAAAATTATTTATTAATGAAGGTAAAAATTTACATGTATGCATATTTTATTTTCAATTATTAATATATTTTTAACTTTATAGGTGGCATTAATAGTGGGTATCGCCGGTGCTTGTCGTCGGGACGAACTTATCAAAATAACAATTTCAGATATTGAAGATATGGGTGATTGTATAAAAATTTATGTGCCGGATACAAAAACAAAAACTTCAAGAGAATTTATTATAACTAAGGAAAATGTGTCAAAAATAAATATGCTTGATATTTTTAGAAAATATATGAACCTGCGACCACAAAATACGACACTTTCTCGTTTTTTTCTAACCTACAGACATGAAAAATGTGTTTCGCAACCAGTGGGAATAAACACAATTGCAGAACTTCCAAAAAAAAATTGCACAGTTTCTAAATTTACCTAATTGTGACCAATATACTGGCCACTGTTTTAAACGATCATCAGCTTCACTATTAGCCGACACTGGCGTAGATATATCGATACTTAAGCGCCATGGCGGGTGGAAATCTAGTACTGTTGCAGAGGGCTATGAAGAAAATTCAATTGAAAATAAGAAAGAAATTTCAATTAAAATATTAGGAGGAACAAAAGTTTCTTTAGAAACATCTTCAAATGTGCAGGAAATTACAAATATAAGTAAAGAAAATTCTCCCCTGATCCCTGTAAATTTTAGTAAAGTAAAAAATTGTATTATTAATATTTATAATAAATAAAAATTCAATAAAAAATGGAAATACGATCTCAGTTTATTAAAAAATTTGATATATTTATTAAAAAGAAAATTCAAAATATTTCTTTTAAATAGTTCATGAATAACTAACTATGACTTGCAACGTTACTGTAGGAATGCAAATTGCTTATTTACTTTTTTTCACGCGTGAAAAAAGTAGGCCATTTTGACACTATCACAGGCAACTATAAAGTTAACTTTTTAATTCAGAATTGCAAAAAACTTATTATATTCGACAAATTATATTAAGAATTAAATAAAACATTTTAGCGAATTTCCAGAATGGAAATTCAGCTATTACAGTAGGTCTCATGACGCGACTTGAGCCCGGGACTATGGCAGAAATTTGTTTTGAGGTCCCTAGAACCCAAAAATAACATTCACTAAAATTTATATATATATATATATATATATATATATATATATATATATATATATATATATATATATGTATATATGTATTTATGTATCAGCACGATAACTCTCGAACGAAATGTCATAGGTTTACGAAATTTGGTGACAAAGTTGGAAGTTCAAAAATCTTGGATGAGTTCTTCAGCCAGACACGTCGGATGCCAGGAACATGGTTTTTGTTCTTGCAAAAAATTAGTTTTTTGCCAAAATTTCCACTTATTCAAAAATTTTTGCAAAATTTTTTTACACCATTTAAAAGAGGAGAAAAATTACATAAAAAAGCTCTTTAAACTATTATTCTATGTCAACTAGTTTCCGAGAAAAACTAATTTTTATAAACGGAAATTCCCTATGTTATGCAGGATGCTGCGACAGGGGTATTTTATTTTAAGGTATTGGTCCGAAAAACGATTTTTCAAAAGATTTTAAGGAAACTTCTCTAGACATTTATTTAATTCAATACCAATAATACATAATTCAAAACAAGGGCGACTAAAAATTTTAAAAAAAAAAAGTAATTTTGAATTGCGTAAACAAAGCTCTTTCATATGATCTTCCGCTTGACCTTAGTATCCTACTTTTAAATTTCAACCCTACATTTCTAATTCCTCTTTGAACAAAAAGACGTGTTTTTAAAATTCTTTCACTTAAAGTAAACGTAGGCAAACAACTTCTACCAATGTGCTAAATTTCAGTTCAATGTCAATAACATTTATTGAAAAAAATAGCTGTGACTGACGAACAGACAGACGCACAGACATTGAAGCCTCACCATGAAAGTTCCTTTTCTAGTTTTTGTACGGAACCCTAGTAAGCAGTACCTAAGTTGTCTTGCAACAAGTCACAAATTAGAAATATAATTCAAGTGTAGCGACTTGCAAAAAAATGACACGGAAGACAGCAACTACTACGGTTACCCACAGCAAGTTGTTAGCCTGCACATAAACATTTTTAGTCGAATTTTTCCTTGAGAAAATTAGACTTATACAGTCTATACGACAAGAACGGCGAGAGGCGAGAGTAGGGGCGCTATCCGCTTTCGGACCCGTAGAACACGAATATGTAGAAAAAATGTCTGATTATATATATATATATATATATATATATATATATATATATATATATATATATATATATATATATATATATATATATATATATATATATATTCCCGCCACCTTTTAATATGTGTAGGGCCCCCCTATGTAAGTTAAGAGATAAAATTTGGTAAGTGCGGCTCATTTTCGAGGCACCTCATACTATTAAAGTGGGGTAAAATTTTGGGAAAATTTTTGATCCGACCCAACTTTCAAGGGGGTGGTGGGGGGCGGTAAAACAATAAAACTCTTCCAAACCGGTTGGAAATAATGTTTCGGTGAATTATCTACAACATATCCAAAATTCAGCTTCCTAGGATGATTTGGAGGGAGTAGACGGGGAAAAAACCGATTTTAGCTGGATCTAACACGCCCCCAGCCCCCCAGAATTAACGTAGAGGGTTAAAATTTGGTGTGTTGATAAATTTCGTACCTAGGTTGTGCTTTTTGGAGGTTTTAGTATTTTATCCCCACCCCCTTACTTTTAAACTACAATTTCATGCATTTTCGACGTTTTCGAAGTTTGTACCACTCGCACAGGTCACCCAAATAAACCTAGAGAGCTGAAATTTTGTATTCGGATTGAGTTAGTATCAAGGGGGCGCCTTTTGGGGGTCTCGACTTTTAACCCCTACCCCCACCATTTTTATACCCAAAAGAACATGATTTTTCTTGTTTTTTAACAGTTTCTTTCGTTCGGGTCAAAATCTCCCCAAATAAACCTAGAGGGCTGCAATTTTGTGTACAGGTTAAGCTAGTAGCCAGACACTGTTTTTTGGAGGTTTCATCTTTTAACCCTCGACCCCCACGATTTTTACGCCAATATTTCCTTAATTTTTTTGCTTGTTTTCTAACACGTCTAGAGACTCTCTAAGGAAACCTAGAGGGCTGAAATTTGTACGTGTATTCAGTTAGTATCCAGCTAGTACCTTTTAGGGAGTCCACATTACTTTTCCCCCACTTCTCCCATTTTTACATCGGAATTGAATGCTATTGTTAAATGTGTTTTAGATGCATTATTTTTATTGTAAATACAAGTAGCCGAATAGTAATTTTAAAAAATTTAAGAAAAAAGTGAATTTACTTTTATAACAAATGAAATACTTACATATTAAGTAATTTAAAAATGTCATTAAAGTCACTGTTTATTTATAAATTAGGAATTTTGGATCTTTATTATTTATAAAATAGAAAAATTTTGGATTTTTTTGGAAAGACAAAATATCTTCATAAAAGCCTTCCAGTTTACTATTTAAGTTCCATTTTTAATATTTAAAAATAAAACACAAAGGCAATTGGCGGATAAGCATGGGTAGGAATGCCCTCGTACGAATTGTGTTGGCTTTTTCCCTGTTAACTGCTATCGGCACAAAATTGAAATTTACTGAAATTCAGCCCTTAAAAACTTAAAACCTTTTTTTAAAGCCCCGATCAACCGGACAATCCTCATCAGTTTTGATACCACCAAAATGACAAATCGCTTGTGGACTTTCAATTACATTTCGCTTGTAGACACCCAATACCGAAGATGAAAGGAAAAATTCGACTTTCGTGATGGGGCTCCGCTGCTCACGGCGTTTTTTTTTATTCGAATGAAAACTGCAGCCGCAATCGTGAGCACCGATTGTCGCTCATTTTTTAAGATACTTTTTTTCAAAAAATTATAATAATTATAAAAAATAAATAAAAATGAATAACAAAAATATTTTTGTATTGTTAAATAGTGGTATTAATCGTAAAAAAAAATTCAATCCCATTCCTCTATCCTATCCATCCGAAAAAAAATCGCGAAAATTAGCTATTTTTCGGCTGATCAAACTGTGATGGTCCTTTAAGGACAATTTTCCTTATTAAAGGAGTCTAGAAATACAAAATAATAATAATGAGATAATATTGACAAAAAGGTTAAAATTTTAAATTGACTATTGACTTAAATTGCGCACAAACTATCCAGAGATAATATTCAAAAAGTACTGTGTAAAATTAAAGGTAAAGTAAACTAAAAAAAACGCCGTGAGCAGCGGAGCCCCATCACGGAAGTTGAATTTTTCCTTTCATCTTCGGTATTGAGTGTCTACAAGCGAAATGTAATTGAAAGTACACAAGCGATTTGTCATTTTGGTGGTTCCAAAACTGATGATGAGTGTCCGGTTGATCGGGGCTTTAAAAAAAGGTTTTAAGTTTTTAAGGGCTGAATTGAAATTTACTGAATCTCAGTAAATTTCAATTTTGTGTCGATAGCAGTTAACAGGGAAAAAGCCAACACAATTCGTACAAGGGCATTCCTACCCATGCTTATCCGCCAATTGCCTTTGTGTTTTATTTTTAAATATTAAAAATGGAACTTAAATAGTAAACTGGAAGGCTTTTATGAAGATATTTTTTCTTTCCAAAAAAATCCAAAATTTCTATTTTATAAATAATAAAAATCCAAAATTCCTAATGCTATTCACCTACTTGTATTTAGAATAAAAATAATGCATCTAAAACACATTTAACAATAGCATTCAATTCCGATGTAAAAATGGGAGAAGTGGGGGGAAAAGTAATGTGGACTCCCTGAAAGGTACTAGCTGGATATTAACTGAATACACGTACAAAATTTCAGCCCTCTAGGTTTCCTTAGAGAGTCTCTAGACGTGTTAGAATACAAGCAAAAAAATTAAGGAAATATTGGCGTAAAAATCGTGGGGGTAAGGGGTAAAAGTTGAAACCTCCAAAAAACAGTGTCTGGCTACTAGCTTAACCTGTACACAATATTGCAGCCTTCTAGGTTTATTTGGGGAGATTTTGACCCGAACGAAACTGTTAAAAAACAAGAAAAATCATGTTCTTTTGGGTATAAAAATGGTGGGGCTAGGGGTTAAAAGTCGAGACCCCCAAAAGGCGCCCCCTTGATACTAACTCAATCCGAATACAAAATTTCAGCCCTCTAGGTTTATTTGGGTGACCTGTGCGAGTGGTACAAACTTCGAAAACGTCGAAAATGCATGAAATTGTAGTTTAAAAGTAAGGGGGTGGGGATAAAATACTAAAACCTCCAAAAAGCACAACCTAGGTACGAAATTTATCAACACACCAAATTTTAACCCTCTACGTTAATTCTGGGGGGCTGGGGGCGTGTTAGATCCAGCTAAAATCGGTTTTTTCCCCGTCTACTCCCTCCAAATCATCCTAGGAAGCTGAATTTTGGATATGTTGTAGATAATTCACCGAAACATTATTTCCAACCGGTTTGGAAGAGTTTTATTGTTTTACCGCCCCCCACCACTCCCTTGAAAGTTGGGTCGGATCAAAAATTTTCCCAAAATTTGACCCCACTTTAATAGTATGAGGTGCCTCGAAAATGAGCCCCACTTACCAAATTTTATCTCTTAACTTCCATAGGGGGGCCCTACACATATTAAAAGGTGGCGGGAAAAAGAAAAATATATATATATATATATATATATATATATATATATATATATATATATATATATATATATATATATTCGTGTTCTACGGGTCCGAAAACGGATAGCGCCCCTACTCTTGCCTCTCGCCGTTCTTGTCGTATAGACTGTATAAGTCTAATTTTTCAAGGAAAAATTCGATTAAAAATCAAATAGATTATAGATCTGTAGGTAAGTCGCTGTGTACCTATGGGAGCTTTTTTTTTTGAAATTTGAAAAAATGGCGGCGGTTTGAATAAAAAGTACAAAATTTGTTATAGTTTTTCGTGTGGAAAAATAGGAAGATTTCAAAAGAAAAAAAGGCTTCCATAGCGGCTTACTTGCAGATTTATAATCTATTTAATTCTTTTTTCGGATGAAAACTGCGGCCGCAATCGTGGGCACCGATTTTCGCCCTTTTTTATATACACTTTTTTCAAAAAATTATAATACTTATAAAAAATAAATAAAAATTAATAAAAAAATATTTTTGTATTTTTAAATGGTGGTATTAATTGTAAAAAAAATTCAATCCCATGCCCCCATCCGATCCATCCGAAAAAAAATCGCGAAAATTGGCTATTTTTCGGCTGATCACACTGTGATGGTATCTTAACGATGGCTTTCCACGATGTTATGTGTAACATCGTGGTTACTAATATGTTATATAACGTAAAAGCCCCTATACCCGAACGCGTTCAATACTCGAATAGTTTTAATATTTATCGGTTTTTTTCAGAAATAGCTTCATTAATATATAAAATATCAAAACTGTTTGAGTATTGAACGCGTTCGGGTATACGGGATCTTACCCTATACTTAAAAAAAAAAAAAAAAAAAAAAAAAACATGTATGGAAACGATGTGACGAAGGTCGAACAAACGGCAACTAGGAAGTGATAACAGGTCATAACTATACGAACATAACTCCCATACACCTACCTATAATATATGTAACACA
This sequence comes from Brachynemurus nebulosus, assembly GCA_035578155.1. Lineage (NCBI taxonomy): Eukaryota > Metazoa > Arthropoda > Insecta > Neuroptera > Myrmeleontidae > Brachynemurus > Brachynemurus nebulosus. Next base: position 11,122,543 of record JAPWDM010000016.1, read on the forward strand.
AATTATAAGCTATTCGTTGGACGTTCCACACACACATATTCATATACATATATACATAAGTTACTTTTTTTCTTATTTTTAATTTCTAAAGCTTCACTATACAACATAAAATTATTAATATAACTGCTAATATTTCCAATATAACTTTATGTTTCATAGAACAGTATACAATATACAATATTATGTACTTATCAAGACCGTAAAAACCATTTTTTTGGCTTTGGATGCAGTTGAAATTTGAAATAAAATTTAATTTTCTAGCACAAATTTGCTTGTTTTAAGTTATTAATTGTGTTGATAATTGCTATATGAGAATCCATTGTAAATAAAAATAGGCAATAGCTATTTATGCAACAGGCATACAATGAAGATCTTTATGAACAAGCCGTGTTTATGGCTGAGCGAGGCCAATAAAAATGGAGAATTTATAAAGTCAAATTATGTACAAGTTGCATATATAAAACTTTATGTTCAACTGCTAAAATTCCTAATTTCGACAAAAATCGAATTTATAAATCTGACGTCTATACTTTAGATAAAATAGTATACATATTGTACAATAAGTGGGAAAAGAGGCTTATTTCTCACAAATATGAGTTTGTTACGCGAACCCGCAAGGCGAGTGCAACAATTCGTATGAGTGAGAAATAAGCTTTTCCCACGTATTTTATTTACACTATACTTTTTCTACGAGCACATTTTTTTTTCGTAAAATTTAACATAAATAATTAAAATAAAATTTAAATAAGTAGTTAAAATTTTTTAAATTTATAATGTCAGTGTTAAGATGTTCAAATTTTTGCCAAAGCATACTTTGAAGCTATGAAAACAATAATAAATAATCAATATACATATATGTATATTTTTAATATTATTTCTATATATTACATATTAAACTAACGGAACAGCCAACTTGTTTTATTATATTAAGGCGTGGGAAATAATTTCCCACTGTATTTCCGCACAGTGTGGGCAATTGTTAATTAGTCGAATTTTCTCCGAAAAATTAGACTTATACAGTCTATACGATAAGAGCTGCGAGAGGCGAGAGTAGGGGCGCTATCCGTTTTCGGACCCGTAGAACACGAATATGTAGAAAAAAAAATGTCTGATATATATATATATATATATATATATATATATATATATATATATATATATATATATATATATATATATATATATATATATATATATATATATATATATATATATTTTCCCGCCACCTTTTAATTTGTGTAGGGCCCCCCTATGGAAGTTAAGAGATGAAATTTGGTAAATGGGGCTCATTTTCGAGGCACCTCATACTATCAAAGTGGGGTCAAATTTTGGGCAAATTTTTTTTCTAACCCGACCTTTAAGGGGGTGGTGGGGGGCGGAAAAGCAATAAAACTTTTTCAAACCGGTTTTAAATAATGTTTCGGTCAATTATCTACAACATATCCAAAATTCAGCTTCCTAGGATGATATGGTGGGAGTGGAGGGGGGAAAAACGATTTTCGCTGGATCTAACAGGCCCCCAGCCCCCCAGAATTAACGTAGAGGGTTGAAATTTGGTGTGTTGATAAAGTTCGTACCTAGGTTGTGCTTTTTGGAGGTTTTAATATTTTACCCCCACCCCCCTCATTTTTAAGCTACAATTTCATGCATTTTCGACGTTTTCGAAGTTTGTACCACTCGCACAGGTCACCCGAATAAACCTAGAGGGCTGAAATTTTGTATTCGGATTGAGTTAGTATCAAGGGGGTGCCTTTTGGGGGTCTCGACTTTTAACCCCTACCCCCACCATTTTTATACCCAAAGGAACATGATTTTTCTTGTTTTTTAACAGTTTCGTTCGGGTCAAAATCTCCCCAAATAAACCTAGAGGGCTGAAATTTGGTGTACAGGTTAAGCTAATAGCCAGACACTGTTTTTTGGGAGGTTTCAACTTTTAACCCTTACCCCCACGATTTTTACGCCAATATTTCCTTAATTTTTTTGCTTGTTTTCTAACACGTCTAGAGACTCCATAAGGAAACCTAGAGGGCTGAAATTTTGTACGTGTATTCAGTTAGTATCCAGCTAGTACCTTGTAGGGAGTCCGCATCACTTTTCCCCCCACTTCTCCCATTTTTACATCGGAATTGAATGCTATTGTTAAATGTGTTTTAAAAGCATTATGTTTATTCTAAATACAAGTAGGCGAATAGTAATTTTAAAAAATTTAAAAAAAGTGAACTTACTTTTATGACAAATGAAATACATACATATTAAGTAATTTAAAAATGTTATTAAAGTCACTGTTTATTTATAAATTAGGAATTTTGGATTTTTAGTATTTATAAAATAGAAATTTTGGATTTTTTGGAAAGAAAAAATATCTTTATAAAGGCCTTCCAGTTTACTATTTAAGGTCCTTTTTAGCGAATTTTCAGAATGAAAATTCAGCTATTACAGCAGCTCTTATGGTAAGACCTAAGCCCGGGACTATGGCAGAAATTTGTTTTAGAGCCTCTAGAACCCGAAAATCTACTTCACTAAAATTTATATATATATATAAATATATATATATGTATTTATGTGTGTACACGATAACTCTCGAACAAAACGTTTAATGCTTATGAAATTTGGTGTGTAGGTTTGAATTCGATTTCGCTCGCCTAAGTTCGTTAGCCAGACACATCCGATGCCACAGACCGGATATTTTGGGCTTTAAAATCTTTTTTTGTGTTTTTTGATCAGAATTTATAACTTTTTCAAAAATTTTGTTATACTATCAAAAAAATTGTAAGAAGTTATATTAGCGAGCTTTTTAAACTTTTCCTCTGTATAAACTGGTTTTCAAGAAAAATCAAAAATAATTTTTATATAGAGTCTCTTTTTATCGTATTATCTCATTCTGTTGTATTGGAAAAATCCTATTTTTATTTATTTTGATTATACACGTATTTTAAGGGTATTACTACACTTAGTACTTCTACTACCTATCATATTTCAAATTTCTTTGAATAAATATTCAGAATAATGCCTTAATAAATTTATACGGTTATATAAATGTAATATTATTAAATTTAATTAATTAAACTATAATATTTCTTTGATTAAATAAAATTTTAAAATTATATTTTTGGTAGTGCACAAATAGCCTTATGCATTTGTAAACATAATATCTCTAGTATAAGTAGATTAGAGTTGTTATTTTGTTTTCGAAAATTTATTTTTGCTTTCAAATTCAAATTGTAGTAGAATTGATTTTTTTTGCCCATTAACTGCACATTATATTAATCTCTTTATTTAACACATTACGTTAAAAAATTATAATAATATTTTTAAAATTATTAATATTTTTAATAATTTAATTATTTAAAAAGATTCTTTAAATATATTTAATAATTTTTTATTTTAAAAATTCTATTGTGTCAGCGTTTTTAACCAGAGAGCACCACAGGTATGTACAATACTGCCAAATTAGCTTGAATTTAAACTAATATTTCAACAATCAGAATTTCAAATCAACTCGTCTTTGTGTTGAAATGTTGACATATAGATTCGGTGCTGATATTTGACTGATATTTGAGAAAAATAGGTAATAATTCATGTTAATTTATATATTACATTTTTAAAATCAAATAGTAATTAATATTTGTCCTATTATTTGTTTTTTGTTTTGTTTTATATAGGTAAAAAATTTAAAACCACATTAAAAATTACATGAAACCGTGAAGCAAATGTTATTTATATACGAGAAGAATATAGCTAAAATAAAAAAGAAAATATAAATTCTAAACAGGCAATTATTAATAGAATTTGTCAACATAATAAGGTAAATACATATCTATTAAAAACTGTGGATTTTGTGATTGAATTTTTTCTAATAATTTGAATGTACATTTTAAAGGTTAGTATCAACAGCAATACTTTTATGTATTATAAATTCCTATTTAAAACATGGATGGTGAATTTAAAGATATAATAAGAAGAAAAAGAGAACACACAGTAAACTAAAAACTTGGATTAAGAAGGAAAACATCAACTAAGTACATGCCGGATAAGCCCTTGAATAAAGGTCCAACTTTAGTTTTGTTTCCGTGTCGAATGGTTATTTTCTTCAGCAAGAGAATTTAAAAAGGTAAAATCGTCGGTACACAGAAAGAGTGACACAGTTCAAAAAAAACAGCTACTTCAATATCTCTATTCAAAAGTTTTATTATTTACTTCAAAAGTTATCATAGTTTAGGATTTCTAAAATTTTCAAAATTTTTTTGGAGATAACCCGTTGGTACTCACCTTGTATTCCAACAATAAAAATAACAAGTTAATTTTGATAACATTAAAGATTTTGATAAAAAAAATTCGCTACTTTGAAGTAAGGAAAAAACGACAAAACCGCCTTCTAGCGGTTAATTTTGGAAGTAGCAATATGTCGTTCTGGGACATAAAAATATGCAAATTTTGCTATACATTTACACAATAAACTCGAAAATGTAAATTTTTGAGTTGTCACTCTTTCGGTGTACCGTCGAAATGTTTTGTTACGTTTGGAAAATAAATTCCGTTCTAAATTTTTTTTCGTAACTGTTAAAAAATTTAGCTCAAAATATTAAATTCAGTATTGGTAAGGCAAAGATTCTCAGTTGCGCCTCTGGTGGTAAAATTAGAACTAGTGTCAAGTAAAAATACGTATATGTTTAATTGGTGATAAAAATACACATAATTTGTATAATAGATATTTCACCGGTCATTTCTCTCACCGGCCCTGTACATAAACGCATCTGTTATTAAAATACCCCTGTCGCAGCATCCTGCATAACATAGCGAATTTCCATTTACAAAAGTACGTTTTTCTTGGAAACTAGTTGATATAGAGTAATTGTAAATAAAAAAAACTTTATGTGATTTTTCCGCCTTATTCCGCCAAATTTTTTTCACGAAACGTTTACGCGATATTTTTTAAAAATAAGATGTTTCGTTTTTGAGTTATCGTGCGGACACACACACGTATATATATATATATATATATATATATATATATATATATATATATATATATATATATATATATGTATATATATATATAAGTTTACTAAGTGTCCGCACGATAACTCAAGAACGAAACATCTTATTTTTAAGAAATTCCGTGAAAACGTCTACGGTTTTTTGGACATTTTTTTTGAAAAAATTTGGCGGAATGAGGCGGGAAAATCACATAAAGAAAGTTTTTTTTTATTTACAATTACTCTATATCAACTAGTTTCCGAGAAAAACGTACTTTTGTAAATGGAAATTCGCTATGTTATGCAGGATGCTGCGACAGGGGTATTTAATTTTTAAAACTAAAACATAAAGGCAATTAGCGGATAAACATGGGCAGGAATGTCCTCGTACGAATTGTGTTGGCTTTTTTTCTGCTACCTGTTTTCGGCACAAAATTGAAATTTACTGAGATAGAGCCCTTAAATACTTAAAACCTTTTTTTAAAGCCTCGATCAGCCGAACACTCATCACCAGTTTTGAAACCAACAAAATGACAATTCGGTTGTAGACTTTCAATCACATTTCGCTTGTAGACATTCAATACCGAAGATGAAGGGGAAAATTCGACTACCGTGATGGGGCCCCGATGCTCACGGCGTTTTTTTTACATATGGTTAGCCGTGCACAAAATGTTACTTTTAATAGTAGAAGTAGAAAAAATTTATTTTTTCTACTCCTGTTGAATAACACACTCATTGCATATCCGTAAATTGTTGAGAAAGTTAGGCATTATTCAAAGGTGTGGAAGAATGACCATTACTCAATAGCTATCGACAAATGAAATCACCGTATTAACCATTATACAATGGGTTTGAGATTGTTTTCTGAATAATATATCTATAAGTTTTAATTTCATATATGTTGCGTAGTAACGTGTGAGTAAACAAAAGAATTTGAATTTTATTTTGATCGTTTCCATAGATACATATTTTAATAAAATTAACGAACATTTAATAAAATTAGAGATAGATTAAAAATTTTATTCTTTTGATTTAAAATTTATATTCAATTTTATTTAAATCAAAAAGGAAAAAAGTCGTAGGAAAAATACAATGATCTACTCGCTTGCAATGGCTATTACTCACTCAGATACATTACGACACTCGCCTCGTGTCGTAATTTCATCTTCGTGAGTAATAGCTATCATTACCAGCTCGTTGAATAATATACTATTATATACAGTTGGCATAGAAAAACTTATTACTATAAAGCATGCTTTGGTTGTTATTATTTGTCATCTCAAGCTAATACTGGGGCATTTTTAGAAAATACTGGGGCATTTTTAGAAAATTTTTTAATCAAATTATTAATTAATAAATTATCAACAAAGGAAAAGAGAAGAAAACGTTTCCTGGAATAAATATTAATAAATAATAGTTCAAATTGTGTAATTAATATTAATTATGTAAAAATTTGTAAATATGATATACAAATCAAGTTAGTGTGTTTTCTGTTTATTGTAAAATTAAAATTAAAATTTATCAAGTAGACTAGTGTTTTTTGCTTTTCATTATACAACTAGTGCCATAAAGTACTACTTTCTATATCTTTTAACAGTGCGTGTAATAAAATAGGCTTCTATGATTAAAATCGTACATAGCATTTTATTATCTTACAAAATCCTTTTTATTATTATCAGTGTGTAAACATTTTTGCGACTAAAACAATTATTATTAAACATATAAATTCTAAAGCTAATGCCAACATTTATATGTTGAGATTTCCTGTCAGTTTTGTGTGGAAATATATATAACCTTAGCCATAATGTTTTATCACAGCTAACGAGCAAAAAAAAACCGATAAGGTTTTTAATGCGCTGCCCCTTTGAGAATTTCTCGTGACCTTGAAACATCAATACTACCCTATTTTCCCAAGTATACTATTAACGAGCAAAAAAAAAAAAAAAAGTTATATAATTTTGTTTTTATTTTGATTAATTTAGGTCTTTAGCAAATCCTACGCAATGATAAACACATTGTTTATTGTTGGTAAAGTTATTTTGGAAATAGTACAATAAATCTATATATAGGTACACAATAATGCATACAAATATATTAGGTACAACTAAAAAACTATATGTATACAGGTGAGTTTCTTCAGAGTTCCAATTTTTATTACGACTAAATTATTGAATTCATGAAAAAATTGTTCAGATAGGAGTTATAGCTACCAATGGGAACAATCGGCTACTACATTCAGTAACTTTATAGCTCTTGTAATTTTCGAGATATAATGCAAACTTATCATTTCTTTTAAATGGAATAGTATATTAATTTGCTGACAAAAATAGTCTAATACATCCATAGACAACATAAATAGAAGAAACAAATTTTCCCTCTAAGCTTGGCTACGTAATTTTGTCAAATGTATCTGTTTCACGGTTGTAAATGACACTTTCACAGAGGCTTTATTCAAAAAACAATATCTTGTTAGGTTTATGAGAAAACAGTTAATTAGTTCTCTATCCCTTATAGGGATGTCGTTTTTTAAAAAAAAAATCGATTTTTGAATCCATTCGTAATTGCCAACAAAATAACCGATACTTAAATTATCGATTGTATTCAAAATCGATTCCACGAAATCGATTTAAATTTGCTGTTGCAAAAGTGGCGGTAATTTTTAAGTAAAAATTTATAATTTAGAAAGATGAATTTTCAAAATATTTTAAGAAGAAAAATATTAAGCGTGTACAACTGTACATACTTAATTACCAACATTTTTTTAGAATTTTATTCTATGGTGTAGAGATGAATCACAACATCACAATAAAGTTGACAATTTTTATTTTCATATATAAAAATGCTAATTGTATAAATATTATCTAAATTGTACTAAATGTTGAGAAGTTTCTTTTATTTAATTGCATACAAAGTTTTTTTTATAGATTAAAGGATAAAAAAGAATTATATTTTTTTTTTTAAATTTCCCGCTTAAACTTTATTGTTTTGTACATGGTACAGTTGTCAATTTGTCAATTTTGACAATTTGATTTGATGCATAGAGATTTGATTATATGCATTTGATGCGTTTGATGCTTAAAATTTAGTAATCGTAGTACCGATAATAGATTTAAATTTAAATTAATAAATAAATAGCAACGTATAAATAAAAAAAGCAATTTATGTTTTAAAAAAAAAAAATCGTTTCGCGATTTCCATAAAATAAAAATCGATGTGTGAATCGATCTCAAAATCAATAATCGATTAAAAATCGGTTTTCATACTTCGGATTAATCGACTTCTCGATTTATCGATTAAAAAACGACATCCCTAATCCCTTACTGAAGATACAAATCAAGATACAAGATTAAAATAAATATTTTTTCTATTGAGATAAGGAAATTCATGATAATTATTATTTAACATACACAAATATTATAAAAAGTAATTTTAAATTAATATTTGCCAAAAAAAAACCTATCAAAACCTATTAAAAGTTCGAATCAAAGAATACTAATTTTAAGTATGAAAATATATTCTTATGAAATTTTATTATACTCAAATAAGAATAAAGAATTATCAATTTATCATTTAAGATAACTGTTTATCTAATAATTTAATAGTATTTAAAGTTAGACTAAAAATTATTTGTATTTTTATTATAACCATTTCAGTATATCTTAAGACGTTTTTAAATACTCGTTGTGATTTTGTAATTATAATCCCTTATTGTTATTTAAATTCTTTTTCAGCAGCTATTATTACACTGTCAAAAAATTTCCTAGTTTTCCCGTAATTTATGATTCAATACTTACTAACCACAAATCAATATCTACTAACAATGCCTACCAAAATCGAAATTTTTACTTCAGAAACGAAGGAGATCAGGACGACGATTATTTTTAGTAATTTTTGAGTTATATCATTAAGGCCAATGGACCAAAAATTTAAAAAAAAATTGGGGGACAGGTCTACGATATACGTATAGGGATTCGGATTCTAGTGATCTTGAAACGTGGAGATATGTCAAAATTAGCGATTCGTAAAATCAGACCCATTACAATAACTTCCGATGGGAAGTTAAAAATTGGACCTTTTAAAGTAACTTTTTTAAATGACACCTCGCACGATGTATGAGTATTAATTAATACATTTTTGGGAACAAGCTTATCTCCCGCTTTAATCCAAAATAATTTTGTTTCTATTAGTTAACTGACGATATATGTACGCGTCATCAAAACCTAAAATTATGCCAAATTTTAAATTCCTATACGTTACATAATTTTCAAGAAAAATCTCTGACAGATGGGCAAACGGGTAAACGGACACGAGAGTGATCTTACAAGGGTTCCGTTTTCCCTTTTAATGTACAGAACTCTAAAAATTGAATAATGGAAATTTAAGCATGGCTGATGGTTCTGAGTCGTAAATTAATCTTTAAAAAACTTTTCAATATTTTATGCTTTCAAAAATATTTTATTCTAAACAAACCGTAAGCTTCAGAAGTTTAAAAATACTTTTCCTAGATGTCACCCTGTAGTATATACAATATACATATATGTTACGCTCAAAGACCAAAAACGCTCATTGAGCGAAGGTGATCGGCCACAACGCGTTGTGATCTTTTTCAAGACAAGTTCTGGCAAAAGCCATAACGCGTCGTGATCGATCCATTTCCATGAGCGTTTTCAGTCTTTGAGCATAACATATCAAGCGTTCTCTCTCCCAACCTCGTATATCAAAAGCTACATGTTTTAGAACACACAAAAAACATATTAGTAGTAGAAATATAATAGTTCTGGAGCCACCTCCCCACCTCCCGATTTTTTGAGTGAGCCCGGGAGGAGATAGGTAAGCCATGCCACCTTCGAGCCCTGTGAATTCGCTACTAGATGTCGCTGCTAGGCTGGATACTAGCCATCCCTGTGCGTAAGTTTGAAAAATTGGCGCCGAAAATCCTTTTTGATAGTTAAAAGATGGCGTTCCTAGTCTGAACCACTGTGAACTCTGTGCCTTGATTCAAAATTTCATGAAAAGATGGTGTTGCTAGTCTGAACCACCGCGAACTCTGTACCTTGATTCAAAATTCCATGAAAAGATGGCGTTGCCAGTTTGAACCTCCGAGAACTCTGTACCTTGATTTCATATTTTTATCTGAAAACAGATTTATATAGGTTTTTCTCTAAATAAAAACACATTTTTTTTTATTTTAATAAATTTATTTAAAAGAAATATTTTACAATAAAAATATTTAAATGTTATTACAATAATATCTGTAGATGGATATAACATTTTCCATGGCGCAAGTTGCTCGAGAATGATGGCCGCATCGAGGACTAGTGTATGTTGATGTTATGATTCCCAACTTGGACAAATTATTATTTCTTCAACGTTCATGATGGGCGCCGACGGTAGTAGTCGTTTCAAATACCGCACTTTTTCTTCTCCTTTCGTATAGATGATTCGAGTTCCGTGTAGATTGTTTATTAAAATGTATTGTAGTTCCTCGTATTCAATATGTCCATCCATCCAGGAGAACCCATGATGATTTTTCCGCAAGCAAGGAGCTGTGCGCTGATCTTTTTCACTTAATCCGCAAAACGGTATTGGTGATTTGAAAATATAGTGTTGTAGTATATAATCTTCACCATAATTTTCTTCGGAGGAATCGAATTTCAACACTGCCAATTCCTTTATGTAGAATTCCCCCTTTGTTGTGCTTACAAAGCCTTGGAAATCAACAATCGCAGTGTCGGTCGTCATTGTGCGATGTCTAGAGCCAAACTGTTCGGCTTAGAATTCAGTAACTAATGTTTTCTTTAAAATAAAACTGGTTTTTATAGGTGTGACCTTGCTTAAATAAGTCGTGTGTATGCATGTTTTATTAACGTCATTAAAAGATTATTGCTACTAATACTACGAACGAAAAATGTCCGTCTAATATGTAAAAATAAAAATTATGTTATCACTTGCTTTATTCAAAGTACAAACATTACTCGAATATTATAATTCAATATAAAGTTCACATAATTGTGTGTATGCATATTTACTATTATTAACCTTGTGTAATTTAAATAAACGATTATTAGTGGGAAAAGAGTCAGTTTCTTATTCATATACAGATTTTTGTTAGCAATGTTATAAAAATTTAATTTGAAATTAAAGTGCACGCTATAGTTTGAACCACTCTATAGCACTCTTTTCATTTAGGTAATTTATTAAAAGATAAATTTGAAACTTAAACTATACAGTACTCTATTAAAAGTAAGGATTTCTACACCGTTAAAATCATATTTCACAATATAAATATATTTTTAAAAAAATCATATTTCTTAATATTTTTAAAGCTTAATAATTAATAATAATACCAAGAATTTAAAACAGTTTTGAAACATTAATTTCTCTTCATAGATATTTTTAGTCTTAATTAATTGCACATATTCCCAATATTTTAAGAAAATTTCCTTTTAATATTTTATAACTTATAAATTTATCTATTTTTATCAAAAAAAAATTTATTACTTGTTATTGTTAAAAATTAGTTAAATATATCTATAGGTATTAAATGACCTCTAGTTTTTGTAAACGACTGTAATAGTATTTAAATTATTTTTATTTATCTTAAATAAAAAAATGTCGTTATCAGCGATAAATTGTGTTTGTTTTTCACATATTGTCACACTCCAATACCTATGTATTGTATATTATTCAATGTTTAATCATATTAAAAAACATCTCAACTCTTTGTTACCTTAAATTTGATGGATTTTTCTTCCAGTAGACTTGGGGATTAACTATACAGAGCTATATTTAAATTTTTTCAATTCTAAAAGTCAATTTTTTTCATAATAATTTCAAAACTCTAATTTATATTTAAAAAAATAATTTCTTAACTAGGTATATCTAATTAAATGTATTTTTAACGACACAAAGTTATAGCAAAATGCTGATTATGTACATTCTAAGTTATAATATCGCATATGTTATGTAGATCTCATATGTATTAATTGTATTATACATGCAAATATGCTACAAGAATGTATTTGTTAGAATTTTTATACATCAAATTTATTACCAAATGAAAATTTGATTGTAAAAAATAGAAAATTCTGTCAATATTAGAAAATTTATTTTCAAGAATAGTATTGTTGATATAATATAAGAACCTATACATTTAACGTAAAATGTTCGGCCATCGATAAAACTAGCATATTTTTTATAAACTGAGCACTCAAAATTGTTATTTTAAGAAACATTTTTATAGGAATAAAAAAATTAATGTTTCGTTAACCCTTCTACTCCTAAATAAAAGCAATCGTGCAGTTCAGGGGCAAATAAGAACATTATTTACCTAAATTGAGTAATTTAGGTAATACATTGTAATATTTTAATAAAAAAAAATTTTTTAAAGGTGAAAAGATAAATAAAATCAAAATCCGAAAATGTGTGAAACCGAATCCAACAAAACTTAACCTATTGATTAAAACAAGTCAGAAAAAAATTTTCAAGAAGTGGTATTTTACAAAGTAAAATTTTCAAAAAGTGGTATTTTGCAAAGTAATATTTTGAATAATAATATGTTTATATATTGCTTATATTCAGAAGTTCTTCTACTAACACATGTATTACTATGTTATATTATATATAATAAACCCTTCTCCATTCGTCATTTTCATGTTAGAATTTCTTAAACACATTTTTGTATGTTATATATTTTAACCAATGCTAGTTAACAATATTCATCGCAGTGTCGGCGCCCATCATGAACTTTGAAGAAATAACAATTTGTCCAAAGTTGGGAATCATAACATCAACATACACTAGTCCTCGATGCGGCCATCATTGTGGAGCAACTTGCGCCATGGAAAATGTTATATCCATATACAAATATTACTGTAATAACATTTAAATATTTTTATTGTAAAATATTTCTTTTAAATAAATTTATTAAAATAAAAAAATATGTTTTTATTTAGAGGAAAACCTATATAAACCTGTTTTCAAATAAAAATATGAAATCAAGGTACAGAGTTCCCGGAGGTTCAAACTAGCAACGCCATCTTTTCATGGAATTTTGAATCAAGGCACAGAGTTCACAGTGGTTCAGACTAGCAACGCCAACTTTCAACTATCAAAAAGAAATTTCGTCGCCAATTTTTCAAACTTACGCACAGGGATCGCTAGTATCCAGACTAGCAGCGACATCTAGTAACGAATTTACAGGGCTCGAAGGTGGCATGGCTTACCTATCTCCTCCCGGGCTCACTCAAAAAATCTGGAAGTGGGGAGGTGGCTCCAAAACTCTTATATTTCTACTACTTATATTAAATACTTTATTTACATAATAAATACTTATCTATGTATCTATCTAGTTATATATATATATATATATATATATATATATATATATATATATATATATATATATATATAGATAGATAGATAGATAAGTATTTATTATGTAAATACAGTATTTAATATAAGTAGTAGAATAGTAGAGTAGTAGATATATATATATATATATATATATATATATATATATATATATATATATATATATATATATATATATATATATATATATATGTAATGTAGGTAGCCAACATCAAAGGGTGTAATTAGCATAAATCTTAAGTTCATAGTGATAAAAACACGGATTTAAATTTTTTTTGTGTCCAAAAATTGAGTTTTCAGATACGAGGTTGGGACAGAGTACGCGCGCTATACCCTTTTTGTATAAACATTTTTTTCAGTTAGATAAATATTTTAAGAACAAATCAAATGGCAACTCTCAAAAAACTCACCTGTATAATAAAGGTAAATGTAGTATGTATAGGTGTGTGTATGATTTAGTAATACCTGTGCCTAATACGTGGTTATATAAACGAATCACTATTACGTAACTGATTTAAATGGAAAGAATTTTTAATCATGACCGTTAACTAATGTAATGACCTTAGATTGATGTATATAGCAAATATAAAAAACGCCGTGAGCAGCGGGGCCGCATCACGGAAGTCGAATTTTTTCCTTCATCTTCGGTATTGAATGTCTACAAGCGAAATGTAATTGAAAGTCTACAAGCAATTTGTCATTTTGGTGGTTTCAAAACTGATGACGAGTATCCGGCTAATCGGGGCTTTAAAAAAAGGTTTTAAGTTTTTAAGGGCTGAATCTCAGTAAATTTCAATTTTGTGGCGACAGCAGTTAGCAGGAAAAAAGCCAACACAATTCGTACGAGGGCATTCCTACCCATGCTTATCCGCCAATTGCCTTTGTGTTTTACATTTAAATATTAAAAAAGGAACTTGAATAGTAAACTGGAAGGTGTTTATGAAGATATTTTTTCTTTCCAAAAAAATCAAAATTTCTAGTTTATAAATAATAAAATTCCAAAATTCCTACTTTATAAATAAACAGTGACTTTAATAACATTTTTAAATTACATTAGACTCGCGATTCTGTCACAAAAATGTTGGGGTCAGGGTGGGGAGGGCCAGAATTGAAAGTGACTATCCAGTAGCGGTTCACTTGCAACCCTTGCAACATGTGGAATCGTGGTTTCATTACATTAAATAATTATTGTTTAATATAAATCATTGTACGCTACGAACACACGCAACACACTCTTGTTATATGAAAACACATGCGAAAAGTGACAACACATTCATTTTCAAACGTTCAGTTCAATAATAAACTACAACAGTCAATAACGTCAGTCATTCAATATGGAACAACAAGAAACTCTGAGAAAAAAATTTTAAACCGATACATAGAACACTCCAAAATAAATACATATTCAGTTGTACATAAATAAATCACTTAATTAACTTGTCTAAGTTTGAATAAATAAAAATTTTTGTACATACTTTTGTATACGGTAATTGGCGGTATGCACCAAAGATGTAACTCATACATAAACAAATAAATAAACTAATATTAGTCTTTATTTTGTGCAGCAAAATCATAATTATCTAACCGAATGTGAATAAAATTTTATGAATTTTCTTACTCTTAAATCAGTATCTCTTTAAAACATTAATAAATATATCTTATGTTGCAAAAGGCAAGAAAAATTTATTTTTGTAATTTTATTTCTGCGAACCGCTAATGATGGCAGTCTATTACACATACAATCTCAACTACTAGTTCCCACGTACACAAAGAGGCGTGGCCTATGTGACAGAATCGAGTGTGACAGAATCGCGTGAGCTATGTCGTTAATATTTATGTATTACATTTATCATAAAAGTAAATTCATTTTTTTTTTTAATTTTTCAAAATTATGATTCGCCTATTTTGTATTAGAATAAAAATAATGCATTTAAAACACATTTAACAATACCATTGAATTCCGATATAAAAATGGTAGAAGTGGGGGGAAAAGTAATGTGGAATCCCTAAAAGGCACTAGCTGGATACTAACTCAATACACGTACAAAATTTCAGCCCTCTAGGTTTCCCCTTAAAGAGTCTCTAGACGTGCTAGAAAAAAAAAAAACAACAAAATCAAGCAAATATTGGCGTAAAAATCGTGGGGGTAAGGGTTAAAAGCTGAAACATGCAAAAACCAGTGGCTGGCTGTTAACTTAACCTGTACATAAAATTTAAGCCCTCTAGGTTTATTTGGGGAGATTTTGACCCGAACGAAATTGTTAAAAAACAAGAAAATCATGTTCTTTTTGGTATAAAAATGGTGGAGGTAAGGGTTAAAAGCTGAGACCCCCAGAAGGCACGCTCTTGATACTAACTCAATCCGAATACAAAATTTCAGGCCTCTAGGTTTACTTGGGTGACCTGTGCGAGTGGTACAAACTTCGAAAACGTCAAAAAAGCATGAAATTGTAGCTTAAAAATGAGGGGGGTAGGGGTAAAATATTAAAACTTCCAAAAAGCACAACTTAGGTACAAACTTTATCAACCCACCAAATTTCAACCCTCTGTTTTAATTGTGGGGGGCTGTGGGCGTGTTAGATCCAGCCAAAATATTTTTTTCCTCCTGTACTTCCACCAAATCATCCTAGGAAGCTGAGTTTTGGATATGTTGTAGACAATTGACCAAAACATTATTTCCAACCGATTTGGAAAAGTTTTATTGTTTTCGCGCCCCCCCCCCACCCCCTTAAAAGTTGGGTTGGATCCAAAATTCGCCCAAAGTTTGACCCCACTTTGATAGTATTGTTGTGCATCGGAAAAAGCCCCACTTACCAAATTTCAGCTCTTAACTTCCATGGGAAGGCCCTACAAATATTAAAAGGTAGCGGGAAAATTATATATATATATATATATATATATATATATATATATATATATATATATATATGTATATATATATATATATATATATATATATATATATATATATATATATATATACAGGTGAGTTTTTCGGGAGTTGCCATTTTTATTACAGCCAAACCGTTGATTTAATCGAAAAATTGTTCAAATAAGAGTTGTAGATATCGACGGAGGCAACCAATTGCGATAATCAGGAGTTTTATAGCTCTTGTGGTTTTCGAGATACGATACAAACTTACCTTTTTTTAAATGGAATAGTATACTTATTTGTTGATAAAAATTATTCAATAAAGCAACAATAACCAAAAATAAAAAAATAAAAATTTTTACCTTAAGTTTTTTTTTTCAAATTTTGCAACTTTGGCGCTTAAAAGTGATTTATTTAAGTGAATTTTGGTAAGTTTAAGATGGCCTACTTCAAACAAGCCTCATAATTACGGAAAATAGCTAAATGATAATTGTATTTATGCTACACAGATGGCTATCTAGTAAAACTCGTGTTCCTAGGTAACTAAAAGAAAAATTTTTAACTGATTTGAATGACATAATCTGACATGCAGAAAGATATTTTTATATTTGGCATATTTAATCACTTTCGTGATGGTTTTGTGCGCTGTGTTTGGTTGCAATAGCAATAATAACAAAAAACTTAAAATTAATGATGTGATTAATAATGTAACCTATTTTCAGTTCTCAAAAAATGGTTCTTTGTGTAAAGAATGGGTTGGTAAATGTTGCATCACCCACTTCCAGGAGAGTCTACGCTTCGTAGAAGGGCAAATAAAATTTATATTTCTCCAGAAATTTTAATTTTGTGTTTAAACTGATGAAATCACATTCTCTACCGGAATGGTTTGCGTTTTTATGGCCAATGAAATGAAAGTTAAAAAGTCGTATGAATATGACCGAAACGGTGATATCCTTTTAAGTATATTTTCCGATTGGAAACAGTCATTGTTTTACGATTTTGATCGTAAATTAAACAAACCACTTTTATTTGGAATAATTAAAAAGCTGGGAAATATTGGATTTAACGTTGTGGCAATAATAAATAATTTAGGAGGCGGAAACAGAGGATTCTGGAAATCACTTGGGATAACCGAAGAAGCTCCATTCTTTTCACATCCCACTAAAATGAATGAAAAGTAAGTGAATCGTGTATAATAATATAATTTAAAATTGTCTTGATTTTATTTTGTTAGGGTTTACGCATTTGGAGACGTGCCACACTTAATAAAATTAATCCGAAACCATTTCTTGGATTCAGAATTTTATATTAATGGTAAACTAGTAACTAAGAGACCTCTGTTGGAACTTTTGAAAAATAAAAATAATGATTTAAATATAGCCCACAAAATAACTGACCATCATTTAAATGTTAAAAATGCAGGAAGGCAAAAAGTAAAATTTGTAACACAACTCTTTTCACATACAAATTCAAAAGCTATTCCGCGTATGGGCTCATTGGGGTGATAAAAAGTGAAGATTGGCAAGACTGTGCAAATTTAGTGAAAAATAGACAGGTCTGCTGCAGGTGACGCTGCAAGAGGTAAGAGTTAATTACAGATAAAATATGTTTAATAAAAACTTTGTTATTTTTTTAAACAAACTTTATTATTTTTAGTAAAATTTGTTTCATTACAACATTTTTTTGAATTACAGAAATCAGTTTTGTCTTTTAAAGTACAGAATAAATTTTTTTATAAAAATGACTAACTAAGAACTAGGGATGTTATGGATATCCGTAACCGTAACCGAAACTATCGGATATTCGAAATAATTGTATATCCGAAACCGTATCCGAAGATAAAAGCTTCGGATTTGTTTCGGATAATAACAGGCAACTGCCATTGGAAAACTGAGTTTAAATCGAAGCAAGTTTTTGCTGCATATATTTCTCTTAGTAGATTTCCGTTGATTCGTTTTTGACGTTCACTTTTTGGGTTAAAGCTTTCTCCTTTTTCTCTAAAAATTATGTTCACTGAAAGCAATTATCCGTAACCGTAACCGTATCCGAAACATTATCCGATATTTTTACATATCCGTAACCGAAGCCGAAAAAAATGTTTTTAAATATCCGTATCCGTATCCGAAATTGCATATCCATAACATCCCTACTAAGAACCATTATTTACATGAGTAAATTTCCGTTCAAATGAAAATGGTTTTTTTCCATATGTGTGATCAGCTGATTTTTACGATATGCCCACGTAACGACAAATATAAATATTTTAATACTGTTTTTCGTATCGAAGTTGATAGAAGTTTAGTAAAGACTCCAATTTTAAACATCGAATGAAATGAGCTTAGCGAATTATTGTAGATTTTGAAAAATTGTTTGAATTCTTACTGCAAAAAAAATTAGGTTATGAAAATAATTATTTACTATAATGGAGTCGGATAAACAAAGTATAAGGAACTGTTTCCCCCCTCAAATTTTTTTTTTGTAGCATGTTAATTACATCGAAGACTATACGAAATGAACATTTTCTACCACTTGCAACCGCCGCTACGAAAGTTATCGGCCATTTTGTGAAAAATCGACCATTTTAGTCGTAATTTCTTAATATAGATGAGTATATCTCGGTATGTGTAGGTCTAAAAAAAATGAAAAAATTTGAGGCTATTCACTATGATATAGTCTACCAGCGGTTACAGTATGAAATTTTTATCTGCACACATAACCTTAAAAAAAAATTATAACTGGAGATACTGCTAAATTTTGGTTTTTTGGTCTTAACTTCGGATGTTTTAAGTGAAATTTGATGAAATCTTCAGAAAATATACTTTATAAAGTGGACAATAACTGGTTAAAATTTCAAGTCAAAATATGTAACACAAACCCCGAAAATAAACGTCAAATTTGAAAATTGACTGGCCAATGATTTTTGTGCATTTTATCGTATGAGGTTCTTTTTTTTTTTTTTCTTAAATTGTAGGTTTTTTTATGCACTTTATGATGTTGAACAAGAAAAAATTTTTAGGCTTGAAAAAAGTGAAAAATATTGATTAGAAATTCAAAATTTTCGGCAATCAACAGTATTTGAAAAATAATTTAAATCAAGTAAACCGCTATAATTTAAAAATTTAAGTAATAATTTGTTCCATACAAGGGTTAGAAGCTTCCATATGAGGATTACACGAATCGAACCCGATTAAAAACCAAGTTTGGAGAAATTAAGGTTCAATTGTTTTCAAAAATACACAACATCAAAAGTATATAAGCTCTCACCCTCCTCACAAGCTGCAAATTCAACAAGAGCTGCAATAATTTAAACCGCCATAATTTAAACATTATGAGTTATAATAATTTCTCCCAAAAAAAATCCAAAATTTCTATTTTATAAATAATAAAAATCCAAAATTCCTACTTTATAAATAAACATTAACTTTAATAACATTTTTAAATTACTTAATACGTATGTACTGCATTTGTTATAAAAGAAAGTTCATTTTTTTTAAATTTTTAAATTTACTATTCGCCTACTTGTCTTATAGAATAAATATAAAGCATTTTAAACACATTTAAAATTACCATTGAATTCCGATGTAAAAATGGGAGAAAAGGGGGGGGGAAGTAATGTGGAATCCCTAAAAGGCACTAAAAGGCACTACGTTTACTCAGAGAGTCTCTAGGCGTGTTAGAAAAAGGGCAAAAAAATCAAGGAAATATTGGCATAAAAATCGCGGGGGTGAAGGTTAAAAGTTGAAACCTCCAAAAAGCAGTGGCTGGCTATCTCGTTTGTTGCACAAAAGAGATGTCTAAGAATCATGGTAAATGCCAAATCTACGGAACACGCTCGTCCAATTTTCAGGGATTTAAAGATACTTACAGTGATTGATACTTATATTATGGAGTGTGCAATATTTGTGAAAAATAACTATCAATTATTTGAGAAATATCAGTACGATCATTCATACAATACACGAGGCGCGGATAAACTTGTAACTATTCAGTCAACAAAGACGTATATAAATATTGGAGTGCTAAACATGTGTATTAAAATTTTTAATAACATTCCAACACATTTAAAAAATTTAAATAATAGGCAATTTAAGAATGAATTAAAAAGTTTTTTGTTGACAAAGAATTTTTATAATATTAAGGAATTTATGGAATGACTTATTCTATGTACTCTGTACTTTATTGAATAAAGATTATTATTATTATTATTATTATTATTATTATTATTATTATTATTAACTTAACCTGTACACAAAATTTCAGCCCTCTAGGTTTATTTGGGGAGATTTTGACCCGAACCCAACTGTTAAAAAACAAGAAAAATCATGTTCTTTTTGGTATAAAAATGTTGGGGGTAAGGGTTAAAAGTTAAGACCCACAAAAGGCACCCCCTTGATACTAACTCAACCCGAGTACAAAATTTCAGCCCTCTAGGTGTATTTGGGTGACCTGTGCGAGTGGTACAAACTTCGAAAACGTCGAGAAAGCATGAAATTGTAGCTTAAAAATGGTGGGTGTGGGCCCACGCCTCCCAGCGTTAATTGTGGGGGGCTGTGGACATGTTAGATCCAGCCAAAATCCTTTTTTCCCCCTCTACTCCTTCCAAATCATCATAGGAAGCTGAATTTTGGATATATTGTAGATAATTGACCGAAACATTATTTCCAACCGGTTTGGAAAAGTTTAATTGTTTTGTTGCCCCCCACCATCCTTCTAAAGGTTGGGTCGTATCCAAAATTTGACCCCACTTTTATAGTATGAGATGCATCGGAAATGAGCCCCACTTACCAAATTTCAGCTCTTAACCTCCATAGGGAGGCCCTACACATATTAAAAGGTAGCGGGAAAATAAATATATATATATATATATATATATATATATATATATATATATATATATATATATATATATATGACATTTTTTTTCTACAGAATCGTGTTCTATGGGTTCGAAAACGGATAGTGCCCCTACTCTCGCCTCTCGCCTTTCTTATCGTATAGGCTGTATAAGTCTAATTTTTTCAGTGGAAAAATTCGACTAAAAATCTCAAGGTGTGAAAATTACATACATGCTACTGAAATATGAATATGGCCAATTTAGAGTTGTTTGGCGAACGAAGTGAAGTACTTATAAGTAGGGTTGCTATCCATTAGGGGTTTCCTCAGATTTATTCTCCTTTTGAACGCGTCCAGAGAGCGTCCAGCGGGGTTTTCGGTACGGTCCGGATTTAAAACTGTTAGAATTATATATGTAAATTTTAGATTTTTGTAATTACACACTATTATGTTACTAAAATAATTTATAGCTACACCGCAATTAAAATAGGTCGTCAGTTGTCAATGTATAGTGTGTGTATACCCAGTACCCATGATTCCAAATAAAATTTGTAGATATACTCAATTTCAAATACAACTGAGCATGTGTCATCTTTAAAGAATTAAATAATTATTTTATTCGAAACAAATCAATCTTCTATTATTTTCTAAAAATAAACTGCAAATTTAAAATTTAGGCAAGTGCAATACTGAAAAAGATAAAGCCAAGAAAATGGAAATTCTTTAAATTCAAAAGTGATGTATCATGGTTAAATTTAAGTGAAATGGACCATAATTATATAATCTACAAAAAAGCTCATTACAAAATTTTTGTCATTCTCACAGTTTCAAAGATAATCGAGTCAATATTTTTGACCTTCAATTCAAGATGGCGGTCGACTTACAGCACATCCAGTTCCGACAACACCGTTTCACACTTATGACAGACTCCCCTTTAATGTCCGTCCGAAATGAACGGTCTCATTATTTATTCATAGAAGTAACAGCATACATGAAACAGCATATTAATAAATAGCGCCTGACCTTACTTCTACATATAAATTTAGCCGGCTGGACAAAACGGACAAGATAAGACCTGGCCAACCAATGAAATAATAAAATTGAAGGTTTTATCTTTAATTTGGCGAAATTTTAGCCTTTAGATCGATGGGTACAGAGGTTTCGAAACATTGAACACTTTTCGAAGTCGGCCCGCGACACCGGACAAGATAAGCACTGTCCGACCAAGCATTTTCGTAACTTCTAATGGTAAACTATTACAAGAAAAATAAAATTTTCTTTAGTTCGATGGGCAAACACTTTCATATTATCGCCTCCCGATCTATAAGTTAAAATAATACAAAATGTTACATCGAGAATGTTTTAGATAAATTAACTAAAATTTGAACAATATAAAATATCAATCACTTAGCAATCAATAATCAATTAACCACTAGCATTTATTTCACCTTACAACATTTAAAAATTTCAGAGCCAAAGCATTACCGTTTTTACTCTCAACTATTACAAATTCCATTATACTCACACGTAGAGTTACCCTCACTATAAAAGTTTTTACTTCAAGACAAAGTATTAGACAAAAGTCTAAACTACAGAGATAAAATCAAATTATTATCAGTTAAGTCATAGTATGTATTTTGAAAATTCGTTACGTTACGCATTTTATTTAGAACTGACAGTATTCTTGAACACATTAAACAAAACACATATTATGAAATCACAATAATCTGCAACAGAGTTTATCCGATGAAAGTAATTTACATTGTTAGAAATAAAGCTCGGTGCATTAAGTTCATTGATAAATGTCTCTCATTAATTTATTATATTGTATTTATTTATTTATTTATTTTTTTAATAAAGTAAAATAAATATGTAATATGTAATTATAATTTTAATTAATTTCATTATCTATTGTTGTTATGACTGCACAAAATAATAAAAAAAAATTCTAACAGTTCCTGTTCCGTACTTGTGTAAAAATACAGTGTGAACAAAAAGTGTCATTTATATAACCACTTTAGCGGATACCCCGAGTCTCACTCGGGTCTGTTATTTTAATAACAACTAGCGGACACGACGAATGATGCCACCTATTTGAATAAAAAAAAATACATTATAGAGAGCTTTATTTCTCCTAGAATCAAACCTTTTTAACAAAGTAATCTATAAGGTGGTTAACTTGGATGGTTTATTTTTTGTCAGTTTAAAATAAAATGACAAACCGCTAAAGAGGTTAAAATTCGTAAAAAAGGTGTCCGGATAAAGGGAAGGAAAATACAATTTCGGAACTAATGAAACTACTCTTTATACAATTGAAGATACTTTATAGCTGTGAATTTTTTTAAAATTAAACATGGATATGTAGCTACTTACTAATTTTAACAGAAGTCTCTGGTTTTTTAAATTGAGCCATCCTAAACTATAGCGTTGTAAGTGCCACACGAATTCGAATATGTTTTATTGCAGTAAAGCGTTGTATATGCTGGCGTTTACTTGCACTCTTAAAGTTCAGACCGTTCAGATTCTGTGACGGCCCCCATCCTCAATACTGCTAAACAGAAAGTCATAACGTTGTATGTGCCTGTGATCGTGATATTTCGATTATTAAAACAGCAAAAAAGTGTGCAAAACTACTTATTCCAAAAGACCTCATTGAGCTTGTTGCGAATGCTAGTAAAGAAATATCATTCTTAATAGTGGACACCACAACGATTTTTGATTGGACGAATTTGGCTAAAACGATAATTAACATCAAAAAACTACAAATACTATGATTCGAAACATCTGGAAATTTTGATTTAATTTATACATATAAAGAAAAGTTACAGCGAATTTGCCCCATGGATAACAACTTCAGTGCTGAAACCTGGAGTCACAACGGCGAATTTTTAGAACTTAGAATCTTTAGGACTTTATGTCAACGTCCTATGTTAATTTCGTCAAATTATATTCAATAGTTTTGAAGAAAAAGAAATTTAAAGTTACCACAGAGAACAGAGAAAACACTGCTATCTCTATACCACTGATACCTGCGTAGACAAAAAATCCCTTCCACTTCTCCCCACTATGTTGTGTAGGTACACACTGTTTGTAATCGTGTGGGTTTGATGTTTGCATGTGCGTGAATGGTCACATACACAACTACATAATACGTATTAGCGGACAGAGCAACGTGCAGTTTAAGTAATAATGGTCTTAATAATACATAACAATTGTCGTGCATTCGGTGACCGATACCTAACGACTAAATGCCTTAAGCTGTGACAGACCAACAAATGACTCCAAGCGATCCACACTTTTTTTATTTCAGTTTGCTTCTCGTGTTCTATGGTTGTTACCCCCATATCTCTGACAATAAAAGAGTTAGAGGTTTAATACTTATATTTTCGAACATTACTCACCATAAACAACATTCATGAAAAAGAATAGCCGAAAAAGCTACTGAGCCGAAAACCCACTGCTTACCCGGCTAAACTCTTGGAAGTGGTAAACTTTTTAATATAGCTTGTCCACAATATAATCAAAAAAGTCACATCAAAATTTTCAAATTTTATACAGTCCAAGCATTCTACTATTAACACCGATAATAAAATTTAACTTTGTTTGAAAAAGAGCCTTTTCTAAAATTTTATTAAACTTATTCATTTAATAAAATAGTTGCAAACCCCAATTAAATGTTTATGGTTTATAACTATTAGTCTAAGATCCCGCCGCTGATTTCTGCAGGTATCTGTTTTTTTAATGAAACTTAATTTAAATGAATCTTTAATGGCAATGTAATACATTGATCCCGGGTTGCCTATCGAAAATTAGCCGCAAAAACCTTCAATTAAGTATATTGTAATCCATTTTTTTGAACGAATTGCAAGGATAAGTTTTTTAAATGAATTTCACACCATTCGAAAGAAAATGATGTGAAAAATGTTAAAAAGAACGGTTGCCAGCTCTCAATCGGCCGCAACCTCTAGGTTGCCAGATTTGAACAGGTATATTGTTGTTAATAATTTGCGGTCACGTGTTTTTTGAGAAAATTAGATACTAAATTAAAGTTTTATTTTTTCTGGACACGATAATGCATTGTTGCCTGAGAAAAAATAGCCGCAAGTTGGGGTTGCCATTACTTTTAATTAATTACTCTCTTATCGCATCTCAGCTGTAATTATTGAAAAAAAAAAAAAACATTTATACATATTGATCAACCAAGGCAATGCAATATGTATTTCATTCATATTAATTACATTAAAAAAATTTACAATTTTAGTAACTTTTTTATTAAAAAAACACAAATGATATTTTTGATTTACAAATACTTAATTTAAGAAACAAAAGCATTATTTTAATTAAATTAAATTATTGTTTATTCATCTCCATTATCGTCATTACTATCACTATATTCTTCATCTG
Organism: Brachynemurus nebulosus; assembly: GCA_035578155.1. Classification (NCBI taxonomy): domain Eukaryota; kingdom Metazoa; phylum Arthropoda; class Insecta; order Neuroptera; family Myrmeleontidae; genus Brachynemurus; species Brachynemurus nebulosus. The sequence continues at coordinate 11,148,001 of JAPWDM010000016.1, forward strand.
AATTCGAATCAATTTCTTCCGAATCTTCAGAACTTTCGTCTGTGTCAGAAGTTCCATCCGTGCCTTCTCTGTCTTCTTTCGACACGGATAAAATGTCTTCAACTGTCATTGGTGTCGGGTCACCAATAAACCATGTCGGTTTCAAAATGCCATCAATTACTGACCAGGCACAATCCTCTGCGTTAATTTTCCCACAACATGGATCCGTTGCATTTAACCACATCGAATTTATAAAAATTGTTCGTAATACTTTCTGCTCTAAAGACTTCCAGCAAGGTGGAATCAGTTTAGAGTCAGTTTAATAAAAAAAATTACTAAAATTGTAAATTTTTTTAATGTAATTAATATGAAAGAAATACATATTTCATTGTCTTGGTTGATCAATATGTGAAATACATATTTCATTGCCTTGGTTGATCAATATGTATGAATGTTTGTTTCAATAATTGCAGCTGAGATGTGATAAGAGAGTAATTAATTAAAAGTAATGGCAACCCCAACTTGCGGCTATTCTTTCTCAGGCAACCATGCATTATCGTGTCCAGAAAAAATAAAACTTTAATTTAGTATCTAATTTTCTCAAAAAACACGTGACCGCAAATTATTAACAATATACCTGTTCAAATCTGGCAACCTAGAGGTTGCGGCTGATTGAGAGCTGGCAACCATTCTTTTTAACATTTTTCACATCATTTTCTTTCGAATGGTGTGAAATTCATTTAAAAAACGTATAGTTGCAATTCGTTTAAAAAAATGGATTACAATATACTTAATTGAAGGTACTTGCGGCTAATTTTCGATAGACAACCCGGGATCAATGTATTACATTGCCATTAAGGATTCATTTAAATTAATTTTCATTAAAAAAACAGATACCTGCAGAAATCAGCGGCGGGATCTTGTGCTATATATACAATAGAAACTCGATTATAACAATTAAATGTTCCTCTTAGGGTGGGGATTGTTATAATCGAGTGATTGTCATAGGCGGCTCATTAATTTTGTAATTAAATATACACCAAAAAATCTAAATGGTACGTAGTGCTCTGTGCAAACTTAAGAGAAAGTATTGGGATAAGAGGGTAAATATTATTTATCTGATTGTGAGTTTATTTAAAACAAAGCTATCCTAAGAGATAATTTACACCTAAAATTCGATTGTATAGAAAAACGGAACCGAATGTTATATTAATGAATATAAGTGGCGATTCCTAGAAAACTGGCAAAGATGTCGAAATATCAACTTCACTATCGCATTCATCGGCATAAAAAACGCCAAATAGCGGAAACTGACAAAAATTCTAGAATATTCTAATCGTCACTTACGCTTTGTTACGGTTTTTGGAAAAGACCTAATTTACACCTAATTAATTCTCCATACTTGAAATTATTAAAAACATTTCTCTTTACCTTATGGGACAGCTAAGTTTACGTAAACCTAGCCGTCTTTTTTGTTTTTCATGTTTTCTCGAAAACCGTTAGAGCAACTAATTTTTTATTAAGACACCTAAATACATAATATCTAAAATACACATATTTTTTACCTACTTGTATTCTGGGGTTTTTAAAATTTTTTTTTTTTGGGTGGAGGCGACAGCACATATTCTTTATATCACACTCCGCCTGATGCTTCAGTGATATACCCTACAAACTAGTTTCTATGCGCTGTCTATTTACTATGATATAATTCTGTTTACTGGTCTACTGCCAATACACATTATTTTATAATCAATTATTTAAGGAGTTACTCAGGGTTAGAAGCTTAAAAAACACATTTTAAATAATTTTTTCCAAAAAAAACCATCTGAAAGCAATCGATCTGAAACCTTATACATATTATTAGGCATTCCTTTAGCTATCTAAAATAATTTAATTTCCCTTTTCCCGATGACGATGAATTTTATACGTAGTATCAAAGTCGACGCTTCAAAAAAAACATCGCTTGCTGCTCACAGCACACAGCTTCAACGGGTGGTCAGAAATTAGAAAATCGAACGGGGTTTTGAAGAAAACAAATTTTTTGAGTCCCTAAACCTCAAATTACATCGATTCAGAAAGAAAATTAGAAGCTTCTGGAAAAAAATCCCGTTTTTTTTTTTTTGTTATGTTTGTTTGTAAAAATTTAAAGGGAGTAATTTTTTTTAATTTAGGGACTAAAAAGAATTGTTACGCTTCCAATCCGCCCTTATACGTCATAATTAGTAGAAAACGACGAGCTGCACAATGTAAGCCGATTTAAAAATGTAATTTTGTGTAAAAGGCAATTAAAGATTTTTTTCTCATTTTTTTGTATTAAAATTGATTAAATCTCAAAAAAATTGGTTACATTTATTTGGTTCGCTATCCTAGAATCATAAGGCAGTCCGAAAGTTTCCTTATAAAGTTCTTCCCTCTCAGCAATCAGTCTTCTTGAATTTTGCAGTGCAGTGTTTTTCCAAAATTTTAACACGTTCGTTATCTCTTCTGTTAATGTAATTGTATGTGTGCGGTCCAACGTTAAACCCCAGCACACAGAAAGAAAAATTTTAATAAGGATTCTGATCCTTTATTAAATACACAGACGTATATCCAAAGAGGACCATTCAAACACTTTATTGGATATATATACATATAACTCTGCACCGTTTCATATTTCGTTTCCAAATTTTAACTGATGATTCTTGGGATATAAAGGAATAAAAATATCGAAGAAAAAAAATTAGAATATCTTTTTTCTGTCACCAACTCCTTAATCGTTACTTTATTGTAATTTTATCTTGTTGAATAAAACCAATTTTGACTTCACTTTATTTTGAGTTTAAAACTTCTGTAACATGTTTTAGACTATTCGTTAATAGCTATACAAGTCCAAGCATGTGACGGAAGTTTTAAACTTAAACTAGTATCTGTAAAGTAAAAATTGTGTTTTTATTTCGCACTGTTTTTGTTAAAAGACAAAAAATTATATAAAACTGATAAATACCTTGTTATTACTTTAATCGAACCGACAATCAACGTTTCAAAAAATTTAAAATACTTAACACCAACTCGATTAAAGTATGAATAGATGGCGTCAAAATGCACTACATACTCATTTTTTATTATGACAGCGAATTACACAAATGTGTATTTAAAGGCCACGGCACAATGCACAATGTAAAATACACAATAAAAGGCGTCTGGATCAATAAATGCACTTTGTTATGTCTCTATAATATATACCAACATAGTGGTATACACGCAAATGTATGAATTGTATGTAATGTACATACACAGATAACTCTCTATGAACGAGCGTTTTCATCGAACCGTTGGATAGACATTATGTATTATTGATAATTATTAGCTATCACGAAACAAAATCAAATTAATTTGTTTAACATTGCCAACCCTTAAAAATTTACTGGGAAATTTATATATTTTTTTATATAAATAAAGTGCTCCACAAAAAAGTGGCGCACATAGAAAATTTAATTTGTTTGTTTCCCAACATTTCTATACCATCCAACCTTTTTTTAGTCGAATTTTCTCCGAAAAATTAGACTTATACAGTCTATACGATAAGAGCTGCGAGAGGCGAGAGTAGGGGCGCTATCCGTTTTCGGACCCGTAGAACACGAATATGTAGAAAAAAAATGTCTGATATATATATATATATATATATATATATATATATATATATATATATATATATATATATATTCCCGCCACCTTTGAATTTGTGTAGGGCCCCCCTATGGAAGTTAAGAGATGAAATTTGGTAAATGGGGCTCATTTTCGAGGCACCTCATACTATCAAAGTGGGGTCAAATTTTGGGCAAATTTTTTTTCTGACCCGACCTTTAAGGGGGTGGTGGGGGGCGGAAAAGCAATAAAACTTTTCCAAACCGGTTTTAAATAATGTTTCGGTCAATTATCTACAACATATCCAAAATTCAGCTTCCTAGGATGATTTGGTGGGAGTAGAGGGGGGGAAAAAACGATTTTCGCTGGATCTAACAGGCCCCCAGCCCCCCAGAATTAACGTAGAGGGTTGAAATTTGGTGTGTTGATAAGTTCGTACCTAGGTTGTGCTTTTTGGAGGTTTTAATATTTTACCCCCACCCCCCTCATTTTTAAGCTACAATTTCATGCATTTTCGACGTTTTCGAAGTTTGTACCACTCGCACAGGTCACCCAAATAAACCTAAAGGGCCGAAAATTTGTATTCGGATTGAGTTAGTATCAAGGGGGTGCCTTTTGGGGGTCTCGACTTTTAACCCCTACCCCCACCATTTTTATACCCAAAAGAACATGATTTTTCTTGTTTTTTAACAGTTTCGTTCGGGTCAAAATCTCCCCAAATAAACCTAGAGGGCTGAAATTTTGTATACAGGTTAAGCTAATAGCCAGACACTGTTTTTTGGGGGTTTCAACTTTTAACCCTTACCCCCACGATTTTTACGCCAATATTTCCTTAATTTTTTTGCTTGTTTTCTAAGACATCTAGAGACTCTCTAAGGAAACTTCGAGGGCTGAAATTTTGTACGTGTATTCAGTTAGTATCCAGCTAGTATCTTTTAGGGAGTCCACATTACTTTTCCCCCCACTTCTCCCATTTTTACATCGGAATTGAATGCTATTGTTAAATGTGTTTTAAATGCATTATTTTTATTCTAAATACAAGTAGGCGAATAGTAATTTTAAAAAATTTAAAAAAAAGTGAATATAATTTTTTAACAAATGAAATACATACATATTAAGTAATTTGAAAATGTTATTAAAGTCACTGTTTATTTATTTATTTAATTATTATTTAGGAATTTTGGATTTTTATTATTTATAAAATAGAAAATTTGGATTTTTTTGGAAAGAAAAAATATCTTCATAAAAGCCTTCCAGTTTACTATTTAAGTTCCTTTTTTAATATTTAAAAATAAAACACAAAGGCAATTGGCGGATAAGCATGGATAGAAATGCCCTCGTACGAATTGTGTTGGCTTTTTCCCTGTTAACTGCTATCGGCACAAAATTGAAATTTACTGAGATTCAGCCCTTAAAAACTTAAAATCTTTTTTTAAAGCCCCGATCAACCGGACACGCATTATCAGTTTTGAAACCACCAAAATTACAAATCGCTTGTGGACTTTCAATTATATTTCGCTTGTAGACACTCAATACCGAAGAAATAATTTTTTTTTATTTTTTTTATTTTTTTTATTTTTTATTTATTTTTTTTTTTTTTTTTTGAAAGAAAAAATATCTTTATAAAGGCCTTTCAGTTTACTATTTAAGGTCCTTTTTTAATATTTAAAACTAAAACATAAAGGCAATTAGCGGATAAACATGGGCAGGAATGCCCTCGTACGAATTGTGTTGGTTTTTTTTCTGCTACCTGTTTTCGGCACAAAATTGAAATTTACTGAGATACAGCCCTTAAATACTTAAAACCTTTTTTTAAAGCCTCGATCAGCCGAACACTCATCACCAGTTTTGAAACCAACAAAATGACAATTCGGTTGTAGACTTTCAATCACATTTCGCTTGTAAACATTCAATACCGAAGATGAAGGGGAAAATTCGACTACCGTGATGGGGCCCCGCTGCTCACGGCGTTTTTATAAATTAATTAGTACGTTAAGATGGAAATAGAGTGAAAAAATAAAATACCCTTGTCTGCATAACATAGCGAATTTCCGTTTAAAACAATTAGTTTTTCTCGGTAACCAGTTTATATAGAATAATTATTTAAAAACCTTTTTTATTAATTTTTTCTCCTCTTTTTAATGGCGTAAAAAATTGTCGCAAAAATTTTTAAACTTGGGGAAATTTTAGCAAAGAACTAATTTTTTTCACGAAAAATGCCCAAAAAGCCATGTTTGCTGCCTCCAACCTTCGCAGCATACTTTTGATTAAACTCACAACTTCTTAGGGTATCTTCCCCCATGTTTCTACAAGAGCATTTTGTAGCTCTTGCAAGTTATTAGGATGATTAATTCACCGTCTTAAACGCCTGTCAAGCACATCCGAAAAGTACTCTATAGTGTTCAGATCCGAACTACGAGTTACCATCTTAAATAAAAAATACCAACTTCTTGAAAGTACTGTACGACACAACCAGCAGTATATGGTCTTGCAATGTAGTGCATTAAAATGAAATTTTCGCCAATAAATAGCATCATGTATTGTATCACATAGTACTCTAAAATTTCAGTGATATACAAATCTGCATTCAAAGGTGCTCTGTTAAAAACATGGAGCCCTGTTTTTGCCTCTAAAGAAATCCTACCCCTTACTGTTCCTAAGCCGCCTCCGAATTGTACCCATTTAACAACTTAGCCCGGCTGCACACTTAGGAGATACGACACGAGAGATACGATATGAGAGACATAAGAAATGTGTCGCTTGGAGACACGCATCGCCTGAGTACATTTAAATTGCATTGAAAACACAAAATTGATGCACATATGTCTGCTATGTCGTATCTCCTAGGTGTGCATCAATTTTGTAAACACCTATCTGGTGTATGCATTGCGAAACGGGACTCATTTGTAAAGAGTCGATTTTTCCATTCATTCTCAGTCCAAGTGCGGTATTGTCCGGCAATTTGTAGGCGAGCTTTTCGGTGATCTACGGTAAGCATTGGTCCTGCAGCTGATTTCCTAGGTTTTGAATTTCTTTCCGCAAGCCTTTCACGTACAATTTCAACACTAACTGTAACGCCAAAAACGGCACGAAGTCATTGAGCTATCTCAGGAGCAGCTGTAGTACGATTTCGGAGAGTCAATAAATTCCTTTACTGATAAAAGATGATTTATTTTTCTACTTATTCAGTATGACAATAAAATCAAGAATTCGTAAGCAAATAATGATTTTATTCTCATGAGTCTAAATTTCGTTCTCATGAGTCATATGTAGTCTAAAACATGATGAATTAAAAACAAATAAAAATTTCAAAGTGCGGCACTTTTTTTGTGGAGCAGTTTATATGTAAATATATCTGATTAGGATCAGTAGTGTGAAAATAAAACTCACAGCACTTAGAGCTAATTTTGTTACTTTTCGGTACGTTACCAACTATGTGAGGAATAGAGCACAAGTTCTAATCTTGATTCTAGACTAAAGGTGGTCAATCTTTTATAAAGCCGCTTCTACACGATGCAACGAATATCTTCCAATATTGGATGTTTGATGGTTGGTCGCATCGTCTGGCCGTTGTTCGAACTTACGAACGTACAATGACGATCGTCGAACGTTCACATTTGGCCATGTTCCGACCGATGTCGGTATTCTTTCACCGAGTCAACGGCTACACGACTCGTTCATATAAAGAGAGATAACATCAGTGTATAACATCAGAGGTAACATCAAACTAGTGTTAGGTCGAAGCGATTCTTTTATGTGTGCTAGCACACATGACCCCGCACAGAGCGAGCGACTCTTTTGAAGCACACAGCTTATAATGGTATGTACTGTCTTGTCGTTTATTTGTCCTTTCCTTTCTCCTTTTAAGAATTATAGTTTTGTAAATATGGACGAGGTGCTAGGTGACATTGAGTATGCACTGGAAGAGGTATAGAATTTGACTTTTGAGTATTATTGGGGGGTCTTAGGTGAGTATGAAGACGCATGTCGTCGACCTCTAGGTGGTCCACAACTTGGGGAGAAGGGGGGAACTTTTTTATACTTCTGACTAGCCCTGTATACTAAAAATACTTAAATTTTAACGTTGCCTTCTATTTTCATTTTTTTACACGAAAACCGTTAGGTATATCAAAAATTTGGATATAACATAAATTTTAGATCATTTCATTGCAAACAAATTAAAAAAACCATCACTCTACGGTCAACAATAAGCAAGACATAGGCGATTTCCCGATCAGCTTTTTCTGCAACTTTACCCCCCCCCCCAAGTTGTCGACCACCCTAGAGGTCGACAACATGCGTTTTCATACTCACCTAAGACCCCCTAATAATAATCAATAGTCAAATTGTATACCTCTTTCAGTGCATACTTAATGTCAGCTAGCACCTGGGCAGTAAAAATCAGCATTTTGCCTTGAATTGACCCTAATTATTGACCTTGAGATCACAATCAAGGTCATATGCGGATGCAGAATTTTCCGCTATTTCCATTTCCGGGTTCAAAAGTGGGGATTGCCGTAGAAATAAACGGACTTGACCTTGATATGACCTTCAACCTTAACATTGAGGTCAAGGTGAAGGTCATCATCGGATGCGTCGTAACAAATGATGAAACTCTTGTCCTCATCATTTATCCCAAAAATGCTCTCCCACTAAGATTTTTGACTTTTTTATACTTTTGAAGTATGATCGAGTTTTTGCAATTTTCGAGAATTGCAAAAACTCGTCCCTGCGGGTCTCGTCTTCGCAACATTTTCTCGATCAGTAAAGGCACTTAACGCATCGTGTATTGTATAATATTTTTTGCACGATCGATTTAAAATAATTAAAAACTAAAAGTATATTAAATAACAAATAAAATTCGGATAATATAGGTAAAATTTCTATTTCTGTTATGGCATAGAATGCCATGAATAAATATTATAAATATTTATAGCAACTATAATACGAATCTGATCAATTATAGTGACAATTGACAACTGTATTTGTAAATAAAATACCCCTGTCGCAGCATCTGCATAACATAGCGAATTTCCAATCATAAAAGTTACTTTTTTTCGAAAACCCGCTTACCTAGAATAATGGTTCAAAATGTATTTTCTGTGATTTTCTTGGTTCTTTACCACAATGTAAAAAAAATTGGAAAAACTTTTAAATTTTGGCAAATTGTTTGCAAAAAACTCATTTTTTTGAGGTTTTTGGAATTGGACGTGTCTGACTGGAGAACTCATACAAAATTTTTGGACTACCAACGTTTTATTGTTTTATTATATTTGCATCCCAAACTAGTATCTATCCTATAAATATAACAAGTTTCATCCAAAATGAATTTTTCGGATATATAGGCACTTAAATTTTCGAAATTTCTAAATTAATTTAAAATAGAGTTAGTCTCCAGAAATTTTGTATTATGGTAAATTTAATTTAATAAATGACAAGTATATAAGTATAGTAATTATAAAGCATTCGCATAGAACAATAGTTTTAAGTATACATGCACATAAGCAAAATAATTTTTGAATTTTCCTGAAGGAAGGAAATATTTTCCCGTAATAAAAAGTATCCTAAATGTTGACGCAGGTAATAAGTTATCACTACACCAGATTTCATAAAAATCCGTTCAATAGTTTTCGCGTAATATGTGCACATGCTCAAAAAGTTTTTTTACTTTCCTGTGGGAATGAGCCACTTTCCCGAAATAAAAAGTATCTGAGATGCTGACTCAGGTAATAAGTTATCATCACACCAAATTGCATCAAAATCCGTTCAATAGTTTTTGCGTACTGTATGCACATGCTCAACATGGTTTTTCCATTTTCCCGTGGGAATGAGACATTTTCTCGAAGTAGAAAGTATCTTAGATGTTGATCCGGGTAATAAGTTGTCGGCACACCAAATTTCATTAAAATCCATCCAGTAGTTTTTGTGTGATGCGTGAACAGACGAACAGACAGACAGACAGACAGACAGACAGACAAAAATTTAAAAAATCGCTGTTTTGATATCTACATCGATAACTATTTACAGTATCTGCACAATTTTTAAAAAATATTCCCTATACAGAAACGGTCTCGTTACATTATTTGTATTATATGTATAGATTACCTATTAATGGCTCTTTATTTAAAATATTAATTTTTTTTTAAAATAAATCGCCCCCTGTTCTAGGAAATATATATTTTTTAAATTTTTATAAAATTTCTTATGAAAGTGAGCTTCTTAGACAATTTTATTTTGTATTAATGTATTTTATTTTGTATTAATGTGAAACATGAACATTTAAATGTTGGCAATTTCTGTATTCTGGCGCTATCTATCTAGCGCGTTAGTTAACTACTTTATTTAAAAGTTCGAATAAAATTCCAGTCATTTTAATTCTTAATTGTTCAGGAACTTTAGTACCTTCAGTATCATAAAAGCAAGCAAAATAATATTACAATTTATTTATGTAGATACATATATGATGGAAAGTTAAGAAAAGAAAATGTTTTTTTGGAAGTTCGTGTTTAAGGTAAAATCGAAAAAACTTGGAAAATTTAATTAGTAATTAATTTTTTTTAAATATTTTTAGGTTTGGTTGTAAATGAATCTACTGTTGATCTTTTAATATGATACTGAACTATTCATTATTTAAAATGAAAAATTGTGTACTTATTAGATGATGAAAATAAAAAATTAGTAGTTTGAAAAACCGAAACAAATCGACCGACGTCTCGAAAAAGTCTGTCGGGACACCGGAGCAACGGAGCTAGAACCGTGACAAATCCGGGAAAACCAAGACGTATGGACACTCTACACGGATTGTGAATGTTATAAACTTTAAGTTTTGATTTTTAAGCACATTATGAGTGAAATTGAAAATTAACAACTTGTGAAATTTGACATTTTAGTTAAAGTGCATATAAAATATAATACCTACATGTTTTTATAAAAATGCAAATATAAATAAATGTTTTCTGTTTTTTTTTTTTTTTATTTTAATTGTTATTAATTATTTGGCTTTTTTAATAATTTAGAATTTTTCTGTCAAATGAATAAATTCTGAAAATATGAATTTATGACATAATTTCAGTAAAAGTGAAAATGAAATTTTTCACCCACACTTTTGTAGTGTCAATGTACATCACTGGATCCCAATTTTCAAATGGATAGATAATTTCAGTAGCGTAGAAACTAATTATTAAAAAATTGCAAACCAAATGTGTTTATATGATAATACGTACTTATAAAATTTAAATACGTGTTCTTCCGAAAATCGTAAATACCTAATTAACTTTCTCTCGATGAAGTTGGATTGACAAACATTTACATTAGGGATGTTATGGATATTCGTAACCGTAACTAAAACTACCGATATCCGAAATAATTAAATATCCGAAACCGAAAGCGTATACGAAAATGAAAGTTTATAAGTCTAGTAAGTACTTAACACATTAATATTTTTTCTATATATCAATATCTAAAAATATTTCAGTCCCTTTTTGACAATCTTGCCAGAACTTAAACACTTTTTTAAATATTTTTATTGTTAAAATCGAAACGTTATTTTGAAGCCGGTTAAAATTAATATATTTTACATTAAAATGTGTGGTCAATACAATCACTCGCTAGTTAATTATCGCTAGATTTGATGCTAGAAAATTGAGAAAAAACAGGTCATATAGATTTTTTTTTATTTAGATTTTATTTGTAATGATTGAATTACAAAATTCAAAAGGATGTTAAAAAATGTGTGTATTCACTATGAGCTTTTGCCTGTAGTAAATCCAGCTGCTCAAAATCGGTTCCAATATATCAGTTGGTCAGGACGGCATTTGTACATAATTTTAATATTTTCTTTAAGAAATAGTATTTTTTTTTTAAATACTTGTTTGATTTTTTCAAGGCGAGTACTTTTTACGATGTGTGTTTACCAAATTCTACAAAATAATTAAAAAAAAAAACATTGTAACCCTACTATTTTGAAATTTTCAAAAAAATATCATGAAAATTACCTCATATATGCTTTTTCTGAGTTAATTATTGAAAAATATTCTATTTTCCGAGATTTTTAAGGTAAAACGAGCAGATGTATGGTTTTTGTTAAACAAATTTCAGATCTTTAATACATTTTTTCCTTAAAAAAATAAATATTTAATATTTTCAAAAATGTATGATACAACTTGTCAAAATTTAAAATTATTTGTTTTGTTGTCAAAAGAAAAAAAAACTGAATGTGCAAATTTATTTACCACTAAAATGATGGGTTTATACATATAATTATAACGTAGTATTGTCATTTGGATAGAAAATTACGTAAAAATATTATTGTTTGAATATGATTTAACGTAATTTTTATGCGATTGTAGCAAGCTCTTATTAATTTTAGGAAGGTGTAAACATCATCTAAATTCTGATCATATCACATAAAAAACTGCGCCGTGATCTTTTATCTAAAAAAAAATGGAATAGAGATACATTATAAAATCATTTAACTGACAAAGAAAAAGAATATAGCCGAATCGTTAAATTGGATTAAAAAAATCATGACATGCTACTTAAAAAGCGGATTTTTTCGAATTTAGCTCGTAAAAAATGAGACAGAAAAAAAAAGAATGCGAGTGCGAGTGAAATGGAGAACGACATATTTCCTAGTTTTTCTCGAAAAGTAAGCAATTTAGAGCAACGGTATAAAAACATTTTTTATGAATTTTACCTTTTACTAGGGCTTGGTGTAAAAAAAAATTTGAAAAATTGCTTAATTCTGGCAAAAAACTCATTTTGTTGACAAAAAACGCCCGGAAAACCTACTTCTGGGCATCCGACGTGTCTGGCTAACGAACTCATCCAACGATTTGGAAAATCGAATTCGCACACAAAAGAGTTCTTCGCACGTTCGAGAGTTATCGCGCGGATACATATATATATATATATATATATATATATATATATATATATATATATATATATATATATATATATATATATATATATATATATATATAAATTTTAGTGAATATCATTTTCGTATTCTAGGGACCTCAAAACATATTTCTGATATGGTCTCGGGCTTAGGTCGCACCATGACACCTGGCGTAAAAGCTGAATTTCCAGTTTTGGAAATTCGCTAAAATTAAGTGTCAATATTTAATTGGCATGAATATTTTTTTGAATTTTCTATTAAAAAAATTAAGAAAAATAATTTGTTAAACTATATAATAGGGTAAACGGTATAGTTATTGGACGTTGACAATTATTGGACGAGACACTCTCTTTTGCAGATTATAAGGCTTATAGACTAGTAAAGCAAACTCCCTGATTTTTTAGTTAAACAGAACCTTCTAGTATCTACAGAACTTGTGGATTGTGGAAATACGCCAGAAATTAATAAATGAATTTTTTGTCCAATAACTGTATTTTTCTACACGCACAACTTTAATATTTTCTTTTTCAGAGACTTACCAATATGTAATATGGAAGTTTTATATGATACATTAAAACAGACAGGTCTTACTTTATTTATGAATTTTTTCGTTAAAAATAAAGCTATAACATGTACTTTTTTTGTACTTTTTTTTAAAAATTTTTCTTAACTGTCCAATAACTATACCATTTACCCTATTAGTGAGAATAATGAAATTGATGAAACATTTTAATTTTGGCTGCAAATTTATTCTCGTAAAATGAAAGGAAGATTATGAGAACCACAGAAAATTTTAATGATTGAACAACCTTTTGAAATTGTCAATAAAATATGAAAACTAAAGGTAACAATAATAATAACAATGTACAAACTAGTGAAAATTTTCATACTAATCGATTAATTTTCCTAATTGTTCAAATTGTACTTTTAATTTCAATATAAATAAATAATTACAATCACTTTTGAGCTAGTTTCACTTACCGCACTCCTATTCACTTACCGGGCACCTATTTTACTTACCGCATTGTTATTTTTTGGTTTCCATGGATATAAACAAACATTCAAGAAATGTAATTTATCAGCATCGACAGATCGTGCAAAAATAGTTATTTGTGTATTAAGAGCGCAAAATGGTGCTTTGCCGCTCGATTGAGAATGTTGACGAGCGACGCCGCCAGGTGGAGCGCATTAATCTCATGAGAGCGGCAAGTAATTTTGTGCTCGAATTACACACAAAATTTTTTCTACAATTTTATAAAAATTTTTTTTTATTTAAAAGATACTTTGAAAAATAATAATGGACGTTAATATTTACATTAATATTATAATTTTTGCAGCTTCAGAAATATCTGGAGGTGTACTTGAGAAATCACTGTCACTACATATTACATATTTCCATCATATATGTACATATTTTTTTAAATTTTTTATTCTTATTATTTATTAATTTTAGTTATTTATTATTTTTAATTAATATTTTGCAGTTATTTTGAAATTTAATAAAATTAATATTTCACTTGATTACGATAAACATAATAATTTTAGAATGTTTATTTGTTATCATAGAAAATATAAACAACGCCTACCTGATTTGTAAATAAATACAGGTTGAGGGAGCGACAAACTATTACTTTACCGCTTTAAAGCGCAAAGTAGAAGATTGTAGAAAAATACTATTTCAGCCTCTTGAATCGTAAGTTACCGTTTACATATCAGGTAGCTTGTCGCTTAAGCAACACTACCTGGCCTAGGAACCTAGGTAATTTACTTACCTTCCTAGGAACGTAAGTATGTGCTTACTGTCAATAGTAAGTAGACTTCTCTATGAAAACAGTTTTTTTATAGAAGCCTACTGTTCATTTTTTTCAATTTATTGAAATTGCATTATCCATGAATTTTATTATTTTTTATTCATTTTTTTCAATTTATGTATTTATCATTTTTTCGGTTGAAAAAATAACTTACTCATACTCGGTCCGTAAGTTTATTTTTGAGGCCATGGAAAAAATACATTTGAGGCCACAAACACTTACGGTCCGTGCCAAGTAATATACTAATATTGGGAAGAATATTACATATGACGATAATGTGATTTTTTGTTTCTCATAACGGTTCCGGGATGTTTCTTCGGAATCCTAAAGAAAATAATATAGTTATTCATCTATCATATCATATGATTACAATTTCTAAAACTTTGTACAATACTGTAACTTGTTACTATATTGTAACTATAGCGAATATTCATAAAATACCTACTCAGAATGAAGAATATAGTATGTATTTTTTTTTTTTTAATTCGTTTAATAAAATTACACATATACATCGATTGTTACAGTTTTGAAAAAACTGATAGCACTAAATAACTGTATACTTGTTATAGTAGCACTACACTCTCGTCGAGGCAACACGAGGCGACGCGAGACCGAGAGTGTAGTTGATGCTCTCGTGTTACCTCGCCTCGCCTCGTCAGCTCTCCGATCTGAGTCGGTTTTTTGTCACAAGTCAAAGAACACGAGACACGAGGCGAGGCGATCAACTACACTCTCGCATATACTCGTGTGTTGATATTGCATATGTTGCTGCGTACATAGATATCATCAGAATATACTTTATTGTCTGATATCATGTTTTTTTACATAACCTAAAATCATGCCTTAAATTTACAAAAACGTTATTTTAAACTTTTTTGTGTGATATACATGAAGAAAATTATAGTATTCAACAATACATAGAACTGCAGCAGCAGTTATTTGAAGCCATGTCACCTGCATCACCCATCTTGTCCATCTATGATTGACATTTCAAACTATACGAACGCGTATGAGCAGTATGAATAATTGAGTATATAAGCGAGAGTGTAGACGGTACAAACTCGTGTTGTCTCGCCTCGTCAAAACCTCGACGAACGTCTCGTCGAGGCGACCTCGCGAGAATGTAGTGCTACTATTAGAAATATCACAAAAAACGTGTAATCATGATAGCTAATGTTATGATAGTTTAAAAAAATAATAATATTATAAGGTAGAGTCCGGTCGTGTAAGATGGCGCGGTCGAGCCCACTCCTGTTTTCTCGAAACAGGGACGAGGTTTGTAATAAACTTCAATCGTGTCTTGAAATGTTAGGGTATCTGTAATTGTTCACCAAAAAATATTGGTTGGTTCACCAAAAAATCAACAAAATTACGATATTTTAGGTAAGTTTAAAATTTTGACACGATATTTGATATTATTTTTGTTGAATTTGAATGTGTTTTATTGCGAAGCAAATCAAAAGTTTTAAATATTCCTGTGGCTAGGTAAAGTTAAACTCGGTTTAACTAATAAACTCAGTTTAAACTCGGTTTGTAAAACCGGCCGTTAGTCACGAACTACACTACCGCTCAAAAGTATTTGGGCACCTTTCATATTTCTTTATATCATAAATAATACATCTATTAAAACCATTTCATTAGTGTTGTTGTTTGTATTTATATTTATAAAGACGAGGTGTATATAAGTTCAAATAATTGCTAATAAATAATTACAATTACTACGAAATCGTTTCATTTATTCAAACTTTTACAAAATGCCTTTTTTGTGAGTGACCAAATACTTTTGAGCGATAGTGTAGCTCTGATCACATTAATTCGGGTAGATGGTCCACCGGATGATTTTGTTAATAATAGGCAGTCGTGTAAGATGGTGCACACAGTTTCTTTTGTTATGTATTTCTTTAACTTTTTCAAGAAATTCTATACGGTAAACTTTGGTACAACAAAAATTCGTACAAGGCGAATTCCTACAAGGTTCCAAGAATTTAACGATCTCTTCATATAATGTCATTCTTCAAACAACGCACGTAAGGATGTTTTGCCATGACTAAAATTTTAGATTAACGGAGTTCTTTTAAGGAATTATTTATCGATAATATGAAATTTGCTTATATTATATCAACAGAGGTGACTCAAGAATAATATTCGGAGAGTTAATTTTGCAAAACTGGGTGAAAAAATTTTTTAGTATGTTTACAGATTTCGAATCTACGTTAAAAAAATAGTTAACTAGAATAACAGGACATCACGTATTGCTCTTTATAACAGCTTTCTTTAAAGTATACTTTTCGTTATCGTAAACTTTTAGTCGTATCTCGTAAACGACCGTTGTGTCGTAACAAAAAAACAACGAAATTTTTAAAAGCTTAAACAAAGCAAATTTTATATATTCCAAACATATTGCGATTGTTTAATCCCACTTTTCGTAATCGAAAAATATCGATAGCGAATAACTTTTGAATAACATGTGTCATCTGTTACCTGGACGCCTGGGTACTTAAATGTGATTTATATTAAGTTCCAGGCTTTTAAATAAGTGCGCCATCTTACTGACCTCAGTGCGCACTCTTACATGACTGGTCGTGTAATAGTGCACATTTCCCATTTTGTGAATGTTTTTTTATAACTCGATTGATATTAGACTAGCCACGCACTAGCAATTTTCTTATCACGTTTAAAAGCAACTTTCAAATCACCGAGTATAATACGTATTGTTTTGTACTGAACACAGCACACTGGTGATTTTTAAATTGAGGCAACTAAAAAATGCATGGTTAATTTTAAAAGTGGCATAACTATTTCAAAAAAAATTTAGATGAAGAAAAAATCAATATATAGGGTAGGGAGGGGTAAAAAAAGACACTGCTCGAGTGGGGTAAAAAAGACATATTTATATTAAACTCAAGTGTTAAATTCGAAAAAAATAAAAAAATATTATAAAAAACACATTAGTATTTTAAGTTGTCTGGGGCAAAAAATTATTTTTGGAGAGGGTTTTATAACAAAAGATTTTCTCCTAAACCTCTGTTATTCCGGAGCGAAAAAACTTTCATTCCGCGACGATAAACTTTTTCAGTAAGTAAAAAATCTGATAAGATAGAGTGCTGTATTTTTTTCTTGTTATTCTACATGCTTTAGTGATGTAAAGTACAAAGTTTTATTTAAGTGAACCAACTGCTTATAACTTTATTTATGTTAAAAAAAAAAGTAAGAAAAAAATGGGGTAAAAACAAGACAAGACAAGAGGTTAATATTAAGAAAAAAATTATTAACAAGCATTTTCATTTTAAAATTATAATGATATGCTTAAATATATATATATATATATATATATATATATATATATATATATATATATATATATATGGATTAAAAAAATATTAATTGGAAGATTCTTCAATATAACAATTTTTTTTTGTTAGTGAAGAAACGGTTTCGAAATTTTATATTTATTCGAAAATTTGTACTTATTCGAAAATTTGTATTTTTGACCCATGAAGATTTGTTTTTATAATGTATAACTATATGCTTTACTGCACACATTTATTATTTTTAATTCATACATAGTTTATTTTGACTTATTTTTTTACTCTGTGTAAAGTAGTGTAAAACAGACTCACAAGGGGAGTATCAAACATGGTAATCACGGATTTGGAAGAAATTAATATATGTTGTGGAATATATTTCTCTGAATATTGTAGTGATAATAATTTAGGCGAATGCGACTTTATTTAGAAATTAAACGCACCAAAAATTTCGAATAACATATCGTGTTTGATATGTATCAGTTAGTTGGTATTGTCTGCAACAAAGGCCACTGGTGGTGTGGTTAGTGAGTTCTCTCATGTATGTAACTTTTTTAATATACAGACGGAAAGGTTCTATGTTAGAATCTATGCCTTTCCAACATAAATAATTCTCTTTTCAATTTTTTTTTAACTTTTTCAATATTGTACAATGGGTCAATTAATTACATTGAGGATGCTATAATTTTTTTTTTAAAGGAGATATGGTATTCTTTTAATTACACACTTTCAAACACACTAAGATAGCTAGTTTTTAAAAAATTGTCAAATACCCCATTACAAACAATAACTGCTGTTGGGAGTTTAAAAATCGAAGAAAGTTTATACTGCATGTATTCATTTTGACCAATTTTCGTTGAATCGTGTTTGGCGTTCATTTTTTTTTTTTTTGGTGCAATATTCTCCTTTCTTCTAAAAGTACCAGGCCGTAAGTCACCTGTCATTTTAAACTTTTACCATTTTCGAGATATTTGAAAAATTAAATTTTTACTTCAATTTTTCAAGGGCGATTTTATCTCTTAAAAACGTTTCTTAGCAGCAACTGATATTTTTTTATATTATTAAGTAATCACCCTCTACATACTGAAAAAGTTTCAGATTTTTCTGAATTTTCAATTTCACTTTTCATGAATTTGCACTTTTCCTGTTAGTCATACTTTTGAGTAATGTCTATCTTAGAGAAATAAGGATAAGGACATACAAATTTTGACATCGAAAAAAGTTATTTGGATTACAATATGCTTATTTCCCATGGGTATGTCTTTATATAGTACCCATAGTATTTAATTTTAAAAGTTTTGACTGACTGAAAGGTTGAGTTATCGGAAGGGAAATGTCACGGATTAACCTGAAAATAAAAGTATGAAACTCACATAGAAACTGATGGGGAAGAAAGAGATTCAAATATTTACTTCATGAAGCACATCAAGTATTGAAATAATATATTAACTTTAAATAATTATTCTTATTCCAAAAATATTATAATTAGACATTCTTAAAATGAGAATCAAATACTTTTGACTTTGAAAAATATTCTAATTATGCCTTTAATTAGAGGAAATTCACATTTCTTGGTTTTTCTTCCAATTTAAGAAAAAATATTCCCGAAAAGCATGACTGTATGTAGTTATACCATTACTGTATGTAGTTATACCACTTACGGCCTGGTACTTTTAGAAGAAAGGAGAATATTGCACCAAAAAAAAAAAAAATGAACGCCAAACACGATTCAACGAAAATTGGTCAAAATGAATACATGCAGTATAAACTTTCTTCGATTTTTAAACTCCCAACAGCAGTTATTGTTTGTAATGGGGTATTTGACAATTTTTTAAAAACTAGCTATCTTAGTGTGTTTAAAAGTGTGTAATTAAAAGAATACCATATCTCCTTTAAAAAAAAAATTATAGCCTACTAGAATACCTCTCCTTGTGCATTCGTATCGAAAATAACTATTTAAATTTCAAATATTAATATTATATTAATATTAAAATATTTTTTTCAATCACTAACTATGTCAGTTTTAATTAACAAATTATAATATTATTATGGAAAATTTTAGAAGTTTGTAAATTTTGTCAAAAAGGTATTTTTTTAACTTTTACCTGCTCCATTACCTTCTATGAGTAGGTATTTTTATTTTGTTTATTTATTTTGGCCATTATTAAATTTATTTTATCAGTATATTAATATTTCATTATGAAAATTATTAAAAAATAAAGTATATAAAGGCAGAACAATAATAAAGATTAATATAAGAAATTGAGACATTAATGAGTTAATTAATTATTTATTAATCAAAAAAATGTAATTGTGTATTTATTTAAAATAACAAAAAAAAAAAACAACTAATGTAGATTCACCGACGTCGGATTCGAACCCTCGATCTGCGATTTACCAAGCCAGCGCTCTGTCACTAGACCAGAACTGGTGTTATTTGACATACTAAATTATTCTTATAAGAGGTATACAAAAATTAATGGAAAACTAAATTAATTTTTTTTAAAAATGAAAATGAATGGTGTCCTGCCGTTTTATATTTTTATTAAGAGGAACTTACTCTACAACATATATACAAATTAAAGAAATCTGTGATTCCCAAGTTTGGCACTCCCCTTGTTAGACCAATCCTAAAAAAAATTTTTAAATACATTTAAAAAAAATTAATTTTTTTTTTAAAAGGTAAGAAATGGTTAAAAGTACTTCTAAAGAAGTGGTCTAAACCCTGAGAGGGTTCCTTATTAACTGCGAAAGAAATTGGACAATTTATTACCATTTCACAATTACCCCATGATTTTAAAATTGTGAGGTAATTGTGAACGTCATTCACAAATGCCCCCAGTCGGTCAAAAATTTCAGTAGTGTCCTTTTCTAAGTTGAAAATGTTGATGAAGATGGTGGTGACCTTATTGTACAAGTTTCCGTTGTACAAACAATACAAAAAAAAATTGTGTAAAGAGCGATATGTTTTGTCTATCAATCTATAAAATCATTGCTGTGCTTACCCAATAACAACTTACAGAAAAAAAAAATTACAACTTGTTTTCAATGTCTCTGTGAGTGGCCAAGGGCAGTAGGATTAACACAAAATCATTTTTTTTTAATTTACAGTATTAGTCCTAATAGACTGTTGTTTTTTATTCATGTAAACTAAATGTATTTCCTTGAAAAAGTCTTATTTTCCTTGTTAACTTCCCATAGGAAGTTATTGTAATGGGTCCGATTTTACGAATCGCTAATTTTTTTTGTGTAAAAATTATGTAGTTTCTTGATTTTTTATGTGATAAAATGACAAAATATCCTCAAAATATCATTTTTAGAGCAATGTAACAAATTTGTTCCTACAATTTTTGATATTTTTATTTAACCTTGAGTTCTTGTACAAATTTGAGGTATGGGTAACTTGCATTAAACAAAGAGAAATTGTGACCGCTAAAGTATGATGAAAATTTTGAAAGTGGGGTAAATGTGAAGAATTTGAGTTGGGCTTTACTCCGATGTACCACACTTCTCTTGTGATCCATTTTAAATAATTTTTCTGATGGCATTCACTTTTACCCCGAAATTCATAAGATTTGCAAAACCACACCGGGGAAATGTGAATGGCTTGAAAAATTTTTGTTTTTCATACGAATTTGCTCAAAATTTGTGTGGTGCATCCTGACTAATGTAGAATTAAAAATAAATCAACCGGAATGTGACATATAAAATAAAAAATACTTAAAACAACGCCTCTATCTCAATTCATGAAAATCCATTCACAATTACCCCGGTCAACTCTATTAGACGTGCATTTTCAAGTTACTAGGGTAGTGTCGTGTAAGACGGCGCACATAACATTTAGGTAGCTATAAAAAAATAACGGAAAATGTTATAGAAGTAAATTGTATTTATTCTAGTACCTTAATGATTAGTTAACGCTGTGATAAAGGATTTTTATTATAAACTCAATACCGATCGAGTTATTAAAAAAATTCACAAAATGGGAAATGCGCACTCTTACACGACCGGTCGTGTAAGAGTGCGCATTGAGGTCGATAAGATGGCGCACTTATTAAAAAGCTTAAAACTTAGCACAAATCATATTTAAACAATCCCGTACCTACGTAACAGGAGAATTTCTTACGTCAGCACTTCTTCATATTTTTCATTATTCTAAACTTTGATCGTAAGTAACGGTAGGTCGTAGTCAAAAAATAATGAAATTTTTGAAGGCTTAAGTGAAACAAGTTATTAGTATTTCAAACGAGTAGAAGATCTATGACAGTATGGCGGCACACTACGTCGTCAAAAGTATGGGGACATCCACGCTTGGGGCGCAAGGCGCGCCCACACTTTTGACGCCGTTGAACTTGGGTTACACGAATTTACATTGTACAAAAGTTTACTGTATAAAATTCCTTAAAAATGTTAAAGAAAAACATGATAAAAGAAACTGTCGTGTAAGAATATGTACGCCATCTTACACGCCTGCCTATTATCAACAAAATCATCGTGTGGGAACCATCCATGCGTATTCACACAAACTAAAGTGATCGGAGCTAGTTCGTGACTAACTTTACTAGCCATAGAGACATTCATAACTTTTAACTTGTTTCGATATAAACCGTAGTAGCACATTCAAATTCGAGAAAAATGATATTAAATCGTACTAAAAATTTTAAACTTATCTAGAATATTGGGATTATGTCGTAAACTAATATTTTTTAGCGAGCAATTATGGATACCCGAACACTTCAAAACACGATTAAAGTTTGTTACAAATTTCGTTCCTGTTTCGAGAAAACAGGAGTGCGCACTTTTACCGACCGCGCCATCTTACACGACCCTACCCTATAGTTATTTTGATATAAAAATAACAAAAAGGAAAATTTGGTATGTCTAATTTTACTCCATTTGTTGCATTTGTTTAATAACGTCGGACCAAGTTTAAATAATTTCACCTATACCTACATACATAATATTCTAAATATTTTATTTACAGGAAATGTTTTATTTGAAATTGGATAAAGCGTCTAAGTATTTCGTTGAAAGATTTCTAACAGGTTAACAAAAATATTCGAAAAACAAATTGGTATGTTGAAACTGACAATGAGTGAAAGATATGCTGTAAACTAAGCGATATAAAATATTGACTATTTAATTTTTAAACATTTCTGTAAATGCTGAAGAAAGGGGAATAAAAATATTTGTTCGACGAACAAATTTAAATATATTAGTAAAATTAAATTCAAACAGATGCTACACAAATTTAAAATTCATGCTAAAATGCTAGCGAATACACTTGAATAGTGAAAATATGTTTTTGTATCTTATCCCAATAAGCCAAAAAAAATAAAAGGTAACAACGATAATAACTTACGAGATATTAATTACTATTTATGTATAAGGTAAAAGACCCGGTAATTGACCCTGGCCCAGTTTCTGAACTTTTCAACTTTGTTATAAATTAATAAAAAAACTATATTTTAAATAAGAAAAAAAATAAATTCTTAATTTAAAGTAATCTATTCTGTGTCTAATAAACAGCAATTTAAAAAGTTTAGAATATAGTAACTAAATAAAAAAAAATTTTTAAGTTTAAAATGTGTGTAAAAACTATTTTTTTGGTAGTTTCCTAACAGTTTATGTTACAAAGTACTCATTTTGATCTGTGCAATATTCATCATGTAAATATGAAAACTTAATTAAAAATATATGAGCAGGTTAATATTTGTTTAAAATTTATTTTAAAATATTTATAAAATACCTTAGAATGATTTTTATTATTGAAATATGAGGGTCAATTACTAGGCTCACTTCTAAAGTGGTATGGCCCAATTAAATTCTAACCAGTTTTTGTTAGTTATTTTGTTATTTATAGTTATCTCCGATTAGTTTTTGTTATTTTTCATAACGTATATAACATTAAACATTCATTTTTATCAATAAAAAATTATTTATAAATTAAATTTTAAAAAACTGTATTTTTAAATTTAAGAATCAGAAACTAGGCCACTGTCGGGGTCAGAAACTGTCACATGAGAAATTTTGAAGGTCAGAAACTGGGTCCTTTTTGTCAATTTTTAAAACATTAATTTAAATTATTAATTCAATTCAAATAATTATTTTACTTGTATGACTTTATTTTGAAAGCCATAAACTAGTTGATAAAATTATTAATTGTCTCTTAAGTTTAAACTTATATTTATTACTGTCGTTTAACCTCAGCCGTCACTCTTAAAAGGTCAGAAACTAGGCCCGTTACCTTATTATATGTATAAAGATGAAATTAGCGACACCATCGTAGTAACTGCAATGGACGTTAGATCTATGAAAATTAATAAAAGAATCCAGAAATTTGAGGCTGGAAGAACAGAAACCAGAAACATTGAAGAATGTTTAAGAACTCATGCTTTACGCTTTAGGTCATGAAACACTTGAAAAAGAAATATCGCATGCTTAACTGAACAATTCTATTAAAAAAAACTAACAAGAATAACTTACCTATAGATAGAAAATAATTAGAACAAATAATCATACTTATTTAATTCAAAAAATATCATTAATTACGAAATATTATACACTTCACTTAATTAATTGTACAATAATATTTAATTGTTTCACAAACAAACTAATAAATCACTTTATACGGAAGAATAAACACACTCCCGTGCAATTTCAAAAATACGTTTTATATTATAACAATTATGAAAACAACGTGTATATATTATAATACATAGCCGGTACGTATGTGCACTACTGTCTACAATGTGACTACGACTACACACATCCCTTAACTACCCCACTACGTTATAAAAAAAAAACTACCCTCTTTATCAGTGCACATGTACACATGATATGTATCTATGTACAGCTGCTTATAAAGTAACAAACGCCCATCGCATCGCAGAGTTCGTTTGATATTATTCCACATTTGACATTAATGCAAGGCTTATCGCTGTACACAGCTCACATAATTACAATATTCTACAAATTGTTATAAATACAATCAAGTCAGTAAAACTTCAATCGTGCCACAGATAAAACTGATTAAAGAAAATAATAATAACAATAATAAGGTGGGCGAGGGTTACCTATAACAGGTCCCTCTTGGCACCCGTGAGAAATATTAACCCCCATTTCGCGGAAAAGAGTCACATCTGTCCTATAACGTGCTACGGTTTTCCTCGGAAGATACCGAATCTAGAGGAGTAAACCTCAACAAAATATCCGTTATGTGTTTTTCAAGGGTTTTATTGTAATACCAGGTTACTTCGATAGTTGGTGCTATGACAATGCAGAAAGTAGTGCGCCCTGAATCCCCAAGCTTAGAGCGGACTATTCCTAATACCAACGCTTCGCGTGTGGGTCAACCAGCGCAGCAAATCGGTGTCGGTGTGTTCGGACTAACTACTTGTCACGATTCACTTAAGGCTGCAGGTTCGTCAGACGAACCTACTCAAAAAGACAAACTCATTATCAGTCAGAATTCAACATCGTGTCACGTTCGTCTGGAGTAACCGGACAGTTTAAGAGGAAATCTGATCACATATCACGCACAGAGTGAGTTCAATAGAAGAGGTTGCATAGTAAGGACGCCATGTGGTGCCAGATGCATTCCGAACATTCTAATTAACGCAACAAAATCATTAGGTATCGGACATTTTTAGGATCAAACAACATCGTGTTTTGTATATGCAGGCAGATAAACAGATAATATGTGTCAGTTGTATATATATATATATACATATATATATATATATATATATATATATATATATATATATATATATATATATATATATATATATGTTTTATCAAAATATCTATTCGTTTTATTGACATTAATCACACCAAATGCAATATACCTGCATACACAAAACACGAATGCTGTTTGATCCGAAAAATGTCCGATACCTAGTGATCATGTAGCCAGAATCATCAAATTAAAATTACCTCAGGCAAGAAGGTAAAATTCAGGGAGAAAGAAGGTAGCGGAAACTGTGAAGGTTAAAGCAGAACTGGATTTTGTGGTCAACGGTGAGAGCTTGCTAATATTCACATTGTAGGGCAGGATCAACCGGTAACTACTGAAGTGCAGACAGAATTGTTAAGTCAATAAAGAAACTGCGCTAGAGTTGAATACCACTAATACTAGACTAGTTTCTGCTTTTACACAGAATGATGCCAATCTAAATGTATCCCATTCTGCCTCGGACAAAGAAAAACGAATTCTACAGACCTCGAACCATATTTGTATTATAGTCACGGCCTCAGGTGGCGCCATGAAAACGGGCGTAAGAGCTGAATTTCCAGTTTTGGAAATTCGCTAAAAAAATCATATAAATAGACCATGTTTTGACACAATCAAATTATTCAAAATAAGTTATTCAAAAAATTATTCAGAATAAATTATTCAAAATTCAGTATTCAATACTCAATATTTTTTTATTTATTTATTTATTTAATAATTGACATACAGTCAAGTTACAAATATTTACAATGAAAATTCTGTACAATTTCTATGTGTTATAACAATTTAACTGTTAAAATTTGAGTTAACTCTAATTAAATTTATGATTAATAAATAGTACTAGTTTAATTAACAGAAATATTATATATTTATAATATAACAACAATTCCGCGAACTTTGCGATACCGACTTAGACTTTGACAAACGACCACCGATAAACCTATGTAAAGCCGCTGCTACACGATGCTACGAACACCTTCCAACATTCGACGTTGGATGGTTCATAGCATCGTGTAGCCGTTGTTCGAACCTACGAGTGTCCAATGTCGAGCGTCAAACATTCGCATTTGGCCATGTCCCGCTCGATGTCGGTATTCTTGGACCGAGTCAAAGGGTGCTTCGAACGTTTGAAGGTCAATGTTGGTTGCGTTGGTTGGTTCGACTCAGCAGCTGCACGACTCGTTCATGTGAAGAGAGACAACATCAGTGTATAACATTAGAGATAACATCAGACAGATAACAGCGTCGTCCGCTGAGTACCAACACATCATCATTCGTATTGGATCAAACATTCGATTCACCGTGTAGCAGATACATTCGTCGCACCAACTGTCGAACTTAATTGCTTCAAATGTTCGATCGAACGTTGGAAGGAACGTTCGTAGCATCGTGTAGAACCCGCTTAAAGAGCGAACATTTGTCCCTTATGAATAACATTTTGGACGGTCATTTGTCCTCAGCTAGTAACCTCGCCGACGTCGACAACGCAGCATATGCAGCAATGCGTGTCCTAATCCCATGTACTAAGCAGCAAAAGTCTGCAGAAGAGAACGCATGAATTCGCATTCAAATTGACACCAATGGTGAGGCGATACGACAATTAGTGTTACGTATCCAGGGTATAATGGGATGTGTTCAGACTAGCAGGCGTTTTACGCTAAATGTACGGGCTTTTATCAGATAATTTCGGTACCGCTATTACACAATCAATTTAGGCAATCTACTGACGATTAAACAGACATATTTGAACAAGATACGCACCTTAGCTCTGGTCAAGAAGAAATTAGCCTGGCGTGAACGGTGTATTTGGAAAAGTAAAAATTTTAGCTCGAATCCTTCACGCCTATTCGCATCAAAAGGCCCTGTCGTAGAGTAACTGTCGGAAGTCGATGCAATAGAGGGTCATTGGCGGGGGATGTATGAGATGATTAAAAAGACTAACCTGGATTGCATTCCACTAAGCTTGTTCATATGGCATTGTAAACAACTGGACAAGCAACCATCTTACACCATTATATCAGCTAGTGATAAAGAGGAAGTCGAGCTTGCCTCCAAAAGCAAGAAATTTTCAACTCCGAGTATTTATGATATAAAAAATTTTTAGTGGAAAAAGCTGAGTAATACCGACCGCTACCTTGCCCGTATATTTTTAAATTGCTTATTCAGCTGCGAGCAAATTCCATCTTAATTCGTCGAAGGAAAATAGTCTCGATACCTAAGAAAGGAGACATTTTACAGCCACAGAACTACAGACCGATTACATGCTTGAACATACGGCATTCACTTCCATCTTGTACGAATGCATCATGAAGGCGAGCCCATCTACATCTAAGGGATCTTGAAGTGTGAGGCTCCATCTACAAAGATCAAAGAGAGATATATTGGATTGCAAAGACAACTTGCTGGGCGACAGATGTATCTATCAAGATGCTAGACAGCACAAACGTAACCTAAACATGGCCTAGGTGGACTACAAACAAGCATTCGATACAACGCCACACGAGCTTATTATCTTACTGCTCAAATATCTTTAGAGTTCATTGAGTATTGAACACCTGTTGCAACTCTAGAAAACAAGGTTCACAGTAACATCCGGTGAACAAGTTGTATCAACGAAGGCGTATACCAAGGAAACAGCCTCAGCCCATTTTTGTTTTGTATCTCGCTGTTGCCTCTATTAGTCAGTCTGAGAGAAGAACCTAGCTATTTATGTGGTCCTGTAGGAAACCGTGAGCATAAAGTTACTCATAATAATAAAATTTTTCCCCTTAAGGACCCACAAAAAATTTTTTGGATCCTTAAGGGAAAAAGCTTTATTATTATGTATAATCCAGCCCACAAAACGGCTCAATACAGTCATCTAATAAAATTACTCATTTATTTTACATGGATAACTTAAAACTACATTCTTCATCGAAAACACTTTCAATTTCTTCTTCAAATACAACTGAGGTCTGGAAGAAGCAAAGGTGAAGTCAGGGTTGTCCGCCAGGGGCTTAGGGATCTAAAAAGAGTCTAAAAAAAGCAACTAAGCGGAACTTGGCCAAATTTTGCTTAAATATTATTAAGATACCGAAAAAAATGAGCTTGAGTTTAAAATTCTTCTCCAGAGCTTTAGGAACTTATTGAGATTCCATAACTGAAATTATCCTAAAACTGTTAATATAGGTATCTGCGAAAAGATCTCAAGGTGTGGAAATTACAGTGTACCAACTTCGAGAAGAAAGTTGACTGGCCATAAAATTTTAAAAATTATGATTGGCTGTTATTAATAAAGAACAACGAATATGGCAAATCAGATAAATTCATCTTTGTCTGGCTGACCTAATTTCCAAAGTAGGATTTACATACAAAAAAAAAAAAAAAAAAAAAATCGTGCAGAAATAAAATACATTCAAAAACTGATGTTTAAAGTTTTTAAAACAAATTTTTGGAGAATAATAAGAAATAATTAATAAAATAAATTTGTACACATACATACAATTTGGCATAAATTAAAATTTTTACATTAAAATTTAACCATAAATTTGAAAATAAACACAAAACAGGAACAAAAATTGATTTATTGGAATTAAATATAAATTTTTTTCTGTATTTGGTTAAATATTTACATTTGAATTAAAAAATGTAGCTTAAAGGTAGGTCGAATTACGACAGAAAAAATAGCACATTTAAATTGAAATATATTTTAATATAAAATGAAAAACGCCGTGAGCAGCGGGGCCCCATCACGGTAGTCGAATTTTCCCCTTCATCTTCGGTATTGAATGTCTACAAGCGAAATGTGATTGAAAGTCTACAACCGAATTGTCATTTTGTTGGTTTCAAAACTGGTGATGAGTGTTCGGCTGATCGAGGCTTTAAAAAAAGGTTTTAAGTATTTAAGGGCTGTATCTCAGTAAATTTCAATTTTGTGCCGAAAACAGGTAGCAGAAAAAAAACCAACACAATTCGTACGAGGACATTCCTGCCCATGTTTATCCGCTAATTGCCTTTATGTTTTAGTTTTAAATATTAAAAAAGGACCTTAAATAGTAAACTGGAAGGCCTTTATAAAGATATTTTTTCTTTCCAAAAAAATCCAAAATTTCTATTTTATAAATACTAAAAATCCAAAATTCCTAATTTATAAATAAACAGTGACTTTAATAACATTTTTAAATTACTTAATATGTATGTATTTCATTTGTCATAAAAGTAATTTCACTTTTTTTTTTAAATTTTTTAAAATTACTATTCGCCTACTTGTATTTAGAATAAACATAATGCTTTTAAAACACATTTAACAATAGCATTCAATTCCGATGTAAAAATGGGAGAAGTGGGGGGAAAAGTGATGTGGACTCCCTACAAGGTACTAGCTGGATACTAACTGAATACACGTACAAAATTTCAACCCTCTAGGTTTCCTTATGGAGTCTCTAGACGTGTTAGAAAACAAACAAAAAAATTAAGGAAATATTGGCGTAAAAATCATGGGGGTAAGGGTTAAAAGTTGAAACCTCCAAAAAACAGTGTCTGGCTATTAGCTTAACCTGTACACCAAATTTCAGCCCTCTAGGTTTATTTGGGGAGATTTTGACCCGAACGAAACTGTTAAAAAACAAGAAAAATCATGTTCTTTTGGGTATAAAAATGGTGGGGGTAGGGGTTAAAAGTCGAGACCCCCAAAAGGCACCCCCTTGATACTAACTCAATCCGAATACAAAAGTTCAGCCCTCTAGGTTTATTCGGGTGACCTCTGCGAGTGGTACAAACTTCGAAAACGTCGAAAATGCATAAAATTGTAGCTTAAAAATGAGGGGGGTGGGGGTAAAATATTAAAACCTCCAAAAAGCACAACCTAGGTACGAACTTTATCAACACACCAAATTTTAACCCTCTACGTTAATTCTGGGGGGCTGGGGGCCTGTTAGATCCAGCGAAAATCGTTTTTCCCCCCTCTACTCCCACCATATCATCCTAGGAAGCTGAATTTTGGATATGTTGTAGATAATTGACCGAAACATTATTTAAAACCGGTTTGAAAAAGTTTTATTGCTTTTCCGCCCCCCACCACCCCCTTAAAGGTCGGGTCAAAATAAAAATTTGCCCAAAATTTGACCCCACTTTGATAGTATGAGGTGCCTCGAAAATGAGCCCCATTTACCAAATTTCATCTCTTAACTTCCAAAGGGGGGCCTACACAAATTAAAAGGTGGCGGGAAAATATATATATATATATATATATATATATATATATATATATATATATATATATCAGACATTTTTTTTTCTACATATTTGTGTTCTACGGGTCCGAAAACGGATAGCGCCCCTACTCTCGCCTCTCGCAGCTCTTATCGTATAGACTGTATAAGTCTAATTTTTCGGAGAAAATTCGACTAAAAATCAAAATACAAAATCGTAGCAAACAGTTACCGTAGTGACTGTAATTTTAGAGCAGTTAAGAACAATGTAATGCCTGACAACACATACCCCATTTTATTTTTGCTAATCGATCACATTATCATGTCGAAAACCACAACATAAAGAAAAAAAACATCCAACATCCATTCATACCAACAACTAAATTTTATTATTAGGTTTATTACTTATATAAATTATCTGCATATTACAATTATTTCACCTATACTGAAATTTGATATAAGTTTCGTGTTCGAGTTTAGGCATTCAGTTTTATGAAAAAAAAAAAAAAAAAAAAAAAAAAATTGGGAAAGTACAAAATTATGATTTTGTACATACTTTTTTATCTTACTTACATGTACTCAAGTAGGAACTTGAAAAACGATGTTTAACTATATTCACTAAATATTCTCTTCCAGTGTAAAATTTTATTGCCCTTATTGTCAACTCAAATTTGCTATATTATAGATATGCTGTTTAAATACGAACATAGCTACTTTAGAATCGCTAGATAAGCAAAACGTAACACTATGGGGACTGATTTTGTAGAAAATTTCGAAATATCTGATTTAAAGTAACGTGAGATCAAAATTATTACCCAGAATCCTGGGACGCCAAAAAGAACCAAAACAACAGCAATACGAATCTCGAGAAAATGTAAAAATTAGATATTTTATTGAAATATAAATATTTTTAAATAATAAATCAATACTTATTTTATTTAAAACTTTGAAAATAACTCTTTTATTTTTGAACTGTGACAATATTGTTTCGAACCGTTAGCTCATTTTCAATCGGAATAAAAATTACATTCGATACATGCCTTATATACTAATTTTATCTATCAATACTTATGAGGAGGGAGTGGTATGTGATATGGAAGTGGAAGGGGTAGGGGTAGTAGGAAAATCCGAAAATCAAGAAAAACAACATTACATCCATGTGACAAAAGGCAAACACGTGGGAAAAGATTGAAACTTAAAATTACCAAAAAACAATATTACAGCAAATAGTTTTAAAAGTTTAAATAATATTGAAAATAAAGTTGAACTTTAAATATCGGTGTAATCATTTAAAAGGTGATCGAAGCTATGTTTATTTATTTCTATTGATTCTAGGATTGTTAACTTTTGTCCTTTGCTTGCCTCATGTAACACGGCAATTTCCCGTTTTGCTGTGTTTCCGGTGTCAATTAAATGCCTCGCAAAAGCAGAGTCGGATTTCTTATTTCTATACTATTTAAAATGTTCTGCTCTCCGTGTTTTATAGTTTCTGCCAGTTTGGCCGATGTAAGAACTATTGCAGTTTTGACAGTTTAATTTAGTTTAAAGTAGCGCTCAAATCTACTAATATTATAAATATTTTAATAATTTACTTTAAGGTCGTTCGGTTATCGAAGCGAAACAGTTTAAGTAACTTATTCTGTCCAGAATTTCAAAATATCAAACGAAAAAGTAAAGTGAGGTCAGAATTGTTCCCCCGAGGCATCAAATACAGCTAAAATCAAATATGTAAATGAATCGTTCTTGACAAATTTTCCTTTGTGAAAATTATCTTGCACTAAAGTTTTATTCTTCATGTAAAATAAAATAAAAAAACGCCGTGAGCAGCGGGGCCCCATCACGGTAGTCGAATTTTCCCCTTCATCTTCGGTATTGAATGTCTACAAGCGAAATGTGATTGAAAGTCTACAACCGAATTGTCATTTTGTTGGTTTCAAAACTGGTGATGAGTGTTCGGCTGATCGAGGCTTTAAAAAAAAATTTTAAGTATTTAAGGGCTGTATCTCAGTAAATTTCAATTTTGTGCCGAAAACAGGTAGCAGAAAAAAAGCCAACACAATTCGTACGAGGATATTCCTGCCCATGTTTATCCGCTAATTGCCTTTATGTTTTAGTTTTAATAAAAATTAAAAAAGGACCTTAAATAGTAAACTCAAAACTGGAAGGCCTTTATAAAGATATTTTTTCTTTCCAAAAAAATCCAAAATTTCTATTTTATAAATACTAAAAATCCAAAATTCCTAATTTATAAATAAACAGTGACTTTAATAACATTTTTAAATTACTTAATATGTATGTATTTCATTTGTCATAAAAGTAAGTTCACTTTTTTTTAAATTTTTTAAAATTACTATTCGCCTACTTGTATTTAGAATAAACATAATGCTTTTAAAACACATTTAACAATAGCATTCAATTCCGATGTAAAAATGGGAGAAGTGGGGGGAAAAGTGATGCGGACTCCCTACAAGGTACTAGCTGGATACTAACTGAATACACGTACAAAATTTCAGCCCTCTAGGTTTCCTTATGGAGTCTCTAGACGTGTTAGAAAACAAGCAAAAAAATTAAGGAAATATTGGCGTAAAAATCGTGGGGGTAAGGGTTAAAAGTTGAAACCTCCAAAAAACAGTGTCTGGCTATTAGCTTAACCTGTACACCAAATTTCAGCCCTCTAGGTTTATTTGGGGAGATTTTGACCCGAACGAAACTGTTAAAAAACAAGAAAAATCATGTTCTTTTGGGTATAAAAATGGTGGGGGTAGGGGTTAAAAGTCGAGACCCCCAAAAGGCACCCCCTTGATACTAACTCAATCCGAATACAAAATTTCAGCCCTCTAGGTTTATTCGGGTGACCTGTGCGAGTGGTACAAACTTCGAAAACGTCGAAAATGCATGAAATTGTAGCTTAAAAATGAGGTGGGTGGAGGTAAAATATTAAAACCTCCAAAAAGCACAACCTAGGTACGAACTTTATCAACACACCAAATTTCAACCCTCTACGTTAATTCTGGGGGGCTGGGGGCCTGTTAGATCCAGCGAAAATCGTTTTTCCCCCCTCTACTCCCACCATATTATCCTCGGAAGCTGAATTTTGGATATGTTGTAGATAATTGACCGAAACATTATTTAAAACCGGTTTGGAAAAGTTTTATTGCTTTTCCGCCCCCCACCACCCCCTTAAAGGTCGGGTCAGAAAAAAAATTTGCCCAAAATTTGACCCCACTTTGATAGTATGAGGTGCCTCGAAAATAAGCCCCATTTACCAAATTTCATCTCTTAACTTCCATAGGGGGGCCCTACACAAATTAAAAGGTGGCGGGAAAATATATATATATATATATATATATATATATATATATATATATATATATATATATATATATATATATATATATATATCAGACATTTTTTTTTTCTACATATTCGTGTTCTACGGGTCCGAAAACGGATAGCGCCCCTACTCTCGCCTCTCGCAGCTCTTATCGTATAGACTGTATAAGTCTAATTTTTCGGAGAAAATTCGACTAAAAAGTGACTTTTGCAGCAGTAAATAATTTGGTTCAAAAATAACTACAAGTAATTTTGTATTTCTGAAATTTTTAAACAGTATGTAGGATTCGACTTTGTAACCCTTACAACTATAGTCTTTTAATGTTGGTCACTTTAACTATTCACGCCGAATGAATATATAATTTCGAAATTATTTGAACTCTTCACACTTGAAATCTGTTAAGCTACAAACATCAACTTTTAGTCGAATTTTCTCCGAAAAATTAGACTTATACAGTCTATACGATAAGAGCTGCGAGAGGCGAGAGTAGGGGCGCTATCCGTTTTCGGACCCGTAGAACACGAATATGTAGAAAAAAAATGTCTGAGATATATATATATATATATATATATATATATATATATATATATATATATATATATATATATATATATATATATATATATATATATATTCCCGCCACCTTTTAATTTGTGTAGGGCCCCCCTATGGAAGTTAAGAGATGAAATTTGGTAAATGGGGCCCATTTTCGAGGCACCTCATACTATCAAAGTGGGGTCAAATTTTGGGCAAATTTTTTTTCTGACCCGACTTTTAAGGGGGTGGTGGGGGGCGGAAAAGCAATAAAACTTTTCCAAACCGGTTTTAAATAATGTTTCGGTCAATTATCTACAACATATCCAAAATTCAGCTTCCTAGGATGATTTGGTGGGAGTAGAGGGGGGAAAAACGATTTTCGCTGGATCTAACAGGCCCCCAGCCCCCCAGAATTAACGTAGAGGGTTGCAATTTGGTGTGTTGATAAAGTTCGTACCTAGGTTGTGCTTTTTGGAGGTTTTAATATTTTACCCCCACCTCCCTCATTTTTAAGCTACAATTTCATGCATTTTCGACGTTTTCGAAGTTTGTACCACTCGCACAGGTCACCCAAATAAACCTAGAGGGCTGAAATTTCGTATTCGGATTGAGTTAGTATCAAGGGGGTGCCTTTTGGGGGTCTCGACTTTCAAACCCTACCGTCACCATTTTTATACCCAAAAGAACATGATTTTTCTTGTTTTTTAACAGTTTCGTTCCGGTCAAAATCTCCCCAAATAAACCTAGAGGGCTGAAATTTTGTATATAGGTTAAGCTAATAGCCAGACACTGTTTTTTGGGGGTTTCAACTTTTAACCCTTACCCCCACGATTTTTACGCCAATATTTCCTTAATTTTTTTGCTTGTTTTCTAACACGTCTAGAGACTCTCTAAGGAAACCTAGAGGGCTGAAATTTTGTACGTGTATTCAGTTAGTATCCAGCTAGTACCTTTTAGGGAGTCCACATTACTTTTCCCCCCACTTCTTCCATTTTTACATCGGAATTGAATGCTATTGTTAAATGTGTTTTAAATGCATTACTTTTATTCTAAATACAAGTAGGCGAATAGTAATTTTAAAAAATTTAAAAAAAAGTGAATACAATTTTTTAACAAATGAAATACATACATATTATGTAATTTGAAAATGTTATTAAAGTCACTGTTTATTTATAAATTAGGAATTTTGGATTTTTATTATTTATAAAATAGAAATTTTGGATTTTTTTGGAAAGAAAAAATATCTTCATAAAAGCCTTCCAGTTTACTATTTAAGTTCCTTTTTTAATATTTAAAAATAAAACACAAAGGCAACTGGCGGATAAGCATGGATAGAAATGCCCTCGTACGAATTGTGTTGGCTTTTTCCCTGTTAACTGCTATCGGCACAAAATTGAAATTTGCTGAGATTCAGCCCTTAAAAACTTAAAACCTTTTTTTAAAGCCCCGATCAACCGGACACTCATCATCAGTTTTGAAACCACCAAAATTACAAATCGCTTGTGGACTTTCAATTATATTTCGCTTGTAGACACTCAATACCGAAGATGAAAGGAAAAATTCGACTTCCGTGATGGGGCTCCGCTGCTCACGGCGTTTTTTTTTTTTATTATATTTTCGGCATTTTAAAATTATAACTTGATGTATGAATTCCATACATTCATCGGATTCTAAGCAATTTGTTAATCCACATGTTTCACTAATTAAAAGTTAAACTCTTGACTTCTAAACTCTTGACTAGTTTCGCTAATTAAAAGTTAAACTCTTGACTAATAAAGTGATAACATGCTTTATCAATTATTCTAAAATGTCAGCTACGAGGAAAATAATATATATTTTGGGAAAATAATATACATTTTTCATTTAAGATTTGGTATTTTAAGAAACTGTGAAAGACTTTTATTGAATATTTGGAAATTATCATAATATGCGGCTTATCGAATAGTATATTAACCAGTGGTGACTAAACTTTAAAATTTCTTCCGTTGCAGCAAAGTTGTAGTATGTAATTTTTTACTTTAAGTAATTATATCGGGAAGTATTACTTCAGGAAGTATTAATTAGTTCCCTTAGATTAGCGACAAAAAATAACAATTAAAATGATGGTTCCATTAAAAAGTATATAAATAAATAAATAAATAAGATTTTATTTAAAACTCTATAAACGTTTAAACTAAAAAAAAAATAAAAGTTAACTTACTGAAATAAACGGTTAATTAACAATCATTATCCAAAAGTAAACATCACAGACACAAAACCACTAATAGATAACTAATATAATTTCTTAATTAAAATAATTAACACTACATAAACCAAATATATGCCGAACAAATTATACAGACACAAATTATTTTAATTGTTACCTAAAAAAATTGTCATTTTCTATTTTATTATAAAAATTCGTTACTTTTTATTACTTTTGATTGGTGATTGAAATTAATAAATTTGAATTTAAAAGTCGTTTAAAAAAAAAAATCCGAACAAAACGTGTAGATTGAATAAGACGATGACAAACGAGAGTGGTGGTACACCACTGCTGCTGTGTGAACACGTTGTTTGGTTTTACACGAGCAAACCATTGGCGACCGCAAGCCGCCAACATTAAGAGTGGGATCAATAAACACCACCAGATATAAATAATAATAATAATAAAATAATACGTATGTATTGTTCATGTATGCATACATATACGTATGTTTACCTACATACAAGAAGTGGTCTTTCCGCGATATGCTGTATTTTTAATAAATAATAATTAATTGGTATGATAAAATTAATAGGATAATTACCTTTAAATATGTTAAACATTTACTTGCATTTTATATATTTGAATCAAACTTAAATAGAATCATTAAGCTGATATTTTTCAAGTCTTGAATCAAAGACGAAAATTAATACCTTTAAATGCATGATTTTTTAAAAATGGGGGAAACAATTGTATTTCGATAAAACAAGCTCTACATATAACGGAAAAAATAAAAAAAAATCCTCATTCAGGTTTAAGGTTTTTATTAAAGGAAAAAGGTTCGTTGGAAATTTGCAGTTCCAGGCATTTATTGTTTTATGTTGTTAAAAAAAATAACATTTAACCTGTACGTACCTTTTATAAAAACAAAAAACCATAATATTCACTAATTTAATCTTAAGAAATGATTAAAAACTTTACGCATGAAAATTGTGTTTTTTATCCAAGATGGCAGTGACGATTATAATACTATAGGTATTGTAATATTTTACTGTCATCTGTGAAGAAAAAATAGTTAAATATATTTAATACAGTTGTAGAATTGCTATACACTGTGTATTAAACTAAGAAACTAAATATTATGGCTATTACAATAAAAAAAAAATAGTGTTGCAAATTTGCAACACTATGCATTTAAGGGTTAACGCTATACAGTTTGAACACTTTCACAATAAACTTTCCTAGGAGTCGGCAATATTTTTAAAGAAACTCTAAATACATAAAATGATTCAACACGTGTAAACATACGTGCATATACAGGGTGTAAAATATATAAATCTCATAATAAAGAGAGGAGAAAGGTCTCAATTCACTAATTAAGTTTTGCTAGTTAATTTGTTCCGATTATGTTTCATTTCAGAAATTTTTGATTGTCAAAAATTTGTTAAAAAATGACCCCTAGAAAAAAAAACTTTAATCAGGCTCTGACTACCTAACATATTTTTTGTTTTTGTTTTTTTGAATGTTAAACTTTCCGTCAACAAAATATGTCTATGTACTTATTTACCGAATCTTTTGAAATTAAGTGTACATACAGTACGTACAAAAAAAATTGAGCATATTTTGTAATAAAACAATTGCAGGTCATATTTTATACTTATAAATTTAGCAAACATCTGTAACCGACTTCAGTAATTTAAATATCATTGACTTACATCAGCTTCAAAAATTTCTGTAAAAAAAAATTCAATCTAAACAATTAATTAGAATTTTTCTAAAATTTTTGTAGGTCACTGTACATGAAACACAGCTTTATAAAAATAAAGGTTAGTAGTCATTAGGTCATTTTATCGATTTACAAAATACAGCTGATATATATTTAAAATAACATTAATTGTACAAGGTGTCAATTTAAAAACAGACCGGTCTCATATATTTGGAATTGTAAAAGATAATTAAAAATTTCTCAAAACTGTTTCTAGAATATGGGGGAGAAACTAATATAACAAACATGAGAATTTTTTGCAACCAATCCAATATATAGATTTAAGCAATTTAATTTTTTTGTATACATATTCTATAAATAAAATTAAAAAAAAAAATTATGTGCGTTTTATTTAATTATTACCCTGAATTCCCCTATTTTTTACAGGAAGAAGTTACTTTCGTTAACCTATAAAAGTATTGAAAAAAATCTTATTTATTATTCTAATTGAAAAGCATATTTCATGATACACCCTGTATAAGAACACACTCGTACACATGCATTTGTATATTATAATTATATTATGTATTTGTGATGTAAATTTTAAGATAATATTCTATAAATTTTTTACCTCAAAACTACTAATTTATAAAAAAATTTAGAAAATCTTAATGCTGTTATAATTTTTACATTAAACAACATAGTTAAATTATAGTATACATATTAACAAATAATCCAAGTATTTATTGTACAGTAATATATACGAATTTATTTGCAAACATATTATTTTTTTGCTAATTAAGCAAATATTTTCCCAATGCTGATAAAAATGATAAATTATTTTAGTTAGATTTTGTTGACATAAAGATTACAATCATTTACTAGAATTTATAAAATTAAAATTAAATAGCGATTTATTCTTTTAATATACAGGGGTGTATACATAATATACAGGTGTGTAGATATTAAGATAATTTTGATTTGACTTATAAATTATGCTGGAAATACTCAAATTTTTAAATGATATTTTACAATCAATTTCAAGGTCTGCTAAAATAAACATTCAGCTAAAACAAACATTTAGATATTGGTTGTTTGTTTATTTTAAAACTGATAAAAATTCCTGGAACTGACTAGTTGTGACTTGTTTTTAAATAAAAATCCTCTCTGACTATGATGCAAACATATCATGAAATTACATCATCCTGAGTCAGCTAAAAAATCTTAAAAAAAACAAACTCAAACCGTATAAAAGTCACGAGTTTTTATTAAATAAACAAATTGATCTTATAAAGACTTGACTCATATACAAAAAATCCTCTCAAGTACAATTGACACCCAAATTTCCGGCAGTACAGTAGCGGTCTGAAATCTGGAGTCTGGAGTCTGATTTTAAAATCTAGCGCTTGGTACAGTGCGCCTCCGACAAAATTTATCGTTAGCGACCGCACCCAATTTAGGATGACGCAATTAAGTGAGATTAAAGGCGAAGGTTTGCACGTACACATAAAAAACAAGTACAGTACGCTTCAAAAAGTGATCATATACCTTTTTCAGTTAGAGGGATCCGCACTTTTGACACGGCAGTGTACCAAAAATTTAAGTACAGTACGGTGTCAAAAGTTTGGGGCCACCCCTTGAGTTAGAGTAATCCCACATTCTTGACCCGGTAGTTCGTTTAAAATGACGCAATTAAGGCAAGCGCGTGTTAGGGTCAAGGTTTGCACGTACAGTACGCTTCAAAAGTGATCGGACACCTTTTTGCTCAAGGGGGCCCGCACTTTTGACACGGCAGTGTACCAAAAATTTAAGTACAGTACGGTGTCAAAAGTTTGGGGCCACCCCCGAGTTAGGGTATTCCCCACATTTTGACGCGGTAGTGTACCCCATCTATCAAATTGTAACCTAAAATTCAGTCTGCGCATGCGTCGTGTACATAAATTTAATCTGCGCATGTGTTAGGTTTGCATTCAAAAACTACGTCAGTGCTGGCGGGTAATGGGTTAACACAAAACCAAATTGTGATAAGTAAATTGTGATGACGCATAATGGGTTAACTTGAATTTATTATGTCGAAGTGATGACTCATGTCTTTGGAGTTTCAAGGCCAACAGTATGAGCGAGTGTTGGGGTCAAATGTCAACAACAAATTTTAAATACATGTACTCGGTACGTGCCGGGTCAGAGATCAAGGTTTGCACATCGATACAGTTTGATGACTCATCAGTTTGGAATGTGTAGTACCGTAAAATGGGTGCAATAGGACCCTAAGACACACGCTTTCAAACATCGTCAAAGGGGTTCAAGTTACTCCGTTTTGCGGTGCTCCCGTATCGGCACAGCTCTTCTACTTATATGTATATAATTATATATATATATATATATATATATATATATATATATATATATATATATATATATATATATATATATATATATATATAAATGAGGTCTACCGGGATCTTGCGGATCCGGAAACACCAGAAATAAGCTACCGAACCAATTCTTAAAATGTTCTCATTGCTAGAGAACTTATTTTAGGTGGATAGCACTATGTTGCACAAAGTCTGTTCGGGGTCTTGGGTCCCAAATATACCAAAAATAAATTACCCAACCGATTTTGAAAATTATTTTACTCTTAGAAAGCTAAAAACTATTTTAGATGGGTTTAAAAATGAACTACCCAATCGATTTTGAAAATTTTTGTCACCATCAGAAAGTTAAACTATTTTAAATGGATATATGCGCCAAACGCCTTATGCGAAAAAGCGCCAAAAATTAACTACTCAACTGATTTTGAAAATCTTTTCACACACACACACACATATATATATATATATATATATATATATATATATATATATATATATATATATATATATATATATATATATATATATATATATATATATATATATATATATATATATGTGTGTGCATGTATATATATATATATATATATATATATATATATATATATATATATGTATATATGTGCGTATATATATACATATATATATATATATATATATATATATATATATATATATATATACAGTGTAAACTCTATATAACGAACTTCTATTTAACGAAAAACTCCTTAAAACGTAGAAATTACAAAGGTTTGTTTGGTTTATATTATCATTCGTATATTGAAACACTTTTTATGACGTAATAGCCACTCTCAATAGCGTAAAAAGGGGTCATTTTTTAAGCCAAAAAAAAATGACGCATTTCACTGACTTTCAAACAAAATAGTGATACAGAGTCGTAAATATTTCGTACGCACAAAGGGATTCTTAGAAATCCGTTTATTTGTTTCTTGTAATTGCCTAGCACATGTTTTTGCCTACTGTACTTCCGTACTACTGCCTTATTGCTGTCTTTACGTTATCATATTCTTAGTTGCTTTCAAACTTGTTAACTGTAAACATGGCGAGTAAAAGAAAGAGTTTGTGTATTGACGAAAAAGTGTCATTTAATTCAGTCAAAATTAAAACCACTTACTAAATTCGTAAGTTTTATTCGTAAAATTATCAGAGTTGTGACTTATTTAAAATACAAGTATTTGAAATACAGATAGAAGATACAAAATACGTATTTTCATCTAGTATCTGAAATACTTTTTTAAAAATGTATTTTGTATCTTGTATTTAGATACTTTCTTTTGGTATCTTAGTATTTTGTAAATACTTAAGTTTGCTAAAATACTTTTATCCATTTTTACCAATTAATCCCATCATAAGGTTAAGTTAAAACTGAGCCCTTAAAATTTTAATTTTTCAATCTATCAAAAGACTCTATGATCAATTTGTTTTTGTCTGCCGCCGTTGCGTCGCCACTCTCGCCGCACCTGCGCCCTATTATTATTGCTGGCGTTGGTATATAAAAAAAAAAATAATAATCAAAACTTATTAAAATAAATTCTGAAAACTATCATTTGGTTATAAAGAGCACTACAAAAGATTACGATGTTTGTGACGTCATTAAGATATTTAATATAAAAATGTTTATAACAAACAATAACTGCATAGCATGAATAATTCAAAATAAAAACATATTGGGTAAACGGTATAGTTATTGGACGTTGACAGTTATTGGACAAGACCCTTTCTTTTGGAGATTATAAGGCTTATAGTAAAGCAAACTTCCTGATTCTTTAGTTAAACAGAACCCTCTAGTATCTATTTTCCGAAAATGCATTCTGAGTTAACCATAATTTACAAAAACCCGTAACTACGTCATTCTTAGCGTGTTCGTTAAGAAAGTTTACTGCGTCTAGTGAATGAAAAGGCTAGAATAATTTGATAATATCCTACTAAACTGCGAATCATCGTAAAAGGTTGATCAAAGAGTGGATAAAGGCTGTGTACATGATACAGAACTTGTGGATTGTGGAAATACGCCAGAAATTAATAAATGAAATTTTTGTCCAATAACTGTATTTTTCTACACGCGAAATTTTAATATTTT
Source organism: Brachynemurus nebulosus (assembly GCA_035578155.1). NCBI lineage: Eukaryota > Metazoa > Arthropoda > Insecta > Neuroptera > Myrmeleontidae > Brachynemurus > Brachynemurus nebulosus. Next base: position 11,190,780 of record JAPWDM010000016.1, read on the forward strand.
TTTCAGAGACTTACCAATATGTAATATAAAAGTTTTATATGGTAGATTAAAATAGACAGGTCTTACTTTATTTATGAATTCTTTCGTAAAAAATAAAGTTACAACACATACTTTTTCTGTACTTTGTTTTGAAAATTTTTCTTAACTGTTCAATAACTATACCGTGTACCCTTAATGTTTTCAGTTAAGTAAACATTATGACGTCACATATGCGCTTGGAAACTGTCGGCGTGTTATTGGTTCTAATTGTAAGTTAAAAAATTTATTTTTAAATTGATATAACTTTTTAAATATCAGGTAAAGATAATAATAAATACCCATTTAATGTGTAATGAAATAAACTAAGTAAATTTCAAAATTAATAAAAAAAATTTTGTTTAAAAAAAAAATCATTTTATCTTAAAAAAGTATTTAGAAAATACGTATTTTGTATCTAGTATTTCAAATACCATTTCCACAAGTATCTTGTATCTGGTATCTCAAATACCATTTTTAAAAGTATCTTGTATTTTATATTTCAGATACTTTTTAAGAGGTATCTTGTACATCTCTGAAAATTATATTGTTTTCTTTTACTCTCCATATAACGAAAACTCTTTATAACGTAATAAAATACCCGGTCCCTTCAATTTAGTTATATGGAGTTTACACTGTATATATATATATATATATATATATATATATATATATATATATATATATATATATATATATATATGCATATATATATATATATATGTATATATGCATATATATATATATATATATATATATATATATATATATATATATATATATATATATATATATATATATATATATATATATATATATATATATTTACATCTTCCTATGAATATGACGTCCATACTGAATCCGTACTTATGGCGTCCACTAGAAGGCATGTGAATATATACACTTTTATTCGTGTATATAGCATAAAATTGGTCAAAAATTGTAATACCGCTCTTAGTTTATACCAAAAAAAATTAATTTACGAACTCCATCTGTTTTACGAACTTGTGGACTCCTGTTTGTATATTTTTTTTCATATTGCAGTGGATGATGCGTCCTAAATGTATATATTTTTCATATCACCGTGAAAGTGACGTCCGACAACGTTGTCACATTATTTGTTTCTTTTATTTGTTACAGAAACATTTTTATATCTCATTTATATCTCAATACTCAATGTAGGTAGCTATTTAATTTGGAAACTTTTAACGGTTGTATAGGAAAGAACTTTATATTTCAATAGAAATTAAAAAATTAAATATATTTTTAAAAAATTTATCGACTCACGCTAAATTTATAGGATATCCCGATTAAAAAAGAGAATTTAAATATTACAACTTTGTTGCTTTATTATGTCTGTTATGATTAAATATCATAATTATTGTTTTAAAAGATTCTCAAGTCTTTACGCTATTACAGTACTGAAAACCAATTTTGAATACAATAAAGTGGGCTCTGGAATATTTACGAGGTTCAGTTTTTCCCGAAAATTGAGGGTATAATAAAAGTTATGAATAATTAGTGTCCGACCGAAACTAGTTTTTCAACCGAAACCGAATTTCGGTTGCTGTCTCAGTTTCGGCCGAAACCGAAACCTTCTTTCAAAATTACACCGCATTATACACTGCTATTTTCCATTTAAGTAAATTAAAATTAGCAAAGTCAGGGCCAGATTAACCCAGTCTTAGCCCCTAGATAGTTTCTTCTTACCCCTCTTTCTCTCTCCCCATGCCGGGATTTAGCTTTGGGTGGCCCTGGGGCGTTTGGGCCGTTTCTGAGTTGAAGGATTTTCAGTGCTATATTTGCCAAAATTTCCCCGAAAAATAGAGCTGACGAGAAAAAATTTAAATAAAAAGAAACACTATTCTACTCGTGTTTTGAGAGTTTAATTGGAAGTGGAAAACACCGTCCGAGCAATGCCGATCGTGACCGAAGGCAACGCAACAATGGAGTTTCGGTTTCGGTCACAGAGTACCAGAGACAACATATCTATCTCTATACTACTGAAACCACTGTAACCAGTAAAGGACAGAAAATATGTTATATACGGGCACTGGGTTTACTTTGTATTTGTGCGGTGATCTGTCTTTGAGTGAGTGATCGGAGGTATGTTGGCCATGTTGTCGCATACATATGTATGATACTAGAACGCGTGTATATGGCTCCGTGTGGGGGTTCTAACAATGCCAACAACAATCAACACAATTGACTTGTAATTGACCTACACTCATCCACTTCTACGGAGAGAGTAACTACTAAGTAGCCTAACTTGCACAGAACTGCACACTGCAGATTTCATGAAAGAGATAGTTGCATTACCTCTGCACTCTGGAGTTTCGGTCGTAGTTTCGGCCTTTTTGCTGCCGAAAATCTCCAATTTTGCGTCGAAACTGGCCGAAACTTTGTTTAATATTCACTGATCAGTGAAAATAATTTTGATACGACTTTACTTTTATTATAAATTTGAAGCAGAAATATTCTGGAAAAATTAATCAGTGAACACTATTAAACTGTAGTAAATACACAGCGCGTAGACCCAGTTTGTAGGTTATTTCACTGAAGCATCTAACGAAGTGTAATATAAGGAACCTAATGTATTGTTTATTGTTCAATAAACAGGGCCATATTTATTGTAAGATATAATTTTTATCCATGTTATATTTTGAAAATAATTATTTGTGAAGGCACTAAAAATTGTTATTACGGAAACCACGATTAATGCACTGGTTACAATATTACAAAGTAGCATTTGGTCGTATCTTGGTGTATCTTGTGGCTTCATTTATTCATTAGTACATTCGGTCTATATAATACGTTTATTGGTCTATCGATTATCTGACAAGGGGACCCACACTGTATATCTGATAGCTATTTTGGCATTGAGACATAAAATTTTCAAAATTTTATTTTTTACACAAAAAAATTTCACATTAATAAAACATAATCATACAGGATGAAAACAGATTTTTGAACATAGGACAAATATAATAGAAAATTTTTCATGATTGCTAACTTCAGTGTTAAATTTTAATTGTTAATTACAAATTAATTAAAGGACTACCAACGTAAAAAAGGTACTATAAATATCTACAAACGGTTTACAATCGATTGAAAAATATTAAGTTTTAATTTCGAAAAGTTTCCGAGCATCGTCATGACGCCATTGACGATTAGCATCTATTTTAAAAAGTATTTTTTACTTCTAATCGCTTTCGGAAATGGACTCTAATTTTCGAATTGCATATACAACAGAATATCTGTAATAGCAAAATCAATTCCTTTTTGATATTTAAAATAACTTTAATACAAAAATATTCTATATTTAAGTTTTTTAACGGATTACGGATTGACTGACTGTGATCTACTAACTGTAATTTTTATTGGAACGCAATAAAATTACTTACATACTCTTCGCTTAAAATTTGTTTCTAACTTAATGAATTAGCTTGCCACATTTTAAATTAAAATTTTACCACGTTGCTTCTGCATATCAAAAACAAATATCTTAAAATGAAGAAATGAACATATAATATTAATAGATTTTTAGCGAATTTCGAAAACTCGAAATTCAGCTATTACAGTAGGTCTCATGACGCAGTCTGAGTCCGGGACTATGGCAGAAATCTGTTTTGAGGTCCCTAGAATACGAAAATGATATTCACTAAAATTTATATATATATATATATATATATATATATATATATATATATATATATATATATATATATATATATATATATATATATATATATATATATATTTATGTGTTCCCACGATAACTCTCGAACGAAACGTCTAACGCTTATGAAATTTTGTGTGCGGACTGGATTCTGAATTGGCTTGGCTAAGTTCGTTAGCCAGACACGTCGGATGCCCAGAAGTAGGTTTTCTGGCCATTTTTTATCATTCGATCCTATCATAAGGCAGTTCGATTTTTACATCGTTGAAAAGGAAAAAAAAATTATGAAGAAAATATTCTTATAATTTTCTTTCTATTTTAAGTATTTTTCGAGAAAATGTAAATTTTCACTTTTATTCTTTCTTTGTTAGTCTAATAAGTAATTTATATTTATATCTCAGTTCTTTATGAAGTATAAAAATATTTCACTTTTTTATTAAAGAATTTTGTGAGAACAAGTGAAGACTATTCACATATATGTGTTATAATACACATACATGTATAGAGTTTTGTTTCTCATTTATTGCATTATAATTAGCATGGTTCTATCTCATGTTAAAAAATGTAAATTAAACAGATTTTCTAAGCTAATGTAATGAAGAATTTTTTTCTTTTTTATTGAATTTTTAAGTAAACAAGAAATTGAAGATTATGTTATCATATAAATATTATTAAATATGAAACAAAACAAAACATGTACAATGTACATATATATGTATGTACGGAAAAATATTTTTTATCGATTTTGAAAATTTTTTCACTAATAATTAATAATGTTAAAAAATTAAACCATTTCAAATGGATTTAAGGTATTTTATGTGAGGTCAAGGTTTTCGGGACCTAAAAAGGCCAGAAATTAATAAACCAATCGATTTTAAAAATTTTTTCACAGTTAGTAAGTTAAAGTATTTGAATTAATTAATTAAATGATGTCCGCAAGAAGCTTACGGACTGCCATAAGTTATATGAGATCCTTAGAACCCTTTTCTTACTGTTAGAGTACTAGACTTGTATGAGTTTCGCCAGGATTTACTGATCCCATAATTGTAAAAAATAAACTAAACGACCAATTTTAAAAATTTCTTCACTGTTACAGAGCTAAACTATTTTAGATAGATTTAGAATACATTATGTAAGGTCCGCCAGGGTCCACAGGACCCAAAAGTGTCAAAAATAAACTAACTGACCGATTTTGAAAATTTTTTCACTGTTACAGAGCTAAACTATTTTAGATAAATATCGATTACGTTATGTAAGGTCCGCCTGGGTCCATAGGATCCAAAAGTGTCAAAAATAAACTGCCTGATCGATTTTGAAAATTTTTTCACTGTTACAGAGCTAAACTGTTTTAGATAAATATAGATTCCGTTATGTAAGGTCTGCCAGGGTCCATAGGATCCAGAAGTGTCAAAAATAAACTAACTGACCGATTTTGAAAATTTTTTCACTGTTACAGAGCTAAACTATTTTAGATAAATATAGATTACGTTATGTAAGGTCTGCCAGGGTCCATGGGATCCAAAAGTGTCAAAAATAAACTAACCGACCGATTTTGAAAATTTTTTCACTGTTGGGGAACTAAGCTATTTTAGATAGACATACATTACGTTATTTAGGGTCCGCCAGGGTCCATGGGACCCAAAAGTGGTAAAAATAAACTAACCGACCGATTTTGAAAATTTTTTCACTGTTACAGAGCTAAACTATTTTAGATAAATATAGATTACGTTATGTAAAGTCTGCCAGGGTCCATCGGATCCAAAAGTGTCAAAAATAAACTAACCGACCGATTTTGAAAATTTTTTCACTGTTGGGGAGCTAAGCCATTTTAGATACATATAGATTACGTTATGTAAGGTCTGAAGTGTCAGTAGGACCTAAAAGTGTCAAAAATAAAATAACTGACCGATTTTGAAACTTTTTTACTATTACCGAGGTAAACTATTTTAGATAGGTACAGGTTGTGTTATCTGAGATCCACAACTGTCCTGCGGATGCAAATGCGGCGTAGAATGTTACACAACGGGTTTTGAATATATATATATATATATATATATATATATATATATATATATATATATATATATATATATATATATATATATATATATAGTTATGTTCACTCGTTCGCGAGGTTGATTAAAAAATAAATTTTATTTTTCGTTTTATTACAATATTTATTATAAAATATTTAATTGTTACAAATTTCAATAGTAGAAACCTCACGTCTAGCGAACTTTGAAATTGAATTGAATAATAGCGAAACTAAACTCGTTGAAATTGACTTAAACGCTTGTATTTATACTATCTCGTAATATTCTAGAAAAGTGCATTTAGCTGACTAAGAAATGAGGCTTCTAATAACAATTCTTAGAAGTAAAAAGTTAAAAGCTGATATAAGCTGTAATTGATATTATAAAGTGATTACATAAGCATATGATTGAAATATGATATATGTGTGAATGGTATGTAAAGAATGTTAAGTAACTAATACATATTAGATAAAATATTATATAGGGTGTCCATAAGTTGTGTCCATTACTCCTCCCTCCTTAAGACGAAAGCGGTGGCCATAGAAGTTTGACTTCTTGGGACGGCGCTTTTGGTTGGTATTGTACTTGAATTGAAGAATCCTCTTGAATATGTGCTTGAAGTGATGCATTCTCTTGGAACGGCTTCCTTGTGTAACGAATAATGAATAGGATACTGATGATTAACATGGTTGCAAGAATAAAGTAAGTAGTAGATACGTGAATAGTGCCATGTGTCCGCAGTAGATGGATTTCTTCTCGATTTTCTAAATGATAGTTTTTCAATTTGTTGAGGTCCAGTTTTTCTTCTAATCTGGATATGTTGACCGGAAGATTGTATGTTGGTTGCAAATAGATCTTTTCCCATTTTCTTAATGTTTTACTATCGTAGGTAATGTCGATGATTTTTACGGAACAGTTTTCAAAGCGTATTAAAATGGTTCCCATGATGGTTCGATTTTTGATGCCACATGTTGAACTAATGACAATTCCATATGAGTTCTTGATGATGATGTGGTTGCTGTAGATTTGTTTGATTTCGGTTATGTTGTTGTAGTATTCATAGATGCAGGTAGGCGGTTGATTGGAAAGTAGATTTCCAATGCACTTTGAATTTTTCAATTTAATTGCTGCAGTTTTGGGCTCGCATACGTAGATTTCCTCTATTTTGGGGCACGCATTATCGATCTCGTACAACTGATATTCATTGGAAATGGTATATGGTTTGGGAAATTTTATTGTTTTTAAATGAACATTTGGTAAAGGTTCTAATTTGTTTAATTGATAGGTAGAGGATTGGAAATTAGGTATCTGTATGTTAAAAATTATGTTGCTATCGTTGTAATAAGCCTGCAGTTTAAGGAACTCATATATTTGTTCGTATGATTTGATGGGTATGCTTTGTTTGTTCAATGAATTATAAGCGTACTCTAGTTCATCTGGAAGTAGAATAGGCTTTGCGACAATATTAAGTTTTGCCAAATTAATGGATTGTATGATATCTTTAATGTGGTCATTAAGTGTCCCAATATTGAAATTAATTCTGTACGCGTATTGTATAATTTTTAATTCGCTTTGTTCTTTTTGACCGATGTTCGTATATAAAGATTTCAAATATCTGTTTATAGAATTTTGCTGATCGTTTATGTGTTTGGTGATGTTTTCAAATCGTTCGATCATTTGGGAGTTAATGCGGACCTGCTTGTTTAATTGATTCACAACGTTATTTTGATTTAGTTTTAAATTTTCTATATTTTTATTAATTTCGATGGCATCATTATGATCCATGTTGCCAGTAATCTGTTTAATGACTGTTCCTAAACCGTCTATCAATCCTCGCTTAGTAATTTTTCTTGGTAGTAAAATTTGGAGATTTTCTTTCAATTCTTTAAATTTAAGCCGAATAATTTCCTCGAATTCTGTATTAGGGAGTTTTTGTGAAAAAAGATTGAATGAGTTTTCAATATTAAATAGATTTTCTTTGTAATTATTAAGATTAATAATGTGAATATAATGGTCATAGCTATTCACGACTCGTGCTTGGCCTAGGTTCATTACTAGGATCCCTGGATTGTTGGTCTGGTCTATTATTTCTATTTTCTGTGCTGTTACCGACAGCATTATCCTGCAATTTAAGTGGACGTCTTAATTTTTGTTTGTTTAACTTTCTATTCTTATTATCTAATATGGTTATTTTATTATTTTTAGATACAGCAGTTTGTTTGAATTTAGCATGTAGTTTGTTATTATGTTTGTTTTCAGTTAGATACGCGTTTGTGCCGGCTACGTAATTTAGAGGTTCATGTCTATCTCTATTTAATTTTACAATTTTTTCTTGTTTCTTTTCTAACACATAGTTATTAACTTTGTCGTACAAGTTTTGTTGTTTTTCGTTTATGTCGTTCAAGTCAGGTTTTAAGCTCATGTCATATGTTCTGCCAAAGAAAAGTTCAAAAGGAGTGTACCTAGTAGTTGAATGGACCGAATTATTATACGTGAAAATTGCAGATAGTAATTTTTGTTCGGGTTCCATTTCTCTATTTTTGGGATCTTTATGGATAATTCTGTAAATTTCTAACAGTGTCGAGTGAAATCGCTCGATGGGTGAATTTGAATTTGAACTTCGTACCGAAGTAGTGTGCAAATTTATATTATAGTTATCACAAAATTGACGAAATCGAATAGAATCAAATCCTTTTTCAGAATCTACAACTAGTGTTGTAGGTTTTCCATATGTGGCTATAAATTTTGAAAAAGCTTCTATTAGGTGTATGCTATTTCTACTAAGAAGAATGTACCCTTGGGCAAAATTTGAAAATTTATCAATTATAGTAAATATTACAAGTTTATCGATATAAAATATATCTGCATGTGCGATTTCAAGTGGACGGACTGGTGTAGGGGTTAACTGAAATTTTTGTTTTGGGGGTCTCCTATCATATTTATTTTTTTGACATGTTTTACAATTATTAATGTAATAAGTTATTTTACTTTTCAAATTTGGAAAATAGTAATCTCGTTTTAAGTGAGCCAAAGTTTCATTAATTCCACGGTGGTTACTAGTCTGGTGATAATCTGAAATTATGCGGTCTTGTTGTTCGTCATCTTCAATATCTTCTAATAGTTTTGTACATCTTATAATTTTGAATTGTCTACCATGAGAAAAATATTGGTGATAGATTTCTTGTACTTTATTAAACAAATCGTCATCGGGGCAGTATATAGCTGTACGTTTGTTTGGTGGTAAGAACTGTCTAAATATTTCAATTAAAATTTCGTCAGTATAATTTGGACCTTGAAAAGTTTGTCTACGTTTTGTTTTAAACAAAATTTTTAATTTTCGGCTTGTCGTTTTTAGTTCTGGGTTAATAAGGAGAATGACTTGTTGAGTGAAATCATTTAAAGGATTTTCAGAGATTGGAATAAATAATGTATCGTCATCGTCAGCACTATGTACAGTACTGTCTTCGTCGTCGGTGTTATTTGTTCGAGTAGAAGTATGTCGTGTTACATGGGTTGAAGTATTACTACTAGTTTCGTGTGAGTTAATTTCTGGAATAATAACGCGTGAAAGAGCATCAGCATTTGTATTACTCTTGCCTGATTTATGTATGATTGTATAATCGAATTCCTCAAGTTTGAGGCGCCACCGAACCATTTTACTATTCGGTTCCTTTAATGACATAAGCCACGTAAGAGGCTTGTGGTCTGTTATAATTTTAAATTTGCGACCAAATAGGTACGGACGGAAGTATTTTGTGGCCCACACAATAGCCAGAAGTTCTTTTTCTATTGTGCTGTAATTTTGTTCACTCTTAGTGAGTGTACGGCTGGCATAACAGATTGGGCGATCCTTGCCGATAGGTCCTTGCGAAAGTATCGCGCCTATAGCACAATTACTAGCGTCTGTTGTTAGGTTAAATTCTTTACTAAAATCAGGATATGCAAGTACTGGCTCATCAGTGAGTAATTTTTTGCATAGTTCGAAAGTCTTAATATATTCCGGGGTTAATTTAATTTCCTCTCCTTTTCTTAAACATTGGGTTAAAGGCTTAGTAATTTTCGCGAAATCCTTAATGAATTTACGATAGTACCCTAGTAAACCGAGAAAGCTCTTAATTTCTTTTGGTGTTTTAGGTAATGGAAAATTTGTAATGGCTTTGATCTTATCCGGATTTGGTTTCACACCTTCTGAAGAGACTATGTGTCCAAGGAAAGCGACTTCTTTATGTAAAAATTCACTTTTATCAAGTTGTACTTTAAGATTTGCTTTTCTAAGTTTTTCAAAGACTCTACGTAAATTTACAATGTGTTCGTCTAACGATGTGGAGAAAACTATGATGTCGTCCATATATACTAGACAAACAGTGCCCTGTAGTTCTCGCAAAACGTTGTCCATAACCCTTTGAAAGGTGGACGGAGCGTTTTTTAGGCCAAAAGGCATTCTCAAATATTCGTAGTGGCCATTCTCGACGCTAAAAGCTGTCTTGGGAATATCTTTAGGATGGAGTTCAATTTGATGAAACCCGCTGGCCAAGTCAAGGGTAGTAAAGTACATACATTTGCCAAGTTTGTCAAGAATATCAGTGATGTTTGGTAATGGATATTTGTCATCGACTGTCTTTTCGTTTAAGCGTCTATAATCTACTACAAGTCTCCATTTTTTCTTTCCACTTGCGTCGGCTTTTTTGGGGACAATCCAAATGGGGGATGACCAAGGAGAGTAGCTTGGTCGAATTATACCTTGTTTTAATAGTTGGTCAATTTGTCTCCTAACCTCTTCTTTATGAATTTGTGGATACCGATATGATTTTGTGTGTATTGGGATGTCGTCTTTAGTAATGATACGATGTTTGATTTCATTCGTAAAGGTCAGGTCTTGTCCTTCGCGATAGAAAATATCGTCAAACTGTTTACAAAGGTTGATAATTTTGGACCGTTCTTCCATATTTAAATGATCGACTCGAATCAAATTGTCGATGCTATTACAAAAACTATTAGTTTGTGAATTAATTTGGTTTTCCTTAAATTCGACTAATTCGTGATTTAGAATTTCTGCCTTAATTGGTTGTTCTATAAAAAGAATTTGTTTATCGCTTGTTAAATTTATGACTGTACAAATGAAGTGCCAGTCGTTTGCTTTATAGATACCTTCAGGTATCAGAAGTTTATTGTCAATAAAAATGTTTTTTAAAATAAATTCTCCTGATTGGATATCAACCGGTAATTTAACTATCATTTTTGAAAAAGGTTGTAATGTAAATTTTCCAGACATAAAATTTGGTTTTGATAATAATTTTAATGTAGCGTTTTTTGTTTTTAAAATTTGATTAACAACGTCAATCTTTGCGTTAATCTTTTTCAAAATATCTAAGCCGATTAGACCGTCAAATTATTGGTGAAATTGAAAAATTAAGAAATCAATCGTATCGTTTGGTTGTCTAAATTCTTTAAACATGGGTAAGGTTATCTTTTCCTTTAAGTGATAGGTGTTCAGTACTGCTTTTATTTCTATTGGTTTAATTTCTTCGCAATAATTTAGATCTACATGTTCAGGGTTTATAAATGAATTTGAAGCGCCAGTGTCAATAAGAAATTTTAGATACTTGCCGGATGGGGATTGAATATGTACATAAGGAAGTGTGTTGCCGTGAGTGTTTAGGTCTAGGTAACCAAATTGTGGTCTCAGGTTAACTGAAAATTTGAATCGTCTAGTTCGTATTCGGAATTGACAACGGACATAGAATTTGTATTGTTTTCGTTGTCATGTTTGTCATATACGTCGATATTTTCAACAAAGTCAGTGTTTGCAGTTTCAAAGTTGTCTAAATTTTGGAAATCTTGTTGTTCATTATTATGTAATTCTTCACTAACAAAAGTTGGTTTAGACATAGGGGCGAATACACGATTAGTATTTGAATTATATTGTTGTGTTCGTGGTTGTGCCCTAATACTTAATCTATTACTTCCTATTTCCATAGGTTCCGGTTTATATCGCGTTAATTGTTGCGGAGGGAATCTGGAAGTTGGTTGTTGTGGTGAATTTGTTGTTGGTTTATATGTAAATTGTCTTTGTACCATTTGTGGTCTATAGTTCGTTTGTTGCGGAATAAATGTACGATGTTGTAATTGATTTGGAACTGACCGATTGTTACTAGAATTAATATGTTGAACTATTGGTTTTGGTTTATTAACTATGTTTGGGGTTTGTGATTTGGTATAGTAGATATTCTGTTCTTTTATGCAAAAGCTGAAGGCTTCTGATAATGTGCTTGGTTTCATTGCGCGAATGGTGGATCCTAAAGGTTCCCGTAATCCTGATAGGAAAACATTCAAACACATTTCACTGTATAAGCTTAGTTTGGAAGCTCGAACATCTCCATTGTTTTCATGTATTTTAACATGGCTTGATATTGTAGACAAAATTTCTATTATACTACTGTAAAATGTCTCAACAGTTTGATTGCCTTGTCTAAGGTTATGTAAATCTTTAATTAAACTGGTTTCATTTCTCTTGTCCGAATAATGAGTAATTAAATTATTTTTGATTTGGACCCAATCGATAGGTGTCCCATACATATTGAGTATTTCATTAGCCTGTCCAGTGATTTTATTTCTAATAGCTCTAAGGAGAAGTTTGCCGTAACTAGTTCCGTTAACATTAGGAATGAGACTTAAAATTTCTTCTACGTTATTTATAAAATCATACAATAAGCGTGTATTACCATCGAAGGTTGGTAAATCTTTAATAGCATCTGGGATTCTTAATGCATTAAAGACTTCGCTAGGCGTTGCCATTGTTAAATTATTTGAAATATTATTTGTATTATTTAGATTAATTGTATTTTCGTTTAAATTAATTGGATTGAGATTTTCAAAATTTTCGTAAAAATTATTTAAAGAATTACTTAATTCAATTGTTGGGGTAGTTTTGGGTTTCAACACCGTTCCCGTTTACTGCGGCGTCAAAGGTGTTGGGAGAAGAGTTTCGCTTATAAGGAATTGATCTTAGTAAGGATAATTTGGGTTTGGTATTAGGCATTAAATTTCCAATGAATAACAATTGAAACAAAATCGACTTACGTGAACAGCCAGAATGCGACCATAGTACGGATGGTTGTAGCAGCTCCACTGGATGATGTGCCCTCACCGTAGTTCTGCGTTGTAGTTGCTGGTTCCTTGTATGCTCCAAGTCCAACAGCTGTAGGTTCACGAAGATCTGCTGGTGTCCGTGTTCCCGTGAAGAGAAACCCTCGAAAGCCAAATAAACCGTTTAGCTCCGGCAAATGTTTCGATATGCCCTCGAACCACTTGTCCGCAAGTTTAACTACTTTACACGAAAACGCGTTACAGATCCTACCGACTGCGCCAGTTATGTTCACTCGTTCGCGAGGTTGATTAAAAAATAAATTTTATTTTTCGTTTTAGTACAATATTTATTATAAAATATTTAATTGTTACAAATTTCAATAGTAGAAACCTCACGTCTAGCGAACTTTGAAATTGAATTGAATAATAGCGAAACTAAACTCGTTGAAATTGACTTAAACGCTTGTATTTATACTATCTCGTAATATTCTAGAAAAGTGCATTTAGCTGACTAAGAAATGAGGCTTCTAATAACAATTCTTAGAAGTAAAAAGTTAAAAGCTGATATAAGCTGTAATTGATATTATAAAGTGATTACATAAGCATATGATTGAAATATGATATATGTGTGAATGGTATGTAAAGAATGTTAGGTAACTGATACATATTAGATAAAATATTATATAGGGTGTCCATAAGTTGTATCCATTACTATATATATATAGGTATATATATATATATATATATATATATATATATATATATATATATATATATGTATATGTATATACATATACATATATATACATATATATATATATATATATATATATATATAGGTATATATATATATATATATATATATATATATATATATGTATATGTATATACATATACATATATATACATACATATATATATATATATATATATATATATATATATATATATATATATATATATATATTATATATATATATATATGCATATATATATAGGTATATATATATATATACATATACAGGGTGTAAAGTAAATAAGTTTCATAATTTGCAGGAGAGAAAGGTCTCAGTCTACTAATTAAATATTACTAGTTAAATTTTACCGAACAAGTTTCATTTCAGAAATTTTCGATTGTCAAAAACGTGTTAAAAAATGGCCCCTAGAAAAAAAAAACTTAATCAGGCTCTGATTACTTATCATTTTTTTCCTAAGCTTTTTTGAATGTAAATTTTTTTGTCAGCAAAATATTTTTACCTGCTTGTTTACGGAATCTTTTGAAAATAGTTATACAGTAGTGTCCATAAAAATTTGAACATAATTTTTAATGAGACAATTTACGTCATATATCAAATAGATCGATTTCGTCAAATCTCATTAAATTATTTGGAATTTTAACAAAGTTCTCTAGATATTTATTTTCTCCAATACCAATAATACGAGCCCTTACCGAAAAAAAAATTGACCACCCCAATTTTGAGAAAAACGATTTCAAAGTTTTGTAATTTTAACACGGGTTCTTATGGGGGAATTCTATTTTTTTAGAATAAAATGAAAACGTGTCAAAGGAATTTGATAAAAATTGAATATGTTATTTAATACAAAGTTACAAACCATATTTAATAAGAAATAAAAATTATTGACCACGCCGATTTTGAAATATAATTTAAAAACATCATTTTACTACGTTTTTACAACGTTTTTTCAACAATTCTTTTAAATTGCTACAACATAAGCGCGCGGAAATACAAAAAAACAGGTGGTATACAAATATAATAACTGAAGACTATCAATGCATTATTTAATTTTTGATAAAATAAAGTTTTTTTGCTGAGATAAACTTTTGTACCTGACTATCTCAGAGCAAGTACGTTAAGTTGAAGTATTTATGAATTATGACACAACAATTAACACTTTCAGTTCCACGGCTTCGGCATCCGAAACCAAGCAAAACTTCCCCAGAGGCCGACCGCGATCAATAATTAATTGATTATTTGATTACTTATTATGTGTGCGATGTTTATCATGTTTATCATTCTTTTTCACACGGATGTGTTCCCATTCACACAAACACATACATACCAACAAACACTACTCTCTTGGTTTCTATGTATGTATAAAAAATTTTAAGATAAACAAAAAATACATAAAAAATATAATTTATATTTTTAAATAAAATTGATTTGAATGTCAGTGTATATGTAGTATGTATGTACGGTATGTACGTATCACGTAGTACGTATGTCTACAGTTTTACACATACATACGTGTGGAACTGTGTTGTTGAATCTATTCAGTATTCAGTGTTTGAATCATTTTGTTTTATGTATTTGTTTATATAAAGTTTTTTTTTTTTTTTTAAATATTGCCGGCTTCCGGGGAAATTTACTATGAAAGTGCTCGGGCCTCATAGTGTTAAATTTTAAAACATTTCTAAAATATACAATTGGTTTATTATTCACGCACATACACATACTTTTAATTTTAATACTTTGATTTACACAGTTTTCACACAGTTAATTCATGCAACAGATTAAAACAGTTCGACTTTAGACCAGTATCTGTATTGTTAAAAAAATAACGAAGAATGTACTGTTTTATTATTGATAAAATGATAATAATATATGTAATACGAATACCAATCACACTGTTCCATCTTTATTCTGGATCACATATTCACATACACATTCAACTACAAATGCATATACATACTTATAAAATAAATAGGTTACTGGTGTTTCCAAAACACATAAATATATTCAGTTTGACAGGTAATAAAATATTATGTTTATGTATGTCTTTTTAAAAAATAACTTTCAAAAATTAGGGTTCCGAAGAACTCTGAAAGTTCTTATAATTTTTTGATTGTAACATTTTCAGAATTTCCACGCCTTTGGATGTATGAAAACGAAATTTTGCAAATACAATACATGCTACAGATAGATATCTCAATTAACCGTCAGTAAAACAATTTCTTTCTTAATTTCTTATGGTACCTATCTTCCGTATTTAAAGCTGGGCATAAACACTTTTAGTACACTCAGTAAGTGAAATTTTACGTCAAAGTATATTCTGATATTAGATAACATTTCCAAAAATTCAAATCAAAATTATTAAGAGAAATGCTGAAAATTTTTTTTCGTAAGTTCCTTCAAAAGTAATTGTTTGCAGCATATTATTAAAAAAATCTTTTAAAATCAAGTTAAGGTTCTTTTAACAACTTCTAATCTTTATACCTCGTTTCAGAAATATTGTATGTCGAAGTCCAAGTGGTTTGTAAGGATACCACTTAATTGACCCTTAAGTAACACAAGTACAAATATATTTATTTATTTTCACAGCAAACCGTAAAAAAATATGCTATGCGATGTATTTTATCTCCAAAAATACAAAAACGCAAATAACTCAGGAACTCGGCTTAATGTGTGTTAAATACGCACTTGGCCAACTCCTTGATTATCGATAGTTGATGATATCATGATTGTCTGTGAGTCCCCAAGTACATATGTCTGTCATTGTTTATTTAAAAAAAAAATGTTTTGACGATTTTGACACACTGGGAACTGAAAACGAATATTTATCAATTTGAATGAATCAATAGATAAGGTAAATGACCCAAAATCAGACAGTGTCCTAAAATCAAACGTTTATATGATTTTAAAGAATTTAAAAAAATTCTGCTTTTAAAACGTTCGTTTTGTATATCAGAGATATCTATGAACATTAGACAATACTACCTTTTGTATATTTCGATTTATTTTTAACAAATATTGTACTAAAATTAATGATCAATTAGTTATTTTGCGAAATATACAACAAAACAGTACTGATTTTCATATTAGCAGAAATTGGAAAAGTACATTATTAACTAATATGTACGTGTAATAAATAAAGCAATTTTTCAATAAATTATACTTAAATGCATCTTTATCAATTTTTTTTTCTTTTTTATTTGAGCTAAAGCGTTTATAGTCAAAATTATGGACACTGTTGAATTTAAAAACACGAAAATAAGTTCACAAAGGTATTGAATTTAGAGCTAAGTTCTTATGGTAGATGTCGAAATTATGTGCCATTGCAGTAGTACAAAAATTCTAATTTTTTTTATTTTATCTTTCTATTTTTCTTAAGTGATAATTTATCTAAAGTAAAAATTTTGGTCTGGTTGTTGACAAAAGACTTTGAGCCTTTCCAACGAATTTTAAATTATTTTAGGAAAATATGTTTGGTTCTTCCTTAAAGTGTCGGAATTTGGGACATTTACCTTACTGTATATTTGCTTACACAATAGACGGACTATTATGTATGTTTATAGTATCTCTTATTAAATGTGTTTTAATATTTTATTAAGTATTATTATTGGTACTCTTATTTTGATGTGTGTCGTAGGTACATAAATTATTATTTAAATGTGTTTTGTTTCAGCTTGTTGGTATAATAGAACAAATTTGGTAAAATAATTTTACAATAATGATAATTAATGCCGAAGTTTGGAATTCTCTGTTACAGTTTTCCGCTAAAGTTACTCACTTATGAATAAAAATTCACTTTTTAATCTGTGTTGTGTACCAACAATATTAACAACAATGTTTTATGACAGTTAAAGGAAAGTTTTTATTTTGGTTTGTTTAAAAATTCAAGTGTAATTTTTAATTAAATTAATACTTGTAATTAAAGTAATGCAACTATATTTGTAATTAAAGAAATGCAACAATACCAGAGTTACGGTTCTTGCAATATTCATAACGTCCTGTGAAATAAAAACACAAAAATATTTCAAACACATTTTAACCAAAATTTATGAAAAACAGTGTTCGGTTTTTTTTTTACTATACAGTACCTATCAATTCAAAAGTCGGCAGATGTTTACATATTGTCGTAAAATAAAATAAAAATTTATTTTTATTTTTAAAAAATTTTTATTATACAGGGTGCGAATAGTTTTAGTTTGGTCAGAGGCGTATTCAGAGAAATTCATATTAAACGATGAGCTGGCTGGGATGCGATTTTCTCAGATAGCGAATTCCGAAAAAATTTTTATGTCTTCGGCAATTTTACACCGAGATAAACCATCTCTCAAAAGGATGAAACTTATTTACTTTACACCCTGTATATATACATATATATATATATATATATATATATATATATATATATATATATATATATATATATATGATATTTTATCTTTCTAACAGTAAAAGTATTTTTAAAACCCGTTGTCTAGTTTTCTATGCCACATTTACATCCGCAGAACAGTTGTGGACCTCAGATAACATAGTGTACTTATCTAAAATAGTTTACCTCTGCAATAGTAAAAAAATTTTCAAAATCGGTCAGTTATTTTATTTTTGACACTTCTGGGTCCCATGGACTCTGTCGGACCTTACATTACGTAATCTATATCTATCTAAAATAGTTTAGCTCTCTAACAGCGAAAAAATTTTATCGGTCGCTTAGTTTATTTTTGGCGCTTAAAAGATCCGAGGACTCTGGCCGACCACATACAACATATAAGCTAAATCCATCTAAAATAGTTTACCTCTGTAATAGTGAAAAAATTTTCAAATCGGTCGCTTATTTTATTTTTGACACTTCTAGATCCAATGGACCTTAGCGGACCTTGCATAAGGTAATCTATATCGTTCTAAAATAGTTTAGCTCTCTAACAGTGAAAAAATTTTCAAAATCGGTCGGTTAATTTATTTTTGACACTTTTGGGTCCCATGGACCCTGGCGGACCTTACATTACGTAATCTATATCTATCTAAAATAGCTTAGATCTTTGGCAGTGAAAAAATTTTCAAAACTAGTCGACTAGTTTATTTTTTACAATTATGGAATCAATGGACCCTGGCGGCTCATATAACTTATGGCAGTCCGTGAGGGTCGTACGAACATCATTTAATAATTTAACAAATTCAAATACTTTAGCTTACTAACGGTAAAAAATTTTTTTTTTAAATCGATTGAGTAGTTAATTTTTGGCATTTTTAGGTCCCCAGTAACCTAACGGATCCCATATAAGATACCTTAAGCCCATTTAAAATTGTTTAGCTTTCTAACAATAATTAATAGTAAAAAAATTTTCAAAATCGATCCAGTTCTTTAAAAATTTTTTCCCGGCATATAAACACCATTATTATGTTATTTTTCTATAATATTTAATAATATTATATCATGACATTACCTTCATTATCTTGCTCATTTAAAATTCAATAAAAAAAAATCTTCGTTACATATACTTAAAATATCTGGTTAATTTTAATTTAAAAAAATGAGACAGAGATATGGTATTTATAATACATAGATTTTGAATAACTACCGTTTTCTTTACGTAAAAAAAATGAAATTTTTCTCTATTTTATAAGGAACTGAGACAGAAATATAAATTACTTATTACAATAACAAAGAGAGCAAAATAAGGCAAAAGTGAAAAATTACGATTTTCTCGAAAACTACTTAACATAGAAAGAAAATTATAAGAATATCTTCTTCATAATTCTTTTTTTCCTTTTCAACGATGTAAAAATCGAACTGTCTTATGATAGGATCGAATGATAAAAAATGGCCAGAAAACCTACTTCTGGGCATCCGACGTGTCTGGCTAACGAACTTAGCCGAGCCAATTCAGAATCCAGTTTGCACACAAAATAAGCATTAGACGTTTCGTTCGAGAGTTATCGTGGGAACACAAATATATATATATATATATATATATATATATATATATATATATATATATATATATATATATATATATAAATTTTAGTGGATATCATTTTCGTATTCTAGGGACCTCAAAACACATTTTTGTTATAGTCTCGGCCTCAGATTGCGTCATAAGAGCGGCCGTAATAGCTGAATTTCGAGTTTTCTATTTCGAGCTGTTTATTTTGCTACATGAACATCGATGTTTTCTTACATCGATGTCTTTCTTTCGATATATATAGTATATCGATACTCTTCCATCGATATTAACATCGATGTTCAACATCGATGTTTTTCTAATATCGATCATCCCTACGAAAAGTAGACAAGGAAATTTATGACGTATATTGCATCCAGAATAAACAAATATTATAAGAGATGTAGGCAAATATACTATCGGATACCTCCGACTTAACTAAATTTTTTTATATACTCTCTTTGGCCCAACAGTAAGAAATTATTTTCTAAATTAATTTTTAGAAACATTGATCGAAAGTGTATTTTTTAATCTTTTGAATACAGACACAACTAAAAAAAGGTTTCCGTTACTATGGTGATAAAACCTAGAGGCAGATTCTTATAGAATTTGATCAGTGGAACAAAAAAGAAAAAGCAATTTTTTTAGATTTCCTATTTAGTTTTCGAGATAATACGTGTCGTATTTCTAAAACTTACTATAATGAGTTAATGGATTGTATATTATACACACACATACACATATCGTCAGTTGAGTATTGGTTTGTTCCAATTCCACTTTTTAAAAATTTCTTGTAGGTGGTTGTTTTGGTAGTTTTGGACGTTGAACAAGTCGAAACCACTATCAGAAAAAAATTTTAAAAATGGACTTGGTAGAAACCAATACTCAACTGACGATATACGTACATAGTATCAATTTTTATGAACATAAACTCATTTTAAATATAATTTTTGAATGGTATAGTTTGGTTTTTGTTCATAGAAATAAGGGAAAAGTGAATGGGACATGTCGTATACCAAACTTGGTAAAACAACAAAAATAATAATGCCGAATTTCAGAGTTCGGTTGCTGCCACCAGTTATTCAGTTTTGGGGAATAACACCCTTTTTGTTCTCTTTAACACACGCACAAAATGTCTAATAGCACTTCTTAGGTTAATTATTATTAATGTCGATGAACAGTTCAGGTAACGGTAAGTATTCACTTGGTAGCGGATTAATACCTCCGAGTTTGCACCTTACTAATTCGAATAGATCAATAAACTTTCGTCCGACTGTTAAACAGGTTTAACGTGCTCGAGCTTAAAGTGAAAGGTAATGTTCAATGCACTGATTAAAACACTAATTTTAATTATTAATAATAAAATGTTTATTAAATTCGTTGTTTGTAAATATACAGTTCTGATACACAATAATACTTGTAAATTTTATATTTGATACTTTAAATGCATAATTAATACTTTTTACAATACTTGATTATTTAGTTTAATTGTTAATTAATAATGCGTTGTTAGAAACAACAATCACTAAAGCACAACAATAAGCACGGGATCACAACAATTGCAACAATGGTAATTGTTGACTAGAAATGTATGTTATAATCTAATCTTCATTTTTTATGAAAGAGCTTTTTATAGTGTTTTCTTATCTATCCCGTTGGTGGGAATTTTGATAGGGTATAGGGATCTTGAATATATATGTTTTAATAATTTTATATACGACATCTCCCTCCTTAAGAGAAGGATCTAGGGATTTAAGGCTCTTAAAGCATCTAGAGGCCTTCTCCGTCCTGTTTCAATTTCTACGGTTTGACTCCCTTTGGAGAATTTTACCTTTTTATCAATTTCTAATTTATCTTCTGGTTCTATATAGATTTCTGGATTGTTTGTGCTCTCAGGGATTCCGGTTTCATCCTGATTATTTGTTTTATTTTTACAATTTTTCAATTTTCTGTATAACTTATACTTAGTAATAAATTTATTTAACAGATATAATAATACAATAAAGATTAATACAGATAATATCCAACTGAAACTGTCATCTGTTTTGTATTCTAATTTAGTGTGACTTTTCTGAAGTAATTGTTTTTGAGCTTGCAGTTTATGCTCAATTATCTTTAATTTATCCAAATTGAAATCATTTATTTCTAATACAGTTTCATTTGGGTATTTGTTTTCCATTTTTAATTCTGGTTTTAAGTTAAAGTTACTTATTGGTATTTTAATTTTTAATTCTTGAGTAGTTATACTATCTTTATTAGTGATTAATTTTATTCTTTCATTTTTTGCTTCACATTGTTCATTAAGTTCTAATGTACCTAGTTTATCTAATTTTAACTCAGTAATTTTCTTATTATTCCAAATTATATCTAAAGTGGTAATATTACTTAGACAAAATAACCATTTATAATTCATACTTGCACATGCTTTTTCCTCGATTAACTATATGGATATCTTTACATACATAAAAATTTTCGTTTAATTTAATACAGTTATTTATGTCGGTAGATAAAAAATATTGTTCCATTAAAGCGTTAACGATAAGATATTTATTTTTTGTTTTTACAAACGTTACAGTATTATCACTTTTATTTGGGATAGGAAGCGGTTCGATTGGGTATAATTCAAATTCCTGTATTTCAACAGGCGGTATTTTATGATTACCAAATTTCCGTTAATTATAAATACGTCTAATTTAATTAGCTGATAATATTTTTGTATGTTTTGTTGATTAGGTTTTAACGGTAATTTGTTGGTTTTTGCTATTTTTATTAATTCGTGTTCTAGGACTTCCGGTGGTAATATGTGATAGCTTATAATACCATATTGTATTAAGTTTATATCGTTTAAAAATCGTAAAGCCACATATTCATAATCATTGAATATGGTCATGAATGAGGTAATTGTTTCTAACGCTTTTTCGTTTCGGTTTAGGATGCGGATTTCCTTTTCATTTATATCAGCTTTTTTACTAAATAATTTGAAATTTTTATTTATGATTTTTTCAACTTCATTGAAATGTTTAATTGATTTTTTAAATTCATTTACGGTATTATTTACAATACTAAGTTGAGTTTTCAATATTTCATCATTTAATTTTTCCTTTTGAATTATTTTCTTAATATTTTTATTATAAAATTCTCTATCTTTAGAATCTGGTGTGCCTATTAGCAATTTTAGAATGCTACTGACTCCATCAGCTAAATATCTTTTATTTCTGCGCTTAGTAAAAGTTTGCAATTGATATAGTACACGCTCTATCCTATTTAAAGAGGGTTCTATTAGATTGTCCTTTCCTGTTACAAAGCTTATATTATTATCACTTGTAAGTTGTATAAATTTTAAGTATTGACTTTTATGTTTTTCGTATGAATATTTTAGATTGGATATATTATAATTTATCATAATTTTAAAATTCTTATTACTAATAACTACTTTACCTAATTTTGTGTACAAGATACCATTGTTAGTGTGTATCTCGGTGATCATATAGGGTCGGTTATTCAGTAGGTAACCTCTCTGGATCATCACGACCATCATGAGGATGAATATAGTTATCCTCGACATCTGAGGCAGAAAAATGTGCATTTTTAATATCTTGTCTATCAAGATATGGTTTTATATTATTCATATGATATGTTACATCTTTTCCGTTTATACTTAGAACTACATTTGGTGGGTTAACCTTTTTTATTTTGTATGGTCCTAAGTAGGGAATTTCTTTCTGGGTTAATTTCTGATAATTCTTTACGAGTCCTTTTTGGCCTACGTTAAATGTTTTTACGTTTAGTTTCCTATCGTAATATTCTTTGTTAATTTCTTTATTATTGATAGTATTCTTATGGGCTATTTCCCTGTATTTATTTAATTTTTTGCCTACTTCTTTTAAGTAATTATCGTAGGTATTAAAGGATTGGGTATTAGGGATTTCGGGACTTATACCGAAAGTCAGTCGGTACGGTTCATATCCTGTGGTTCTACACTTATTAGAGTTGTGTACATATGAAGAGGCTTCTAAAAATTGGTCCCATTCTTGATCTGTATTAGCGTAATGTTGTAGATATTCTTTTATAAAATGATTAGTTCTTTCTAGTGATCCATTTGTTTGGGGATGGTAGGGACTTGTGGTTTTATGGGTAATATTTAAAAGTTTTAATATATTATTTATAGTTTCGTTTAAAAATTCTGTTCCCATATCGGATAATATGCTTTTCGGAAAACCGAATATTAAAAAGTGTCTTAATAGTTTTATAGAGATTATTTCGCTATTTTTGCTATTTAGGGGGTATAATTGTATAAAATTTGTGAGGTTATCCTTTACTACTAGGATATATTTATTTCCCCATTTTGTTTCCTTTAGTGGGCCTATTAAGTCGATTTCAACTTGATCGTTAAAGTTGTTAGCAGTAGTTGTACTAATCATTTCGCTTTTGTTCGGTCTCCAATCCGTTTTTGTAAGTTGGCACTCCTCACATGTTCTTACATAACTCTGTATATCTTCTTTCATCCCTTTCCAGTAGTATTTTTGCTTAATTTTTTCGTACGTTCTATTCATACCTTGGTGTCCTCCTAGTACATCGTCATGGTACTGCTTTATTACCTTTTCTTTTTCTTCATTGGTTTTTAAGATTATTAGATTTTTTATTATTTTAAACTCTAGTTTATTCATGATTTGAGCTATTGAATTTCTGTTGTTTTTAAAGATATCATTACTAAAGTAAACAGTTTTTATTTTATCTTTTATGCATTTTTCGCGTAGTGTATTTAAGCAAATTTTTAGGTTTTCTTTGGTTACGGTATCGTTATGATACTCGTTTAAATATAATAATATTATTTTTTGATTTTTATTATTTAGATTTTTTAGTATCTGCATTTCTCCAATTCGCTGATTTTTTTCCTAAATCGCCGCAGTTTGAATTTACATATTCAGGTATATTTTCATGTTTAGTGTTGGCTGGAAGCACGATTAGCGGGTTTGTTCTCGTAAGTACTTAATTCCTCCTCTTCGAAATGTTCAGGAACTATTTTTAAATTTTGTTTCTTGATTAATTGTATTTGTATTTCCTTAGGGAATAGGTATTGCACCATAGCAACGAATATATTTTTAAGATTTTCATCTTTGTAGAGTTCCGTAAATAATAGTTCTTTTATATTTAATTCTTCACAATAATTTTTAAGTTTAATAAAGTTTTAAATAGGTTTTCGGGTGTGGGTATGTCATTTCTTTTTTGTGTTAAATACATTAAGAATATAATAATATATATAATATAATATATATTTATAACGTTAAGAATATGTTTTTATCATTGTTCGTTATTCTTTTTAGTTCTCCGATGTAATGTTTATTTTTTGTTAATGTCTCTAAATTAATCATTTGTTTTATAATGCCTTTATACCTTCCAAGGTAATTTTGAGTAGTAATTGGGATTATAATATTAGTGAGATTTTTTAATTTGGTTTCATTTATTTTTTCGTTTATAGTTATTGAGTATTCTTTATTATTATCATAAATTTTTAAAAATTCTTCGTATGTGTTTTTATTAATTGCCATACGGGGTTTTTCAATATTCTTCTTCTCTTGAGTTTGTTCTTTAATAATTTTTGCAATTTCATCTTCTATCTCCTTTTTATCTTTTTCAGCTAATTTCTCAATTTTCTTTCTTTCCATTTCCTTGCCTTCTTTAGTTAACCATTTATATATGTTGTCAGGATTTTCGTCTTCATCTTCTGTGTCTTCATCTGTTTGATCGGACGCATATTCATCTCTTATTCTTACTATATTTATCTGGCGTGAAAGTAGGTCAGCCATGTGATTATTTTTTCCGGAAGTGTACTTTACTTCATAGTCGTATTGCATTAATCTTAGCCGCCATCGAATCAAACGACTGGTCGGGTCCTTGACAGAGTGTAACCAGACAAGCGGTCGGTGATCTGTTTTAATGATAAATTTCTTACCGTACAGGTAGTGATGAAAATTTTTTATGGATTTAATAATAGCTAAGCACTCTTTCTCAATTGTGCTATAGCGGGTCTCTGCGTCCTTTAGGGTGGCGCTGTAGTATGCTATTGGCATTTCCTTATTATCCTTTTCTTGTAATAACACTGCTCCTATGGAGACGTTAGAAGCGTTTGTATTTAAAATAAAAGGCTTTTCGTAGTCAGGATAAATTAATATAGGTTCAGTAAGAAGTAAATGTTTCAATGTATTCAGAGCTTTTTGACATTTTTCATCAAAAACGTATTTTTGGTTTTTCTTTAGAAGGTTAGTAAGTGGTTTTACTATTTGGGAGTAAGTGGGAATGAATTTTCGATAGTAACCAATTGCCCCCAGGACTCGTTGGAGTTCCTTTACACTTTGTGGTTCCTTCAATTCCTTGATTGCTCGAATCTTCTTTTCTTGAGGCTTTATTCCCTCGAGGCTTATCTTATGGCCTAAGTAGTCATCTCTTTCGTGAGAAATTCACACTTATCCATGTTGATTTTTAATCCTGCTTTCATTAATTTAATAAAGACTTGTTCCATATTTTCAAGATGAGTGTCCAAGTTTTGTCCCAATATGATGACATCGTCTAAATAACATAAGCATTTTTTCTGTGCAATTTCTTCTTTCAACATCGTATTCATTAGGGTTTGAAAGGTTGCAGGAGCGTTAATAAGTCCAAATGGCATACGAGTAAGTTCATAGTGACCGGATGGGGTTGAGAATGCTGTCTTCTCGATATCCTCCTCCTTGATTGGCACTTGATGGAATCCAGATGCCAGGTCGATTGTACTGAAATACTGGTTCTGTCCTAACGATTGAAGTATAATATCGATATTCGGTATAGGATACTTATTTGGAACAATAATCTTGTTCAGGTTTCTATAATCGATAACCATACGATATTTCTTTTGTTCTGATGCGTCTTCCTTTTTGGAGACTATCCATACGGGACTGTTGTAGGGACTTTTTGACTCGCGGATTATTCCTTCTTCCAAGAGCTTGTTGACTTGGTTGAATATTTCCTTTTCCATCATCTTTGGTATGGGGTATATCTTTGAGGTAACCGGTTGATTACTTGTTGTTTTAATTTCGTGCGATATAAGATTTGTCCTTCCATGAGGATCGTTTTCTAATTTCACTATTTTATTATGTTTAAGTATTAAATGTAGAAGAGATAGTTCTTCTTTTTTGTTTAAGTGGTTTGTTCTTAACTGGTTTTTTATATTAGTAATTCGTTGGTCATTATTATAATTTTTATTTAACATGTTATGAATTTTATTCATTGTTATATTATTTTTGTTTTTATTTGTTATATTATTTATTTGCGTATTTAATCGAGAGGTTTTCAGGATAAAGTTTATGTTTAAAGAAGGTATTATTAATAAATTTTTATTATAATCTATTATTACGTTATTATTAAGTAAGAAATCATTTCCTAGTAAACCATCAAAATTTAAATTTATATCTTTTTGATCAACTATATATGGGGTAAATTCAATGATGTGTCCATTGTTAGTAATACTTAAACGTGTTTTACCCTTTGTTGTCATGGGGTTTGTATCAGTTATGTTTGTGCAAGTAAGTATATGTTTAGGTTTTATATCTACTTTTGTATTATTCGGGTCTAACTGGTTATACTTGATAACACTAATAGTGGAACCCGTGTCAATTTGTAATAGTATTTTACCCTGTTTATGATTAGGAGTAGAAAATTCAAGATAGGTAACATTTATTTCTTCCTGGATTTCCCTATTTTTATTTAAATTAATTTTTATTTGGTTTTCAAAATTATTACATTTGTTTTCTCCTAATTTATGTCGTCTTGTGGGAATTGAACAAGGTCCGACGACTCGACTTTGTTCAGTACCTCGTTTCCCGAATGATTTAAGTTTATTTTAGCCTTACCTAGTTCTTTTTCTTTTTTATCTTTATTTTTCTTTGTGTAGCATTCAGATATATTATGCCCTAATTTGTTACAATATTCACATGTTTTAGTAACTTTTATTTCTTGTTTGTTTTGATTATATTTATTATAGTTAACATTTGTATACTTTTTATTTCTTTGGTTGAATCTACATTCATTAGTATTGTGGTTTGTTTTGTTACAACTTTTACAATATTTATTGGGTCGATTCATTTTTCTTGCTGCATATAATGCTTGTTCTTCTTCGAGAGCAATTGCTAATGCTTGCTCCAAATTACTAATGGTTTCTTTTTTAGTTCTGAGAAAGCGTGATATTTCAGGGTTGCAATGAAAAATAAATCGTCTTAGTCCCATTTCAATTGCGAATTCAATTTTTAGCGTTCTATTTTTATCATAATATAAAGCACCACAACATTCTGTAATTAATCTATCTATACGTGTGTAATATTCTCGAATAGATTCGTTGGGCATCTGCTTAGCAGTTTCCAACCTTTCATATCTAAGTTCTATTGCAGTTTTATCTGCATAAAGTAAATTTAATTTTATTTTTAGTTCCTCTATAGTTGGGATATCACTAAAATTTAATTTACGTTTAATGTGACTCGATAATTTATTATAAACATATTTTTCCAATTTTCTTACAAAATATGAATCGTCACCTATTTCTTCACAAGCAATAGTAAGGGAGGTTAAGAAATCTTCCATATCGGGATGTTTCTCATCTAGTTCTTTTATTTGCGAACAGATCCATTGAAAATCCCTATTGGTGATCTTTATAATCTGTATACCCGGATTGCTAGTATCAGAGGGATTGGTTTTTACTTTACCAACAGCAGGTCTGGACGGACCTGGTCCTGTATCGAGTGCACGAGGGGCTGCCCTAGGGTGTGCACCCGTAGGGGTCGATTCGTTATCTGAGTTTACCATTTTTGTTTGAATTCACCAATGGATTTTACAAAAGTTTTATATAAATTATTATTATTATTAATCCTACCTTTAATAAATTTCTTCCTTAAAATTGATTAAGGTTGGTTGCTAGCTTCACGGTGTGCGTACAACGTGGTGAGTTGCCTCTGTCCTGTAGCTTAAGTTTCGTGTTGATTCCTTGGATACAAGGGGTAAGAAGCAGTTCCGCAACTGTCGATACCAGTTTCCAAATTTTCAATTAAACAGCGATAGTCCAACAGTAGTGAACTTCTTTTCCAGTTGCGGGATCGGTTCCTTTAAATGTGAGTCTCTTGTATGTTTGTTGTATACCGGTGAATGGGTTGGTTCCTTTAATGTATTCAACTTCCCAATTATTTCCACAATTAATTATTTGCCATGTACCCGTAGCTGTATCGGCTTGCACTACGTAGTTGGTGACTGTATTGGTATTGTTGCACTGATTTTTCTTTGACGATTGCTTCGACGACATTCGAAAGTCGATAAGTTTAATTCACACTTCGAAAGTCGATAATATCCCACCGCTGCCACCAAATTTTACTTGTGTCGTATGCCAAACTTGTAAAACAACAAAAATAATAATGCCGAATTTCAGAGTTCGGTTGCTGCCACCAGTTATTCAGTTTTGGGGAATAACACCCTTATTGTTCTCTTTAACACACGCACAAAATGTCTAATAGCACTTCTTAGGTTAATTATTATTAATGTCGATGAACAGTTCAGGTAACGGTAAGTATTCACTTGGTAGCGGATTAATACCTCCGAGTTTGCACCTTACTAATTCGAATAGATCAATAAACTTTCGTCCGACTGTTAAACAGGTTTAACGTGCTCGAGCTTAAAGTGAAAGGTAATGTTCAATGCACTGATTAAAACACTAATTTTAATTATTAATAATAAAATGTTTATTAAATTCGTTGTTTGTAAATATACAGTTCTGATACACAATAATACTTGTAAATTTTATATTTGATACTTTAAATGCATAATTAATACTTTTTACAATACTTGATTATTTAGTTTAATTGTTAATTAATAATGCATTGTTAGAAACAACAATCACTAAAGCACAACAATAAGCACGGGATCACAACAATTGCAACAATGGTAATTGTTGACTAGAAATGTATGTTATAATCTAATCTTCATTTTTTATGAAAGAGCTTTTTATAGTGTTTTCTTATCTATCCCGTTGGTGGGAATTTTGATAGGGTATAGGGATCTTGAATATATATGTTTTAATAATTTTATATACGACAGACACCACCAACGAAACCTCATTCTTGGGCAAAGAGTAATAATTTACAAATGAGTCTCGGCGTGTAATTGCTTCAAAATTATTTAATTACCCTTTGCCTGAAAATGAAGTTTCAACGATGTCGTTCAGTCCATTTTCCACTTACTTCTTTCAATAAAAGCCGTAATATACCGTAATTATAGTTGAAAAAATATTCCCAAACATTTTTGATAGTTTCTTTGTCAACGTATGATTGTCTTTTTCTAATTCCAGTCAAACAAATAAATAGTGCATAGGGTACTAATTGAACATTAGGTTACGAAATAATAATAAGTTAATAACACTATTTTATATTTTTATGTAAATTCTGTTTATTCAATAAAATAATTTGATTACAGAATGACATTAATGATATAACTTAACTGTAAACATATACATAAAATAACTGAATGACTGGATTCATTGCAAAATATTTAATACTATTAAAAATATAATTTTGAAAAACAAAAATCAGTGGATGTTAATATGTACTGCTTAGAATTTTCAAATCAGTTAAAATCAAACGAATTTATTCTAATTGAAAATAACATATTTCACTTTTCTTTACGTATTGCATCATTTTTTTAACTTTATGAAGATGAATATGAGTAACCAAATGTACACATGCCTAAATTATAAGTTAAGTAAGTACTGAAAAATACATGAATCATTATCGGAAAGTAAAAATTTACATTTTCATGGTGAAAATCAACATAAAAATAAAAAAATATAGAACGTATTTGCAATCAATAATAATGCAATATAATCTACCTAATTTTTTTCTTTCTTAATGGCTTAGATACCACACATATTTCGAAAAAACGCAAAAATATGTATCCCCAAATTTTTGGTGCTTTTTCTATTTATGATGGCAAAAATTTGATACTTTGAATCATTTAGGCTGTACAAGAAAATTTACCCCCATTTTCACCCCTCCAGCCCCTCTTATGAACCCGGTCCTGGTTTAACCTATACAGGTGAATAGGTCTTTCAAAGAGTAACATTTAATCGTTTTCAATTTAAAGTTTTCTCTTATAGTCAATTCTCTTATAGTTTTCGAGATATCTTAATAAATACGATTTGAACCCCTAATTTTAGGGGCTGATTTCACCCCGTAAACATGGAAGATGGCCGATAAAAAAAATACGGGTCCCTTATTTTTGTTTATTCTACATACCAGCGAAGTTTGACCAAAATCCCGAATTTCACTCTGGGTGCATCTCCTTGTTAGTCAGTTTATAATATCAAATATGTAACATTGTCCACGATGGTGTTTTTAGCAGAAAAAAAAATAAAATAAAAAAATCGCAGCGTCAACACCATGCGTTAAAAATATTCTTTGAGAATAACAAAACGATATTTGAACAGCCGAACTGTTAGCACATATCGACTAACTGAACTAACAACTTCCCGTTTCGTTTATAATATGTACGTACTCACGATATATTGAACGAACCAAAATCATTAATAATTTTGTTCCAAAATAAAATGGAAAAATTTCAAAACTGAAAAGACTTAACGTTTTGAAATTCATATCGATACTTCATACAACTAATAAACTAATATACAAGAAAAATTCAGAAAATTTTTCCGGCATTAAATATTGGAAAGTAAATGATAAAATATAAAAATTGTTACATTTTGTATGGCGCATACATCAGTTATCGTAAGTTAGAACCAAAATTTCGGGAAAACGGCTAGCCGTGTATTCTCTGCTGATATGGCGTTTTGTTGTCTCCTATAATAGTGACAACAAGCGAAAATTTGAACCCGATCCTATGCGTCGTTTTTTGGCAATTGACGGCAATAAAATTTTTTGTGGAAAAAAATGCCTATAATATATGATTCCAAGTGAAATTTCGGGAAAACGATCCGCCGCACAGTGGGGCCAAAGTAGGTAAAAGATGGCAAAAATTTTTTAATCCTTTTATTGACTACAGAATAGTTATACAACAATATATTTTACTTTTACTCGATATTTATTAATAAAATACTAGGTGTCCCATAACGGTTAGTCAAATGATATAGCAAAAACCATCCGTCGCATGAATTTGACAGCAGATTTTGTTTGACCCTAGGTTGAGGCTTTTTTCATAGAACTCGATTTCATTTCCGGTTACTGGTTTCTAGCCACGTGGTATCAACTTAAAAAATTTTAAATGGAATATGAAATTTTTGACAACGAATTTCGATGATACGCTTAAATTTAGCTTTAACTTAACTGGAATATTCGGTACCTACATAAATCTAATAAATTTGAGTGTTTTATTTAATTATTTGATATTTTTATGCACCACTGAGAGCTTATATGAACTTTCTAAGCTTCTTATTGATGATTTTTTCTCAAACAAAATGAAAATAAAATCAGCAAATTTTGAAAAAAGGTGCAACTTGGTGCAAACTCTGCAATCATAATACCAAAATAGACTAATTACTTTATCAAATGCCACAAATATATCCGTTGGATTCGATTGGATACGTAACTAAAATTCTTTGAAAAATTAATTTTTACAGAATTTTTCTAGATAATTCAACCATGTTTCATTAAAGCTTGATAGTATCAATACGAGTACTGATTTTAACAAATAAGATACATAAAAAAAATAACATACCATGGGGAACATCGCCCATTATAACCGATTTTAATTTCTTTTTTTTATAACTTAAATAACGGTCCCGCAAATCACTACTTTACATACAATGATATCGTTTAAAAAGCAATCAATTTATAGAAATAACAAATAATAGTCGATATATTTGCACCCCCCGCGTTATTTTACATAAGTTAATTACAGAGGTCGTTGCTAGAATATTTTAGCTATTGATTTAAGGGGTCATATAAATTGTAGCTTATAATTTAATTTTTTGTATTTTTGCCGCCTTTAATGGTATTTGGCCCCACTGTGCGCCGTGTATTTTCTGCTGGCATGGCATTTTGTTACTTATTATATTAGTAACAAACAACGAAAATTTGAACCAGATCCTATGCGTCGTTTTCTGGCAATTGACGGCAAAAACAGTTTTTTGTCGAAAAAAGCGATTATAATACATGATCCGAAGTCAAATTTCGGAAAAGCGGGTAGCCGTGTATTTTCTGCTAGCAGGGCATTTTGTTGCTGATAATATTAGTAACAAGCAACAAAAATTTGAACCAGATCCTATGCGTCGTTTTCTGGCAATTAACGGCAAAAATTTTATTCTGGCACAAAGCGCTTCTAATATTTGATTCGAAGTCAAATTTCGGGAAAACGACCAGCCGTGTATTTTCTGCTGACATGGTAGTCTGTTACTTATTATATTAGTAACAAGCAACGAAAATTTGAACCAGATCCTATGCGTCGTTTTCTGGCAATTGACGGCAAAAACAGTTTTTTGTCGAAAAAAGCGATTATAATACATGATTCGAAGTCAAATTCGGCAAAACGGGTAGCCGTGTATTTTATGCTGGCATGGAATTTTGTTACTTATTATATTAGTAACAAGCAACGAAAATTTGAACCAGATCCTATGCGTCGCTTTCTGGCAATTAACGGCAAAAAATTTTATTCTGGCATAAAGCGCCTATAATACTTAGTTGGAAATCAAATTTCGGGAAAACGGGTAGCCGTGTACTTTCTGCTGGTATGGCATTTTGTTACATATTATATTAGTAACAAGCGGTTTTCTGGCAATTGACGACAAAAACAGTTTTTTGCCGAAAGAAGAGACTATAATACATGATTCGAAGTCAAATTTCGGGAAAACGACCAGTCGTGTATTTTCTGCTGACATGGTGTTTTGTTACTTATGATATTACTAACAAGCAGCGAAAATTTGAACCAGATTCTATGCGTTGCTTTCTGGCAATTAAGACAAAAACAGTTTTTCGCCGAAAAAAGGGGCTATTATACATGATTCGAGATCAAATTTCGGGAAAACGATCAGCCATGTATTTTTTGCTGACAGGGCATTTTGTTGTCTATAATATTAGTAACAAGCAACGAAAGTTTGAACTAGATCCTATGCGTCGCTTTCTGGCAATTAACGGCAAAAAATTTTATTCTGGCACAAAGCGCCTATAATACTTGATTCGAAATCGCTTGTTACTAATATAATAAGTAACAAAATGCCCTGTCAGCAGAAAATACACGGCTGATCATTTTCCCGGAATTTGACTTCGAATCAAGTATTATAGGCGCTTTGTGCCAGAATAAAATTTTTTGCCGTTAATTGCCAGAAAACGACGCATAGGATCTGATTCAAACTTTCGTTGCTTGTTACTAATATTATAGGCAACAAAATGCCCTGCCAGCAGAAAATACACGACTGATCGTTTTCCCGAAATTTGACTTCGAATCATGTATTATAATGGCTTTTTTCGGCGGAAAATTGTTCTTATGGTCAATTGCCAGAAAACGACGCATAGGATCTGGTTTAAATGTTCGTCGTTTGTTACTAATATAATAAGTAACAAAATGCCATGCCAGCAGAAAATACCCGTTTTCCCGAAATTTGACTTCGAATCATGTATTATAATCGCTTTTTTCGACAAAAAACTATTTTTGGCGTCAATTGCCAGAAAACGACGCATAGGATCTGGTTCAAATTTTCGTTGTTAGTTACTAATATAATAAGTAACAAAGTGCCATGCCAGCAGAAAATACACGGCGGATCGTTTTCCCGAAATTTCACTTGGAATCATATTATAGGCATTTCTTTTCACAAAAAATTTTATTGCCGTCAATTGCCAAAAAACGACGCATAGGATCGGGTTCAAATTTTCGCTGGTTGTCACTATTATAAGAGACAACAAAACGCCATATCAGCAGAGAATACACGGCTAGCCCTTTTCCCGAAATTTTGGTTCTAACTTACGATAATTGATGTATGCGCGATACAAAATGTAACAATTTTTATATTTTATCATTTACTTTCCAATATTTAATGCCGGAAAAATTTTGTGAATTTTTCTTGTATATTAGTTTATTAGTTGTATAAAGTATCGATGTAAATTTCAAAACGTTAAGTCTTCTCAGTTTTGAAATTTTTCCGTTTTATTTTGGAACGAAATTATTAATGATTTTGGTTCGTTCAATATGTCGTGAGTACGTACATATTACAAACGAAACGGGAGGTTGTTAGTTCAGTTAGTCGATATGTGCTAACTGTGCGGCTGTTCAAATATTGTTTTGTTATTCTCAAAGAATATTTTTAACGCATGGTGTTGACGCTGCGATTTTTTTCTGCTATTTTTTTCTGCTCCAAACACCATCGTACATTGTCCTGTATTTTTTTAAGCAAATTTTTTTTGTTTGTTTCTGGCATGTTGTTTTATTAATTTTTATTGATTTTGTACATCCCTGGTGAAAATAGCTGTATTTGACGTTTTCATAACATAATTCTATCGCAACTAGATTTATCGTCGAAAATTTCGAAATGACTGCGTATTATTGCTAGATATTATTTGGAATTCACAAAAAAAAGTATGAACAACAATGGTATATTTAGAAATTTTATAATATCTTTTATATTTCACTAAAAAAATATGAATTAGTAATAATATGGTAAAGTTAGGAACTCCTCGACATTTGAGCTTGTTACTGCTTTTTTTTTATTTTTGACTAGTAATTTAAGTTTCTGGAAAATTTATTTATGAGTTAGATCAAAGTTTTTCATCAGTTTATTCTATTGAAACAGTTAAATATAACTAAATTAGTTCCGTCTTTATTTTATT
Source organism: Brachynemurus nebulosus (assembly GCA_035578155.1). Taxonomy (NCBI): domain Eukaryota; kingdom Metazoa; phylum Arthropoda; class Insecta; order Neuroptera; family Myrmeleontidae; genus Brachynemurus; species Brachynemurus nebulosus. The sequence continues at coordinate 11,226,120 of JAPWDM010000016.1, forward strand.
CAAATTTGAATTGAAAATTATGGTAAAGATAGGGTGTTTTACGGTATACATATATCATACATATCATATGTATACTATATTTCAGATACAATTGATCATCAAGTGATCTTATATTGGAAACAAATCAATCTTCCATTCTTTTCTAAAAACAAACTGCAAATTTGAAATGTACACAATTACAACAGTGAAAGAGATAAAGCTAAAGGAGTCTCCACACTCTTGCCGAGGTTGGACGAGATTCCTCGTCGAGTTCCTCGCTGAGATTGGCTCAGCCATATGCATAGCATTAAAACACCAACCGCGAGACACAACGAAATGACCCTCTACATTCTCGTTTCGTCCAACCTCGGCGAGAATGTGGAGACTCCTTAAGAACGAATGTTCCAATATATTTGCATAGGAGACGTCAAAAACGTTTGTCGATTCTTATCATATTTTATTTTAAGGTTTTACACCTATAAATCGATGTGTTGTCCGTATTGTTAGTTTTCAGTTTTGTAAAAAAGATCGATTTCTTCTTATTAAAATTAAAAAGTAAATTGTATTATTTTTAAAAATAAATGACTTTGTTAATTATAATTTTAAAATTTATTTAACTGTATCGTTTATTATTCGAACTTTCTTCTTCGTTTCATGAATTTTTTCGTCTTTTAGATTGTAAGAGTGTAATTTTAGACTATTTAGTTTACCGATTTCTAACAAGGAAAGGTATCCAACTGTATCTCTCAGAAATTTTTCAAATTTTGGTGGATTGTAGATTTTATTAAAAGAAATCACGAGCCATATTTCGTTCGTGCCCATAAGCGATTTAAGGGGGTGAAACTAACCCCTGAAAATTTGTTTTTTTTTTTCAATTTTCTTAAATATCTTGGAAATGGTAAGAGTTTTGGTAGGAAAACTATATATATATTTGTAAATGGCACTTTAAGATCTTCATTATGATACCAAAATTAAAGTTATAAAATCATTGGGGTTTCATCCCCCACCCCAACCCCTAATTTTATCAGGTATTTTTTGATAAAACAGGAAGTTGTTAAGTCTAAATAAAATAATTTTTAATTAATGCTAATATTAACTTGGGAAAAATTTTAACTTTTTTATTTAATAATGAGCAAAAATTTGGTCAAAGAATATCGTATTTTAGTAATGAATTGTTACAAACTTGCGATATACTTTAAAGTACATAATTTAGAAGGAAATAATACACTATAACCCCCCTCCCCCATGCCTTACTGACATCTACACAAATCTTACTTACTTATTTATTTATTTTTATTTTTTTATTTATACAACTGTCAATATTTTAAGGTTTGTAGTCTAGACAATAATGATATTGTTCATAAAAATGTTCAAAACAAAAATAATGTCCACACCAAGTACGTCTTATAAAAGCGGGTTTACCACATACACTACACTGCTTCTCTTTCTTCTTTAAAAAGCAATATGTTACAGAAATTTCAAATCTTTCTGGTCGTTGGTCAATATATCCACTTTTATACCATCCATACTGGATCAAATTTTTAAAGCGAGGCGACGAAAACTGATTGTGAGTTAGAGACTGAAGTTTAGGAATATTGTTACGGCGATGTAAATCAACATCATTCTCATTTAGAACTACATTATCCGAAAATAATCTGAAGAATTGTTTCCAGAGTCGGAATCCATAGACATCCAGAGGTTAAAATATTGACAATTATATCGAAAATATAGATAAATAAAAATAAATAAATAAGTAAATAAGATTTGTATAAATATCGGTAAAGCATGGGGGGGAGGGGGGTGTATTTTTTCTAATTTATGTATTTTAAAGTATATCGCAAGTTTGTAACAATTCTTTACTAAAATACGAGATTTTTTGACCATATTTTTGCTCATTATTAAATCAAAAAGTTAAAAATTTTCCCAAGTTAATATTAACAAACGGTGTATTTACGTAAAAAGAAATAAACTGGTGTGGTGTAAAATATATTAATTAAATATCATTTTATTTACACATAATAGCCTCTTCTTTTACCAAAAAATACCTGATAAAATTAGGGGTTGGGGGTGCGGGATGAAACCCCAATGATTTTATAACTTTAATTTTGGTATCATAATAAAGATCTTAAAGTGCTATTTACGAGTATATATAGTTTTCCTACCAAAACTCTTACCATTTCCAAGATATTTAAGAAAATTGAAAAAAACTCAAATTTTCAGGGGTGACTTTCACCCCCTTAAATCGCTTATGGGCACGAACGAAATATGGCCGGTGATTTCTTTTAACAAGATCTACAATCCACCAAAATTTTAGAAATTTCTGAGAGATACACTTGGATACCTTTCCTTGTAAGTCTAAGAATAATACTTTTAATCATTCATAATATTTGAGTTAAATTTGATTGAGATCAATATTTTATATACCAGAGAATAGCTCAGGCTTGTGGTGTCAGCGAATACTAGGTTACCAAAAATAAAAAACGCCGTGAGCAGCGGGCCCCATCACGGAAGTCGAATTTTTCGCTTCATCTTCGGTATTGAATGTCTACAAGCGAAATGTGGTTGAAAGTCTACAAGCGATTTGTCATTTTGGTGGTTTCAAAACTGATGATGAGTGTTTGGCTGATCGGGGCTTTAAAAAAAGGTTTTAAGTTTTTAAAGGCTGAACCTTAGTAAATTTCAATTTTGTGCCGATAGCAGTTAGCAGGGAAGAACCCAACACAATTCGTACGAGGGCATTCCTACCCATGCTTATCCGCCAATTGCCTTTGTGTTTTATTTTTTAATATTAAAAAAAGACCTTAAATAGTAAACTGGAAGGCCTTTATGAAGGTATTTTTTCTTTCCAAAAAAATCCAAAATTTCTATTTTATAAATAAAAAACGCCGTGAGCAGCGGGGCTCCATCACGGAAGTCGAATTTTTCCTTTCATCTTCGGTATTTAATGTCTACAAGCGAAATGTAATTAAAAGTCTACAAGCGATTTGTCATTTTGGTGGTTTCAAAACTGATGATGAGTGTCCGGTTAATCTGGACTTTAAAAAAAGGGTTTAAGTTTTTAAGGGCTGAATCTCAGTAAATTTCAATTTTGTGCCGATAGTAGTTAGCAGGAAAAAAGCCAACACAATTCGTACGAGGGCATTCCTACCCATGCTTATCCGCTAATTGCCTGTGTGTTTTATTTTTAAATATTAAAAAAGGAACCTAAATAGAAACTGGAAGGCCTTTATGAAGATATTTCTTCTTTCCAAAAAAAAATCCAAAATATTTATTTTATAAATAATAAAAATCCAAAATTCCTACTTTAGAAACAAACAGTGACTTTAATAACATTTTTAAATTACTTAATATCTGTGTATTGCATTTGTTATAAAAGTAAATTCATTTTTTTTTTTAATTTTAGAGCGCACGAAATTAACAATTAAAAAACAGATATAAACAATGAAATTTTTTAAATCTCTAGTAAGAATATTATTAACTATTGTATAAAGAATTTAAAAAAATATTATTTATATTTCATTTTTTTTTTAAATATATTTTTCATGGGTCAAAAGTACCCCAATTTGAGATTTTTCGAACCTTTAAAAATTCATATCTCGAAAACTATTAATTTTATCGTAAGAAGTCATAAGACTTTTTTTATTTGTATTTCAATAAAGAATATAAAAAAAATTTGTCCGGGTGAAAAATAACAATAACTTTCGGTATAAAAACTTTCGGTTTAAACAATATGGCCCCGGGTTGTCCCCTGCAAACATGTAGTTATATCATCAGTAGGGCAATGTCAACAGGATCGCATAAAGAAATTGAGGTGGTACTATAGCAATTTCAATATTATAAATTAAGAAAGATGTCATAATTTTATTTTATTGCTCTATTAAAATTTCCTTTTTTTGTAGATATATTGTGGTGCATTGTGATGGGAGTCATGGTTTTGTTCCCAATGCATCACTGGTATTTGCCGCCACTTCAAAATCGTCAGACTACCACGACAATATCAATGCCGAAACATTCAAGAAGTGGGTGGTAGAAAAAGTATTACCAAATTTGCCACAGAAAACCGTATTCATTATGGATAACGCTACATATCACTCGAAACTCCTGGAAAACAGACCAACAACGAGCTGGAATAAACAACAAATTCAGGAATATTTGGAGCAACACAGCATTCCATATGACGTTGATATGTTAAAAATGGAGTTGCTTTATTTAGCATCAGAAAAAATTTCTACAGATAAAAAATATGAGACTGACGAAATTCTCAAAGAAAATGGACACAAAGTATTAAGGCTTCCTGCCTATCACCCTCAATTCAACCCTATAGAAATGATATGGAGTAATGCGAAGGGGTATTATGATAAAAACATAGGAAGGGAAGGATTTGGACAAAATCAAGTCCTTAATATGTGGCAGGAAGCCCTTAATCGAATAAGTCCCGAAGATTGGCAAAATAGTATTAAACATGCCGAAAAATCTATGTCCGAATGATGGGATATCATAAAAAAAATACGATGATATCCAACAGCCAATCATAATTTCGGTCGGAGAATCATCAGAAGATGATCTGGACGATTCTGACAGCGATTTTGATTAATTATACTGGTTATTCCAAACAATGGTAATGTCAACTGCACAGAATCAAACCTTATCATAAATGAAAAATATTTCTTTGAAATGAACACCTTCTGGCTAGTACTTTAAATACTTCTCTAGTTTACTTGAAATTCCAATTAAAATACAATTTTATTATATATTTTAAAAATATTTGTTCGGAATCTGTATTCTAAGGTACTTTTGTAAATCGTCATAAATTTTTAACAGACATATCTCAAATTTAAAACTGAGATAATTCGTCTTAATGCATAAATAACCATTTCTGACATTATCTTAAAACGGCATTCTTAAAATCATAGCTAGAGTGTCGTTTTATCGTCGTCAAAAGTATTGTGACACCTTGGTCGGTGGGGAGAGGGGGAGGAGGTGGTGTAAGAGTTACACTTTTGACACGGCAGTGTACCACAACATCAAGTACAGTACCGCGTCAGAAGTGTGCCCCCTGGGTTAAGGTATACTCATACTTCTAACGACGTAGTGTGTGCTAAGACCCGCTATAAAAAAAATTGGTCACCCCGTTAACAACCAATGTCCTCACTCTTATCATAACCTTTCTTTTTTATAAAATTTAAAATAAATTAATTGATAAATTTTTCTTTGCTATAATAATAATGGGAAAACAATTGTAAAAATGTTCGTGTGTTAAAATATTAGCACACCAAAAAAGATACTAGGAAAACGAAAATGTTAACATGTGTTTGAATTTCAAAAAATACACATTTTATTTTTGTTTCACTCTTACCACTGGAATAAAAAGTCACGTAATTATATTATTTTCTTTAAAAATAAGATTATGATTATCATAAATACAATAAATCATAAAAAATCGTTAGCGTACAGCTCGCTTTTCTTTAGCGATTACAAATGAATAAGTCGCTTTTCTTTAGCGATTAAAAATAAATACGTTGCTTTTCTTTAGCGATTGAAAATAAATAGGTCGCTTTTCTTTAGTGATTAAAATAAATACGTTAACGATTTTAAATAGTAAAAATTCGTCAAGTGCGTGTTTGACACGCACTAAGTAATATCCACGGACTATAGAATAGAATGGACTGGCTGTATATAGGTATGTTGGTGAAGCTTTGAGTATGTCGTACCTGTCATTCATGTAACCACGGTAATACTATTGAAAGTGTAAACATTCAATATTACAAATTATTTTTTTAAAAATAAAAACAGTACGAATATGGTTTATTGCACTGTAAGGATATGTACTAGTGAAAGTGGAAAAGATCCAAAACAAAAATCTGGAATTTCATTTCACAAGTATCATGTCAAATTTAATTTTAAAATATATTGTTCACATCGACTCCATGTTGATTAATATATGACATTAATGTACCAGTGGCGTAGTTATTTTTTGTATACATAATAAATTACATTATTAAAGTACATATCGGGAAAGTATATATATATATATATATATATATATATATATATATATATATATATATATATTCATATAAATATTAATATTCCCAATTGATTTTAATTTTCTCTATATTACGTAAAAAAATAAGAACGTAGCAACGTAAACAAAAATATAATTTTATTTTCAAATTTATATTATATATGTATTAAATATATAGGTACACTATACATAATTATGATATATAGTATCAAACTATGTATTTATTAATGTTACATAAATATTTACATATACAGTGGCCATCTAATGGTACGTACTCCGATTTGACGTAGTGACGTCAGCGATTTAGTGGGGTTCTCCTCTCACACATATGTTGTTGTTTGTTTGTGTTGGTGAAAATTTATGTACCAAGCCAGAATCAGGGCCGTAGGTAATATTGTCTGAGGGTCTCATAGCCTTTAAAAATTATAAAATTTCATTATAGATATATGTAGGTATATGCACGTATTCTATATACGTAATATACAAAATGCAAATGCAAAATAAGTAACGTAAAATTCTAGAATATTCTAATCGTCAACTAGCAAAGATATTAAAAAACAAACTTCACCGTTTAAAAATGAGATTAAACAGTGTAGTTTGACAAAAATTCTAGAATGTTCTATTTGTCAACTAGCAAATATATTGAAAAATCAATTGTACCATTTAATTGTCCATTGAAAAGGAAGTCAAATTACACATTTTGACAAATATTCTGGAATATTCTATTTGTCAACTAGCAAAGATATTCAAAACAGACGTCGTCATTGAACTGCCTACCAAAAAAGAGACCAAATAGCACATTTGGACAAATGTTCTAGAATATTCTATTTATCAACTAACAAAGATACTGGTAAAATCTACTGCACCACTTAATTGTCCAACCGAAATTAAACTAATGTAAACCAAATGTCCGATTTTGACAAACAATTTTTGCTATCGGACGAATAGAATATTCTAGAACATTTATCAAAATGTGCTATTCCGTCTTTTATTTGATGACCAATTAAATGGTGCAATCGATTTTTCGATATCTTTGTTAGTTGACGAATAGAACATTCTAGAATTTTTGTCAAAATGCGCTAATTTTTAATGTCCAATTCAATAGTGAAGTTTGTTTTTTGTTATCTTTGCTAGTTCATAAGTAGAATATTCTAGAATTTTTGTCAGCTTCCGCTATTTGACGTCTTTTACACTGATGAATGCGATAGTGAAGTTGGTTTTTCGACCGTTTTTTAAAAGTCGTCTCTCATATTCATTAGTATAACATTCGATTTCCTTTGTCTACACAACCGAATTTTAGGTGTAAATTGTCTCTTAAGATAATATTATTTTAAATATATTCAGATAAATAATATTTACCAACCCCCGAAGCAAAAGTTTACCGACGCCCCTGATCTTCCGATTTTACGTACTTCCCCTTAAATTTGCACCGACCACTACGTAAAATTGGATTTGTGGTGTAGTGAGTAATTTATGTAACTTATTTTTATACCTAGTACATAGTATAAATAGAATTTAAAAATAAATCTACACCACTGAACTTTTAGTGAACCCCTCTACGCACTTCCAAAGCTTCAATGTTGGTATCCCAAAACTTAGGTAATGGCAAGTCCATTTTATTCTATAGTCCGTGGTAATATCGTCTCACATCAGTGACAGAGATATCGGTTATCCCAAAAAAAAATCGATTTTTGGATCGATTTAAATCGAAATTCAATTAATAATTTACATTAAAATTTTATTGACAATTATACAAATTGCTGAAGTATATACATAAATTTTGAAGATATACACAATCTACTAATACGAAATACACCTTTATAAAATGGTAATTGCATCTTTAATTTCGAAATGATAATTTTAAAATTTTTAAATACCAATGTATAATTCACCAAAAATAATATAAATGTGAAAACAGGAAAAAATTTGTTCCGGGAAACTTATTAGAGAAAATTATTAATATTACTAAATCAACCTAAACTAAGGTTATACTAGGATTATATAAAACTTTAAATTTAGCCGTGTACTCGCCATCCGAGGTTACCAGGTGTGCTGGAAACTCAGCATGATAGCGTTTTAGTCACAACGACGTTCAAACTTTCGAAATTACTTAAAATTCCTCAAGTGCGTGCTAGACACGCATTTTCAGAGGTCCGTGGTCAATAGCTAATTTTTCATAATTTTCAGAATAAAATGTAAGAAATTAATAGTATATTACGGAACTGAGGTTATAAGTCGCATATAACATATAAGCGAAAAAGGTTACGCAAGAGCCGCGCAGCGACGAGTGCATAATTACGCAAGGCTATAATATACCTTACAACCTAGTTACGTACTATAGCGGCTATAATATGCCTTACAACCTAGTTACTTTATCTACAACTAATATAAAATTCACATTAAAAAATTTGGTAAGAAAATGGTACCTCAGAATTATGTCAAACTTGTATGTGAAATGAATCAGTTGTTAGGAGAAAATTTTCTACAGATTTTTAATACACTACAGTATAAAGATTAACAAAAAAATGAGTACAAGCTGTGACTTCACACACAATCGCAAACCAACAGTACAAAATTCCTGCACCAACCTGTAACAGACATAACAATGATAACTAGTAATCGCCAAAAAAAAACCATATTTCCCTAGTGTTCAAAATTCTTAGGATATGATTAAACTGACATTCACAATATCATCTGTTAATTGATAGTATTATTACTTAGATATTGCAACCTTAATAAAAGTTATTATTAATGTATTTTGGCCAGTTATTAATATTAATTACAACATTACAAGGCAACCTGACTTATTGAAAACCTTATTAAAATTTATTTATTCTGTTGATTATGATTATGAGTAAAATTTAGGATTTCCACCTCAAATTAGCCGTCCAATTTTAAGACTTTAGGCTTTAAGTTACAACTTTGAGCAAGAACAGGTTAAACTAGTATTTACCCAGTGAACATAGAATGTAATGTGATGTAACAAGGAAATAACAAGTTACGTAATTTTTTTGACTTAAGGGTGACATAACAATTATATAAACTTAGAGTTTTATATTATATACCTAATTGTTACCTGTATGTTACGTACAGTTACATGCCATTGTGACTGTAATAAAATGTCACATTTGTGACTGCTATGTTACGTTTAGAGGATGTATCAAGGTTGCTCTGATAAAACGTCACAGTGTGACTCTTATGTTATGTCTCGCAACCTAACAATGTTACTTTGATAAAACCTAACAGAACTGACTCTTATGTTATGTCCTTCGCAACCTAACAATGTTACTTTAATGAAATGTCAGAACCATGACTCTTTTGTTATGTCCTGATGACCCTAACAATGTTACTTTAAGGGGATATTTACCGATGAAAAAAAACATCAAAAATAGGCGATTTTACTTTTCTATTTTCTCGGCGTAAGAATTAACGTATGAATTTCAAATTTTCAGTGAGTAAAGATAAAGGTAATAAAAAATGTTAATAGGAAGTAGAATTTCAAATTTCCATTTTTAAGTGGGTGAAAAACGAGTTTGAAAAGCATCAAATATAGCCTTGGTTTCAGTGCAATTTACCAACGATTGGAAAATTTTAAAAAAAATCTGATTCCTAATAACATATTTTATATGTTTTAGAATGTAATTTTGAAATAAAAAATTACTCTCGAGCTACCCATTACCGCGTAAATAGAAAAAAAAACTTAACATTTGTGGACAATTTCTGATATATTTATATTTAAAAAATATGTTTTCTCTTTATTTTCGTTATAACAAATATAATTGAAACCGGAACAGATATATTTAAACTTTCTTTAAATGGGGTAGTGATCTTTTTATTTTCTGTCTAAACTTCAAACAAATGTGACAATAGTAAAAAATATAAAGGACCTTGAATAATTGCCTTGTTGAGAAAAACATTATAAAAATACATGCAATACGTTTTATGTGAATAAGTAGACAATGTTATATAATTGTAGGGACCCATAAATTGTAATATTTTAATTTTAAAAATTTTATACCATAGCACAACCAATTTTCCCTGGATTTTTTTGATTTTTACCTTGTCTATAAAAATTGAATTTTTTATGAAATTTGTGAAGAAAAGTATATTAGAAAGTCTCGGAGATTTAAAGGGTAAAATTAGTGACGGATTTACTAGCAGACTGAGTAGGCTGGAGCCTAGGGCGGCAGATTTTAGGGGGCGGGAATTTTGGACCAAAAAGGGCGTCAAAATGTAGAATTTCTTTTTTGCTCGTCACTTACGTTTTTTAAGAAGGGTGGCAGATTTTCGGGGAGACAAAATGTAGAATTCAAGTTTTTTTTTTTTGCTCATCACTTACGGTTTTTAAGAAGGGCGGCCGATTTTAGGGGCGGCAATTTGCAAAAAGGGCGGCAAAAAATTTTTTTTAGCTTTTCAGGGGCGGCATTTTTCACTGAACCTAGAGTGGCACTTAGAGTAAATCCGCCACTGGGTAAAATTTTTTTCGCAAGTCACGTTATTTAGAACAATTTTAATTTTTTTTCTGTTAAAAGATCCTAAGTTTCTTATTAGAAATGAAAAATTTTGAAATTTCTAGCAAGGGTGGGAGTCGTAGGATACATCTAGGTGGGAGTCGTATGATACATCTAGTCGGCAGTCGATTTTTCTTAGATTGGCATCCACAGTGGCTGGAGGTGACTTGATATATAAACTTTTTGCCCTTGGTAGGAACCAGGAGCAAAATTTCGAAAAATTTTATTAAATATAATTTATGGAAATTTTAATTTGAAACAATTTTGTTGCCAACAACTTTCTTAGAAATGGCTTTTTTCAGTGGCTTTTTTTGCTAAAAAAAATTAAATTCGACTTTGATTTGGTGCATATTTAAGATACAGAATAATAAAAATTGCATACACAATATTAAACTTCTTTTTACTGGACAAGTGGGTTTTTTTTTCTATTATATCTTTTGCAATTTCTATCTTTGACATTGATTATAAACGATTTATTTTCAGTCAAGTAAAGCTTCGCCCGACCTCCGGGCAAACGTATCATGCCTCATAATGTAAAAATTCATTGCACTACTTAACTCAAATTCAAACTTAAGTGGTTCATAATTTCTGACCAGTAATAAGTAAGTAGATATTGGGTTTTTACAAAAATAATTTCATATGAGTTTAGGATAATATCACCTTTTCTATTTGTGTCAAATACCATAATATAATTATTTTATAATTCCACAAGTATTGCGAGCAATGATACGGGAGACCGTACCGGTCGAGCTAACACTTAAGATTACAAAAATCAAAAATATCCAATTCTTCAACTAAAATTTATATCATGCTGTGAGGGACTATTGTGTAGTAAAATACCATATAAATATGATATATGTATTAAATTTCACATCCTTCTAAGATTCATTGTATATGCACGTGTAAAAAAGGATAAGAGATACTGTCACCTTAAACTTTTATATTTACATCTTTTTTCCTTAAATATTTTCAGTATCATTAGAATATTGTTATTGGCGGAAATAAAATTTTAAATAAGACAAGCAATACTATATTTACGAAAGTTTCAATGAGTCTGTTCCTTTTTAAAGTGTATGTAAGAATTTAAAAAATTAGTTGCTGTGTATGTAAGAATTTAAAAAAGTTAAAATCTTCAATTTGCTGTTTTATTTTTTGAGAATATATCCTTAAACAAAGCACATGTTATGTTTTTGCGACATATTAACGTTGTTTTAATGAAATGTCACAATCATGACTCTTTTGTTATGTTTTTGTGACGTATCAATATTAATAAAACATTTCACTTGTCACTTTTGTGAAATGTTTTGTTACCATATTAATTTTAAATGTATCAATTCGCGAGGAATTATCAATTTAAAGATTCCTGCAGTTTTTTTTTAATCTATCCCCTGTTAGCGTCTGATGTAACTAAATTTCATCCATCCATTTTTGTATAAGTCGATTTATGTTATTTGTTATATGGGTTATGGGGTTAACCATATAACAAATAACTTAAATCGACTTATACAAAAATGGATGGATGAAATAGATGGAAGAATGTTTTATTAATATTGAGACGTCACAAAAACATAACAAAAGAGTCATGATTGTGACATTTCATTAAAACAACGTTAATTTGTCGTTAAAACAACGTTAATTTTGTTATTAATTTAAAAATGAAACTGTTATGAAAATTCTTGTAAGGCTTTATTTATTTATAATTTTATGATATATATTAATATATAACGATGAGAATAAATAAGTGAGTTTGGTCTAGTGGTTAAAACTGTCGATAATTTAAAAGATGCTTCATCTTGGAATTGGATAATGGGTCAAATCCTGCAACAGTCAACAAAAAGAAAAAAAAATAAGAAATAATAATTTAGGTGTATGTATATGACAATAAGTTGGTAATATGTGTATGTAATGTTAATAAGAAACAAAAAAAGGGAATTTTGAATTTGCTTTTTACAAAAGAAGGCGTAAGGCGTATTTTTATCTATAAGGTTACATCAAAGTTATATTTCCCTAAAACGTAACAAGAACATAACAATGTTACGTCACATTGTTACGTTTATAAGTGGGAAATTGTAAGTTACATGTGAGTCATATGTGACTCACATTTTACGTAACACGTGACTTTCAGTTCTGTCACTGTGACATAGAATTTACAGAAAAATGTTCACTGAGTATCATGTAGATTTCATATATGTTATCCAAATTTTAATATACCAAAGCATATCCACCCTATTTCAAAATTTACCCCCAATTTTAACTAAATAGCTCCTCCAGTAGATCCGACCCTGGCTTTCTATACATCAGTAGAAAGTTCTCTAAGAATTAAGTGTACTTTATATAAAATTTAAAGTTTTTCACTTTCGGTAATTACGCAGAAGCGCGGCTTCACCTATTTTTGGCTCTAAAAGAAAAACGAATGATACAATTTTAATGATTTTTTTAAATGTTTGTCGTTACAGCGAATTAGTTTAAAGAAAAAACACTACAAATCGATGCCGATAATGGAAAAGCTGGGAAACTGTTTTAAAATTTGATAAAATTCAATTTTTTCAAATTTTCTTTTGTCATTTAGTGTGTGTGCGTTTATATGTGAGTTTGAGTGCATAGTCTAGTAAAACTGACCAAAATACTTTTTCAAGAATAAAAAAAATCGAAATCTTGTTGCATTTTCGAAATATTGAGTGCGGAAATTAAAAAAATTGACTTAATTTTGACGACTACAATTACCTCAACGCCGTGACTTGAGTGCATATTCTGCTAAAATGGAACAAATAATGAAATAAATCAAGAGTAGATGATATAAAAACTAGTCGGTGACGTTAGTTAAGGTTAGGTTAGTTTAGTTAGTTTTGATAATATACTTCGACTTTGATATAAAAACTAAGTGGTGAGGTTAGTTGAGGTTAGGTTAGTTTAGTTAGTTTTGGCAATATACTTCGACTTTAACACACATGTATACAAAATAAAAAAAATCTAAAAAAATTGAATTGTTTCAACTTTAACGACAGTTTTCTAGCATTTCCAGTACCAGTATCGGGTTGTAGTATTTTTTTTTAACTAATCCGCCGTAGCGACGAACATTTAAAAAAAATCATTAAAATCGGATCGTTAGTTTTTCTTTTAGAGCCAAAAATAGGTGGATCCGTGCTTCTGCATAATTACTTCTTTTTCTGCCGTAGTTTTTTGAAATAATCAAGTAAAATTGAAATTTTACTCTAACTTTAAGGGGTGTTTTCACCCCTTGAATGGCGACTGTGGCAGATAAATAAAATACGGGTCCGTTATTTTTGTTTATACTACACGTATATGAAGTTTCATCAAAATTGCGAATTGACAGTTCAAAACCTTTCTTTGTTATCGAAATTAATTAATCTTTAAATTGAATATAAATTAACAAATTATTTGTTAACCTTCCACCGAAACGGGTGACATGAAATGACAAACTATATGTATATTTTATTGTTCCCTAAAGCCCGTTACGGACTGAGAGATATAATATAATATAAATGTTATAGCACATATATTTCTGAAATATCGCTGAACATAATAAAGAGTATAATGTTGCGGACAGGAGCTATAATATATATTTATATGTAAGAGATATATTTATATATATATATATATATATATATATATATATATATATATATATATATATATATATATATATATATATATATATATATATATATATTACAACTTCCCTTCTTGAGCGATTTTTTAAAATATATTTTAACTACTCTTACGTTACTGCTCTCCGTAACTCTCCTCATTGTTCACTTCCTTCTATCCAAACGTTTGTTTACAAAAAGGCTGTCTTCATAATTCGTTATTGTATTTGTTAAAAGTTGATTTAAATACTTTGTTATAATACATATTATGTATGTATATCTGCACTGTAATTCAAAATTTAATAGAATAGAAAAAGAACGAAGAATTTTATGGAATGCCTGCGAAAATTTCCATGTTTATGGAAAGTTGAATTAGATTATAAAAATAACGAAACTAAAGAGAGTGGTTGGAGAAATGTCGTTAAAGAATGCGTTAAAAGTATCAACTCTCCACAGAGTTGACACTTTTACACATGTTTGTATCTTTTTTCTTTATATCATTTTCAATTATAGAATGTAATTCATGAAATTTCATTTGACTCATGCGAAAGTAGTTTAAAAATTTTTCCTCCCTTAGTTCATTAAAAAGGGTAAATTCACCTCGTTCATTTCTAATAAGTAAAACTACCCAAGTGTCAATCGCCAATCTTCTTGAAACTTTGTTGGTGTGTAGAATAGGCAACAGTAAGAGACCCGTATTTTTTTTTATCGGCCAAGGCAGCCTAAGTGTACAGCCTAAGTGGTTAAGTGTATTAAATTTTTACCATCATAAATGGAAATAGCACCAAAAAATAGGGGATACGTGTTTTTGCGTTTCTCCGAAGTACGTGTTTTATTCAAGACATAGAAAGAAGAAAAAAATTGAATAGATTATACTGTATTATTATTGATTGCAAATACTTCCTATTGCTTCCGAGACTACTAAAGTAGCGGAAGCATTGTGATCACCTTGGAAAAATAAAAAATTTTTTCTCCCCAAAATCAATTTTTTTACGCACATTTTACGTTTTAGAGCTTCCTGAACAATTTTGGTTTGGGCCGTCCGTCTGTCTGTCCGTCTGTGTGTCTCCAATTTTGCACCAAGTGGCATAACTTCCGAACTATTCGATTGTTTTTAATGAAATTTTCAGAAACTATGCAGTTTCGCTCCGCGATGGTCCCCTATGAATTTAATCAAAATCGGAGTAACGGTAGCAACGCCGCTACCATGTCATTCCAAAATTGCACCAAGTGGCATAACTTCTGAACTACTCAATTCTTTTTTATGAAATTTTCAGAAATTATGTAGTTTGGTTCCTATATAGTCCCCTATGAATTTAATCGGAATCGGAGTAACGGTAGCTACGCCGCTACCATGAAATCCCATTAAATGTTAATATCTTATTTACTGCTAGTCCTATCTCGCTCAAATTTTTAGGGTATATTGGGGGTTAGTTTCTAAAATATTTTTGCTATTATTTTATAATTTAGCCTTTAAGTCTTTTGAGTTACAACAGTTTTTTATAAACTTCAAGGCGAAAATATAATATCACGGTATATAATATGTATATTTGGTAGAATACTGTTTTAAAACCTTTTACGACTACGAGGAAGCTGTGTGCCCACCCTATTGGCAGCGTATATTTTTTTTAATTTTATGTTTATTTCATCATAAAAATGTAAATTTTTACTTTTCGATAATGATTCATGTATTTTTCAGTACTTACTTAATTGGTAATTCAGTCATGTGTATATTTGGTTGCTCCTATTCTATATTTTTTTACACCTACTTCTGCAAAATTTTTTTGTTTGCCTGTGTTTATGAATGCTCGTCAAGAAGCAATAATCTCTTTTTTTACTGTTCGAATGCTTTGTAATAAATTTTATGATTTGGAAAATGGGGTTAACACCTACAAAGCATACAAAAAGAATAAGAAAAGTAGTATGAATGTTGAGAAAGAGATAAACCGCGTTCATGTGGTTAAAAAAGAATTTGTAAGAAGATATAC
The DNA here is from genome assembly GCA_035578155.1 of Brachynemurus nebulosus. NCBI lineage: Eukaryota > Metazoa > Arthropoda > Insecta > Neuroptera > Myrmeleontidae > Brachynemurus > Brachynemurus nebulosus. Next base: position 11,242,231 of record JAPWDM010000016.1, read on the forward strand.
GTAGTCGATTTTTGATTACTGCTTTGTAGGTGTTAACCCCATTTTTCCAATCACAAAATTTATTACAAAGCATCCGAACAGTAAAAAAAATAGATTACTGGTTCTTGACGAGCACTCATAAACACAGGCAAACCAGAAAACTTTGGCAGAAATAGGTGTAAAAAATATAGAATAGGAGTAACCAAATATACACATGACTGAATTACCAATTAAGTAAGTACTGAAAAGCACATGAATCATTATCGAAAAGTAAAAATTTACATTTTTATGATGAAATAAACATAAAATTAAAAAAATAGAGAAAGTATTTGCAATCAATAATAATACAGTTACAGTTATACAATCTATTCAATTTTTTTTTCTTTATATGTCTTGAATAAAACACGTATTTCGGAAAAACGCAAAAACACGTATCCCCTATTTTTTGGTGCCCTTTCCATTTATGATGGTAAAAATTTAATACATTTAACCACTTAGGCACAACAAAATTTACCCCCATTTTCATCCCTGCAGGTCCTCTTATAAACCCGACCCTGGTTTAAACTATACAGGTGAATAGGTCTTTTAAAGAGAAACGTTTCGTTAATTCAAAGTTTTCCTCTATCTCTTATAGTTTTCGAGATATCTTAAGAAATATGATTTGCCCCCTACTTTAAGGGCTGGTTTCACCCCGTGAACGTGGGCCTTGGCCGATAAAAAAAATACAGGTCTCTTACTTTTGCCTATTCTACACACCAACGAAGTTTCAAGAAGATTGGCGATTGACACTTGGGTAGTTTTACTTGTAAGTTTTATGTGCGGTGAAATCCAAAATCGAGGAGTATTTTTACGGCTGACAGCTAATGCTGCTACTGTATTGTCAAATTCGGCATCAGAATCATCTTCTTCTTCTGATGAGCTATCAAATAAAATTGTCATTTGCAAAACATCCAAAATATCAGCCATTGTTTCTTCTGATTGCTATGACTCAAATAATATAAATAGTATTCGTCTGCAACCATCATAATATAATATTATATCTTACTTCTGAATTATAATATATATATTATATTATCGCTCTCAGTCCGTAGCGGGCTTAAGAGAAATAAAATAATTATTCAAAATAGAAATTTCTTAACTGAGATAGACGTTGCAAATTATAATATTATTAATAATAATAACAAATTAATTAATATTAATAGCCTTTAATTAAAGGCTAATTTTATTATTAAACACTGCTTAAAACTTTACTCCACTTTGAAAAATATGTATGTAACTGACAGCACTGAATGCAAATGTCAAAAATAAAATTATATGGTTCATTTTTAAATCGACTTCAAAAATAATAAAGAATTAGTACAGTTACTAGGAAACAATTAAGCAAAAGAGGACCTACAGTACCCTTAAAATTCATTCTAAACTGAACTTCCAAATTATGGAGCGAAATCGACTTTGTTAATGTGCACAAAGATACTTTTTTGGGATAAATAAATTTTTTATGCATAACTCTCTATTGTTTTTTAACTGAGATAATATTTACAAGTAGATATCAAATAGCATGGGGAGTTCACTAAAATTAGTACGTACGTATGCGTATTAAATTTCGTCCTTTTCCCCTTGACAGCTAAATCCCGAAACGCTAGGGCCTGAATTACATTGACGCTCCGCTCTCGGTACGATATCGCTACGCTCCCGATTCGATAAAATATTCTTACACAATAAACAATGAGTGTATTCACATCATCGCTCTGATATCGGTCCAATATCAGTTACGGTTCGCTCTCGCTCCAATACCACTCCAATATCAATACCAGTCAGGTAATATTTTATCGGAGCGATATCAGACTTGTTATGGTTTGTACCTATAGTGTAAACACTTTTTTGATTCCACTCCACTGCGCTTGCATTCTGTTGTTATGAAAAGATATTTGTATCGAACTGAGACCGAACTGATAGCGCACCCAGAGCGGCATTATAATGTGAATAGAGAACGAATAGGTACCAGCATGATATCAGCACTGTACTGTGAACACAAGATTGTATATTTATATCGAATCGAGAGCGGAGTGATATCGTACCGAGAGCAGAGTGTTAATGTAAATCGGGCCTTAATGTAATTCTAGCGCTATCTATTCGGAAATTAACTTAAACAAATTATACGCGCTTGCGCTTTTAAAAAAAACAAATACGGTATGTACACGTGACCACATGGACCACATGTTTAAAAATTATTGGTTATGTAAAAGTTTTTCTATTTTTTACTTAACAGAATAATTAATAATTTTTATTTTCATAATTTTTATTTAAAAAAATGCATGTTAAGAATTGAATAAAATAATTTTAATCCATATAAATTATTAAAAATTTAATTTAAATGTCGCGTTTTTATTTCGTTTGCCTAGCTTCATTTAAAGGTCAAATTTGCACGCCATATTTTGCGTTTTTAATATGTAGTTATTTTTTGTACTTCTATTATTTCATTATTTTGTAAATTTGTTGTTAATTTTCTTTTTGTTTACGTTATATTTACTGTAAGTACTGTAAATATTATATTTTAGTATTTTGTAATTAAATTTAATCGTACCATTTTGTTAAAAATGGACGTTTGTAAGGTTAAAAAAAATTCTTTTACGAAGAGGGCTATTGGTTCTCTACCGCAAAATATCATTTTATTGTATTCATATTAATTTCTGATTGAACTAAATTCTTTGGTAGGGCCGGATTTACCCCTGTGGAGGGTCCAAGCCATTTCTCATATTGTGCGTCCCTAGGTACTTCAATACTTTTTTCCGATAAAATAATAAGGAATTTTCTAAATTTGTCAAACTTTCCCCAATATTAGGCTTGGTGAACAGAAGAAACGGTAAAACGCTTATTCTTTCTATTCTACTCCTTTTTGAGAGATTTTATGGAGGCCTCACGAGCCCCAAATGCTCTTATGTAAATGCGACAAGTTTTATTGTACTATATATTGCTTCTATATATGTATACGTATTTCTAACATATTACGAAGTACACGTTGAAATACTTCACTGGCGGTTCCTTTTTTTACAAGGACTGTATCCTCGTTTGATACAGTGGTAAAAGCTCGAACAAAATCTAATATTTAGTAAGGAAATCAGTAACAGGTAGATAAACAGATATAATCCGCAATGTTATTTGATAATACCTACGAGTATATATATATATATATATATATATATATATATATATATATATATATATATATATATATATATATATATATATATATATATATATATATATATATATATATATATACTTTCATATTTCACACAGCAATCTGTATGAATTTATATATATATATATATATATATATATATATATATATATATATATATATATATATATATATATATATATATATATATATATATATAATATATATATATATATAATATATATATATATATATATATATATGTATGTATATATATATATGTACCGGGCACAAGATTGCCATGAAAATGTAAATTTCTTAATTTTGTAAATTCATACAGATTGCTGTGTGAAATATGAAAGTTGAAATTATAACTATTGGATTAGTATTATTATTGAATTAGTGGATTAGCAACTAAAAGGATGAAAATAAAAGAGTCTATTTCGGACATTTGAAGCAGATATTTGTATAGGCTATTGACTATGTACAAAAAAACAGGGGGAAAAGGAACTAATTTGTAACAGGTGTTTTATTGTTTCATATGTTCAGTTGTACCCCAAAGATGATAAATTCACAAAGTGCTATTAAATTTAGGCGTGCGTTTTTACGAACGGCGTAAACTTATCGACGCTTACGTTTTTTAACTATAACTCAAAGACTATGCATTTTTCGTAAATGCACATAATATGAGTTTTTGTAGAGAATTAAATTTCCCATCGAAATGGCACCTTATGAACTCAAAAAGCTTTTTTCTCAACAAAATAAGTCAAAACAATTATTTAAAAAAAAGCTCAAATTTTTCAATTTTTCTTTTTTTTTAAATTTTTGAGTAGTACTTTTTTCTGAGTGAATTTAGGTATAGGGATTGGTTCACAAAAAAGAAAGCTGATGTAATTCCCGTCAGAATGGTGACCGATAAAAATATTTTCGATAAAAACCGGATGAGATACAGTCGTTCAAATTTACCCTTTTTTTTAGAATTTTATTTCTTTTGACTTTTATACCATATTATTTGTAATTTTTACACAAAAAAATTATTTTTATTGAGTACAAAAATTATTTCTTCTTTACCAGAGGTAACGATAAAAGTGGTAACGATAAAATTTTGATATTCATATGATCTTAGGTATAAAAAAAAACTTTAATATTGTACTAAATTATAGTTCTAATTTTTTTTAAAAGTTACATGTACCTATTATATTTCTCTCATAATGTTTTCAAATTCAATATCAATATCTTCATCAACATCGTTTTGGACATTCTCTTCTGTCATTTCTGGAACATCCGCATTTTCACAATTTAGGCCCATACATTCTTTGCAGAACATGGAGCAGCTAATTCCTATAATTTTCTACAGCCACAATTTACATAATAGAATTAAATCGTAATTTCTCTTTATGGCATTCAGGCCAACAGTTTAGGTAGTTCTCGGTTACAACTTTTTCAAAAATTATCAAAAAGCAAATTTTCTCTAACCAATTTCTCATTAACTTCTGATGCCACTAATTATCACAGTTTAAGGACGTACCACCAAATTCAACAGTGGGAAGGAAATATTTTAAATCCATTTGAGTGGGGTTTGCAAAAATCTAAAAATGGATTAGTGCCAATTAAAACAACAAAACCTCCTGCACTGCAGAATTTACTGGAACAAATAGGTTGCGGGTGTATAAAAGGTTGTCACGGAAATTGCAACTGTAGAAAATTAGGAATTAGCTGCAAAGAATTTATTTGCGAAAATGTGGATGTTCCAGAAAATTGTGAAAATGCGGATGTTCCAGAAATTACAGAAGGAGATGTCCAAAACGATGTTGATGAAGATATTGATATTGAATTTGAAAACATTATGGGAGAAATATAATAGATACATTTAATTTTTTTTAAAAAATAGAACTGTAATTTAGTACAATATTAAAGTTTCTTTTTATACCTAAGATCATATGAATATCAAAATTTTTAGCAAATAATTTTATCGTTACCTCTGATAAAGCAGAAATAATTTTTGTACTCAATAAAAATAATTTTTGCGTGTAAAAATTACAAATAACATGGTATAAAAGTCAAAAGTAATAAAATTGTAAAAAAGTAGGTAACTTTGAACGACTGTGTCTCAGCCGGTTGTTATCGAAAATAGTTTTATCTGTCACCATTCTGACGGGAATTACATCAGCTTTCTTTTTTGTGAACCAATCCCTATACCTAAATTCACTCAGAAAAAAGTACTACTCAAAAATTTAAAAAAAAAGAAAAATCGAAAAATTTGAGCTTTTCTTTAAATAGTTTTTTAGCGAATTTTCAGAATGAAAATTCAGCTATTACAGCAGCTCTTATGGTAAGACCTAAGCCCGGGACTATGGCAGAAATTTGTTTTGGAGCCTCTAGAACCCGAAAATCTACTTCACTAAAATTTATATATATATAGATATATATATATGTATTTATGTGTGTACACGATAACTCTCGAACAAAACGTTTAATGCTTATGAAATTTGGTGTGTAGGTTTGAATTCAATTTCGCTCGCCTAAGTTCGTTAGCCAGACACATCCGATGCCACAGACCGGATATTTTGGGCTTTAAAGTCTTTTTTTGTGTTTTTTGATCAGAATTTATAACTTTTTCAAAAATTTTGTTATACTATCAAAAAAATTGTAAGAAGTTATATTAGCGAGCTTTTTAAACTTTTCCTCTGTATAAACTGGTTTTCAAGAAAAATCAAAAATAATTTTTATATAGAGTCTCTTTTTATCGTATTATCTCTTTCTGTTGTATTGGAAAAATCCTATTTTTATTTATTTTGATTATACACGTATTTTAAGGGTATTACTACACTTAGTACTCTACTACCTATCATATTTCAAATTTCTTTGGATAAATATTCAGAATAATGCCTTAATAAATTTCTACGGTTATATAAATGTAATATTATTAAATTTAATTAATTAAACTATAATATTTCTTTGATTAAATAAAATTTTAAAATTATATTTTTGGTAGTGCACAAATAGCCTTATGCATTTGTAAACATAATATCTCTAGTATAAGTAGATTAGATCTGTTATTTTGTTTTCGAAAATTTATTTTTGCTTTCAAATTCAAATTGTAGTAGAATTGATTTTTTTTTCCTAAATACTGCACATTATTTTAATCTCTTTATTTAACACATTACGTTAAAAAATTATAATAATATTTTTAAAATTATTAATATTTTTAATAATTTAATTATTTAAACAAATTCTTTAAATATATTTAATAATTTTTTATTTTAAAAATTCTATTGTGTCAGCGTTTTTAACCAGATAGCACCACAGATATGTACAATACTGCCAAATTAGCTTGAATTTAAACTAATATTTCAACAATCAGAATTTCAAATCAACTCGTCTTTGTGTTGAAATGTTGACATATAGATTCGGTGCTGATATTTGACTGATATTTGAGAAAAATAGGTAATAATTCATGTTAATTTATATATTACATTTTTAAAATCAAATAGTAATTAATATTTGTCCTATTATTTGTTTTTTGTTTTGTTTTATATAGGTAAAAAATTTAAAACCACATTAAAAATTACATGAAACCGTGAAGCAAATGTTATTTATATACGAGAAGAATATAGCTAAAATGAAAAAGAAAATATAAATTCTAAACAGGCAATTATTAATAGAATTTGTCAACATAATAAGGTAAATACATATCTATTAAAAACTGTGGATTTTGTGATTGAATTTTTTCTAATAATTTGAATGTACATGTTAAAACGTTAATATCAACAGCAATACTTTTATGTATTATAAATTCCTATTTAAAACATGGATGGTGAATTTAAAGATATAATAAGAAGAAAAAGAGAACACACAGTAAACTAAAAACTTGGATTAAGAAGGAAAACATCAACTAAGTACATGCCGGATAAGCCCTTGAATAAAGGTCCAACTTTAGTTTTGTTTCCGTGTCGAATGGTTATTTTCTTCAGCAAGAGAATTTAAAAAGGTAAAATCGTCGGTACACAGAAAGAGTGACACAGTTCAAAAAAAAAAAAACAGCTACTTCAATATCTCTATTCAAAAGTTTTATTATTTACTTCAAAAGTTATCATAGTTTCGGATTTCTAAAATTTTCAAAATTTTTTTGGAGATAACCCGTTGATACTCACCTTGTATTCCAACAATAAAAATAACAAGTTAATTTTGATAACATTAAAGATTTTGATAAAAAAAATTCGCTACTTTGAAGTAAGGAAAAAACGACAAAACCGCCTTCTAGCGGTTAATTTTGGAAGTAGCAATATGTCGTTCTGGGACATAAAAATATGCAAATTTTGCTATACATTTACACAATAAACTCGAAAATGTAAATTTTTGAGTTGTGTCACTCTTTCGGTGTACCGTCGAAATGTTTTGTTACGTTTGGAAAATAAATTCCGTTCTAAATTTTTTTTCGTAACTGTTAAAAAATTTAGCTCAAAATATTAAATTCAGTATTGGTAAGGCAAAGATTCTCAGTTGCGCCTCTGGTGGTAAAATTAGAACTAGTGTCAAGTAAAAATACGTATATGTTTAATTGGTGATAAAAATACACATAATTTGTATAATAGATATTTCACCGGTCATTTCTCTCACCGGCCCTGTACATAAACGCATCTGTTATTAAAATACCCCTGTCGCAGCATCCTGCATAACATAGCGAATTTCCATTTACAAAAGTACGTTTTTCTTGGAAACTAGTTGATATAGAGTAATTGTAAATAAAAAAAACTTTATGTGATTTTTCCGCCTTATTCCGCCAAATTTTTTTCACGAAACGTTTACGCGATATTTTTTAAAAATAAGATGTTTCGTTTTTGAGTTATCGTGCGGACACACACACGTATATATATATATATATATATATATATATATATATATATATATATATATATATATATATATATATATATATATATATATATATGTATATATATATAAGTTTACTAAGTGTCCGCACGATAACTCAAGAACGAAACATCTTATTTTTAAGAAATTCCGTGAAAACGTCTACGGTTTTTTGGACATTTTTTTTGAAAAAATTTGGCGGAATGAGGCGGGAAAATCACATAAAGAAAGTTTTTTTTATTTACAATTACTCTATATCAACTAGTTTCCGAGAAAAACGTACTTTTGTAAATGAAAATTCGCTATGTTATGCAGGATGCTGCGACAGGGGTATTTGACTTATTTTGTTGAGAAAAAAGTTTTTTGAGTTCATAAAGTGCCATTTCGATAGGAAATTTAATTCTGTACAAAAAATCATATCATGTGTATTTACGACAAATGCACAGTTTTTGAGTTATAGTTAAAAAACGTAAGCGTCGATAAGTTTACGCCGTTCGTAAAAACGCATGCCTAAATTTAATAGCACTTTGTGAATTTATCATCTTTGGGGTACAATTGAACATATGAAACAATAAAACACCTGTTACGAATTAGTTCCTTATTCAACTACATAGTCAATAGCCTAGTAGTTTTATTTTCGAAGAAATAATTGGAGTCATTTGCGTTACAGTGGTGACCAACCGACGTTTGCTTTGGTGAGTCGTTAACCACTTATTTTTTATATTTATTATATATATTGCTTGCTTTTGAAAATATTTGTTTTCAAAACAAAATCAGAAATGCCACGAACAAACCAACTTGTTCAATTGCAAACCACATCAGAACGGCAGGCGGATTTTATAAATGAAAAACTGCCACCGTTCGATAGAAACGATGTGGAGTTTTGGTTTTTGAAATGCGAGATGTTATTTAAAATAAAAAATATTTCGAATGATGAAAATGAATATGTTCTTATTACACTTGCTTTGGACAATGAAACGTCACAAAAAGTAAAACATATAATTACTTTAAATGGTGATGAAAACAAATATGAAAAATTAAAACATGAGCTGTTCAGGTTGTTTGCATTAACTGATAGTCAAAAATTTAATTCTTTATTTAAGAAAGAAAATTTTGAAAATTTACGACCATCAGAAATGATGAATAAGATAAAGTTTCTGGCAAATAACTTGAACTTGAAAGATGCTTTCCTCAAGCAAATATTTTTAAATAATGTACCGACAAGTGTTTTGCCTTTTTTGTGTGCATCGGATAAACTATCTATTGATGATTTGGGTAGAACAGCTGATGATGTGTTGGATTCTTTAAAAAAAGATCAGATAAATGAAATTAAAAATAAAGATCAGAAATTTGATCAAATTTTGCAAGAAATTAATGTCATTAAAGAAAAATTTGGAAAATCCAATAAAAATCATAATTTCCATAGTAATAAAAATACGAAAAGGAATTATCAAAGATCAAAAAAATTTTTTAATTCAAAATATCATCAGAGGATTTGTTCATACCATTTGAGGTATGGAATGCACGCAAGAAGGTGCATTAAGCCATGCTGCTGGCAAGCACTGACTAGAGAAATTTAATATGGAGTTTTTTTACTGTGCCAAAATGATCAATCGTGTTGTTGAATCATGTGATAAATGTTGGAAAAACATATTTATTGGACACGATTTGGCACGGTTAAAGCCCATAATCGAACCAGATGATAGATTTTCATCAATCCATCTGGACATAATTTGACCTATACCTTTATTCTATCAATCGTTGGTAGATTTTCAAGGTGGGTTGAAGCTATTCCTTTAAAGGATAGTTATGCTTCAACTATAATTAAAAGTATTGTCGATGCATGGATTAGTCGTTATGGTATACCGACGTCCATCACAACTGACAGAGGTAGCCAATTTTTAAGTTCCGAATGGAAACAATTTGTTAATAAATTTTTAATCAAACATATTTTAACTACTAGTTACCATCCACAAAGTAATGGGATGGTAGAAAGATTTAATAAAACTTTGAAACAATCAATAAAGTGTTGTTTCAAAGATAATAATTGGCTCGAAGTTCTTCCTTGGGTGTTATTACACTTGAGAACTTCAGTACGAGAAGATATAAAAACTTCTCCTTCACAAATTTTATACGGTAATCCATTAAGGTTACCATACCAATTAATATCGTATTGTAACTCAAATGATAGTAAATTGAGTCAATATGATTTTGCGAATGCTTTATCAAATAGTATTCAAAATACAAAATACTTCTTTACGAAATTTTATAAAAATAAAAGTTTCGTAGATGCAAATCTATCGTCTGCCAAATTTGTATATATTAGGGACGATAGAATTAAATCTTCACTGGCTCCTAATTATTTGGGACCCTTTGAAGTAATTGAAAGGGGCGATAAATATTTTAAGCTTAAAATAAATAATAGATTGGATAATGTATCGATCGATCGATTAAAAACGGCATATGTGATTTAATTTTATGTAATGTTTAATTACATAAAAGCTTGTAAATATTTATCTGTATATATAAAATAAGTCTGTAAATATTTTAATGTACATATTTTGTTGGGATTGTTTTCTGCCGTTTATTTGTTTTGTTACAGGTTCGGATATCTACTTTCTGGAAGAATTTCTGGAAAAAGAGAAAACATCCGAATCATGGAGCATGCATATCTATATCTTAATTTTATATATGTATATTTAATTTTCTATATATGTACATATATTTTTTTTCATATTTAATTCAATATTTGCATGAATTGTAATTATTTAGCATTGTATTTTGGAGAGTTTTTATGTATTCAGGATACAGTTAAAATTGTTTCCTGGAAACTTTTCTCCTCAAAAGGAAAATTTTTTTTTTTTTTAATTGTTGCTCGGAAAATTTATTTTTTTTGCGATGGGGGGCGTATGTACCGGGCACAAGATTGCCGTGAAAATGTAAATTTCTTAATTTTGTAAATTCATACAGATTGCTGTGTGAAATATGAAAGTTGAAATTATAACTATTGGATTAGTTTTCCTAGCAACTAAAAGGATGAAAATAAAAGAGTCTATTTCGGACATTTGAAGCAGATATTTGTAGTTTTATTTTCGAAGAAATAATTGGAGTCATTTGCATTACATATATATATATATATATATATATATATATATATATATATATATATATATATATATATATATATATATATATATATATATATATATACATATATATATATATATATATATATATATATATATATATTATATTGAAGGTTGTAATTTAATATAATTATGAATTACGTTTCTAATATCTAATGAATATTTCATTTCATATGCCTATTTTGAATATCCGAAAATGTATTGTGAGAAACCATGGAGGTGGGGTGGAGATGGCATCCAGCTGATATAAATATACAGAAATGAAGCCTACACACATATTCACACACATTAGCACACATGCAAAATAATCAAAACGAGATGCAAAAAACACATACTACTAAAAAACTGATAGGTGGAGTTAAGTTCATCTAACCAAATGACTACTCCTCATATCTCAGTGTGAACAATAATCCAAAGGGCGGCTGAAAATTGCACTATTTTCCACATTGTCTCGACAGGTAACTATAATAATTAATAAATAAAGCCAGTTATTATACTATATTATAGTCAATTATTGTATTTTAGACTTTATTCAAAATCGAAGATCTATGCTCTATATTTGCTCGGAAAAGCAACTCTTTCGTCAACTTCACTTCGCCGTCTCCAAATTCATCGCTACGCTTCTACTTGAAGCACTGGAGAAATAAAACTTTTGAATTGCTTAGCTTAGTTGATTATCATACGTAATGGACCATTTTTTAAAATATGTAGCAATCTGTCACCAGGGCGGCGACACAGGTATTTGGGATTACATGTCTATAATCGAGATATTAATTTAACCAACCAAAAATCACCTTCTGTTAATTCCACTTTAGCAACGAAATTTTCCAATTCGGTTACCTAGGAATATTGTTTATTTTTTAAAAATTAATATTCTAACTATAGAGATGTAGTTCCGAATAACCCGTGTCGCCGCCCTGGTGTTAAACAATTTTCTCATGCGGTTACATAGCAATTTTTAAATTAAAATTTCAATCATAGAGATGTACAAATTTTGAGAAAATGGCTCATTGCTCTTCGACAAATCAGCGTAGCGTTCTGCAAAAGTTTAACACAAATCTATTTATTTAAAGTCTGTTATTATTATATTATCTAAAATTCTAAATTATTTATTTTATCTACGTTTATGAACTTTGTAATAAACAAAATTCAACATTACAAACTATTTTCGTTGATCACACCATTACAGTATGATTCCAATATGATTCTGCTTTTGAGAATAATTTATTTGGACCAGTGATCAACATAAAAAAGTACGCCAATCATACCAAAAGCGCAAAATTATCGAATTTTTTCGTATTTTTGAAATAAATTATCGTACACAATGTCACAATGTAATTTTATGACATTTGCTCATTATAATTTAATGAAAAATTATTGTATTTTTGCGTGCGATAATAAATGTTATCGCCACTGGCGGTCTATACACGGTTAGTAATACCGTCATTATTTCGAAATACTGACAGTATTATTCTTCGTGTATTGACAAATTGAAGTAACCAGGTTTAGAATTAATATAAAAATAATGACTAATTTTAATTTTAATAAATTTTGGAAGATTGTAAAGCAACTACGGTGGTATTAAAAAAAAAATCAAATGTTAGAATATTCGTTCTGAATCTTTTTAAAGTATTAACGTTTAACAATATCATTAAAAATGCAATTAGGTAATAGGTTAATTTGTTGCACAAATTTTGTTTCAACTGCAGGCAATATTATAGGAATTTTTAGAAATAACGACAAAAAATTTGCAAGTTGTTGTTATTTCTAAAGATTTGTAGGTCAATTTGTGTTAAACTCTCAATGAACTTGCATAAAATTTTACAAAGTGTAGTTTCTTGTGGTTGTACCACTAGCACATTCTAAACTTCTAAAGACTAACGAATGATTTTTGGAAGTTATTTTTAAATATATAATACACAAAATGGCAAAATTTGAATTAATTCTGTCAGTACAGTATATTATAAAGTAAAAATTATTGTTTAACGTACAATTAATGGGAAAATTCCCAGAAAAGACCGAAAATCAACACTTAGAATCACAAATTAGCTTAAAATAAATAAATATCTTCTTCTAAAAAACTTATTTTAGAAAACTTTAGGAACATTCAAAGAATAAGATCAACAAAAACTTACCAACAGTATTTTAGTATGTAATTTAATTTTAAAAACTGAGAAATGTATCAAAATTCATGTCAGTCATACTAAATATTAGATGAACGTCCATTTTTTAATATATATATATATATATATATATATATATATATATATATATATATATATATATATATATATATATAGAGAGAGAGAGAGAGAGAGAGAGAGAGAGAGAAAGACCTCGATAATCCGGCTTAAACGGGCGGCCGGTAGGCCGGATTTGCGAAAAAGCCGGACCATCGAGAGACCGTTTAAAATGTGAATTTGAGACCCCTATAGCTCTTCTAAGAAGTTAACAGCAAGCACTGCTGTTCTGTGTACTGGGTTTGTAGGCACTTCTCAAAACTGGTATATGTATGCGACAGCACGGCCACCACCACCTCCGATCACTCACACAAAGACAGATCACCGCACAAACCCAAAGTAAACCCAGTGCACGTATATAACATAATACAATTCTATTTTGTACTATACTAATTGACTGTAAATATAGAATGTAAATGTGTGTAAAATTGTATTTACTATTTGTTATCAGTTATTCTCTTAAAACTACAACTTTTAGAATCGGGCCGGATTATCGAGGGCCAAATTATTGAGGTTCTACTGTATTTTTAATCTGTGAAATGAGTTTTCTCATTGTCAGTGTAAATTTAAAATTAAATTTAACACGTTCATTGCCAATCACGCGATATCGCGTGATACAGCTACTTTACTATATGGCCAATAACGCAATATGGCGGGACAAATATAAGTACCTACTTATTTAACATAAAGTATTTGGCTATCTCACAAAATCTGTATTTTTAGCTTGCCAATGAACGTGTTAAAAACACAACATTTAAAAAAAAAATTGACAAAATATAATGGAAAGCAAATAGGTATGAAAAACAAAAATTTCATAATTAACCAACTTTAATTAGCGACAATAATTTCATTGATTTTGTGATTTAATAGTTTCTGAATCTCTTTAACAGCGGCAGTTAGTTGAAATTTAAAATACGTATTAAATATATTTTTAAAAATACGTGATGTTGTTTCTTCAACATAATAATATAATGTTTTTGGTTAAATTTTTCTGTCCAAAATTTTGTTTAATATTTAACTGTGTATTGAAAATTATGTAGTAAAAGATTTTTAGACCAATACTTTTATAATCGATTTTTTTTAAATTTAAATGTAATTATTTTAATAATTTTTACTAAAATTGATGTAACTTTGTAACTGATTGTAAGAAAATTTGAGAAAAATAAAAATAATTTTTTTTTAACAGGTTGTATTTTATTTATAAGCATAAATATATTAAATTTATAGATTTAAAAAAAAAAAAAAGAGTATAATTATATAATTTGAATTTGGCGCGTCAAATTGTCCGTTTGGCCTACTGGGAAAATTACGAATAATCTATTTCCGGTGACACTTCTAATGCTCCCCCGTTCCACTCCTTGGCAGCTAGCATTTAAAAAAATACGTACCCCGAAAACGTCAACAAGCTTATATGTTAACGTATACGTACTTTTTAAGGTCATTGTGAGGTATACCTGGTATTTAATATGTATAAATAGCCACATCCTTATATATAAGTATCTTTTAAATTTATCAATTAACCGGACAATTTTAAACCGATTTCTGGTTGCACATAAGGAACCGGAACCTAACAAATCCCGTCATAACCGGATTATCTAATTGAAAACCGAGCGGATGGCAAGCCTGTTGTAAATATGTAAAAATAAAAATAATAGATTTTATACTTAATTCAGCAAACGAATAATTACTTTATTTTTCCTTTTAAATTAATACTAGCCAGAAAAATACTTAAATAATAAGTATATTTACCTACTAATTTTTAATTAAAAAAGGTACATTTTTAAATTTGTTACAAAATAATTTAGCAAAGAAAGTAGTTACTTTCTTGTTAATTTGTTAGAAAAGAATGTACTTACCACTTTTTTCATTATAAGGCTGTAAACATTTCACATAAACAACACAAGTATTTAAAGATTCATAATTCATAAAATAATTTTAAATTTTATTTATCACAGCAAATTGATTTTTAAACGATTGAATCGTTAAGACACCAACGGACATTTAAAACTTTAAATAAATAATTATGTATTGTAATTTATGTATTTAAATTTGACAGGTCATAACGGCTCATAACCGATTGTATGATTGTAAATTACATAACAGATTTGAAAATTTTAAATTACGTACTAATCAAAACACAAACTAATTTTAAAAATTATTACTCCTTAGGAGGTCACCTGTTCTTTAGTTTCATTAAGCCATTATGCAAAATTTTCAATACGGCTCGTTTTCAATCAAATATTCTGATGTTTGTAAATAATTTTAAATATCAATTTAAGGTAAGATTTAATTTGACTTCGGTAGTTTTGAAAGCACATGTCGGAAGTCGTCCGTTAAAATGTCAACGGCACAATCACAACGTTCACATCACAACTAATTTGAAATACATAAAGTACATAAATAAAACGATCAAAACAGAAGGATAAGTAGGTACATATATTAAAATTAAAAAAAAAGTATTTGTTTTTGTAATTAACTATCTTTAAAATAACCGATATCTGTTATTTTAATTATTTCTTAAATTACATTCAGTTATTGTTTGTAACAAATATAAAATAAAAATGGATTTAAGAAATCTTATTTCTTTTTAAAACTACATAACATTGTTGAATATAACACACAAAAATACAATTTGTTCCTGTATCTTATTTATTGGAGGGGAAAACTTATAATTTTCACTTTTGTAATATTAGGTAATATTCAGTGATATACAATACTATTATATCCGTTGACACAATATATTATAATTTAAAAATAATCATTACAAATATACAAATAAGTACATAGGTATAATATGAAAGTACATGTTCCGGTCATAACGGAAATTCGACATGAAAACATACTACGATTTAGTACCTAATTTATACTCTTCTGTACTCCAATTTCAGAATTTGTACTCATAAGGCAACAGAGATATTAAGGGGTTCCGTAGACCGGGCCGCATATAGAAAAACGAATCGAATATTCTTTCTCCTTAAGCGGTGTGACGAACTGAAACAGCATTTCCAGATGATAAACACCCGTAAATGCTACCTCAGTTGGTCTCGGAAGGTGGTATACTGCAGTATGGTTTCTGAGTTTTTTTTGCACTAGAAACCCTAATCCACTTCGTCAGCGTTCAATTAATCCATCACATCAAATAAAACTCTGCTAAAAATTATGTGATATTGAAACCGAGTTTGTTTGTTTTGAACGATTAAAATTAAAATAATTTAATCGGAAATACTTATTAAATTTTTTTGGCTCCAGTTTAATGATTCAAAATCAGAAATTTTATTTGTTCAACATTAGTATTTACATGATGGTATTAATAATAATAGCTCTTATTTTCTGTTCTACCAATAGACGTACACTTTATTTAATGAGACTAGGCAGATTTTAGGGGCGGCAAATTTGGTCAAAAAGGGCAGGCAATGTGGAATTTGAATTTTTTTTGTTTATACGTTTTTTAAAAAGGTTATTAAAATTTTTTTTAGCTTTTTAGGGGCGGCATTTTTCACGAAGCCTAGAGCGGCACTTACAAGTAAACGTCCCGAGGCCGGACCTATCGATTTTGATGAAACTTAGATATATTGTAGAACACTAAAAAATAAGCGACACGTATTTTTCTTTATCGGCGGAAAAACGGTTTGAAGGGGTGAAATCGCCCTCCAAAAATTGGGGTAAAAATTTAATTTTTTAAATATCTCGAAAACGGTAAGAGATAGAGCAAAAGTTTAAATTGGCGATATTGCTCTTTTTTAGAGAGCTATCTATTGGTATGCAATTTGTTCAAATTGTGTCAACAGGGGTGGCTGGGGGTTAAAATTTGGGGGTTAATTTTACAAAAAGGGGGTGAAAATTAAACAATATAAAAATTTTGTTTACAGATTTGAAATCTACGTCAAAAAATCTAATTGACCTGTTTTTGCTCAATGTCCTAATATTAAGTCTAGGGGTAGTTAACTAGGGGGTGACTGTGTCGAATAGTCGTACTACTTGGGTAGTTTAAGAAGTTTTTCTTCATGGAAAATAGTTTAAGACATTTAGAATAACGTAGAAATGAAATTTTCGATTTCAAAATTCAGTTTGAGCAACATTGGAGAGGGGGTGACTCACCCTCTTAAATTACATATTAGTTAAAACATACACTCATTTTTAATATTAACACACTGACAGTGGGTAATAATGTCACAATATGTGGTTCTGAAGTTGGACTGTCGTATGTAAGGTTTTCATAAGGTTTGTTTTTTAATGGATGTTATAGTTTTCGTTATCGAAAGTTATCGATACCGAAAATAACGATATTTTGAAAATGAATGGAAACCTAATAAAAACCTTACATACGATAGTCCAACTTCAGAACCACTTATTGTGACATTATTACCCACTGTCAGTGTGTTAATATTAAAAATGAGTGTATGTTAACTAATATGTAATTTAAGAGGGTGAGTCACCCCCTCTCCAATGTTGCTCAAACTGAATTTTGAAATCGAAAATTTCATTTCTACGTTATTCTAAATGTCTTAAACTATTTTCCATGAAGAAAAACTTCTTAAACTACCCAAGTAGTACGACTATTCGACACAGTCACCCCCTGTAAACAATAGTTAACTACCCCTAGACTTAATACTAGGACATTGAGCAAAAACAGGTCAATTAGATTTTTTGACGTAGATTTCAAATCTGTAAACAAATTTTTTATATTGTTTAATTTTCACCCCCTTTTTGCAAAATTAATCCCTAAATTTTAACCCCCAGCCACCCCTGTTGACACAATTTGAACAAATTGCATACCAATAGATAGCTCTCTAAAAAAGAGCAATATCGCCAATTTAAACTTTTGCTCTATCTCTTACCGTTTCCGAGATATTTAAAAAATTAAATTTTTACCCCAATTTTTGGAGGGCGATTTCACCCCTTCAAACCGTTTTTCCGCCGATAAAGAAAAATACGTGTCGCTTATTTTTTAGTGTTCTACAACATATCTAAGTTTCATCAAAATCGATAGGTCCGGCCTCGGGACGTTTACTTGTTAGAGTAAATCCGCCACTGCACAAGGTTCATTATTTTTAATATTAAAGGCGATATTATGTGGTCGTTTTTTAGTACTTAGATTTTCTAATTTGCTACAATACCAAACTTCTGAAATACCTCTACCTTCCTGTCGCAAAAAAATCTTCATAATTTTTTTTAAGGACATCAATGCGGCTGATGAAGAAGCATTAACAAATCAATATACATCTGATCAAGTGGAAGATATTAATACAGAAATATCAAGAACACCACCACATTTTAACATACCTGTCGATCGAAAAGGTATTGGAAATTATAACAACGTAATTCACAAATTAAATGATCAGTTGGCACGCATCAGCGAGGTCCTTCATAAGTGATGTAAATTCGAGCAACAAACCTCAATTAGATAGATATTTCTAATAGTTTAGGTAATAAACTTTGGATGAAAAGCAATGAATTTTTTTTTTAAAATACGATAAAAACGAAAAATTTTACTAAAAATTCGTTTATAACTGCATATTTCTGATTATAATTGTTTTACTTTTAATCGTTCAAAACAAACTCGGTTTCAATATCACATAATTTTTAGCAAAGATTTACTCAATATGATGGATTAATTGAACTGGATGAGGATTTCCAGTGCATTTAAATGCATAAAAACTTAGCAACGCTGGAAATGCTATTTCACTCGTCACACTGCCTGAGGGGACGTATTCGATTAGCTTTTCTATATACGCGACCGGGACAGCGACATGCCAGCCCGGTCATGTTAGTCCAAACTCCGATAGCACAAAACGACACCTGATAAAACACCACAAATTAAAAAAGCTAAATCGATAGTAACTAATGCCGACAATAGGAAAGGCCCGCCAAACCTTTAAATTTTTGTTAAATTCTACTTTTAAAAAATTTTTGGAATGGCCGAAAAAAACGTCAAATCTACCTCACATAATACCGCGCTGAAATTTACATATAGCAAATTATATAGCAAATTTATGAAGAATCGGTCTGTCTGGCATATTTTGTTAATTAATGTCTGACAGACATATTTAAATTAGTGAAAATTTTAGGCAAATCTACCTCACATAACACCTCGTTAAATTTCACATATCTTATAGCAAATTATATATATTTTACAAAGGAATCCGTCTGTCTGGCATATTTTGTTAATTAATGTCTGACAGATCTATTTTAATTAAAGAAAATTTTAGGCAAATCAACCTCACATAACACCTCGTTGAACTTCACATATGTTATAACAGATTATATATATTTTACTAAGGGATTGGTCGGTCTGGCATATTTTGTTAATTAATGTCTGACAGACTTCTTTTAATTAGTGAAAATTTTAGACAAACTTACCCTCACATAACACTTTAATTTTTTTTTTAAATAAAATTTTTAGATATTACCAACCTATTGAAATAGGTCTGTCTGGCAAATTTTGTTAACTAATGCCTAAAAAAAAAATACCCCTGTCTGTTGACATAGAATAATAGAAAACTAGTTGACATAGAATAATAGTTTAAAGACCTTTTTTATGTAATTTTTTCTCCTCTTTTAAATGATGTAAAAAAATTTGGCAAAAATTTTTGAATAAGTGGAAATTTTGGCAAAAAACTAATTTTTTGCAAGAACAAAAACCATGTTCCTGGCATCCGACGTGTCTGGCTGAAGAACTCATCCAAGATTTTTGGACTTCCAACGTTGTCACCAAATTTCGTAAACCTAGGACATTTCGTTCGAGAGTTATCGTGTTGATACATATATATATATATATATATATATATATATATATATATATATATATATATATATATATATATATATATATATATATATATATATATATATTATTTATATATATATATATTATTTATATATATATATATATATAAATTTTAGTGAATATTATTTTCAGTTTCTAGGGACCTCAAAGCAAATTTCTGCCATAGCCCCGGGCTCAAGTCGCGTCATGACATCTACTGTAATAGCTGAATTTCCAGAATTCTTTCTGGAAATTCGCTAAAAAAATACCCGGAATAATCTTAATAATATTATAAATGTGAAAGTTTGGATGTTTGTTGCTCAATCACGCCAAAACGGCTGAACGAATTTTGATAAAATTTTACGTACAAACTTCTTATACACTGACTTAACACATAGGCTAAATTTTATCCCGATTTCATGTTCCTGGGGGATACAAAACCAATTAAACAATCCCGCTCAAATAACTGAAACGAATCCGACGGAATTTGATTTACAGGCAATATTTATCCTGAATTAACACATAGAATAATCTTATCCCGATTCAAGGCTCCTGTGGGATACAAAACCAGTTACTTAACCACAGCAAAATGACTGAACTGAATTCGGTGAAATTGGTATATAGAAACAATTTACTATGGATACATACAGGAGTAATTTTAATAACACATAGGATAATTTTATCCCGATTTCATGTTCCTGAGGAATACAAATTCAGTTACTCAATCCCGCTCAAATAACTGAACCGAATCCGATGGAACTTGATGTACAGGCAATATTTTTCCTGAATTAACACATAGAATAATCTTATCCCGATTCAGGATTCCTGTGGGATACAAAACCAGTTACTTAACCACAGCAAAATGACTGAACTGAATTCGGTGAAATTGGTATATAGAAACTATTTACTATGAATACATAGGTACTGGTACATAATACAATAAAAACACTTTACTTCACAAAATACCACTTTTATTGGATATAAAAACTCTTGTGACATGTTTCTGTCAGTATGACCATTCTCAAACGTGTAAAGATTAAATTCAGATACATGCCTATTTATTCTAAATCTTAACATACAAATTGTAGCAATGGATGATGGGAAATCAGTAGGGATAAAAGTAGTGGGCGGAGTCAAAAAACAAGTTTAGGTGAGTTAGAGACATGTGACATAAACAAATAAAGTAGGAAATACAGTCGTGTACAAAAATTATAAAACAAAAAATAAATTTAAATTGTAAATATCGATAGTGTTTTATAATTTTTGTACACGACTGTATTTTCTACTTTATTTGTTTATGTCACATGTCTCTAACTCACCTAAGGGCCCGTCCACACGCTCAAGCTTTACCACCGACTTACCTGCGCAAACCAGGTTTGTGCAAGTAAGTCGCTACGTTTTTTCCCGTCCATACGTACATGTTTACTTGCACAAACTGGTTTGCGCAAGTAAGTCGGTGGTAAAGCTTGTGTCGTGTGGACGGACCCTAAACTTGTTTTTTGACTCCGCCCACTACTTTTATCCCTACTAATTTTCCATCATCCATTGCTACAATTTGTATGTTAAGATTTAGAATAAATAGGCATGTATCTGAATTTAATCTTTACACGTTTGAGAATGGTCATACTGACCGAAACATGTCCCAAGAGTTTTTATATCCAATAAAAGTGGTATTTTGTGAAGTAAAGTGTTTTTATTTGCCAATATCAAATATGGAATACCATAAAGTAACGCTCAAAACTTTAATGAATTTAAAGAATTTCCGTTTTCTTGGCTTTATTTCTTTCATTATTGCACTTGCGTAAAGTTGAAATTTGCATTTTGTTTTTAGAAAAGAATAGAAGATTGATTGTTTCGAATAAAAGAATTACATATTTAATTCTTTAAAGATGACTCATGCTTAATTGTATTTGAAATTGGGTATACGAATAAATACTCAAAATAAAGGGATATCTTTCTTTAAATAAGTAAACAGATTTTATTAATTTTTTGTTTGTCAACCAGTCAGCCATGATGATGTACACTTAATTATGTATAGACAAGCTGCCTACTTTTAAAACTCGACTGTTGTGTCACCTATCGAGAAAGCCAGTCAACCCTGGCGTTTGCTATTACCTTATATATGTAAATTTTTAAAAAATGTTTTATTAAATGAATAAAAATGTCAATTGTTATTTATTTTTATGACTCATGCGGGAGAAGTGCTAACTTGCGCACACATTGCTGTACGCAAAATAGCTGTTTGCCCACTGTACCCGCATACTTTTTTGCGTGTGGAAAGTAACTTTCCACACGCAAATCAATATCTATAAATAAAATAGAAGGGTCTGTCTGTGATTTTCGAATTTGTAGGTATTAATATGTTTTTCAGTTAGCAAATTCGACATATATAGCAAATCTAACTTTAAAAAAATTTTTGTCTGTCTGTTTGTACGAACCGATTTAACTCAAAAACTACTGAAGCTATTGAGTTGAAATTTACAGGGAATATAGATATTAACTTCCCGATCAATCTTAATCACATTTTAATGTGATCTTCCAAATGGTTATGTACAAGATGATTCAAAAAGAATCTCCATTATAGGTTTATGGTCTTCTAAATAAAGTAGATTTTTGAAAATTTGGTTTTAGAAGTTTCCAAATATGAAGATTTTAATTAAAATATTTCTAGCTTGCTGCCACTTCCGGTTATACCGGAAGTTGACACCAACTTTGCTATTTTAAGTGTTTTTAACAACAAATTTAAATTCGCTGGGAATTGTTATAAATATTCTATCTGACAGTGGCATTTCAGCTTCCTTGA
Organism: Brachynemurus nebulosus; assembly: GCA_035578155.1. Taxonomy (NCBI): domain Eukaryota; kingdom Metazoa; phylum Arthropoda; class Insecta; order Neuroptera; family Myrmeleontidae; genus Brachynemurus; species Brachynemurus nebulosus. Next base: position 11,265,218 of record JAPWDM010000016.1, read on the forward strand.
CTTGATACAAGGTGGTCACATAAAGCATTTTTTAAATATTTTTTTGTCTATTGCGAAAAATTTTTTTTTAAATGAAGCATCTATATTTTTTATTATAACTATGTAAAAAAATGTAAACTCTATCTATTAATATCAGATATTCTTACACGTAGAACTGATATTTTGGAAGTTACATCGAATTTATATAATAAAATGATAAGTTAGGTTTTCCATGGGCACGGTTGACACAAAAACCACTGGACAGATTTTAGTGAAACATTGTAAATTTATTCCTTAGATGTTTCATCATCGCAACATCTCCAGTCAGAATCTTCACGATATTCATTATGGAGGTTGATATATTCACGGCAAAAGTTGATATACCTATCAAAAATACTCATTTAATAATAAACGGAAACAAAAGAACGAAAAACAATAGGTTACCTAGGATACGATAAAAATAATATTCAAAAATTTAAAGATTAACTTCAGAACTTTTTTATTAAAGTTTCACTTTACAAGAGGATTGTAGTAAAGCCTAATTACGAAGGAACTGAACGTAATTTCGAAAAATCCACCAGGGTTTTCGGATCTCGAAAAGAATCCAAAATTCAATTAATTCTAAAACCATAAATATGGGAATCTATGAAAGGATTTCAAAGTCTGAAAATTAAATATATTATTATGGTTGTTGTCGAGTCGTTTCCGCCGAGCGGAGCGAAGCATTACATGGAATTAACTTTTTATAGAATTTCAAACTCTTTAGCGAGCGAAACGAAGCACTTTAAAGAACTAATTTTGAATTAAATTTGTCTGGTTTGTTTCGGAATAACTAATTTTAAGTAGCTTATTACTCACAGTTAACGTAATTTTACACGAATGAAACTGGAGGGCATAGTTGTTAGAAATAAATTAATGAATACATGTTTCAACACTTTTTGAAAATTAATCCTGTAAAGAGTAAAATAGGGAGTAAACGCAAAAAAATGGAGGGAGGTCCAAGTTTACATTTTTAGCGCCTACTGTTCTGACGTCTCCAACAATGAGTGAGTTATTTTAGGAAATATTCAAGCATAATGTAAGCAGACTTAGAGGGATTTAAATTTTCCAATAGGATAAGGGAGGATACTTATTTAGAGTGAAGTGTAAAAATATTAGCTATTTTAAAAATATATATTTGAGTATTTTAAGTCAACATACTTCTTTTACTTCTATACCAAATTCGTTGACATCTCCTTGATAGGCTTACTTTAGATTTTTAGTCTATGTTACCTTACGTTTAGACATACGATTTCAATCGAATGTTAATCAAATCGAATGAAAATCGTATAACAATTGAATGTGTAAACGGGTAATCCAATTATGATCGTATTGCCTTCGATTTCAAAACGATTTTTATAAAAATAGATTGTAATTCTATTTTAGTTCGATTTTTTGAAAATCAAAATGGCGCAAACTGAAAATATTAAGAAAGATCATGTACATATTATTATTTTAAAGATAAGTGTGGGTGCAATTTATTTTTTCATTGACATTTGACATGTCACTTAGTTTGTTCAATTTTTAATATGATGAAAAAATAAAGAAAAATGTAATTGTATGGTTGACATTTAATAATATTTCATATTGGCAACGCAAAGATTCTCACTCGCGCCTCTGGTGGTAAAATTAGAACTAGCATCAAGTAAAAATATACGTATATGATTAATGGGGGATATAAAATCTAGTAATCCGCGCATAATTTGTATAGTACATTTTTCTATCGACAATTAAACGTATACAAAAATTTTTACTTGATACAGCTTCTAATTTAAAAAACCAGGAGCGCTCGCGTAATCTTTGCGTCGCCAATAATTATGTATATTTTATAATTATCATTTAGGTGTAATGCTTTATACATACCACCTTTCTACATATAAAATCAGAGGTTATGTGAATACTTATAAGCTGATATTTTATGTCAGCGCCATTTTCTTTTTTTAAAATCGAAAGAAGAAATCGTATGTGTTTAAACCCGCAAATATCATTAAACGATTTTTATTTCGATTTTCATCCAATCAAAATCGTGTATATAAACGGTCTCTTATATCTATGTTTGAAGAAATGACAAGATGACAAGAAGGCAATAGAACATCTTTGGGATCAATTAAAACGGCGAGTCAGAGCAGCCGGAGAGGATGTGCACACCCAAAAACAACTGATTGATGTCTTGAGAAGATGTTGGGAGGAGATTCCTGATGAAATCGTTAGGCATCTTATTGAAAGCATGCCGAGGAGGCTTCAAGAATGTGTTTTAAAAAGGGGAGGGCATACTCGATATTAAATCACCGAAAAGTTTCATAATGTGTGCTTTTACTCAAAGCGTGAACGTTTGTTGATGACTGTAAAAATGACTATAAAAATGATAAAATCCTAAAAAAATGTAATTATGGATTAATTTTTTATTTAATCTTATTAAAATTAATTTTATTTAGTACAAAATTAGTTCCTTAATTAAATGTAAGCATACCTTATACTGTAACTTATATAAAAATAAACTTATGCAGCAAAACATGAGTGGCCCTTATTTTGTTTTGAGTAGTATATATATATATATATATATATATATATATATATATATATATATATATATATATATATATATATATATATATATATATTCAAAACACAACAGATAACACAACCTGTACCTATCTAAAATAGTTTACCTCGTTAATAGTAAAAAAATTTTCAAAATCGGTCAGTTATTTTATTTTTGACACTTTGAGGTCCCACTGACACTGTCGGACCTTACATAACGTAATCTATATTTATCTAAAATAGTTTAGCTCTGTAATAGTGAAAAAATTTTCAAAATCGGTCAGTTAGTTTATTTTTGACATAATGGCGGACCTTACATAATGTAATCTATATCTATCTAAAATAGTTTAGCTCTGTAACAGTGAAAAAATTTTCAAAATCGGTCGTTTAGTTTATTTTTACCACTTTTGGGTCCCATGGATCCTGGCGGACCCTAAATAACGTAATGTATATCTATCTAAAATAGCTTAGCCCCCAAACAGTGAAAACATTTTCAAACTCTGTCGGTTAGTTTATTTTTGACACTTTTGGATCCTATGGACCCTGGCAGACCTTACATAACGTAATCTATATTTATCTAAAATAGTTTAGCTCTGTAACAGTGAAAAAATTTTCAAAATCGGTCAGTTAGTTTATTTTTGACACTTTTGGGTTCTATGGACCCTGGCGGACCTTACATAACGTAATTTATATCTATCTAAAATAGTTTAGCTCTGTAACAGTGAAAAAATTTTTAAAACGGTCGTTTAGTTTATTTTTTACAATTATGGGATCAGTAAACCCTGGTGAAACTCATACAACTCTAGTACTCTAACAGTAAGTAAAGGGTTCTAGGGATCTCATATAACTTAATGCAGTCCGTAAGGTTCTTGCGGACATCATTTAATTAATTAATTCAAATACTTTAACTTACTAACTGTGAAAAAATTTTTTAAATCGATTGGGTAATTACTTTTTGCCTTTTTAGGTCCCGAAAACCTTGACCTCACATAAAATACCTTAAATCCATTTAAAATTGTTTAACTTTTTAACAATTATTAGTGAAAAAATTTTCAAAATCGATTCACTTAAAATTTTTTCCGTGCATACATACATACATATATTATGTATGTTGTTTTGTTTCATATGTAATAATATTTTATCATAACATAATATTCAGTTTCTTGTTTATTTAAAAATTCAATAAAAAAAAAAAATTCTTCATTACATTAGCCTAGAAAATCTGTTTATTTTTATTTTTCAACTTGAGACAGAACCATGCTAATTATAATGCTCACTACGTTCGTGCGCTCAACTGCGCTTTCGTGGGAAATCGACAAGTTCCCGCACTTATTGCACAATATACTATTTCTTTTGAGTCCATTAAAATTGATTTTTTATACTCTTAAATCAATATCCAAATGTCAAATTTACGACTCATTTTTAAATAATTTAGTTAAATGAAACCCTTTTGACAGATAAACAGATAAAAATCATCTAATTATTTTGATTTTAAAATATAAAACAAATTTCTTTATTATTGACAAAAATTAAAGATTTATATAATTATTTCATTTATTCATGGTACGTATTTTAAAATTTGTAGTTTATGTGAATACAAAGCCGCTGCTACACGATGCTATGAACACCTTCCAACATTCGACGTTGGATGGTTCATAGCATCGTGTAGCCGTTGTTCGAACCTACGAGTGTCCAATGTCGAGCGTCAAACGTTCGCATTTGGTCGTGTCCCGTTCGATGTCGGTATTTTTGCACCGAGTCAAAGGGATGCTTCGAACGTTTGAAGGTCAATGTTGGTTGCGTTGGTTGGTTCGACTCAGCAGCTGCACGACTCGTTCATGTGAAGAGAGACAACATCAGTGTATAACATTAGAGATAACATCAGACAGATAACAGCCTCGCCACTGAGTACCAACACATCATCATTCGTATTGGATCAAACATTCGATTCACCGTGTAGCAGATACATTCGTCGCACCAACTATCGAACTTAATTGCCTCAAACGTTCGATCGAACGTTGGAAGGAACGTTCGTAGCATCGTGTAGAACCCGCTTAATTACAGAAATGAAGCCTACACACATGTAAAATAAAACGAGATGCAGATATTTTGTCAATGCAGACAACACACACACTACTAAAAAAGTGACAGTAGGGACACCAGTACTTGGCTTCAGATCATCTAACAAAATGACTAGTCCATATACGTCATTGGCTAAACAAATGTATATGTAATATGGGATATCTACATAAAGTAAAATGCAGTAAGTAGTAAAGTAAAATTTATAATGATCATGCTATAATCAAACGATTTTAAAAAGATGAATATTACCACAAACTGTGAGTATTACAATCAATACTGTGAGTATTACTTTTACTTTTTCATTACAACTAATGTAAATAAACAGCTACTGTAGAAAAGAATCCTTTTAAATGAAAATATCAAATTGAAAAAATTCATTCTCGTCCGTAGTTTAAAATAATATAAACTGAAAAAGTGTTTTCAGTAAAATAAAAATCTTGAAATTATTCATTTTAATTGTCATTGAGGATTTTTATTATTTTTTTTTTTTTTTGCCTCTTAAATCCATTTTGACAAACTTTTTACATTAGTATTTTTAAATGTCAAACGCCAGTTTTCACAAAAATGCCACTAGAGCCACTACATGAACTACGCAGCTTGTCTATACTATATACACAATGTTTCCAGACATATACAAGCATAGGTCCGTATACATGCAATGACAGATTTATGTAGTAATGTTGTGTGTATATGTTTGGTGGGAGGCAGCAATTTTACGTCGTATTTTGGCGACGTTGGTTAGGACGTATAAGATAGCTAATTATGTATCTGTATCAATCTGGGGTTAAAGTATATAGTGCATACCCTTTGAAAAGTATGATGCACATGTGTCAAATTTGTTGAGACATTTTAGGTGAGAGAATAGAAGAATTATAACTTATGAGAGGTATGTTGGTCCCGACTGTATAACTTATGAGGGGTTCTATAGTATCACTGTATATTGTTCAGTTTCAATTTATTCCTGATATGAAAAAAGTTTAAAAAAAATAGATGGAGGTAGTTTTTTAAATGAAATTTACCTCAAAATCAAAATGCTTTATTTCGTAATACAAATGAAGTAGCCTAGTAAATATTTAAATATTTATTTAAGGTGTTAATATTCATTCCTAGCGGCGCCTCGATCACGTCGTTGTCGATTCCACTCTTGATTTTGATTTCCGGCTCTATAGTTTTGTCGGTCTCCTCGGAAATTTCCCTAATAAATAATACTAATATTAGTAATGATTAAATAACCACAATAAAAAAATATTTTAAAAAATAGCAATGAAAACAAGGATGGAATATATCTAATGATTTTTGGATGTGTCGGATTTGCACTTACTTGATTTGTGCCGCGTATAAAGAAGTTACCTTGTTTCATTTCAAATATTCGCTCATTTGAATCAACAAAGTTGTTCAATTTATCGGTCAGTTGCAATGCTAACGATTGCAAACGTGATGGTTCACTTCCATGCATAACTACTGTTGACGTTGGATCGTCCAAGGAAGCCTGAAATATTCATTCATAAGAAACATATTCAAATAAGTTAAATCGTAGTCTCTGTTTATTAAATTAGGATCACTAACGTATTCTTAATACGCAGATATTTTATTTGTACATGCAGAGCAAAAATAATCTGACATTCATTTTATTCCTAAAATATTAATTTAAAATCAAAAAAAGGGAGACAAAAGTAGAGATGCGAAAGATGGGCACTTAAAAAAGTTGGTAGGACTTACGGCTTTTTCAAATAATTTTTTTTAAATGATAACTTATTTTTGAAAGTAAAAAAAGAAAAATAAATAAATACGTAAATAATTATTGCCTTAATTAAGTATTACCTAATTTTTGGCATCAGTTCCATTTTCCTAGTTGTTATAGTTTTTAAGAAAAATCAATCAAAACAACTTTTAATGAAAATTAAAATAACAATTTATTATGCTAATTTATCCTGAAATTAATCACTTCATTTAAAAAAAATTAATTAAAAAGTAATTTTTTAGCTATTAATCATGTGATCAGAAACGGGCTATGACGTCACTTTTCTTCAACACTATCGTCACTAGGGTCGCTACTTTAAATACTGGTTATCACAAAATTTAACTATGATGCTTTAAAGTTGACCGAGTGAGTGTAGGTCACTTCATGGTTAACGTTTCAAACAATGTTTCATGCCCATTTTCAAACAAAAGTCTTTTTTTGTTTGGAAACGGGCTATAGAGAACCTGCGTGATCTTTGAATTACGACACTAGCGTTCATGGTGAGTATATTTAGCATTTTTTATAGGAAATAGTTTAATGCGTAAGTAGGCTATTTTGAATTGAAAAATTTGTCATATTTTTATGAAAAATTTCAAATAGCAAATACAATTATAAAGTGGTTTTCGAGATGTCTAACGGCCGGTTTTACATTCATAATTTTAAAGGTTCTTTAATTAAAGCTACTTTTAATTTAAAGTCGACTTTATTTTTAGCACTGTTTTACAATGATCAGGTCTGCTTACTTTTGTTAAAGGACTTTTAAGTGTTGCATGGATAAAGCGGGTTCTACACGATGCTACGAACGTTCCTTCCAACATTCGATCGAACGTTTGAGGCAATTAAGTTCGATAGTTGGTGCGACGAATGTATCTGCTACACGGTGAGTCGAATGTTTGATCCAATACGAATGATGTTGTGTTGGTACTCAGTCGACAACGCTGTTATCTGTCTGATGTTATCTCTAATGTTATACACTGATGTTGTCTCTCTTGTATAATGTGTTGGGACAAACGTGACGAAGATGTTATCTGTCTGATGTTATCTCTAATGTTATACACTGATGTTGTCTCTCTTCACATGAACGAGTCGTGCGCAACCAACGAACACAACCAACATTGACCTTCAAACGTTCGAAGCATCCCTTTGACTCGGTGCAAGAATACCGACATCGAACGGGACACGACCAAATGCGAATGTTTGACGCTCGACATTGGACACTCGTAGGTTCGAACAACGGCTACACGATGCTATGAACCATCCAACGTCGAATGTTGGAAGGTGTTCGTAGCATCGTGTAGCAGCGGCATAAAACGAACTATGAATGATTGTAGCCAATCTTATATTTGTAAGAAATAACTATAGAAACGAAAATGTCAACGAGTTTGAATTAAAAAAAACGCAATTCACTCATTTCGCTACTGTCAGTGAGATTGGAATAGAAAACCACATTATTTCTTTTTAAAAGAAATTTATAAATATCATAAATACAATGAATCATAAAAGAAATCGCTCAGCCAGTTTAACCCAAAAAGAATGTTTGATATTAATTAAAGATGTAAAAATAATCAAAAATATTATGAAAATAAGCAAACAAATAAAATTTTTATTTTATTTATTTAAGGAACGAATATTTTATAGAAAAATTATGCTTATAAACAAAATTCAGTGATAATAATCGGCAATAATAAATGTGTTAAAGGCGATTTTAAGCAGTAAATTTTTAACGGCCGGTTTTACATTCACATTTAAAGCTGACTTTAACACTAAAGCCAACTTTAAAACTGATTTTATTTTTGGTTCTGTTTTACAATCAAATTTAAAGCCCCGTTAGTGTAAAAGTCGACTTTAAACTAAAGTAAGAATTATCTCGACTTTTACTGTTTAAAGTCGGCTTTAACATATTTGTTATTGCTGATTATTATCATTGAATTTTGTTTATAAGAAAATTTTTCTATAAAATATTCGTACCTTAAATAAATAAAATAAAAATTTTATTTGTTTGCTTATTTTCAATAATATTTTTGATTATTTTTACGTCTTGGATTAATATCAAACATTCCTTTTGGGATAAACTGGCCGAACGATTTCTGGGTTACCCGCGATTTCTTTTATGATTCATTGTATTTATGATAAATTTCTTTTAAAAAGAAATAATGTAGTTTTCTATTCCAAACTCATTGGCAGTAGCGAAATAAATGAAATGCGTATTTTTTGAAATTCAATCATGTTGATATTTTCGTTTCTATAGTTATTTTTTTTAAATGTAAAATTGGCTACGATCATTCATAGTTCGTTTTATCCATGCAACACTTAAAAGTCCTTTAACAAAAGTAAGCAGATCTGATCATTGTAAAACAATACTAAAAATAAAGTCAACTTTAAATTAAAAGTAGCTTTAGTTAAAGAACCTTTAAAATTATGAATGTAAAACCGGCCGTAAGCAGGCAATTCTTATTTTAATTTAAAGTCGACTTTTGCACTAACGGGGCTTTAAATTTGATTGTAAAACAGTACCAAAAATAAAATCAGTTTTAAAGTTGGCTTTAGTGTTAAAGTCCACTTTAAATTTGAATGTAAAACCGGCCGTAAGTGAATGATTTATATGATGATACTTGTTATAAAAAAAGGAAAAAAAAAATTGTGTCAAAGTGGTCATGTATACGACGTTCAAGAAGAACAATATACCGGTGTACGAAATGTCATAACAGCCAAAGTTATGTGACAAACAAATGTAAAACTTCAATGTAATATAATTACTGAAATAAATAGCTAATTATGCAATTTTCAGAAAGATTTAATTTAAATTTTTAATAATAAATATTTATCTGAGCGGTTACAAAGTTGCACTGGACGCAGTCAATTTATTTGTTGTATAAAACAACAATAACTTGTAAACAACTTGGATTTCCAGTTTTCTGGACTTATTCCATTCTAAAATATTTATTGACAATCACTTAACACCCTTAACACACTTGAAATTAAATGATAAAAGTCAGTATTGTTTATGATTAGTTTTCTCATTCTCCATTAAAAACTTATAAATTGACTTATAGAGGCACCACTAGTCATAATGCAGATTCTCTGTTAAGCTTGAAACAATTGTCAAAAATAGAGAATATGCATATATTTTTTTTATTACTTAAATCGTTATGAAATCGCCGGAAATGACGTATCCTGGCATAACTAGTACTTAATCTTGACACTAGAGTTGCTAATAGATAAATATAATTAAATATACAAAGAAAAAATAAAAAAGAAATAGAGGAAATTTAAGCAAAATAAAAACAACCAACCTACACAAGACATATCTTTATAACGTTTATTAGTAAATAATGAAAAGAAACGAAGTTTGTTTATCTATTTCTGTTGTTTCTTTTGGAATGTGCTTCCATGCCGAGTTACGTCAGCAAATTTAGTTTTATTTAAATTCCATTTAAAATTTTATATATTAAAATTTTTTTTTTTTATTAAAATTTACGAATTGAAAGGTTTTTTACTGTCACAATTAAGTTTCCATATACTACTAGAATACAAAAAAAAATATTTAATATTTATTTGAGTTATATGCATATTCCCTATTGGGTATTTTGACAATTTTTTAAAAAGTATTTTAAATTAACAAGGAAAGGGCAAGAAGTCGAAAATTCAAAAAAAATCTGAAACTTTGTCAGTATGTAGAGAGTGGTTACCTAATTACATAAAAAATATCAGTTGCTGCTAAAAAACATTTTTAAGGGATGAACCACCCCCTCAAAGTTAGAACCCAAAAATTTAAAAATCGATGAAATTTTGTTTATACGTACCTTAAAAAGTTCTAGTAACAAATATAACATTATTTTTTGAATTTACACATTTTTAATGATTGAAACCACCCCTCAACTGTGTACTTAAAAATTTAAAAATTGATGATATATTGTTTATATATACTATACAGAGCTCTAATAATAAATATGACATTATTTTTTGCATCTACAAGTTTTTAGGGGTTGAAACCACCCCTTCATAGGTGTACTTAAAAATTTAAAAATTGATGATATTTTGTTTATATATACTATATAGAGCTCTAGTAATAAATATAACATTATTTTTTGCATTTATAAATTTTCAGGGGTTGAAACCACCCCTTCATGGGTGTACTTAAAAATTTATAAATTTATGATATTTTGTTTTTACACATTATATGAAATTCTATTAATAAATATAACATTATTTTTTGCGTCCACACGTTTTTAAGGGGTGAAACCACCCCTTCAAGTGTGTACTTAGAAATTTTAAAATTGACGAAATTGTGTTTATATATACCTACTATTAAGAATTTTAGTAATAAATATAATATTATTTTTTATACCTACACATTTTTAAGAGGGTGAAACCACCGCTTCTGCTGTCGACTTGAAAACTTAAAAATTCCGAGATTTTATTCACATATCACATAAAAATGGATTCATAATTTTTTTTTTTTTTTTGCTTCCATACATTTATAGGGGTGAAATATCCTTTCCAAATTAGAAATTAGAAACAAAACTTGACGAAATTTTGTTTATATGTACCTACTACACAGTAGTCTAGTACACTATTTAAAAGCTATTTGTATTGCTAATTTTACACATTATTATTATATTTATTGTAAGATTGTTTGTTTAATTGTGTTTGTTGTATATGTAAACAAAATTTTGTCAGTTTTGAAATTTTTAGTTAACAACTGGGAGGAGGTGTTTCACTCCCTAGAACTGTGTAAAAGAATATATTTATAATATATTTATCGTTAGGTCTCTATGTAAACACAATATCGCCAATTTTTAAATTTTTAGGTACGCACTTCTAGGGGTGGTTTGAAAATTTGTGGATGTAAAAAATAATGTTATATTTATTACTAAAGCTCTGTATAGTATATGTAAACAAAATAATATAAATTTATAAATTTTTAAGTACACATATGAAGGGGTAGTTTCAACTCCTAAAAATTTATAGATGCAAAAAATAATGTTATATTTATTATTAGAGCTCTGTATAGTATATATAAACAATATATCTTCAATTTTTAAATTTTTAAGTACACAGTTGAGGGGTGGTTTCAACCCTTAAAAATGTGTAAATGCAAAAAATAAAGTTATATTTGTTACTAGGACTTTTTAAGGTACATATATACAAAAATTCATCGATTTTTAAATTTTTGAGTTCCAACTTTGAGGGGGTGGTTTACCCCTTAAAAACGTTTTTTAGCAGCAACTGATATATTTTTATGTTATTACGTAGCCACTTTCTACATACTGACAATTTCAGATTTTTTTGAATTTTCGACTTCTTGCCCTTTCCTTGTAAGACAATTTTAACACTTTCAGTCCCACGGATTCGGCATCCGAAACCAAACAAAACTTCCCCAGAGGCCGACCGCGATCAATGATTAATATTGATTAGTTGGTTACGCATTATGTGTGCGATGTTTACCATCATTCATCACACGGATGTGTTCCTACTCACACTACTCTTTTGGTTTCTATGTAAAAAAAAATTTAAGATAAACAAAAAATACATAAAAATATAATTTATATTTTTAAATAAAATTGATTTGAATGTGAGTGTATATGTAGTATTTACGTATGTTTACAGTTTTACACATACATGCTGAACTGTGTTGAATCTATTCAGTGTTTAAATCATTGTATTTTATGTATTTGTTTATACATATAGTTTTTTATTTTTTTAAATATTGTCGGCTTCCGGGGAAGTTTCCTATAAAAGTGCTCGGGCCTCATAGTGTTAAATTATTCGTATATCTCTAATATGATGTTCGAAATACCTTTTTTTTTTTAAAAAACTCATCTATAATAGGCGAAAAAAATGTCTTTTTATAATTATGTGTTAAAAATTTTCCGCTAATACAGTATTATTTCTTTACATGGCAAAACATAACGTCGCCGCTCAGCATTGTCAAATGGCCCATATCATAGTAAGCATTATTTTTAAGTATTTTGTTGTCATTTTTTCATAATTTTATTTTTGAAATGAATACGACAGATAAGAACAAAATTCGAGAACTTTAAATCACATGGAATTGGCTCAAATTTCATTGCCAAAACTGAAAATAAAATTTCAGTCACTCTCCCAAGTGCATTTTTTTCAGTAAATTTATATATATAAAAATCTCATGTCACAATGTATGGCTAGGATAAACTCCGAAAATACCGAACCGATTTTGATCAAATTTTTTAACTATCTGTAGTTAGGCCTTTACTTAATTAATATTAATTTGCATTTCATGCACCCGGTATACAGCACACTGTATACTTAAATTTATAATTTTATTAATAAAAATTTGTCCTAATTGTAATACACACAGAAAGGGTATTACACGTTTGTGGAAGTTGTTTTTGAAGTGATATAATTTCGCCTGTTTTGTTTTTCAATAACAACTGTAATATGCATTCGAAGTTTGATTTTTGTCTGTTAAAATTGCTTGCTATTTTTTCGGATTATTATTACAACAATTTGCTATAATTAATAAGTAATTTGCTACTTATTTTGTGCTATTGTTAATTACGAATGTTAGTGTTCAATATTGTGCTAAATATCGTTTTTTCGTTGCTTTAAAATTGTGCTATAATTTATTTTTTGTTTGGATTACCTGCAACTACACACAATAACCATTCAAGTCATCAAGTGAATGTTCAAGAAAAACATTCATCTACTACAACAATCCCTAATAAACCTTTTATCCTATATTTTTACCGCCTGATTATTGTAATTATGAACACATTAATTACTTATATCAACTTGGTGAGTAATTAGATTATTTATAAATTTGTACAATTATATTAGCTATGTTACAGCAATAGAATTCAGAATGATTCTAAGGATTATTGGTATGCGCATGCCTGGTTATAATTCTGTATTGAATCAGTTCTAAAATTACGTTGCTGGAACGCAGCTATGTATTAATTTTTGTCAATTTCTCAAATTAAGTACCAAAGAAATTTTGTAGTTTTTTTCTGTTTTTCTGGATTGATTTGCAAGTAAAACAAGTAAAAAAGTAGATAAAAATTGTCGGACACGTTTAATTTTCGTTAAAAAATATTAAAACTGAATATATTAAGCATTGCGTTTAGTAAGTAAATAACCCATTTTCCTTTTTTTTTTTAAATTTGGGCAAAGGGCAATACTAGAAAAAAAACAAACAATTTAATCATCATATTTATTTATTACTAAATAATATAATTTCTAAGACGAATAGTAAAATCATATTAACATATAACCTAAATTTCCTATAAATAAAAAATCAAGTTTTTTATATTTTTTAATGAAAATTAAATATGTGCATAAACTTTTATCGTCATTTTTATTTGTTTTAATACTAAATCAATCGAAAAAAATAAAAAATTTGACAACTTTATTTTTTCGTTGGCACGTAATTTGGGAATTAGCCCGAATAGTAAAATCATATTAACATAACCTAAATTTCCTATAAAAATTAAGTGTTTAATATTTTTTAATGAAAATTAAATATGTGTATATATATATATATATATATATATATATATATATATATATATATATATATATATATATATATTAATTACTATAGGGTAAAAAAGAATAATTCAAAGTTTATATCATCTTTAGATAGTTACGTTTTAGATATGTGATGTTATTTATTTAGATGTCAGTCCTTTCTGTTAATTCCGGAGATAACTGTTTAAAAATTTCTTGAGAAACAGATGTTGAGAGGACTAATAAGTTTGAATCACGCTCTAATTCATGCTCAGGTTCAAAATTTATACTTTTAATTTATTAGTAGATATATGACATTTTTATTTTGTATAGGTTAGAACTTACGAATGCGCATGTGGTCAACTATTGGTGTTGTAAAAAATCGCGAGTTCCAATGGATGACCGAAATCATTTATTTATGGTACAACAGTGTTTTGATTGTACCAGTGCCTGACCGGTAATTAAATTGGTACTTATATGAATATTTTTGCAAGTTTTCATTAATAAATTTGTTAAATAATTATTAATGACTAGTATAGAATTTAATTTGACAAGATTAACCCAATAGGAATTATTTTATTAATTAAAAAATGTACTCACCTCTCAGATACTCTACTATAGTAACTGACCGATTTCAGTTAAATCATGCTGTGAAAAATTTTCATGAATTATTTTCGACGTTATAAAAATTACATAATATTTTGAGCAGCTACAAATTATGATTATTATAAGCTTAACAATAATTATATATTAATTTTCGGGCTACAAGATACTCACTTGACGACAATTTTAAGACTTTTATACAGAAGCGGTCAACTACTGGTACCCGGTCAACCACTGGTACATTTAACCTAAGTGATGTTTTTCCCTTAAAAACTTAAATTTAGTTTATATTGAGAATGTTTGTATTGACAATTGATTAAAATAAATTTTTTTTATAGGTTTAAGCGAATTTTTAGTTTTTGACGATATCACGAAACGCTGGGACGAAAATAACACAAAAATGCTAATAGATTTTTACAAAAAATACAAACCAAAAGTGGCTCGTTTGCCATAAGAAACTTGAAAGCATGTGGGAAATTATTTCGAGAGATATGGGCGAGTATTCTCCCAGTCAATGTGAAAATCGGTGGAAGGTTCTAGAGCGAAATTATAAGAATGTAGTAGACAACAATAAAAAAAACCGGTCGAGGGAGGAAATATTTCGAGTTCTTCGAAGATATGCAGGAGATTTATGGTGTAAGACATAATGTAAATCCAAAAATGTTACTGTCGGCCACATCAACAATACTGTCCGAAACCTCTCAGAATATCGCAGGCAACTCACAACTTCCATCTCATAGTAGCACTACATTCTCGCGAGGTCGCCTCGACGAGACGTTCGTCGAGGTTTTGACGAGGCGAGACAATACGAGTATGTACCATCTACACTCTCGCTTGCTCTCGATTATATACTCAGTTATTCATACTGCCCATGCACGTTCGTATAGTTTGAAATGTCAATCATAGATGGATAAGATGGGTGATGTCGGTGACATGGATTCAAATAACTGCTGCTGCAGTTCTATGTACTGTTGAATACTATAATTTTTTTCATGTATATTACACAAAAAAGTTTAAAATAACGTTTTTGTAAATTTAAGGCATGATTTTAGGTTATGTATAAAAACATAATATCAGGCAATATTTATATTCTGATGATATCTATGTACGCAGATATGCAACATATGCAATATCAACACACGAGTATATGCGAGAGTGTAGTTGATCGCCTCGCCTCGTGTCTCGTGTTCTTTGACTTGTGGCAAAAAACCGACTCAGATCGGAGAGCTGACGAGGCGGGGCAAGGCTTGACGAGGCGAGGCGAAGTAACACGAGAGCATCAACTACACTCTCGGTCTCGCGTCGCCTCGTGTTGCCTCGACGAGAGTGTAGTGCTACTATCACAACCAGCCAACTTCCAACTCACAACCAGCATCATGTAGCTTTTCTCCGGTTCTTTCGCCATCCAAAAATGAAGTTGCACCCACTCTTTCACCCAAAATCGTCAACTCATCAGCCCACAGCCAGACAAAAAAGAGAAAAAAAGGTATTGAAGTATTTTAGGTATTTTTAGGCAAGATATTTTTTCGTGTGTCATTCCGTGTGTTGCATTTTTAATTACTTATGAACCAGCGACAAAATTAGTTTCCAAAAAGGAGCATTTGTACAAGAACCATTTAGGCGTGTACAATCTGTAATTTGGTCCAACTTAAAATATAGGATAGTTTTTATCGCAAAATTTTTAGTCTAACCGCAGAAATTTACGAAAAACCGCAAAATATCAATTTTTTATTACTGTATACAGATATCTGTGGAAAAATTTATAAAAAAATCATGCAAATTAATTTGTTGCTAAGCATTTGGAGAAAAATAATTTAATAAGTATATAATTTAAGTATATAAAATAATTTAGTAATGCCCGGTTTTTCAGTGATGGTTTAAACCAAAGATTATAGTTAAACTCGAGTTTATCTCATTTTTCAGTTTTACAGTGTGAGTTTAAATATGGCCATCAGTTTAAACTACGTTTAATTTAAACGGCCAATATTCGTGGTTTAAACTACACATTTAGTTTAAACCTAGGAAACGTCAAATATTGTGTTTAATTTTTGGTTAAATAAAATATAAAATGAGAGCGACCAAGAGTATTATTTAGATTTAGTAAATGTACGTGCGTCGGGTAAAAACCATACGTTTCCGTCCTAATCATTTTGAAATTTGGGATAATTTTGATTTTTATTCAAGATTTCCAATGCAAAAAGATATTGCCTTTTTCGTTCTGGAGAAAACTTTTTTCTTTTAGATAATAATCATTAAACTGAAAACTATTATAATAGTAACAATTTTTAAGAATAACGCATTATCTCCTGAAATAATGTTCTTGTTGACATTAAGATATTATGCAAGTGGGGGTATGCTTATAATATGTGAAGATTTCGCAGGAGTATCGAAAACTACTACTAGTAAAGTAGTGAAACTAGTATCTCAGAATATTCCTCTTAAATTTATTAAATTTCTTAAATTTCCAGACATGGAAAAGACTCAAATTATAGGAAATTTTTATAACATTTCACGGTTTCCTAAAGTAATTGCTGCTTTAGAAATTAGAAATGTGACGCACTGAATCAGAAACACTGATAAATGCAAACAAATTGCACAGCCCAATGCCTTTTTTATGACACGCTTTAAAAATTGCACCCTAATGTAATTTTTAAAAATATATTCAAATATATACATTTAAATTATTTTCACATAGTAGAAAATATCATCACAATTCAAACAATCTGTTTTGACATGTATTAAAAAAAGCCAAAAGTAGTAATTTGCTATGGTTACTTAGTTTAAACTCCGTTTAAATAAACTACGGTAGTATTGACACTGTAAAACATCGGTGGTTTACTTGATTAGTTTAAACTTGAGTTTAGCTAAACGTGGTTTACATAAACTCAAGTTTAAACGGCCACTGAAAAACCGGGCATAAGTGTTAATAAGTATTTCTATAGATACCACCAATAATATTTTTACCTACGACTACTATGAAATTACTTATCTACTGTGCAAAATACTATTTGTATCCTATAAAGAAATAAACAACTGGATTGTCTAGTTATCATCAACTGGCACTTCTGCTGTTTTCAGCAAATTCCATACATATGAAAATTATATATGCTATAAAAATATGAATATGACTTGAAAATATAAAAATATGAATAATACATTAGAGTCGTCGAGAGAGCGAAGCGGAGCACATAAGGAACTGATTTTGTACAAAATTTCAGAATATCAAATTTAAATGGACGTGTGGTCATACTGTCCGTCAGTTACACCAAATAGGGTGCAAATTAAAAAGCTGAAGAAATTTGACAGTTTTTACTTAAGTACTGTTGAGATCTCTGTGAAAGATGAAAGTGACGTTAAAATGGTTTCCCATGGCCTTGGTGACTTGAAGGGCCTAAAATAGAAACAATTCTAAAACTGTTGGTATAGGTACCCATACTAAGTTCTTACGGTGCGGAAATTAACCATTCTAATAAAATATGAAGATAGTTATTTTAGAATCATTGGGCGAGCAGGGTCAAGTGCTATAAATAATTGATTTTGCATAGAATTTTGGAATATATGATTGAATTGATCTATAAATTTTACCTATAATTTAATCTAACATCGTCTGACATCTAGGTTGTGTAGACAGCCGGTAGATGGCGCTATGTTTCGATTTCTAGATTATACATTCTATTCAACGTCATATTTGTTTATGTTCACGATGTCAATTATTTTTATAATTATACTGTGTATTGTGTTATAATTGTTTAGTGTATCGTTTGAAATGATAAAAAAAAATTAATTCAATCAATTATAACTACTGAGCCACAAGACGCGTGGCCGCGTCAGCTAGTTATTATATAAACATTTCATATTTAATTAGTTACTTGTTGCGTGTTATTTATTTCTCGACCCAAAATGAACAAGATTTAGTATAAATTTTAGGTTCAGGACAAATTTTACAGTAACGACGTGTAATTTCCTTCACTGTCAGTGACACATATCCTAAGACATCTTCACCGTACAACTGTCTTGCGAGTCCAAAAATAAAAATAAAAATATAAAAAACATAATACGTTATTTATACTTACACAAAAGTATTTATATTTTTAAATATTGTCAAACAAAAATCATTATTGATTGCAAAGAAAATTGCTACCATTGAAGGATCAATTCGTGGAAGATTATAATTATCAGCTTTTATAAATCCGACTCCCGTTGTTAATATGGCTAATTTCAAAAATGCATCACTGCTTGCATGAGGCAGAGTCAAAAGTTCAAAAACGCATCAGACGCATCACAACGAAAAATCAAGAGTTCATTTTTGCATCTGATGCGTCAAAACAATGCATCAAGAAATTTGGTGATGCGTGTCCAAGATGCTTGTCATGTGTAGAATTATAACTACTTGCCATATTATGTAGGTATTAACACCAACAGGAATAATTCCGAAAAAGAAACTTTTGAAAAAGATTAATGTATTTACCTTTGATTAAAATTGTTTAAACTATTTGAATATATCTTGCACTCAAAATAGGTATGTAATATGTTTTATTCAAATTCAATATTTTTTATTTCAAGTAAGTTCAAGTTGAAATTCAAAGATAATATACCTATACAAGGACTGTATTACTATATTATCTATAGTCCATCATGCTACATTGGCTACATTGTGTGTCTATTATGCTACATGCATCATGATGCCAATATCCCATTCAAAAATATCTAATGTGCATCAAATTTCAAGAGAGCATCAGCATCGCATCATGCAGTATTAGACGCATCAGAAACGTTATGATGCTGCATCGATGCGGTAAAGTTTACATTTTTGAACTTACCCTATATTACGCAAAATAACACAAAATGCAATGAAATACAGATAAAATGTGAAAAATATAATGACAACTATTTTGTTATTACGGTTACTACAGTTACATTTTGATAAATACTGAGCGGTGACGTAAACCATTTCAAATTGATGTTTTTGGTTACGTCATCATTAACCTAAAATTTTGTAATTTTTAAAAATAAAATTTTCATAATTTTGAGCGATATTATTTGTAAATATTTTGTACTCTTATAACTCAAATAATCTTTTAAAAATGAAAGTAACCTTTTTCACGACCACAGTGAAATATCGAATTAAAAAATAAACGTGGTACTTTTTGCCAAGTAAAATATTTATTTCATTTAGTGTTCGTTTCTTGGATAAAATTCTTTAAAAATGCTTTTCACTGAACCTAGCACAAAAAGATACCTGGGCATTTTTCATGCAGTTTATTCATGGATAAATTTGTATAGTATCTCGAAAACCACAATAGTTATGTGCCGTCTGAATATAGCAATTTGTTGCCTCAACCAGTACCTACAACTCTTTTTTTCTAAGCATTCAGTAGATTAGCCGTAATAAAGTGACAATCCTCAGCATATTCACACTACATATATTTCGAAAGATCCTAACGAAATAATCAGAGCTGTTGGTTATTATAATCGATTTATATTTACCATTAGTTCCTCATTGATAATCATTTTGCTAATAATTGAATGGACAACCGCTCGATCCAATTCAAACATTTTAGCAAGCGCTGGCATGGAAATTGAATCATACACATGAGAATAAGTAAACAAGTATGTCCTCAATGATTCTTCACGAATCAGTCTCGTTAGCATAGCACGCACATTATCAGCTTGATAAAATAAATCCCAAACCTAAGAAAAAATCAAAGTATTACAATTTAATCTAAAGCTTATAGTCGGGTTTCTATGAGCGATGTGTCCCCAGTAGCAACTCATAGTAAGAAGTGTACTAACGGTATGGTAAGATTACAATAAATAACTGATATCTACAACCTTTCCAGTCAAAACCGAGTAGTTACAGAGATAACTAAAAAAATATCTAAAAATGACTGCTTTTTTCAAAAATTATTTTCTCGCTAACTACTTAACATAGAAAAGTAATTCCCAATCCACATGAAATCAAATACTATCGAGAATACTAGACATGTTTTTTAACGCCTAAGTCCTTGTTATCAAGGAAAATAACATGGATTAAGTTCGATCCAATGTTATTTTTATGGGGTTCCTATTGAGTGACCACTTCCAAAAAAATACAGTAACTGTGCCTTAATGTACTTTATTACTATACAAAATTTCATCTAAATTTAAGGAGTGAAACATATTTAAAACAAATATTTATCACCCCTAACCTGTCGAACAACTCCTCTAGTAGGTTCGACGTTGAAATTAAACATGTCAATCGAAAGCTCTTTAAAAATAAAGTGTTGTTTCTATCTTCTATAGTTTTCGAGATAATCAAAGAAAATCGAAAAAGAATATAATCAGCTGCAAGGGATCTGCCCCTGTAAGAAATCCGAATCAGTAACTATGTTATCGTTTAGATAACACTGTAAGTACCTCATACGTATAACTTCCGTAGACCAAAGCGAAGCAGTAATGGAACTACAATAGAAAATTGTGAGAAAATGTGTTTTAAGTGTCCTTTATTACGAGGTAAAGTATTGCAATTCAAAGATTACTATATATTTCAACCCTTTTACTTTAACCATAGAGAACATTTTTTTGTTGCAAAATGCCGGACCTTTTACTGCCAGTGACAAGTACAATAAATAAGGTTACAAAAAAAGAAAGAAAATCAGATCCAAACATAAAAAAGTGAACCCTAGGAATTTGCAAAATATAAATTATACTAAACTATGTTGGTAAAATTAAACATTACTTACAATTACATTGTATTTCGAAACATCTGTCATAGATGGAGACACCTTTACCAGTGAATATGTATATACATATCAAAGCATTTTGAGTCACCGTATTGCAGATACGGTTTAACTCATCTTAATCATTTAAAGAGTTAACATGTCAAAAAACACACTTAAACAAATTTTAGACAATTTTCTATTGTATTTTTATAATTGCTTGGTTTTGGTATACGAAAGTTATACATATGAGGTACTTATAATGTTACCTAAACGACAACAAAGTTACTAGTATGACTTTCTTTCGGGGGCAGTTCCTCTATATCTGACTACATATACCCTTTTTTCGATTTTCCCTGATTATCTCAAAAAATATAAAAGATAGAAACACTTTATTAGACACAACACTTTATTTTTAAAGAGTTTTCGATTAATATGTTTAATTCCGGGGTCCGACCTACTGGAAGAGCTGTTCGACAAGTTAAGAGTGAAAAATATTTTTTTATTATGTTGCACCCTTTGAATTTAGATGAAACTTTGTATGGTAATAAAGTACATTAAGACACAATAACTGTATTTTTTTGGAAGTGGTCATCCAATAGGAACCCTATAAAAATAACATTGGATCGGATTTAATTCATGTTATAATCCATAATAACAAGGACTGGGACGTTAAAAAAAATGTGTAGTATTCTTGACAGTATTTGCTTTGATGTGGATTTGGAGTTATTTTCTTAAGTTGAGTAGTTACCAAGAAAAAAATTTTTGAAGAAAGCAGTCATTTTTGGATATTTTTTAGTTATCTCCGTAACTACTCGGTTTTGGCCGGGAAAATTGTAGATATAAATTACTTATAACCTTACCATACCGTTGGTACACTTATTACTGTAAGTTGCTATTGGGGGCACACTGCCCATGCAAACCCAGCTACACCCATTCAAATTTATTTTTACCTTAGCATTCATTTTTTCATTTATAATATAATTATTACAAGCCAACCAGTTGCCATGACGCATAGCTTTAGCAGCAGCTACAACATGCTCTCTCATTGACTCTGGTGGTCCCACCAACGACTGACGTTCTGACGAACGTAACTGTTGATAAAATGTTTTGCTAATCATACGTCGACGAGCATCGAACTCATGGGCCGCCATGTATGGAATTTCTAATAACATGGCCGACACTAAATATACACATTCTAATAATTCCAAATTAATATGCATATGGAACGGCATTTGACGTTGTTTTTCAATTTTTTCCTGTTCTTTGCTGCGTTCGTGTTGCCGTTGTGGCAATAGACCTTGAGCCAACAACTCTTTTGGTTTTCCGGTCATCATTAGATCCACCAGACAATTATGTGCGTCTTTAATATTTGCATGACGGAAAGCACACAAGCCTAAATGTGCAATTGTACGATTGTACAAAATTTGGGTGGACGGATCGGAATGTTGAATGGTTTCTTGCAAATGAGACATTAAAATTAAGTCGCGTGCTTCAAACCAATTGTCATGTAGGGCATGATGGTAAATGTGAGCTAGAATGGCTCGAGTACGAAGACGATCAGTTCCATCTTTTGCGTACACATATTTGCAAAGTTTATCCATTACTTGTTGTGATGTAATTACATCTGGTGGAATTTCTCCCTGAAAATTTGAAGAAAATCACTCATAACATCATTGGATCACAAAATGGTGTACTTAAGTGAAAACTATAAATAACTTTTTAGGCTTGTTAAAATGTGGAGTGACATTTCAAAACACTTTTTGTCATAATTATCAAAGTGATCGAAAATCACCAAAAACTATTTAACGTATTTATTATTTAAGGATGTTTGGGAGGTACAATCGGAGATAAATTAGTTTTAAAATCTGTTTTCGAATTTCCATAAGAGTACGTGTAAAATTAGTTTTTTTTTTTTAATAACTTTTAATAACAGAACAGATTAAATAACTTTTTAACGGCTTAGTGAATCGGTTTGAAATTTTCACAGGGGCCTTAGTATTTAATGAGGAACATTCTACTAAATTTTCAATCGTCTCGTAGCAATTTGAAATTCTCCGAAAAATCCTCACAATGTACTCAGCTCTTGTAGTCAGCTGAGAGCTATAGTTTGATGTATTGTACAATCAGTTGTAGTGATAGCTATTATTTAACAAAGATAACTATTTATTTACCTCATAGTTTGTTATACAACGCAATTATTCACGAATTTCTAATTTCATGTACTTTTATCTCCGATTGTACCTCCCAAACATCCTAAGTGTTTATATTTTTCAGATTGTGTTATTCTTATAGATTACATGATTTAAAATCTTCCAACACTAATTAACGTTAATATTTAAATTTTATTAATAAAATATCAAATATATAGGTTATATTCATATACACCACTGGTGTTCTGTGTCTTCTGTGTACACAACACTTGTGTATATCAGTGTTTTTCAACCTTTTCCATGGCGCGACCCCCTTAGTATGGAAAAATATTTCGCGACCCCCTACCCTCCGCTATTACCAACTTTTATTTTTTTATGTTATAAATATCGAATCCGTTCATCATTATTAATTATTTTCATAGTTAGGTATCGATTAAATACGTAATTAAGGACTTGAAACAGGCGTATTTTTATATCGACATCAAAATTGACGACTTATAGTAGCTTCTAAAGGCGCACGTGGCATAAAAAGTGACATGCGCACGCACGACGGTCGTCACCGTTTAACACTTCCGAGAGTAATCCATTTGAATTCTTTGAATTGTGAACTCGCGCTAGTGTTTAAATTTATTGAATTGCCTTGTTTAGTAGTTGCTCACTTATTATTGTCTAATATTCAAAATTCTATGCTCATTGTAATTATTGAAACTGGATAAGTTTTTGGAAACATATGCACAACCGTCAACTTCAAGTTTCAATGAGAGTAATAAAACAAAACCAAAGAAAAAGTGTCTATATGACGACAATTATTTAAAATTCGAATTTACTGTTATTGAAAATAAATCGCAATTTTGAAACTTGATCGCGCAAAAGTATGAAACTCATATTAATGTAACCATTAATTAACCTTCTCTTTATTAAATATCATATATTGAACTAGAGTGGTTTTATTTTTAAAGTACTGCGACCCTCTTAGAAAGGCTTCGTGACCCCCCCAGGGGGTCGCGACCCACAGGTTGAAAAACACTGGTGTATATTAATCATATATGAAACTCGCGCAGATACATGTGTTGGTCATGTGACCCTGTGAACCAATCAGAACATGTTGCTGGCTGATTCCCATTGATCGTTGGGCAAATCATTATTTGAATCAAACAAGAATATGAAAACAACGCGGTTTGAAAAAATTCATCATTCTTTTTTAATTTTAATGGGGTAAATTTTTTTACGGAAATTGAATTGTCTAGTCTGATAAAAAACAGTAAGAAGAATCAGATGATATGACTAACTCAATTTTGAATTTTTATGACAATATGTTTTTTGATTAGTTAGTACATAAATATAGTAAATAAAGGGTATGTTCCGAAATATAATCCAGCATACTGGCCAGTGCTGATGACGTCATGAATTCGACGCCATATTGTACTGGTGTCTCACCATACTATACTGGTGTGACAAGGAACGAATCAACAGTATGGCGTCGATTAACACTGGCCAGTATGCTGGATTATATTTCGGAGCATACCCATATTCTGTTGTTTCAAAATAAAGTACCGTAAAATGGAATGTACTAGCATGTTTTTTTCATATGATTTGTCTATATTTTCTTACGTATTAGATGATATATGTAATACATAATGACGGCTAGTGTTTTCGCGCTTAATTGAACACGTTGATGGTGATAATCCATAATGATGAAAGGCCCAACTAATATATTTTGACAACTAATAAACTTTATATGAAATAGGGTACTTGACTGAAGTTGCAAAAATATTCTAAAAGCATTGTTTTTCTATATCAGTTAAGTGATTTTTTTTATTTTCGATAGATTCTGTAAAAAATCATCAAAAAAAATAACCATACAATTTTAAATGAGAAAAAGGCGGGAAAAACACCTCACTATAGTGACGTCACAGTTGGAAGCAACTAAACGTCAATGTCAATATTTATAACCTCAAAATTTTGATTATATTCATAAAATGTCAAAGTAAAAGCAAGTATTTATTTGAATTGTGGTCGATTATTATTATTACTATATACATAAGCTAATAGAAATATTCAAAAGAAAACACAATTTCACCTCACTGACGAAAATTATCAAAATCGACATATCTAGCTACAAAATGTTACGTCATTTTCAAGAAATGGCGCGTTTTCACTAATTTGAATATTGGTTGAAAAATGGTGATTTCAAAATAAAATTTCTAAATAGTTATCAAATTTTTTTATGTTTCATCATTAAAACTGGACATATGTAATGATAATGCATAGAATTATTTAACATTTGACACAAATTTTAAATACAGTCAAGTACCGTATTGTTAACGTGATACAGCGTTGTGTCGCAGTTAGTGAGGTTCCACTTGACCCTGTATACTGTATAGTATCATTAACGTGTTAAATTTAAAATACGATTTTAGAATAATAACTTTAAAAGGAATAAAAATATAATATGTGGATCATTACTACAATATAAACAATGTAAGACAGGATTCTAAAAACTATCGGACCCACTTTTTCCGAAATGTAACATCAAAAATTATTGTAACATCAAAAATTATGGACATCATGCAGCTTTATTAATAAACATAATTTCTAAAAAAAAATTTTAATATATTTTTATGAATACATACTGCTTTTTGTTTCAGGACTTGTGGATCAAATTTATAATATAAATGTTCTATTTTCCTCAAGTAAATACGACAAAGCTCTGACTGAACAGGATTTCGTTCCAAATATATTTGAACTTTATCAATAATTGCTGCTACGCGACTTTCATCTTTCAATCTGTTGATTTCAAATTCAATATTACATTTTTAAAATTTTCTTTTAATCACAAACATAAAATTTACCTATCAACGTATTCATTACTATGTGGATCACACTCCTTCAGCAATTTGGTGAATTCATCGTCCATTCGTTCAACAGATGTTAAAACACAACCGCGAACTCTATAAGGAGGTGCTTCCAAAGATTCACCATCATCTGGTATTGATTCAGATAACAGTAAGTCTGGCGTAGCTAACAACAAATCTAATAAATCGTCCATTCTTTCTAACAACCTAGACAAAATTTTGGTGTCAGTAAAAAATTACCTAGCAAGCTCCCATGACACACTCTCTCATTTAACAATTACGTCATCACACAAAAGGTGTTATAACGGCAACCGTCCGTATTTCAAAGAAAATATGTTTGAGTGTGTTAGTACGCTGTTTACAATTTAACTCTTATGCGTCTTTTCTGTTTTTTTACCTGCTGTTATCTTGTGTTAAAAAAATAAATAAATAGAAAAATTTTTAAAAATTAAAATTTATGTATTGAAGTTGTGTCATCTAAGTAATAGTTGTAACAGTAAATTATGCAAATATATAAATCAGAAACATTGACGCCCATGTCCTCTGACTTTCTCATTTAATAATTTCTCCTCCAACGGCCCCAGTGGATTGTTAAATGAGAGCTTCCTATATAGATAATACAATAATATGTTGTCTTACTTCGTCCAATACTCTGGTTTCATAGCATCAGATACTTTTGGATTATAATCGAAAATAGCCGAAACGATTGCAAATTTGATTTTACACAATACTCCAGGGCCTAATTTGTGCTGTTCTGCAACTGATTGTAATTCCATTAGAAGTTCCATTTGTTCTCTTCTGTCTGTTCGTTTCTTGCCTCGTGCTGCCATAACTTCGAGAAGTTTACGAACAACTAAATTATGATCAATTTCTGCATCTTTAGCGAACATTTTTGGTTTTTCCTATGTATAATTCATTTTAGAATATAAGAATACATATAACTAACAATGATTAAAACGAAACAGCGTTTCCTAAACTTTTAAAAATTCAGTACCAATCTTAAATGAAAGCTGGATTGTGAGAAAATATAGCCCATACAATTATTTCATTTTGGATACTCTTCACGAATTTTAAATTTGCAGCATCAAATTAACTTTTGACTTAAAATATGTTTTACATTTCGAAAATCAAATACCATGCGTAATTTATAAAGTGTATAAGAAAAGTGTTGATGAAAAAAAAATTAACATGAACGTGTAATGAACGATGCAGCATTCGAAAGAGTAAGAAACAGTATCATTTAAAAGGTCTTTTACAAGTGATGTGCTAAAAAAAACCTTTTTTGAAGAAATTATTTATTGTAATGAAAAAAAAAGTTTTGTACATTAAAGTACATATAATTAAGTGTATCTTGAATTTTTTTTTTCTTTTTGTCTGGCCTTGTAGGCCTGTTGAATGTCACATGTAAATTTTGTAATTTAAAACGGTGCCAACGAATTAAAAAAACTATAAATCCGATTGGACTAAAATTGGTTGCATTCTCTTTATTATGTTTTCTGTAAGACTATCTAGAACCAGCCCATTAGACCTTATACTTTTTTTTGGCGTCATTTTGAATAAAAAGTAAGAAAAATTGCTCAGTTTTTTGACCTTTCAGGCGTTCTAAAAAATCGAAATTTTTATATTAAAGGCTGATTCTAGATAGTCTTGTAAAAAAACACCATAATAAAGAGAATGCATCCAATTTTAATCCAATCGGACTTATAGTTTTCTTTGAATCATTGGCACCGTTTTTTTAGGCCTGTGATCTTCAACAGACTTACACGGGCAGTCAGTTGATCAATGTAGAGAAGTTTTTTTTATTACGATATAGTATATTGTGCAATAAGTGCGGGAAATTGTCGATTGCCTACGAAAGCGAAGTTGAGCGCACTCACTACGTTTGTGCGCTCATTCGCTTGAGTGGGCAATCGATAATCCCGCACGAGTTGCACATACTATTTTTTATTACGAATTTCACATACTTTTTTCGATCATTATTACTATTTTTGACATTTTTATTACTTTTTAAAATAATATTTTTGAGTGTTCGTCTTTTTTTTTTGAATTAAATATTGTTTAAATCACTTTGTTGGTGGTTTCTATAGAAATAATAAAATTATGAAATATTTATTAAATGAAAAATCAAGAGGCGGCTTTGCGTGTTTTGATTAAATTTTGCGTGTTTTATTGTCAATTTGCGTGTGGAAAGTTTACTTTCCGCACGCAAAAAAGTATGTGGGAAGAATACAGTGGACAAACAGCTATTTTGCGTACAGAAATGTGTGCGCCAAGTTAGTACTTCTCCCGCATGAGTAATAAAAAAGTTTCCCTCCAAAAAAATTCCAAAAATTTTTTTTTTTAATAGCACATCACTTGTAAAAAATCCCTTAAATACTGACTGACCTTGCACTGATGTGATCAACTCATGCAATTGCAGCGCAATATTGAATTGGGAAAACGTCCACGACGGTGCTCATTAAATTAATAGTTAAATACGAGTACAGGTTCTTGTAGCTGTACAATCCCTGTTGACTCCTGTTTCAACTGTACAATCACGATATTTAATTAAGATCTTATTTTTTGTTTTTATGCGCTTTATAAAATCTTGATATTTGATATATATTTAGATACATACCTACTTCAAAACGTGAAAATTTTAGAAAAACTAGAAATTTTTGTACTTGTAAAAATATTTTCTAAAATATAAAATATTTTAAATAGCAAAATATTTTTGATAATTTAGCAAAATTAATAAGCTAAACAGTAGGTACGAGGTAATGAGTGCATTTGTTGACCTCATCACTTTCTTCTAAATGATGCAGGCTCATGCGCACAGTAAATAAAAACTGCGCGAGAGCTGGCGGAAATTAGTAATGTCAATTCCTGCACAGTTTTTAACTAGTATGTGCATGTGCCTATATTATTTAGAAATGATGAAGGTACGGAATACACCCAATTTTCAAAATTTTTTAACTGATTTTAATAATTACTTCACCATTGAAAAGCTTTTCCTTTCAGACCGACATCTACACTAATAAGAGGGGAAATCTGTTTATATATTTGAAATTAGTATCCTAGGGAGTTAAAAGCGTCCAAAATAAACTACCCAACCGATGTTGAAAATTTTTTCATTGTTAGAAAATGTAATTATTCCAGATTGACATAGGCTATGTTATATGAGGTTTTGCTCAAATAATATTAAGATTTAGGAAAAGTAAACACGAGGTAAAAATTGATTTTTTGAGTCCTCTTGAGACCTCAAAATTATTATTGAAATCGTAAAGAAAAAGAATGTGAATTAAAAATTGTTCTCCAGAGCCTTGGGGTCTCAAAAATGGTTCCAAATTGAAATGCTTCTAAAACTATCGATATGAGTACCTACAAAATGATTTCAAAATGTATAAATTAGATACGCTATTGAAATATGAATACTACTTTATATTGCAAAAATATTTGCAAATTTATATGCAAATATTTTATAAAAACTTCAAAAAAAAAATTATAGAAAGTGTATACAAGAAAGAACAAGGAACAAAAAATAGAAAAAAAGAATCGTATATCACAGTCAATCAACTCAGCGGGAATGCCTCAACGTTTAGGCGTTGCGTCACGTCGTCAAGATCCGAATGTTGTACAGAATTATTTCTATTTGCAATTTTGTACCACTAACGTAATTTAGGCATTCAAACTAGCGGACGTGTCCCGACAGAGCTATATCACATTTTTTAAGCTAATTTTGAATTCAGAACCTGTATTTAACTAACCTCTAAATAAATATGAAATATAAAAGGGAATTTATTTATTCAAAAGAGTATTCCAATTAATTATTTAGTTTGATACAGAGCTTGAGACAATTCATTGGTAAGTTGTAAAAAACGTAACTGACTTCATAAAAGAAGCTCAGGTATAGGAGCCGATGGATAAATGGGGTTATTGTACAAATAATATTCCACGGAGGAATCAGCGTGTAGGCTGATTATTCACACCCTCCCCCCGGCCTATCCCAACTTAAAAAAATATTTAGTTTAGGAAATGCTGCTCTATGATATAGTTATTTTAATATTTACACTTGGTATCGCGACACCTCCTTTAACTGTTTCCCATTCACCTTCACCATCTTCACCAGGTTCTCGTTTTTGTCGACGACGTTCCTTTTCCTTTCTTTCTTTACGTTCACGTTTACGGTCGCGCTCTTCGTCATCGTCTTTTTCAATAGTAGTTCTAAAAAAAAAGCAAGGCAATTGAGACATTCCAATTCTAGTTGTAAATGTTTTGTGACTATTTGGATTTACAGAGCCATTAGCAAGTAGCAAAATTATTTAAAAAACTACTTACTTATAAGTATAAAGTAGTCTTTGATATAAATTCCCTATTTATTAATGGCTGTATATGTAAATCAAAATATGTCATAGAAATTTTGAAATGAAAGTGGTATCAGTAAAATAAAAACTGTGTTTAATTTGACAAAAAGGAATAACATAAAGTAACGTTCAAATCTATTAAATGTAAATTAATTATTTACTTTTTCAAGAAACGTTCCCGAATACTAGTATACTGTGCTTCGTCATCAGAACTTTCACTGCTAGATTCAGAATCAGATCCCCAATATGAATCATCACTATCACCCTCCTCTTTTGATGTGGGTTGCGGTGCGCTAATACTTTCCGAAGCTGATCTTCGACCGGGGGCACCTTTAACTGGGGTCTCATCTTCCGATTCGGCTTCTGCTTCCTCTAAAAATGTAAATTACCTTATTAAATAACAAAATTACTACAAGCAATATCGTGGCAAAGTTATCTTCAAGAGCAATTGTTTTTATTAAAGTAATTCAAAAATAGGCTGCCAATGGGGTGTGGCACACAGCTTCCTCGTACTCGTAAGACTTTAAAACAGTAGTCTACCAAATATATATACCGTGAAATTATATTTTCGCCTTCAAGTTCATAAAAAATTGTTGTAACTCAAAATACTTAAAGGCTAAATTATAAAATAACAGCAAAAATATTTTAGAAACTGATAAGATATTGACATTTAATGGGATTCCATGGTAGCGCCCTGGATACTATTACTCCGAATGCAATTAAATTTGTAGGGGACCATCTAGGAACCAGACCGCATAATTTCTGAAAATTTCATAAAAAAGAATTGAATAGTTCAGAAGTTATGCCACTTGGTGCAATTTAGTATATTAATGAAATGACATGGTAGCGGCGTAGCTGCCGTTACTCCGATTTCGATTAAATTCATAGAGAATCATCTAGGAACCAAATTGCATAATTTCTGAAAATGTCATTAAAAAAAATCGAATAGTTCAGAAGTTATGCCACTTGGTGCAAACTGGCGACACACAAACGGACAGACAGACGGACGGACAGACACCCAACCAAAATTGTTCAGCAAGCTCTAAAACGTAAAATGTGCGTAAAAAATTTTATTTTGGAGGAAAAAAAATTTTTATTTTTCAAAAGTGATCACAATGCTTCCGCTACTTTAGTAGTCTCGGAAGCAATATGAAATAACCTTTTTTGTACCTTTCCCTTTCTTTCTGTATAAAAATTACCATTAAACATTTCAGGTTGAAAGTATTTTTTAGAAGAAGTTCTGTGATAACTAATACAGTCGTCACTTAAGTTATTAACGTCTTAATTTATTATCATTGCTTATAGTTTGACTCATAAACAAATCATGTATATATACGCATTGTCACAGTACCACACAATAAGAATGGAACGTAAAATCGCACGCTGCGATTTTGTCGTAGATACTAAAAAATCGCATACCGCAGGTTGACTCCAATCTTTGTTCTGTACTTGTTTTATACAGCAGTTATACCATTTTGAACGCTTATGTGCTGCTTGTGTTGCGACTGCTACATTTGTATTTTACACAAATTATTTTCTGTAGGTACATTAAACTACCCTTCGTTTGATGTAAGTACGTACACATACTGACACATACACATACACTATTTCATACACATTTTTTAATACACAAAATTTTTGTTTGAAATATCCTAATATGCTTCAGCTTTATTGTACCACAAGCAGCGCTGTTTCGGTCACTATTGTCTCTGATATTGTCAACAACAACACCAACTACCTGCTACAGCGTACTTTTAAAAAATCAAGATAAGAGTCAGAAGTAGCAGTCGCAACTAAAAATCGCAGTCACAGTTTAAAATCGCAGATATTATTTAGTTATAGTCGCAATTACAACTGCTATCGCATAATAGCAGTTTATCTCATCCCTACCACACAGCACATATGACCTTGGATACATAGACCCGACCGAAAATGAACTGAGATGCGCAGAAACGCATTTTAAAATGGATCAGTCTAAGTCATTTTGAAAGTAAGGTCGATATTTGTTAAATACATGTGTGTCTTATGAACAGTAGGCCAGTGAGTTGATTTATTTTACCCACTCCACCTGCGCAAACGAAGGAAGGTCTCTTTCATTAAAATCGTTTGGCTATGCAAGCCGGGGTAATAAGACGTTAATAACTTGAGGGACGACTGTAAGTGATACAGGTTAACACGTTAATGAGGAATTTACACATGCTTAGTAGCTAAAGCAGGTTGCTTAAGGAGTAATACTATCTTGTAATTTTTTTAAAGTTGGATTAAAGGTAAATAAAAAATTACATCGAAATATATGCACTTGAAACTTTAAACGGGTTGTTCTCGAAACCATATTTTTCGAGTTTGCCGTGCTGCTTGCGCCTTCAATTTTCAATCAATCGACTTGAAATTTTAACTGTAGCTAGAAAATTGAATTATCTAGGGAACGGCCGCAGAACCTTTTGATTAGTGAAAATTCACCGATTTTATACCCGATTTTCGATCGATTTTTCCGGGAAAAACTCTTATTTTTTCAAATCGCCGCCATTTTTTTCAAAATCAATATTTCGAAAAGTTCTACAGCCGAGGCCATAAAAAAAACAACGTTTCATCCCGATAATTGTTGTGCCGCCATTTTGTTTTTGAACAATTAAAAAAAAAAATATTTTTATATACCTTAAGAAATGTGTAATCATGTACAAAAAACCGAAATTGAATTAAATGTTTTGTCTTTTCACAATAAATTCATGAAAATCACCCTTGATTTTGGCCTTACAAGGTAGTATTACCCCTTAATCAAGTTACTAAACTTACAAGTAAAGGGCCCGAGGCCGGACCTATCGATTTTGATGAAACTTAGATATGTTGTAGAACACTAAAAAATAAGCGACACGTATTTTTTTTTATCGGCGGAAAAACGGTTTGAAGGGGTGAAATCGCCCTCCAAAAATTGGGGTAAAAATTTAATTTTTTAAATATCTCGAAAACGGTAAGAGATAGAGCAAAAGTTTAAATTGGCAGTATTACTCTTTTTTAAAGAGCTATCTATTGGTATGTAATTCGTTCAAATTGTGTCAACAGGGGTGGATGCGGGTTAAAATTTAGGGGTTAATTTTACAAAAAGGGGATGAAAATTAAACAATATAAAAATTCTGTTTACAGATTTGAAATCTACGTCAGAAAATCTAATTCACCTGTTTTTGCTCAATGTCCTAATATTAAGTCTAGAGGTAGTTAACTAGGGGGTGACTGTGTCAAATAATCGTACTACTTGGGTAGTTCAAGAAGTTCTTCTTGATAGAAAATAGTTTAAGACAATTAGAATAAAGTAGAAATGAAATTTTCGATTTCAAAATTCAGTTTGAGCAACTTTGGAGAGGGGGTGAGTCACCCTCTTAAATTACATACTAGTTTACATACACTCATTTTTAATATTAACACACTGACAGTGGGTAATAATGTCACACTAAGGGTCCGGCCACGGGTCCTTTACTTGTTAGTTACTTTTGTTATGTAGACAGTTATATTTAGTACAAGTGCAAGTAAGAAATTAAGTATTTGCTTAGTCAAGTAAATTAATAGTCGCAACGTATAATGTCAAAACACCCAACTGCTACACTATTTTGACAACTAACACACTTTGTTAGTGACTTCACGTCGTACAGCGTCAATGACCATCAACGTGTTGACACAAATGTTTGCATTGATCTTTAAATATACGAGGAGTATATTTTAATTTAAAGTACCTTTACGAAGTGTTAATAAAATGTATTTGCGAAAAATAAAATCATTGATAAAAATTAAAAATTTTGGCAGAAAATGAATACTTCTTTATTTATTTTTTTTTTTTTTTTTGTATGCTAGGCTTACTTTATGCTTAGAAAGACGTGTATCTATAAATACGCTTTTTAACGAGAATTTTACAGTACAATATACTAATAAAAAACTAAACATACCATCCTCTACTGCCGGAAATACATTCACTCGATTTCGAGAAACAGGGCCGAATAAAGATACAATGCGTAACGGAAGACTTCATGTTACGTCTCAAGCAGATCACTAGTAATATTGTCGAAAACGAATAGAACTAACTTCACTAAAAATTCAAATGTGTTTTAATAAAAATCATCAAGAAGAGATTTCAATAAGTACTGTAAAAGATCGCTTACGAAAAGCGAACTTAAACAGAAGATTTTGCCCTTCAAGTGATTGAATCTTCGACAGTAGAAGGTGGTATGTTTAGTTTTTTAGCAATATATCATGCTGTAAAACCCTCATTAAAAAGCAAATTTGTAGATGCAGGTTGAATTTTTGTTATTGTGTCAAAAATGATTTACAGTTTTATCCGAAAACTTTTGGTTTCGATAGTGTAAATACAGGGTTATGACAAATATAAGTCCACTCGCCAATATTCATGAATCATGAAATCACTCGAATGTGAAATACTTTTAACTTAGTTTACACCGTTCAGACAATTAGATGCAATGACTTGAATGAACCATAGGACAAAAAAAAGGTACACTATACTTATGAATATTTTGAACACTGATATTCATACAATCAAGTGGAGAGTGTAACGTGAGGCTTAGAATAATTTCAAGTTAAAATATATGAGGAGAGTCAGTTTAAAAGGTAATTTTTATTTCTTTATATAAATTAATATTTGTAAAGCGATATTTTACCCTGCAAGTTTAATTTTCTTCATTTTTAGGGTTATAAAAACAGCTGTACATGTACAAAATTTCTGGAGCTAAAAAAGGTGACCGTAAATTATTGATTATTTACCAAAATAAAAAATAATGAACTGATATTTTTTCGTTACGTATAGAGTTTCACATAATGAGGTATTTGACAGTGTCAAAGGAAAACAATAAAAATAAATTTTAATGAAAATTGATAATAAAAGACAGCAATTTATTATGTTAATTTATCCTAACTATGATTATATAATTTTAAAAAAATTAATATTTTTCAGCTATAAATTACGTCAGCAGAAATGGGCTGTGACGTTGCATTCTCTTATATTTCAACACTGTCGCCACTAGGGTCGCTACGTAAATTACGGTTAGCAAACATAACTATGGAAATTAATTTGAATTTAATTAATTTTTTTTTTTAAAATCAGCAATTTTTTTTCCTAGTTATAAGAAAAATAAACAATTTCTTTTTCTTAGTTACATGACACTTGTTGCTATCTAGAAAATGTGACGTAATCAGAACTAATGAACGTTTTCGCGCAAATTTTGAGAACAAATATTAAATTAATTTTTTCTAACGATTTTCGGCATTATTTTTAAAAATTAAAATTATATACATGCACAATACATAAATGTGCGTATTTTAAAATAGTTTCCCAAAATTAGTCAAATTCCCAATTATATATTAGTTTTATTCTTGTTTTGAATTTAAATGTTCTGACTAATCGTGGAAATCATAAAAGGTATACAACATTTTTCTGTAATGTTAATTTTTATATTTTCAGTACTTATAGTTTATAATATATAAAAATTGCGGTAAATTACTGGTTAACCGGTTTTGATAAAAAGTTTTCAGAATTGCCGGAAAATGAAGAAGTTGTTAAATTTACAACCTCTATTGCAAACCTAATCAATACCACTTAAAAACCTAAGTTATACGTTTTGAAACGTATAGTATGTATCCAAAACTTTGAGTTGCAGCTCCTTCCATAAAATTCGATTATTTTCGAATTGACGAACATTTTCGAGCTGTCTTATTTCTTTCATATCATTGTACTTACAAAATTTAACAAAAGTTGCGTGGTTTCCTAAATTATGGTTGATGTTACAAATTTTTCGGTAAATTATTATTACAAGTGTTTTATGAATCAGCCAAATATTTTCATATAATTATCTTGTTGTGGATCTTATAAGGTTTCTTATTAACACAAATTAATAACGGTTCACGATGCGTTTTACTGCATAATTGTTTCCGTAACTGTACATAAATCAATCGTCAGTCGTGACGCGTGACCAAATTTATCTTTTAGCACAAATTTTTAGCATATCAATTTTAGTACAAAACATTATGCTAAATGTCGACTACAGGAGATTATTTTGTTACATATTTTGGTCAGTAATACACAAAAGAAATATAAACGCATCAACATGTTGAGGGGTGAAAAACAACCCTTAAGAAACCCAGACATCTCCTATATGTTCAGACATTATAATAGCTTAATCTATTAGTAACAATTCACTAATACATAATAAAAATTATTTTACGTTTTTCTTCCTCTTCTTCCTCATCAGGTTGATCTGGATTTTCTCGAAATTTAGCGATATCTGCTTCGAAATCTTTGTTATATTTTCGTAATTTCTGTCGCATCGATGTTAACGATTTTGAATTATTTTTCGACATGTTTTTCCTGCCTTCACGGTCTTCCCACATTTCATTGATAAAATCTTCTAATTCTGCTAGACATCGTACGTAAAATCGGGGAGTTTGACCATTTTCTTCTTTGGTGACGACAGGTAAAGCTTTCTGATAAGCTCTCATCAAATCTTCAAAACCTAATTGAAAATTTAGTGTGTGAAAATTGATGAATACTTCAATTATTAAGATAATTTAATTAACGCTTACTTGAAAGCATGCTGCTCATGTCCTTAATTTTCTTGTAATTACGAATTTGCTTGATGATATTTGTAAGCTCTTCATATCGCTTGACTTTTGTTGAGCGTACAACACGTTTGGTTTCTTCTTCATCTTCGCTAAACTAAATAATTAATAATAATAATAATAATAATAATTAAAGAAAAAATTTAAAAATAATAGTAGGTTAAATTAGGGAAAACTTACAGTATAAACGGCAACAGTTTGCTTTGGCAACTGTTCTTCCTCTGACGAGCTATCAGATTCAGAATCTGATCCGGTCGCAAAAAATCTACTCATTGTTAATGTTCACTAGTTCCTAAATGTAATCACGGGACAAAAATTGATTACTAATATTTAGTATAAATTTTATAAAACTTTACAATGATAAATATAAATTCCACAATATGGTTAGGATGGTTATTGCGGTTATTGCCATGCTTTGAAATGATGACACAATTTTATAGATTAATGCAAAATACTTAAATAATGCATTTTTCTAAAACATAATATTATTGAAGTCAAAAGCGAAAACATACCTGTACTATTAAAATTACCAATTTTATAAAATAAATTTGGCAAATATAACAAAATACAATACCACACTTTTTATTATAAATGGGGGTAACGGACCGGAATTAAGTTTAAACGTCAATTAGTCAATTACTTGGTTGAGTTCCTTGAGTTTATCGCATTTATAGATTAAATACACCAGCTTCACCACTCTGGAAGATCGACAACTTCAATACATTTGAGCGTATTCCATTTAAATAATACTGGGGCTAAATTGTAATATTGCCAGACGCTGGAATTTAAACTATTTCATTTAAAAACGAACAAGTGGTGAAAACTATTGTATCTAAAAAGTTAAATCTGGGAAACATATTATTTTGATCGATCAAATAGTAGATGATATAAAAACTAGGTGGTGAAAATAGTTAGGGTTAGGTTAGTTTTTTTTTTTAAACAATATACACTGATTTCTCGTTGTAAGCAACTTGAAATAGAATCATATGTCTTACTCTTTTTAGATAATAAAATTCGCATATACATAAAAAGAGTAAGACATATGATTCTATTTCAATTTTGATGTTGCTTACAACGAGAAACCAGTGTACTTCGACTTACAACTTACAAGTAAAGGGCCCAAGGCCGGATCTATTCATTTTGATGAAACTTTAGATAGGTTGTAGAACACTAAAAAACAAGCGATACGTATTTTTTTTATCGGCGGAACAACGGTTTGGCTGGAGTTCCGAAAACCGCATACCTCTGATTGAGTTGAAATTTGGTATACACACTTTCTTTAGCTTAAGAAGTTACCTCCTAGACGGATTTTTGGCGACACGGACCGGAAGTTATACTTTTGAGGGTCTAAAGTAGCAAAAAGTAGTATAATCGCATATCTCCGATTGAGCTCAAATTTGGTATACATACTCTTTTTGACTCAAGAAGTTACCTCCTAGACGGATTTTTGGCGACTCGGACCGGAAGTTATATTTTTGAGGATCTAAAATAGCAAAAAATAGTATAATCGCTTACCTCCGATTGAGATGAAATTCGGTATACATACTCTTTTTGGCTTAGGAAGTTACCCCCTAAGCGGGTTCTTGGTGACGTGAACCGGAAGTTGTACTTTTAAGGGTCTAAAATAGCAAGAAGTAGTATAATAGATGTAAATAAATATACTATTGGATACGTCCAATTGAACAAAATTTTTTTTAAATATATTTTCCATAATTTAAAAAGTATTCTCTGAATGAATTTTTGGCAACTCGAACCGGAAATGTATCTTTTAATGCAAAACTAGGTGGTGAGGTTAGGTTAGGTTAGGTTAGTTTAGTTTAGTTAGTTTTGACAATATACCTGGACTTTGATATAAAAAATTGGTGGTGAGGTTAATTAAGGTTAGGTTAGGTTAGTTTTGGTTAGTTCATTACTGAAACGTCGGGCAAAGGGTAATTATTTACAAATGGGGCTCCTGCCTTGTAATTACCTAAATATTATTTAATTACCCTTTGCCCGGAAATGAGATTTCAATTGTAAACTAACCGAAACTAACCTAACCTAACCTTAACTAACCTCACCATCTGGTTTTTATACCAAAGTCGAAGTATATTGTCAACACTAACTAAACTAACCTAACCTTCGGGCAAAGGATAACCTTAACTAACCTCACCACCTAGTTTTTATATCAAAATCGAAGTATATTGTCAAAACTAACTAAACGAACCTAACCTTAACTAACCTCACCACCTAGTTTTTATATTATATACTATTTATAGCGTATCTTGGACGTAATTTTTAAACTGTTTAAAAAGTTGAACCTGAGAAACATATTATTTTTTACGATCAAATAGTAGATGACTTAAAAACTAGGTGGTGAGGTTAGTTTAGTTAATTTTGACAATATACTTCGACTCTGATATAAAAATTAGGTGGTGAGGTTAGTTAAGGTTACCTTTTGCCCGAAGTTTAGATTAGTTTAATTAGTGTTGACTATACTTCGACTTTGATATAAAAACCAGATGGTGGGGCTAGTTAAGGTTAGGTTAGGTAAGTTTCGGTTAGTTTACCATTGAAATCTCATTTCCGGGCAAAGGGTAATTATTAGCAAATGGGGTCCTGCCTTGTAATTACCTCAATATTATTTAATTACCCTTTGCTCGAAAATGAGGTTTCAATGTTCTCCCATTCATTTTCCACTTACTTCTATCACAAAAAACCGTAATATACCATTAAAAATATTATATTTAAAATAAGCTAACATACATATAAAAATTTATACTAAATGGGTATACATTATACAAGACATAGTAAGTATAAGATGTATAATACATTATCTATCTATTCAATATAGTAAGTTTTAGAACTTGTACACGTCATATCTCGAAAACGAAGCAAGATGTCAAAAAATTTTATTCTTCCTTTTTCGCTCTACTCACCAAGTTCTATAGGAATCTATCTTTAATTTTTGTTATCATGGTAACGGAAATCATAGTAACCCCTAGATTTAGATATTCGGAGGGTTGAAAAATACACTTCCGGTCCGCGTCGCCAAAAATCCGTCTAGAGGGTAACTTCTTAAGCCAAAGAGAGTGTGTATACCAAATTTCAGCTCAATCGGAGGTATGCGGTTTTCGGAACTCCAGCCCAGGTAACAATAGTGACTAAGTTTACAGTTGGATAAAAAATATTCAAAAATCAATTTAGATTGACGTCTTCAAATACATTACAAAAAACAACAATGCGTATTCACTGTTTAACGTTTAAAGGTCCCTTCATATCTACAGACACTAAACGTCACAGTCACGTATTGTGGCAGACACGACAAATATTGTTTAATGCTTTTCTTATGGGTGTATTCATGTATACCATACAGACACGGATTGCCTGTATGTATGAATGTGTTCATAAGAAAAGCATTAAACAATATTTGTCGTGTCTGCCACGATACGTGTCTGTGACGTTTAGTGTCTGTAGATATGAATGGACCTTAGTCCAGCACTGGAATGGCCATCTACACTATTCCAGTGACGCTGAAATGAGCGAGCTGGAATGAAAGATAGACCGTCAATGCAGTCACTGGAGTGGATTGCTTACTGGAATAGGTACATTCCAGTGCATTCCAGAGTCGGTTAATATTATTCCAGTGACATTCCAGCACTGGTTTCGATCACTGGACTAGAATGGTACTGGAATAATGTGCACTGAATAGAGCACTTTCAAGATCTTAAAGTCATTCGATATTTTTATAAACACATTCAACATAACATTTTTATATTTTATAAACTCTACTTTAAAATCATGAAGTATTACTTTTTTTGGATGTATAAATACAAAAAATTCTAAATTTTATTATATTTGAATTTCAATTTTGGTCGGCCCTACGGGTTGTTCCCATTCTCTCTTTTATCATCTCTTTTGACCCCAATTTTTCATAGAGAAAAATTATATGATTTTTGTTATTTTTTCAAAAACTCACCGATAGTTTAAAAACTTCTTGGATACTGCGATAAAGTGACCATTCTCGTGTAAATTTTGAATATATAAAAGATTTTGGTACTCATAAAATAAAAACAAAAAAATACGGTGTCAAGTTTGAATTCGTGCCTATTCACTGCATCTACGGTAGGTATGGACGTATGGTAGGTATGGTAGGTATGTACCATAGATAAAGTACACCAGAATTTTATTTCTGCAAGATAGCTAACTTAAAAACATTTTTTTGACTCTCGATTACCTCTCTATGACACTGAGAACGGGGGTACAGGGTATAGATGTCACCGTTGTCGTAATCATCATGCGTAGTACACTTGAAAAGAACAGAGATGTCACTATAATAACTTTAAATTATCTTTAGCCTTTGCCGATAATAATAACTACTAGTAAGATAATCCACTAAAATTCTCCTAATTGCATTTTATTTTAATCAGTTTTTCAAGTTTAAAACTCATACAATAATTATAAACTCATATATTTGTTTAAAAACTCAAGTTAATTTATTTTTATTCAAAATTATACATTAATCAAATATTTCGTAAAATATCACTATCACTGATTCTAATTTCTGACAAGTGTGCTCCGATTTTTCTGCAACAGATAAAATGTATTCTAATTTTCTAATTAATTTACTGTGATAATAAAATAAGTAATTATTTTCAAATAAAAATAAAGTAATAAATGTTAATTATACATACCTCCAATAATAATTAAATAAAATTATTAAATTTAAGATTGAACTCAAAAAAATAGACGAATTACTCATAAATAATTCGAAAAAAATGAAAATTTCTTGATAGAATTTTTTATAATTGTTACTATAGAAATGTTACAAATTATAAATTTCTAAAATAATAGAACAAGTTCTATGAACAGTAAATTCGACAGATATCAGCTAGTAGCACCGTCTACAATTACCAATTTTTTAAATATGTTGTGCAGTGTTACTGCACTGCCCTCTGAATTCAGTACCTTAATAACCACCTGCTAAGAAAAATCCTATAATTTAAGTGAGTGCTCTTCTATATACATATAGTGTTATTCTCTATGGTATGTACATATCGTATGTATGGTCGTATGGTATGTATGGTATGTATCGTATGTATGGTATGTACATATTTTAATATTTTTAAGCAGTCTCCACATTCTCGCCGAAGAAGGACGAGGTTCCTCGTCATACCTCGTCGAACATTCCTCGTCGAAGTTCCTCGCCGAGGTTGGCCGAAGCATATGAATAGTATTAAAACACCAACCGCGTGATACAATAAAATGACCCTCTACACTCTCGTTTCGAACCTCGTCCTACTTCGGCGAGAATGTGGAGACTGCTTTACATTTCTTTTTGTTTACAAACGTGCGTATGAGTAGTGTAATGGCGGGAATTGTCTAGTGGTCTAGCTAGTTACAGAAGTACTAGAGTTAATAAATGTGTAAAAAGAATATACGGTATGTATTTTATTGATAAACAATAATTATTTATTTATGTATTTTAGTGTTAAAATATGTAAAATAATTTTAAATCAAAGTAATTATGACACTATTGATTAATAGTATATTATTCAACAAGCTGGTAATGATAGCTATTACTCACGAAGATGAAATTGCGACACGAGCCGAGCTTGCAAGGCGAGTGTCGTAATATGGTCGTAAACTCGTAATGCATCTGAGTGAGTTAATAGCCATTGCAATACGATATTTTTTCTACGACTTTCTTTTTGATTTAAATAAAATTGAATGTTTTTAAATCAAAAGAATACAATTTTTA
This sequence comes from Brachynemurus nebulosus, assembly GCA_035578155.1. Taxonomy (NCBI): domain Eukaryota; kingdom Metazoa; phylum Arthropoda; class Insecta; order Neuroptera; family Myrmeleontidae; genus Brachynemurus; species Brachynemurus nebulosus. The sequence goes on from JAPWDM010000016.1 coordinate 11,308,095, forward strand.
ATCTATCTCTAATTTCATTAAATGTTTATATATCTACAAACGATGAAAACAAAATACAAGCTACTGTGTTTACTTAGACGTTACCACGTAACATATTTGAAATTAAAAATTGATACGTATATTATACACAAAACAAAAGCCAGCCCGGTGAATAATGGTTAATACGGTGATTTTATTGGTCAAAAAGGTAGTGAGTAATGAAAATTCCCCCACACCTTTGAATAATGCCTAACTTTCTCAACAATTAACGGATATGTAATGAGTGTGTTCTTCAACAGGAGTAGAAAAAACTATTAATCTATTTTGTCCAACTGATGTTATGGCTATAGGGATTCAAAACTATTAATACTTCTAGTATGTATGTCCTGTAATCTAAACTGAAATAATTTTTTCAAGGTTCAACGAAATAGTTATCAATATTATATAGATGACGGATGTTGAATAATCATAAATTTTTAATACATGTTACAAAAAGATTATCATATTAATATTCATAAGTATAAACATAATGAGTGACTCAAGTAGTAACGACAGTTCAAGTTCATCCGAGTCAGAAATTGATACAAAAAAATCATTATCTAACAATAAGCGTGAATTAGGGCAGAATAAAAATAATAAAATTGTAAACAATTCGTCGTCTGATAATGAATCTGACCCACAACAATCAGTAGTGTCCGATAAGAAAGTACAAAGTACGACAACGAAAAAAAGAAATAGAAGCAAAGAAAGTGATAATAGTAATGACGAAAGTGATTTACATGAGAAAAAAAAGCATAAAAAGAAAAATGAGGCAGTGGTCAAGAAATTAGACGCATCAAAACCGTTAAAGCAACAGAACACGAAAAAAATGACTGTGACAGAGAGAGTAATTGATTCGGAAAACGATGTGAAAAGTATTCTTAGTGAAAGTAAAACAAGTGAAAGTGACAGTGGAGAGGATAAAAGAAAGCTTAAATCGAAGGATTCTAATGGCAGTTCTTCCGATTCCGACACTCAGAAAAACAAATCCAACGATGAAAAAAACAAACGTGAATCGAAAAAATTGAATAATAAATCATCAGATAAAACAAGTGCTAGTGATTCGGATTCAGATAATGATTCGAGTAGTAGTGGTAAAAAGAAGAAATTATCAAAGAAAGCCAATAAAGACAAGAATGGCTCAGAATCTGATAGTGGAAATAGCAGTGATTCTGATAATGAAGATACCAAAGAAGACAGTAATAAGAAAAAGAAAACGTCAGTACCTCCCGAGCAAGACAAGAAAATTATACGAATGAAGAAATATTTATCTCAAGCAGGTTTGTATTGTTCACCTAAAATCATGCCTATATTATTTTAAAAATATTTTAATTTTAATAGCTTTGAATGATGTTAAATTTTGGCAAAATGCAGGAAACGCGAGTCTTACCCACGTTAATTCAAAGTCGATATTTATTACTTTCTTATTAGTAGCAGCATGTATAATTCAAGAAATCTTAAAAAACCCAGTAACTTCCAGAGTTTTAATTCATGGAACCTTATGCGAAAAGTAGAAAAAGTAATATGTCATGGTTGTTTTCCACGTTAGTTTAATGAGTTAATGACATAGATACTTACAGAACATTTTTAAGACTTTTAATTCGATAGTGTGTGTTCACTTTTGAAGGTAGACTTATACGGTAACGAAGTCTTTGTTGATTTTGTTGTATATTGTTTCCACGTTTTCCTATTTACACAGCATACGTTAAAATACCTTGTCGATTATTGCTTTCTTACAACTTCATTGTCAATTAAAATTAAAAATTAAAAATCACAGTGATTGAAAAAATTATCAAACTGGATCGGCTGGGAATCGAACCCAGGATCTCCCGGTAACTAGCCAGGTGTCTTCGCCACTAGACCAACGATCCTGTGTTCGACAGCCACGCCAGTCAGACAACCATTCAACCACTTATGTGTATTGGTATTCTCTCTAATGCGAGAAACAGTATACAATTTTCAATTTCAAATATTATCGAGTGCTTGTGAAACATTACTACGTATGACAAACTTTTGTTTGCATTTAAACACACGCAGTATTTGTATGTTCACTTATCGTTCAGCTAAACTGAAACTTTAAGCACTCGATTTCTTTGGTTTGTATGACCAAAATCTAAATGTAAATTAACCTGGCTAGATACCGGGAAATCCTGGGTTCAATTCCCAGCCGATCCAGTTTGATAATTTTTTCAATCACTTTGTGATTTTTAATTTACATTTGAATTTTGGCCATACAGACGAAAGAAATCGAGTGGTTAAGTGAACATATGAATACTGCGTATGTTTAAATGCGAACAAAAGTTCGTCATACGCAGTAATGTTTCGTAAGCACTTGATAATATTTGAAATTGAAAAAATACTTAATTGTCGTAGGTCGGCTAGCATCTATTAGTGAAAACCGGAAAAAATTCTTTCAGTAGTTGTTTAGAGACTTACAAGCAGATACATCCAGAGTGAAATTTTCAATTTTGATGAAACTTAGTTAGTGTTTAAAATGGGCAAAAAAAAAAAACGAGTTTTTGTATTACTTCGAAATATGCGATATTCAAAATACATAAGGAAGAACAAAAAAGCAGTATATTATATTGTATTATTATTATTAATGGGGTTTTTGACAGTATCGAGGAAAAACAATCAAACTAAATTTTAATGAAAATTGATAATAAAATACAGTAGTTGATTATACTAATTCATTTTAGCTATCATTAATTAATTTAAAAAAAAATTAATTAAAAAAGTAATTTTTTAGCTATGAACCACGTGAACAGAAACGGGCTGTGACGTTATATTCTCTTATATTTTAACACTGTTATCACTAGTGATACTTTAAATTTCGGTTAGCAAACATAACTACGAAAATTAATACTTAATTAAAAAAAAATTAACAATTTATTTCCTAGTTATAGGAAAAGGAAACAATTTTTTTCGACGCGTGGGGATCTTTGGAGGAAAAATTTGATTAATAGAAGTCGCAGTGTATAACACAAAGGTTTTCTTTAATAGGAATTGCTTCCCGAAAACATGTATTTTGTTTAGATATTTTTGGTTCAACTATTTCAGTTAACTTTTCGAAATCTGATGGTGACTGACAATCTTGTAAAATTTCCAAAAAGTCCAAAATTTTTACAAATTAAATCAGTTAGTAAATTAGAGGCATTATAATGAGTTTTGCTTTTATGAAACGAAATCATCTACCAAAATCTTTTTGATTTTTTAGTTTTTAAAGATCGCATGATGAAATGTCAAAACTCTTACTGCGATAACTTTCCATTTCAAAATTGACTGAACTTATTTAAAGAAAAACGCCGCAAGCAGCGGGGCCCCATCATGGAAGTCGAATTTTTCGCTACATCTTCGGTATTGAATGTCTATAAGCGAAATGTGATTGAAAGTCTACAAGCGATTTGTCATTTTGGTGGTTTCAAAAAAGGTTTTAAGTTTTTAAGTGCTCAATCTCAGTAAATTTCAATTTTGTGCCGATAGCAGTTAGCAGGAAAAAATCCAACACAATTCGTACGAGGGCATTCCTACACATGCTTACCCGCCAATTGCCTTTGTGTTTTATTTTTAAATATTAAAAAACGACCTTACATAGTAAACTGGAAGCCCTTTATGAAGATATTTTTTCTTTCCAAAAAAATCCAAAATTTCTATTTTATAAATAAAAATCCAAAATTCCTATTTTATAAATAAACAGTGACATTAATAAGATTTTTAAATTACTTAATATGTATGTATTGCATTTCTTAAAAGTAAGTTCATTTTTTTTTTTAATTTTTAAAATTACTATTGGAAAATCGTACCTAGGTTGTACTTTTTGGAGGTTTTAATATTTTACCCCCACCCCTCTCATTTTTAAGCTACAATTTCATGCATTTTCGACGTTTTCGAAGTTTGTATCACTCGCACAGGTCACCCAAATAAACGTAGAGGGCTGAAATTTTGTATTCGGATTGAGTTAGTATGAAGGGGGTGCCTTTTGGGGGTCTCGACTCTTAACCCCTACCCCCCACCATTTTTATACCCAAAAGAACATGATTTTTCTTGTTTTTTAACAGTTTCGTTCGGGTCAAAATCTCCCCAAATAAACCTAGAGGGCTGAAATTTTGTGCACAGGTTAAGCTAACAGCCAGACACTGTTTTTTGGGGATTTCAACTTTTAACCCTTACCCCCTGGATTTTTACGCCAATATTTCCTTAATTTTTTTGCTTTTTTTCTAATACGTCTAGAGACTCTAAGGAAACCTAGAGGGCTGAAATTTTCTACGTGTATTCAGTTAGTATCCAGCTAGTACCTTTTAGGGAGTCCACATTACTTTTCCCCCCACTTCTCCCATTTTTACATCGGAATTGAATGCTATTGTTAAATGTGTTTTAAATGCATTACTTTTATTCTAAATACAAGTAGGCGAAGAGTAATTTTAAAAAATTAAAAAAAAAGTGAATATAATTTTTTAACAAATGAAATACATACATATTAAGTAATTTAAAAATGTTATTAAAGTCACTGTTTATTTATAAATCAGGAATTTTGGATTTTTATTATTTATAAAATAGAAATTTTGGATTTTTTTGGAAAGAAAAAATATCTTCATAAAAGCCTTCCAGTTTACTATTTAAGTTCCTTTTTTAATATTTAAAAATAAAACACAAAGGCAATTGGCGGATAAGCATGGGTAGAAATGCCCTCGTACGAATTGTGTTGGCTTTTTCCCTGTTAACTGCTATCGGCACAAAATTGAAATTTACTGAGATTCAGCCCTTAAAAACTTAAAACCTTTTTTTAAAGCCCCGATCAACCGGACACTCATCATCAGTTTTGAAACTACCAAAATGACAAATCGCTTGTGGACTTTCAGTTACATTTCGCTTGTAGACACTCAATACCGAAGATGAAAGGAAAAATTCGACTTCCGTGATGGGGCTCCGCTGCTCACGGCGTTTTTACAGTTTATACGACAAGTACGGCGGGAGGCGAGAGTAGGGGCGCTATCCGTTTTCGGACCCGTAGAACACGAATATGTAGAAAAAAAATGTCATATATATATATATATATATATATATATATATATATATATATATATTTTCCCGCTACCTTTTAATATGTGTAGGGCCCCCCTATGGAAGTTAAGAGCTCAAATTTGGTAAATGGGGCTCATTCCGATGCACAACAATACTATCAAAGTGGGGTCAAATTTTGGATCCGACCCAACCTTTAAGGGGGTGGTGGGGGGCGGAAAAGCAATAAAAATTTTCCAAACCGGTTGGAAATAATGTTTCGGTCAATTATCTACAACATATCCAAAATTCAGTTTCCTAGGATGATTTGGAGGGAGTAGGGGGGAAAAAAACGATTTTCGCTGGATCTAACACGCCCCCAGTCCTCCAGAATTAACGTAGAGGGTTAAAATTTGGTGTGTTGATAGAGTTCATACCTAGGTTGTGCTTTTTGTAGGTTTTAATATTTTACCCCCACTCCCCTCATTTTTAAGCTACAATTTCATGCTTTTTTGACGTTTTCGAAGTTTGTACCACTCACACAGGTCACCCGAATAAACCTAGAGGGCTGAAATTTTGTAATTGGATTGAGTTAGTATCAAGGGGGTGCCTTTTGGGGGTCTCGACTTTTAACCCCTACCCCCACCATTTTTATACCCAAAAGAACATGATTTTTCTTGTTTTTTAGCAGTTTCGTTCGGGTCAAAATCTCCCCAAATAAACCTAGAGGGCTGAAATTTTCTGTACAGGTTAAGCTAATAGCCAGAGACTGTTTTTTGGAGGTTTTCACCCCACGATTTTTACGCCAATATTTCCTTTTTTTTTGCTTGTTTTCTAACACGTCTAGAGACTCTCTAAGGAAACCTAGAGGGCTGAAATTTTGTACGTGTATTCAGTTAGTATCCAGCTAGTACCTTTTAGGGAGTCCACATTACTTTTCCCCCCACTTCTCCAATTTTTACATCGGAATTGAATGCTATTGTTAAATGTGTTTTAAATGCATTATTTTTATTCTAAATACAAGTAGGTGAATAGTAATTTTAAAAAATTTAAAAAAAGTGAATTTACTTTTATAACAAATGAAGTACATACATATTAAGTAATTTAAAAATGTTATTAAAGTCACTGTTTATTTATAAATTAGGAATTTTGGATTTTTATTATTTATAAAATAGAAATTTTGGATTTTTTTGGAAAGAAAAAATATCTTCATAAAAGCCTTCCAGTTTACTATTTAAGTTCCTTTTTTAATATTTAAAAATAAAACACAAAGGCAATTGGCGGATAAGCATGTGTAGGAATGCCCTCGTACGAATTGTGTTGGCTTTTTCCCTGTTAACTGCTATCGGCACAAAATTGAAATTTACTGAGATTCAGCCCTTAAAAATTTAAAACCGGACACTCATCATCAGTTTTGAAACCACCAAAATGACAAATCGCTTGTGGACTTTCAATTACATTTCGCTTGTAGACACTCAATACCGAAGATGAAAGGAAAAATTCGACTTCCGTGATGGGGCTCCGCTGCTCACGGCGTTTTTATTTTATATTAATTTAAAAAAAAAAAAAGTGAAGAAAATATCAAACGTACTGAAATTAAATAAAGGCAGTCTTTTGAGAAAAATTTGTAAAGTTTGCTTGATATGAAAACGAAATTTAACTCTTTAAATATTGTTACTTAAAAATATTGTAAAATTTTATTCGATATATTCAAACCTTAACTACGCTACACTGCAACTTTTAAATAAAATTATGAAAATCATCTACTCGAAATACAGAAACATTTCTTATCGACGTGTCTTAAAGATAGTAGTACACAACTTGAGTCGGAAAAGTTTGACTTAAGAGAACTGCAATTCTAGTAACAAATTTAACTCAAGTGTCATTGCAACTCGAGTTATAAAAAATTTGATAAAAAAATCAACTTACATTTAAGTTACAATTTGTTAGACTTCAAGTCGTTCAATTCAAGTCCTATAATTAATATTATATACACATAAACATTTTTATTTTAAATGTAAAATGGATTCAAATTTCCATTTTAAATACAAAATGGAAAATGGTTTGACCGAACTTATTTAAAATAGAAAATGCAAAATGCCATTTTGTATTTTAAATACATATTTAAAATAAAATCATTTTAAGTAGTTCCCAGCCCTGTTGAAAACTGTAGTTTTTGAGATACGAGGTCAAGCCAGAAAGGTAGCGATATGTAATTTATAACTTATTTAATTTTTTTGTATGTTAGCCGGCCTATGAGATGAAGTTGTAAAAAGGAACAATGATAGACGAGGTAATGTTCGATTTGAACTCTTAGAACTGGAGCGTTTTTTGTTTGTTTCTTTATTTATGGTTTGGGAGACGTTGACATTGATAACAATAAATTTTACTCTGTATGCATAGATTTATACTGCTTTTAATCTCTTTTTTTTTCATTGTTCCGTTTTTATCTCATAGGTATCAGAATTACAAATTTCAATAAAATTTGGGAAAAATGTAAATCGAACCGCGCAAAAGCACAGAAGTTGTTGGATATACTGCATGAGAAAGGTTTGAAGGGTCGACCAACAAAAGAAAAATGTATGAAGCTCCGGAAAAAATTAGAAACCGAAAAAGAAGTTGCGGAATTAGATGTGAGCAATATTGTGGATGCTGGTACGTAATCAATTTTTCTCGTGAGAATTAGGGATGATCGATATTCATCGATGGTAGAAAAACATCGATGTTTAGGGGGAAAACATCGATGTAAAAACATCGATGTTATGTGTTCGATAACATCGACACATCGATGTTATGAGAATAATATCGAAACATCGATATTACTCTAACCTATCCAGTATTTATAAAGTCCTGTCGCTGATTTAAAACAAGATCCACTACTTTTATGGCAAGTTCTAGGATCCACTTATCCAAACTTGAAAAAAATTGCCATTTAATATTGGTATTTCACAGCAACTTCAACAGTTTCAAAGAGACTTTTTTCAAAAGCTGGGCAGCATTTGTATCAACAAAGGAACATATTAAAAGGGAAACTTCTAACAAAGTGATTTTTTTTCAAAGTGTACCAAATAAATACTAGCAATGTTAATTTTTAATAAATAAAATAATAGATTATAATGGTTGTTTATTTTGCTACATAAACATCGATGTTTTCGAACACCGATGTCTTTCTTTCGATATATATCGTATATCGATACTCTTGAATGGATGTTAACATCGATGTCAACATCGATGTTTTTCTAATATCGATCATCCCTAGTGAGAATATACATATTTATGATTTTTGTTATTTTTACACATAAATTATTTATAGATGGTAGACCTACTCGACGGACTAGACAGAACTGTCCAGTTTCATTACCACCACAACGACCGGTTGTTGTTGATGAAGAGTGTAAGAAAGTTTTTAGTCGGATTCGAGCTATAGTTGATAGTGATTCGGATTAGACTTCTTCAAACCATAACATTCCTATATATTTTTTATACTATACATTCCTCAAAAATACTAATTAAACTAGGTCAACGTCTTTCTATAAAAAAATCACGTGAACAACCCCTTAAAATAAAATATAATAAAAAGAGAAAGCACGGTTCTTGAAAACAGTACCTGAACTAATAGTGCGTACTTCATCTCCTTTTTTAAGTTACTAATGTATATTTCTTATGAAAACGTGTACCAATAAATTTTATGACCTAGTCCACAGGGGTGCGATATTATGTACAAAATATTCAATAATATTTAAAATTTAGTTTGTTTTAATGTTAGTTTGTTATTAATCATTTTTAAATTTTAGTATTAATATAATTTTTTTATCTTTTGTATATAATTTTTAATTTCTATACATATTTTAATATGCATAGTATTATTAGTACCTTATTAATAATTTTTCTGTTTATATCAATATTTATAAAAATTTGCAAGCTGTAGTGTATATATAAATTTTTTTTTTAAATTTTTTTTTAACAATATGCTTGCAAGGTCAAAGAGAACGCCAATAACATAAGCTGAAATAGTAATAATAGTTAATTTTTGTAAGTTTTATAAATTATATAATTTCACCACTTTTGTATATTTTTCTAAATTTTATAAATTATAAAATAAATAAATTATAAACCATACAAACGTTCACTAATAAAATCAAAAATATATAAATGAAAATTAATTACATATAATAGTATTCATATAATACACAGTAGCATACATAATGCAATTCAAAAATAAGAATATTTTTCCGTAGTACGCACTCGAGTATACAAGGTTTAGTTTTCATTTCCAAAAACATGTATGAAACGAGTGATTCGTTGACCTAGTTTAACTAGTATTTTTGAGGATACTATATATACATTCATATTATTACATAAGTCATTTGTATTATATACATTCAAACTATTTTTTAAAGTAAGATATAATTTAAAATTTAAAAAGTACATCCCTTCAAAATATTACTTATATATTTCAATTTTAATGTTACGACATTAGTAAAGTTATAATTTAAAAAAAAAATTAAAAAAAAAAATTAAAATATTTTTATCCATAAATTTTTATGTTTGTTAAACTATAGCCATATTTTTTTAAAAAAAAGTTTCTTAAAGTATTATAATGTTAAGATTTCTAGTGAGTGTTACTCGGATAGAAACTAAATCAAAATAAGTAAGAAAATTATTAAATTTTTTTGATGAAATTTTCATTGAATTCTGTAAAATTAAATTGACAGTGTAATATTTGTTGAGTTCACATGATAAATTTTTTTTTGCTGTAACTGTATAAATACTTACCAGAAATTTTTAGCTGGAATAGTATTGATATTTATTGGTTCCTTCTGAATGGTATCGTAAAATGTGATGAATTGGATCATTTTTGACCTTTGAATTATATTTTCATATACTTTTTTTTTTTATATAATATATAATAACGATATTGAGTCTGTACAGTCTGATTTTTGTGTACAGTCAGTAAAAACTTTGTGATTTTTGGAAAAATTTTCGGTGCTAAACTACGATTTTATAAGTGAGGAGTAGTCGAACAGAAGGTAACATTTCCATCGTTTTTTTTTTCAAAATGTGGTTAAAGAGTAAGCATTTATTTTTAAAAATATTCTGTTTACGCAGAAATGTACATTGAAAAAAGTTACCTTACGGCACTGTTTTGCCAATTTAAAAACTTTCATATTGCAGGAGATAACTGAGTTTGAATTTTAGAAATGTTACCTTTTGTCAGTAAAATTTGAAAATGTCACTTTTTGATAATCATTGAATGGAAATGTTACCTTTTGTTACAGATAGTGGTAATGAATGTTGATAAAACAGTCGTTCAAAGAAAAGTCGTTTTCAGCTACTAAATCTAATAATCTAAATCTAAATATAATATTACTTACACAAGAAAAGGTCACTTTTTGTTAGAACTAAAATAATACTTGGAAATGGATATGTCCCTTTTTGTTCGAAAATCGAGATTGGGACTCATTTTTAAGGGAAAATTGTTGCTATTTAACACGCCAAATTCAACTAGGTTGTGTAGTTTATAGATATAAGTATGATTCTGCAAAAAAAGCAAAAAGCCAAAAAGTGGAAATGTTACCTTCTATTCGACTACTCCTCATATAATTTTATATTATTTTTGAATTTCCTAATATGCTTTTATTTAACGTGAAGTTGCTAGATGTTTTCACATTTTAGGTTAATAACAATTCGTTTATTCATTAAAATGATTAAAAAAATTTATTATATGACCTAACTAGAAGGCATTAAAATAGTTACATTATGTACTAAAACTATCGAAGCTGATCCTACGTCTTGTACGTACGTACAGTTTCACTTCATTTGTTGCATTTGTTTAATGGCGTCATACCACCTTCAGTTAATTGGTTCTTTATCTCATATACATTTTGAATTATAACTCATTCTTAAAATTTTAGCCAGCCTTGGTAGCTTCACCTGTCAGTCGTGTTTATTAGCCCCATTTCTATCTCTAACTCTTTAGGATCTCATAGGCGTATCTTTATCACATCTGCTGTTGTATCTCTTCACCCAATTATGTTTCAGGTTGACGTGGATTATTAATTTAGATAAATACACCCAATATTGGTAAATCAACATAATTTTACATATTTTTAATAAATAAAAGAATTAAGATAACTTGAATTAACTGAAATTTACTATTTTTCGTAACATAAAAACAATTTAATTTGTAACGGTATAAAATCATATGTATACAGGATGAGTTTTTGAGAGTTTCTATTTTGATTTAATAAAAAAAATTGCTCAAATAAGAGTTGTAGATAACGGTGAGGGCAACCGAATACTATAGTCAGGAGCTTTATAAATCTTATGATTTTTGAGCTACAGTGCAAATATATACTTTCTTAAATGAGACATATGTTAATCTGTCGGTAAAGCTAATGTAATTCGCTTACAAACTAAATTCCGAAATAACCGAATCTAATTTTTGCATTGTTTCACTACTGACTTCTAAATTTAAAATTTTTCAATGATTTTATCAGTTTGAACATTAATTTATTATTATTTATCAGTAGTAACTTATAACTTTCAAATACAAATCCCCTTCAAACTATTAACTACAATAATCACACGAAAATTATTGATTTTTTCGTATACATCTCATTTTACGGTGTATTTTTTACTTGCAGCTAGAAAATTGCATTCTAAAGATATTTTTATACTAAATCGTGTTAAACATGTTATGCTGAAAAAAATTAGCATATGTGTTTTTCTCGTTAAATTGAGGTCGAGAGTTTATAAACTTCAGTTTTATATTTTGAGGTTATGCGTTATTAAAACAAATATGAAATTGATTTTTTTTGCTTTTAATAGTAAATAGATCAATGCAGGTAAACTATAATTGTTAAATTACATATATATATATATATATATATATATATATATATATATATATATATATATATATATATATATATATATATATATATATATATATAAATAAAATAATAAAACAGAGCTCATTCCATAGGTGTAGTGTAGTAAAAACGATACTAAAATATTTATTTTATTTATATACGTTGTCTGAAATAATTGTCAAATAGAGTAGCAACTTAACCCTAATTTTTAACAAAAAGCGACCACGAGCGTTCTAGTGGCTGATTTTTCTTTTAATCGATTCAAAATTTAAAAAGGAATAAGAAATTCCAATACTATTTTTTTACCAAATGCCGGCGTCACTGTGAAAAGTTAAAATTAATGAAAGTAATAGGTAAGATACATCTATAAATTTTATATTTGTAGTATTCTCTAAGCACAATTGATATATAAGAAAAAAATTATAACATTTTTTTAGAGAGAGAAAAAACTATTGACAAATATGATATTTCAATTTTTAGCATTGAAGCCGTGGTTTAATCAAAAAATAGTATTTGAATTTTATACTTTTAAATTCTGCATCGATTAAAAAAAAACCAGCCACTAGAACGCTCGTGATCACTTTTTCAATTTCTAAGCATATTTTTAAGGGTAAGTTCCTAGCCTATATAGTTTTATCTACATTTTTCATAAATTTTGGTTTAGTTTTACGTTAGCCACTTTCAGGTTTAATAAAAAATTGTAAAGACCAGTGAAAATATAAAAAAATAATTGTCACGTTTAATTATTCCTCTAATTAGTCTTCGAAATAATAGTTTAACACGTTTAGCACAGTTCTCCAAAAGATAAGGCGGCCAACCGTCCTGGATTTTGCGGGACAGTCCCGGAAAAGCAGTTCCTGTTCCACATTGAAATTTTTATTGAAATAGTCACGGAACGGGTTAATGCGTCCCGGAAGTCGCGCATTTCGTAAATTGGAAATATGTAATTATTTTTTTATTTTATTTTATTTTTTTGTTATTCATTCATTGTGATTTTTGTAAAAGAAAAGGTAAATTTGTATTTTTTTTTCCAAAATTGTTATATTTTGCCGCATTAACTAGTCAAAAAGTTGGCCGCCTTACCAAAAAAGGTCCTTCATAATTTATGTCCAGTTAGAAGAATGATATATATGGCTATTTCTCTACTAATTGGAAAATTTTGATACAAAATTCTCCCAAGCATATTTTTCGTAAATATTAAGAAAATATGTAAATACAATGGAAGGCATTAATAAAGAAATGTGTGTCTTAAGAAAGCTTATTAATTATCCTCTTTATTTGTGAATTATGGACGATTTTATGAAAAATCGCGACAGGGGACTGTTTCAGGGGAAGAAAAAACATATTTTCGTTGAATAGAAGCAATCAAAATCTTTGTTTTTATTTCTTATAACTTTTAGAATCTATATTACGTACGAATAAATTAAAAGTTTCTAAGTAAGTTAAACATTATAATGAATTTTCTTAATGCTATAGGACGTTTGTCATTAAAATCAAATTTTTGGTTAAATTGCCTTTTTAAGAAGCTGAACTTATAACTCTAAAGTCATAAAATTATATATTATAAAATTAATATTGGAACAAGAAAAATACTACCTTCTACTGACTTATTTCGCTATGAAATGACAGGGGACTGTTTGTCAGGGGACTGATATTTTACATAGAAAGTTTCCTTGTTTAAAATCATTTTAAATCTATTCAATTTTAAGGGGTAGGCGTGATAGTATACTTGCTAAGTAATTATTTTATAAATTTGTTAATTTGTTAATTTGTTAACTTAATCACTTAAAACAATAGAAAAATTGTTTAGCAGGGGACTGTTACAACTAGCGACCCAGACGTGTAGTTTACTTACAAATGCAGCGGTGACAGTGAATAAAATGATGTCAGCGCACTTAACTCTGCAACCGAACGAACTTCACACCGATTGCGTTCCGTTTCATGATATAAACGATCGCGCCAATGCACGGTGTGATTTCAGTACCATTATCAAATTGTAACAGGGGACTGTTCAAAAAAATTTGAGGACATTTGATTACTGGTTTTATAAGGAAATTTTTATTTTAAAAATATGATCTCGTTTTACAAAGATACTTACACTATTCTAGTATTATTCACATTTTTTTTTCTTAGACAGTAATGATACCGAAAATAAATATTTGTAATAATACCTCTAATTCTGGAAATGGGACACGACAGGGGACTGTGAATTGACTGTAAAAAGTGATTGTAAAATGAATATTACAATATTATATTACTAAATGGGATATGGCCTGCCAAGAATAGCTAATATACTGTCTTTATTAATACATAAAACTCAACAATAATGAGATCTATTATATAAAATCTACCTGGGACAGCGATTTTCCAATTAGTAGAGAAATGGCCATATACATATTAAAACAGTGCAAGAACTGGATAACATTTAAAACAGCACATACTACTTAAGTGATCAGTTTTTTGCAAATACTTAAGTTTTAAGTTTTTATATGTCAGTTTTTTGTACATATTTTTTTTATTGTAATTGTAAATTATTGTAAATTTTATAATTCTGTTTAAAATAAAATATCGTATTTAATAAATAATTGCATAATTATTAACATATACTATTTATTACTTTCAGATCAGCGCTTGTTTTATAGTTTTGTACCAGTTTTTAAATTTAGTTTATTATTGTGTTGCTTAGTTTTCTTTTTATTATTCGACTTTCTGATAAAAATAAAATAGATGGGTTCCACTAAGCTTAGTGTCGATGCTCCAAAAAATAATCCCAAAATTCCACCTACAGTCACTGAAAAGTTAAGACTTTACAAAAGTTGTTGCATTATTATTTCAAATTTCGATTTTTAAGTATTTACCAACTAAATCTAGTTTGCTTCTTACAACATTTCTTTTGAATCGTTGTGTGGGTAAAGCTTGCATTTTTATGCTAAATCGTATATTGTCAGATTGTTTTTGAAAACTAGAATAAACAAAGATCTATAAATATCTTAGTTATGATTTTGTAGATATAATTAATCAACCTGGAACTTTTTAAGATTATTTTGTAATCCGGCTCTTCACATGATGGCATACAGTCACAAACTAAACCTTTTTTACCATATCCTTTTGCGCGTATACGATTTAAAGTATCTAAAATATAAATATAAAAAAAAGGTTAGTTAACCTGAGTTATTCTCTATTACTATACTAAAATAATGAAAACTACGAAATAGAAAAAAAATTGAAACGCCGAAGTGTAGTAATTTTTAGTCGAATTTTCTCCGAAAAATTAGACTATTATAGCCTATACTATAAGAACGGGACGAGGCGAGAGTAGGGGTGCGATCCGTTTTTGGACCTGTAGAACGCGATTTTAAAGGAAAAAAATGTCATATGTATATTCCGGCTACCTTTTGACATATGTAGCTTCCCCCTACGGACGGAATGAGCTGTAATTTGGTAAGTGGGGCTGTTTCTGATGCACATAAAAGTGCAGTCAAATTTTGGATCTGACCCGACCTTTAAGGGGGTGGTGAGGGGCGACAAAACAATAAAACTTTTCCAAATCAGTTGGAAATAATGTTTCGGTCAACTATCTACAATATATCCAAAATTCAGCTTCCTAGGTTGATTTGGTGGGAGTAGAGGGGGGAAAAAGTGTTTGGCTGGATCTAACACGCCCACAGCCCCCCAGAATTAACTTAGAGGGTTGAAATTTGGTATGTTGATAGAGTTCGTACCTAGTATCTGCTTTTTGGAGGTTTTAATATTTTACCCCCATCCCACCATTTTTAAGCTACAATTTAATGCTTTTTCGACGTTTTCGAATTAAAATTCATATAGTGTTTGGAAAAATATCAAACTGGATCGGCTGGGACTCGAACCCGGATCGGCTGCTAGCCAAGTGCCTTACCAATTAGGCCACCGACCGCTTGGTCGAGTGCCATTCCAATCTGATAATAAATCAAACACATCCTCTTTTTAATGCGAGATGCAGTTATATTTTTAATTTCAAATGTAATCGAGTGCTTGTGAAACATTATTAACATTTGTTCGTATTTATACATACACTAATATTCGTTCGCCACCAAAAAAGTTGTGTTCGTTGATCACTTCCGAAGAGGATAATAAATATTTATTCAGATAAAATTCTCGTATATTAGTAAAAATAGGGCATTCCAACATAAAATCATGGTGTCTAGAAAAAAGTGATCGAACTCAATGTATGCAAAATGCATCTAAAAATAAGAGGGCATTAGTGTTCCTTGTGTACCAAAGCGGTACAGTACTTATTCTCAAATGGAAACACTCTCAAATGGAAACTCTAGCTTCTATATCTTTGTTAGCTTTTGAGTAGAATATTCTGGAATCTTTTTCAATGTTCATCTCAGTTATAAAGTGGGATTTTCGATCGTTTTTAAAATAAACTTAACAATTTTTATTTTGCGTCGCATCATTTACATTATAATATATTATATAATTCTCTGACGTCACTATGTAAAATCGGAGTCAGTATCATTGGATATTCGCGGCATAAAGTAATTTAAACTATAAGAGTTTATTTCATACATATGAAATTTCTGTGTATTTCCTTATTAAGGTCGTTGGTCGATAAAACGATTTTTTCAAAGGGTTTTAACGAAACTTCTCTAGATATTTATTTTCTCCAATACCAATAATGCGAGCCCTTACCGAAAAAAAAATTTGGTTTCTAAGAGTGAAAAGATTTTCAAAATCAGTTGAGTAGTTAATTTTTGGCGCTTTTTCGCAAAAGGTGCTTGGCGCATATACCCATCTAAACTAGTTTAGCTTTCTAAAAGTAAAAGAATTTTCAAAATCGGCTAGGTAATTTATTTTTGGTATATTTGGGGCCCAAGACCCCGAACGGACTTTGTACAGCATAGTGCTATCCACCAATAAGTTAGTTCTCTAGCAATGAGAAAATATTGAGAATCGGTTCGGTAGCTTATTTCTATCCTATATAATATAGTATATTTTATCTTTCTAACAGTAAAACTTCAATATCGGTCAGTTATTTTATTTTTGACACTTCTGGGTCCCATGGACTTTGACGGACCTTACATAACGTAATCTATAACTATCTAAAATAGTTTAGCTCTCTAACAGCGAAAAAATTTTCAAAATCGGTCGGTTAGTTTATTTTTGGCGCTTAAAAGATCCCAGGACTCATACAACATATAAGCTAAATCCATCTAAAATAGTTTACCTCTGTAATAGTGAAAAAATTTTCAAAATCAGTCGGTTATTGTATTTTTGACACTTTTAGATCCAATGGACCCTAGCGGACCTTACATAAGGTAATCTATATCTATCTAAAATAGTTTAGCTCTCTAACAGTGAAAAAATTTTCAAAATCGGTCGGTTAGTTTATTGTTGACATTTTTGGGTCCCATGGACCTTGGCGGACCTTACACTACGTATTCTATATCTATCTAAAATAGCTTAGCTCTTTGACAGTGAAAAAATTTTCAAAATCGGTCGCTTATTTTATTTTTGACACTTCTAGATCCAATGGACCTTAGCGGACCTTGCATGAGGTAATCTATATCTGTCTAAAATAGTTTAGCTCTCTAACAGTGAAAAAATTTTCAAAATCGGTCGGTTAGTTTATTTTTAACACTTTTGGGTCCCACGGACCCTGGCGGACCTTACATTACGTAATCTATATCTGTCTAAAATATCTAAAATAGCTTAGATCTTTGACAGTGAAAAAATTTTCAAAATCGATCTAGTTCTTTAAAATTTTTTTCCTGGCATATAAACATTATTATTATGTTATCTTTCTATAATATTTAATAATATTATATCATGACATTACCTTCATTATCTTGTTCATTTAAAATTCAATAAAAAAATTAAAAAAATCTTCATTACACATGCTTAAAATATCTGGTTAATTTTAATTTAAAAAAATGAGACAGAGATATGGTATTTATAATACATAGATTTTGAATAACTACCGTTTGTTTTACGTAAAAAAAAATGAAATTTTTGTATATGTTATAAGCAACTGAGATAGAAATATAAATTACTTATTACAATGACAAAGAGAGCAAAATAAGGCAAAAGTGAAAATTACGATTTTCTCGAAAACTACTTAACATAGAAAGAAAATTATAAGAACATTTTCTTCATATTTTTTTTTCCTTTTCAACGATGTAAAAATCGAACTGTCTTATGATAGGATCGAATGATAAAAAATGGCCAGAAAACCTACTTCTGGGCATCCGACGTGTCTGGCTAACGAACTTAGCCAAGGCAATTCAGAATCCAGTCCGCACAAAATTTCATAAGCGTTAGACGTTTCGTTCGAGAGTTATCGTGGGAACACAAATATATATATATATATATATATATATATATATATATATATATATATATATATAAATATATATATATATATATATATATATATATATATATATATATATATATATATATATATATATATATATATATAAATTTTAGTGAATATCATTTTCGTATTCTAGGGACCTGAAAACATATTTCTGCCATAGTCCCGGACTCAGATTGCGTCATGAGACTTACTGTAATAGCTGAATTTCGAGTTTTCGAAATTCGCTAAAAATACAGTAATGGCAGCAATTATTCGGACGTGTCTCGGAAGAAAGTAGAATTGCGGTGCCCCTCATAACTTGGTGCTGGATCATCCGAAATAAGAAAATTGAAGTTCATTCGTTAGATAATAGTTTTCCTCAGCTAACGCTGGGAGGGTTTTTCGAAATTTCACTTTTTTGGAACACTTAGAAAGGAAAAACACGATTTTTTGCGAAAAAAATCGGCTAATTTGTTATTGTAAAATAAAAATTATTAACAAATTTGAAAAAGACTCTCCAGCGTTACCTCCCAAATTATGTACAGAAATTCAAAAATTGTGTTCAAAATTTCAAAAGGATCGCTGCTGTAGTTTTGAAGTTATGAGGGACATCGACTTTGAAAACGTGAGCTGTGAGGAAAACGCTTTAAAGTTTTGAACACTTAAAAATTCTTGTATAAAACTGATATAGAATACTTACTGCTAAACTAAATTTTGTACCCTACACAGACAAAGTATACAGTACAGGTATAAACACGTTTGCACTTGCATTGAAATTTGTATAATATAACTGAGAGAGAGAGAGGTATATAGAGAGCGAAACATCTGCCAGGTAACAACAAAAATGCTTATAACTTCGTCAATTTTGCTCCAATCAACTTGAAATTTTGAGACAATATTCTTGAGATATTATGCATTCAGTTAAAAAATTAAAAAATTATTTTGATGCCTTACCCCGCCCTTAAATAACGTACTAGCTGTACTACTAATTATATATTCATTTTGGTAATTATGCAGAAGCATGGCTCCACCTATTTTTGGCTCTAAAAGAAAAATTAATGATCCGATTTTAATGATTTTTTTTTAAAATGTTCGTCGCTACGGCGGATTTATTTAAAAAAATACTACAAATCGATACCGATAATGGAAAGGCTGGGAAACTGTTTTAAAACTTAACAAAATTCAATTTTTTCAAATTTTCTTTTGTCATTTAGTGTGTGTGCGTTTATATGTGTGTCTGAGTGCATAGTCTAGTAGAGTCAAGTGGGGAAACTGTACGCAGTTTTTAAACAAATACTGCTAAAATTATACTGCTTAGTCATATGTGAACAAATTTCATTTATTTATCTTTATTAAACTTTAATAATTGATAACAAAACATAAAATTCCATTTTTATTAATAATTCTTATAAATATTAATTATTTTAATTAGCATGTGAAATGCGGGCAGTTACCCAACCCAACGGGTAAGTGTCCGCAGGCTGTGGGTTTAAGTGTACGCAATTAGTTCAGTGCTTTAACTGGGACCTGGCTGCACAACAGTTTTCTTTTTTTTCTTTACTAATCTACTTGGTTTGTATCGACCCATCGATGAAGCAACAGAGTTAAATTTTAATCGTTTTCGCAGAGTGCTTTCGTCAATCCCAACTATGCTGGTTGCAGCCCTTTTACCTTTACCTTCTTCCATTAACTTTTTCGCTTTTATTATTTGTTCATTTGAACATACTTTGCGATCAGGACATTTTCTTAAATACTTGCGTGGCATTTTGAATCTAAATATTGACAAAAAGGAGCATTAATATAATAAAAAAACCTGGTAGGATAAGTGTACGTATTTTATATACTGCGTACACTTTCCCGCGTACACTTACCCCATCTCAACAAAAAATAAATAAACAGTTAAAAAGTAAAAATAACGTACTTGTAGCAATTTTTTTTTTTTAAATTTGAGATATTAATGAATTCCTTTATTTAATAAGCACTACCAAACTATAATATGTTTATACATACACCTTTGTCACGTTATTGAATAACATGAAAAATAAAAATAAACCAGTTAGAAATCACTTTTGTCAATTTATCTTTGCTTTGTAAAATGTAATCAGCGAGTGACTTTGTCCTCTTACTTAATGTTTAAAAACGAACTAAACTAGGCCGGTTGCAACCCGTAGCTGGTCATAACGTTTGCGGAAAATGCCCTGCGTACACTTACACTCTGCGTACAGTTACCCCACATGACTCTAAAACTGACCAAAATCAAGAATAAAAAAATCAATATCTCGTTGCATTTTCGAAATATTAAGCGTGGAAGTTAGAAAAATTGACTTAATTTTGTAAACTACGATTATCTCAATGCCATGATTTGAGTGCATATTCTGGTAAAATTGATCAAAATAAATAAGAGTAGATGATATAAAAACTAGGTGGTGAAGTTAGTTAAGGTTAGGTTAGGTTAGTTTAGTTAGTTTTGACAATATATTTCGACTTTGGTATAACAACTAGGTGCTGAGGTTAGTTAAGGTTAGGTTAGTTTATTTAGTTTTTACAATATATTTCGACTTTGATATAAAAACTAGGTGGTGAGGTTAGTTAAGGTTAGGTTAGTTTAGTTAGTTTTTACAATATATTTCGACTTTGATATAAAAACTAGGTGGTGAGGTTAGTTAAGGTTAGGTTAGTTTAGTTAGTTTTTACAATATATTTCGACTTTGATATAAAAACTAGGTGGTGAGGTTAGGTTAGTTTAGTTAGTTTTGACAATATACTTCGACTTTGACACACATGCATACAAAATAAAAAAAGAAATTCTAGAAAAAATTGAATTTTTTCAAATTTAACTACAGTTTCCCAGCATTTCCATTATCGGTATCGATTTGTAGTATTTTTTTTAACTAATCCGCCGTGGCAACGAAAATTTAAAAAAAAAATCATTAAAATCGGATCATTAGTTTTCCTTTTAGAGCCAAAAATAGGTGGAGCCGTGCTTCTGCATAATTACCTTCATTTTTACTATTAACACACTGGCGGCCGGTAATATTATTACACTACAAGTAAAGGGCCCGAGGCCGGACCTATCGATTTTGATGAAACTTAGATATATAGTAGAACACTAAAAAATAAGCGACACAGTATGTTTTTTTATCGGCGGAAAAACGGTTTGAAGTGGTGAAATCGCCCTCCAAAAATTGGGGTAAAAATTTAATTTTTTAAATATCTCGAAAACGGTAAGAGATAGAGCAAAAGTTTAAATTGGCAGTATTGCTCTTTTTTAAAGACCTATCTATTGGTATCTATTGGTATTATTGGTATTCGTTCAAATTGTGTCAACAGGGGTGGCTGGGGTTAAAATTTAGGGGTTAATTTTGCAAAAAGGGGATGAAAATTAAACAATATAAAAATTCTGTTTACAGATTTGAAATCTACGTCAGAAAATCTAATTGACCTGTTTTTGCTCAGTGTCTTAATATTAAGTCTAGGGGTAGTTAACTAGGGGGTGACTGTGTCGAATAGTCGTACTACATGGGTAGTTCAAGAAATTCTTCTAGATGGAAAATAGTTTAAGACAGTTAGAATAACGTAGAAATGAAATTTTCGATTTCAAAATTCAGTTTGAGCAACATTGGAGAGGGGGTGAGTCACCCTCTTAAATTACATACTAGTTAACATACACTCATTTTTAATATTAACACATTGACAGTTGGTGATAATGTCACAATAAGTGGTTCTGAAGCTGAAGCTTCAAGCTTTAATTTATATAGCTTTGTAGTAAATTTGGGACTGGAGTTAACAGACAAACAAACAGATAATTTTATTTTGCCTCCCATCTCTGTCGAGAATTTTCAATATACAAATGGGGCGTTTTTATAAAAAAAAAGTTTAAAAAATAGCTAATTTAATAGAACGTAGAATATTCTTATTCTTACCTACCTACTTACATCTACTTACCATAATATTTTGTCAAACACATCAACTGGGAAACATTGCAAAATTTGTTGGAATCTAAAACAAATCAATATTATAATAAATTTACAAAATTCGAAAATACATATCTGTACACATTATTTGTAATTATTAATTTATATATATATATATATATATATATATATATATATATATATATATATATATATATATATATATATATATATATATATATATATATATATATATATATATACAGTGTCCCGTTTCTTGTTTTTTAAAAATATTTTTCTATATTAAATTAAAAACAAATTATGTGGTCATACTGTAGAAATGAAGCGTCTTCACCTTTTTGTTGGTAAGACTTTTTCATAAAATGACCTCAGCAGTTAATACGAGAACCTAAACCGATTTTGTACTAAGAACAGTAATTGAAAATTGTTTTTTATCTTGAAAACGAACACATGAACGACAAAATACTAAGAGGTCATTTTTGTCAACAATTTATAGAACATTTAAAAAAACATTTTCAAATTGGAAAAAATCATTGGCGTCCCTTTTTTTTCAAAATTATATCATCATATGGCCGTACGGACGCCACTAATTTGAATGGAAATATTCTGTCTACTTCAGAATATGGGTATTTATCCTGTCGTAGCGTATTCCAAATTTTATGTGAATATCTCAAAACGTTTTTGAAATATTTAAGAAAATATTTAATGAACTATGTTGATATGAACTTTTTTACATAAAAAAACCTCAGCAATTACCCATTAAAATATTTCGCACTTATTCACTAACACCTTGTATATATGTATTATATATTATACAATTTCGAAAACTCAAAATTCAGCTATTACAGTAGGTCTCATGATGCAATTTGAGCCCGTGACTATGGTAGAAATATGTTTTGAGGTCCCTAGAATACGAAAATGATATCCACTAAAATTTATATATATATATATATATATATATATATATATATATATATATATATATATATATATATATATATATATATATATATATATATATATATATATGAATGAATGAATGAATGCTGTAGGTGGGTCGGGATTCAGAGCTCCCGTTGCACGTAGGCCACCAAATACGGGCCCATTGTACCCCACGGCATCCAAGAGGGACTAGCTAGTGCCCAGTCCCTCATAGAAACTCAGGATTGCACTACAGTCTGCAGTCCTGATGTCCTCGGAACTCAGTATTGGAGATCCCAGATACTTGCATCTCAAGGATGACAATGCTTCACAAGAGCATAGAACATGGGACGAAGATTCGTCCTCCAAGCCGCACCTTCGGCAGAGAGGACTTTCCACTAATCCCATGATATGCAGGTGCTTTCTCAGGACGTTGTGCCCCGTGAGTATACCTGTTAACCGGCTCAGCTGTACCCTGCTTAGAGATAGTAATTCCTTTCTCCGTCTTAAACTGGGCAGTACTATAAGCTCTCGGGCCTGTCTGGCCGTTTTACACGTTTTCCAGAGATGGGCGTGCAGCCTTTTAGCCCAGTCATCCACAGCACACCTCACTTTCTGGAATGATATTCCTAGGGCCGGCTCTGGACCTATTAAAGGTTGAGTCGAGCCTCGTTTAGCTAAATCATCTGCTCTCTCATCTCCATCTATTTCCGTATGGCCTGGTACCCATACCAAGGTCACTGGGCAGTGGACCGAGAGTTGATCCAACGTTTCTTGGCACTCGTGCACCAATCTTGACGTTGTCTTAGCGCCGTTAAGGAGCGCGTTGAGAGCAGCCTGGCTGTCCGAGCATATGCTTACGCGATGTCCCTTCCAGCCGGGCCTACTTTGTATCAATTTCGCACAGGCTGAAATGGCAAACACTTCAGCCTGGAAAACCGTTGATTCTTTTCCCAAGGGGTAGGTTAGTCGGGTTCGGGGTCCGAAAACGCCCGCACCTGTACCTTCCACCATCTTGGACCCGTCGGTATACCAGACTAGTCCTTTGACGGCTGTTGGGAGAGCATTGCTTTTCCACTCCTCCCTGGATGGAATGATCACATGATAGTTGCGATCCAAATTATATTCGGGCTTCATTATGTCACTTACCATTTGAGTGATGTCAAGCGACTTCTGAAGCCCAGATAAAGCGGTCGAATGCCCTTGCCCAGGATGTTTGAAAGACCAACACCCGTTACTCCAAAGCCTGTAGGCGCACAGCCTGGCCTGCCTCTGCACCTCTAAATGGAGCGGATACAGTCCCGTCAGCGCCTCCAGAGCGACCAGCGGCGTTGTACGCATTGCTCCCGTGATGCCTAAGCACGGTAATCTTTGAATTTTATTCAGTTTTGACCTAGCACTGGCTGTTTCAGTACCAGGCCACCAAACCAAGGAAGCAAAGGTAAGCAAAGGTAAGCGAAGGCCTAACGATTGTTGTGTAGAGCCAATAAACCATTTTTGGTTTAAGGCCCCATCTGGCCCCAACCTAGCTACCTTGTTTTCAATGTGCTCCTTCCAGGTTAGCCGAGCATCGAGAGTAACTCCCAGATACTTGACCGATCCCGAAAATGCCAACCGTTTCCCAAAAAGAGCGGGTCGAAAATACCATTGAGCCTCCTCTTCCTTGTAAAGACAACAAGGTCGGTCTTCCCAGGATTAACTGTTAGATCGACCTCTCTGCACAACCGTTCCACGGTGCCAAGTGCTGTCTCCATGAGACCAGCTACTGTGTCAGGAAAACGTCCGACGGACATAGTACATATGTCATCAGCGTATCCCTGCGCATAAATACCAATATTACTGAGCCTGATGATTAGTTCATCTACCACCAGGCACCAAAGAAGTGGGGAAAGGACCCGTCCTTGTGGGCAGCCCCTTGGTGTTTTAACCTTGAGGGTGCAGTCGTTTAAACAGGCGACCGCTTGCCGCCCCTCAAGGGAAGCCATTATCCATCGGGTCAATGTATTATCGACCCCATGTTGACCCAGTCCTCTACAAATAGAGCCCACGGAAGTGAAATTGAAAGCGCCCTCTATATCCAAGAAAGTGGACATAGCCAATTCCTTTTGATCTAGCGTCTTCTCCAGCCGCACAACCAGCTGGTGAAGAGCTGTCTCAACTGATTTACCAGCTTGATATGCGTGTTGATTAGGGTGTAATGGCCTATCCTTTAGAGCATTATCCCTAATGTATCTATCCACCAGCCTTTCCAGTGTTTTCACGAAAGTCCTTGGGTCGGGTATAAGAGTCCCTCCCCGGTTTCGGTATAAATACGACTCTAGCCACACGCCATGTAGAGTGAACACAGCCCCTAGCCAGACATTGTCGAAAGATTCTAATCAGGTGCGGAATAAGTACTCCTTCTGCCTGCTGTAGCAGGGCAGGGAACACTCCATCCAAACCCGGGCTCTTGTAAGGAGCAAACGTGTTAATTGCCCACTGTACTGTTTTGTATGTTACTATGCTGGCAGCCACTTTCCAGTCCTGTTTTTTGGGTGTGTAAATGGCTACCAGCGGGTCTTCTTCACAAACTTCCGATTCCGGAAAGTGAGTTCCTAACAGAAGCTCAAGGGTCTCTAGTTCTGAGGAAGTTGTTGCCCCAGAAGGTGTTAAGAGTGTCCCTAGTTTTGCTTTAGAGTCCCGTGTCAGAACTCTGTGCAACCGAGAGAGGGCAGGCGTATCATTTTTGTTTTGGCAGAAGGTTCTCCAAGATGTTCTGGAGGCCTTCCTGATCTCTTTTTTGTACCTGCGCTGACTCTCCCGATAACAGTTCCAGTTCTCGGCGTCGTTCTTTAGTCTGGCTCTGTGGTAGAGCCTCCTTGTTTCCTTTCTTAGGAGCTCCAGTCTAGGGCTCCACTGTAGTTTTTTGTAAACTGCTCTGCTTTTAATTAGCGGGCAGTTGTCTTCGTAGGAGGCAAGGATAGCTTTGCTAACATAAGAAGTTGCGAGTTCCAAGTCCTCCATAGAGTTGAGTTCACTCAAGGGTCCATTGCTCAGCATCCCTGCTAGTTGTTCCCTGTAGGAGCCCCATTCGGTTCTCCTAGGGTCTCTATAGGGGACTTCTGGGAGAGTTCCCTGTATCGTGAACTCGATGTGTCGATGGTCTGATAGAGACGGAAATCCATTGAAACCCTCCAGCCAGTTATCCTTCCCAGGATACTCATTGATCCTAGTGTAATATCTATGACTTCCCGTCTAATGCTATTGCAGAAGGTGGGTTCGTCGCCTTTATTCAGGATTTCTAGATCCGTTGTGTTAAGAAATTCGAGGAGTGACTCTCCTCGGCGATTTGTATCGGTGCTACCCCATAGCCGATTATGGGCATTGGCGTCGCACCCGATCACCAGTTCGAGTCCCTCATTTCTACAAAAATTAACGAGGTCCTCAAATTCCTTCGTAGGTGGTGGGACCTCGCTATCATAAGGGAAGTATGCTGAGCAGACAACAAGTTTCCTTTCAGTATCTCCCTCTTTGTATTTCACTAGTACCGCTACCAAGTCTCTTGAGAGAAAATTTGGCAACGCCCATGTGTTTATGTTCTTTATCAATATACAGGCCCTGGGTTTTTCTGTGACACTACCGCAGAATAAAGTAAACCCAGCGGCATTAAGTCTCTTAATACATCCTTAATACATCGAATGATAAAAATGATAAAAAGTGGCCAGAAAACCTACTTTTGGGCATCCGACATGTCTGGCTGACGAACTTAGCCGAGCTAATCCGGATTTTAATTCGCACACAAAATTTCATAAGCACTAAACGTTTTGTTCGAAAGTTATCACATATATATAGGCGACACACACACATTTATATATATATATATATATATATATATATATATATATATATATATATATATATATATATATATATATATATATATATATATATATATATATATACTAAGCATGAAAAGAGGAAAGTGTTGTGTGGGAAAATATAAATGATACTGAGAAAAGGTTGAAAGTGCACTGTACTTTGGCAAATGAAATGAGATCTGGAATCGTGTGGTATGTACACTCAAATTAAGACTTTAAGTGTATGAACTATAAGTTTCCAAAGTGGACTCTAAGTGTCTTAATGAACGCTAAGTGCTGTAGTGTTGTAGAAAAGAGAGACGAAAATTAAGAACAATTTAATGTAATTATAGCTTAATAAGTTTCAGTTGTAGCATGGTACTTGGAAACCTTTTTGGATGTTTGGCGTTGGCTGTTTATTATAAAAGTTGCAAGCGCGAGTCACCTTTTCGATTCATGGGAGTAAAAGACTGGTTCCTCCAAAAGGAGTAACCATCTTTTTAAAGAAGGGAGCCATGTGAAGAGCCGCCGATATTGCAAAACGTGCATTACGAAATTAATACACATGTTAATACACTTAAACAACGCGTGTACGTTTTGTACAATGTCGGTGTCACAAAATTGTTTGGCTCAGCGAATCGAACAGGTGAATTACGTATAAATAAGACATTCAGTAGTAGAATAGGATACTCTCTGGTAAATAATAGTAGATAGTAGCGGTCGACAGTAGAGTAACAGAAGAAATAAAGGTCGGTCGCCCTAGTGGCGACTGGCCATAGTCAGCAAGAATAAAACATCCAAGGGGTTTCCAAGGGTGAGTATAGTGAATTGTTGTTTCTTTTTTTTTTTTTATTTAAGCGTTTAATATTGATATTAAACGCTTAAATATAAAAAAAAAATATTGATATAATTTTATTTAGCGATTAGTTTTTTGTATTTTTTTTTTTTCTGTGGGAGGGTTTAATATTATTGTTTAAACTCAAGGGTTTAGTTATGGGGGATAGTGTTAAGGTAAAGTTAGATAGTTGTGTCTTGAATTTATAATTTTGATTTATTTATATAAGTCTTTTTCGCTCATCTATAAATAGTCCTTATTTTTGTATGTCTGTTGTAATTTAAGAATAGTTTGAAGTATTTTACTTAGTGTTAAAGACAAATTTTAGAAAGCGTTTCGTGTTATATAAATGTAATCGGGTTTTTAATATTATTTTTTTTTTGTATAGAATATGTATTTTGTATTATATATGTATTATGTATTTTTCTTAGAATACGTATTTACCGTTTTATAAATAATATATATTTTTATAGGAAAAGAGTTCACTATTTTACTTATAAAAATCACCTCTGTTCACCATGCCTCCTCTACAGCCTAGGGTACATCTATATGGTGCGACCCTAGATCGACTACCAGGATCGATGCCCAACCCACAACTTCTCGTTGGTCCTAGGCAACCGCTCGACTAGGGCCAACAAACAAGCGGGCAGGTGAGTGTTAGGAAGAGTCAAGTGCAATAAAGCCACACGCACCTCCCGTTTCGTTACAATGGTGTCAGAAGTGGGATGGAGCAACCTAAGGGAGGCAATTGGTGGTGAACAGCAATATGAGTTTAGGGAATTAGATCGCTGAGTATTTTAGTGAGGACAACTTTAGGAAAGCCACAGGAAAGGACCGTTACGTTGAATGTAAGCAGTGTATGGGGAAAAATTTTTTTTAAGAAGTCTATGGAGAAAATTGGGGATAGATAGGGATTGAAGAAAGGAAAATCTATTTAGGAAAAGATGAAGACGTAGCAGATTTTATACGAGTAACTTTGGGAGGTAACGGGATATATTAGTCAGTGTGGTAAAATCTCAATAAAAGTTAATTGCGTATAGCGAGAAGTTCGATAAAATTAAGTAAACACAGGATTCAGAATAGAGAAGATATGGAGAGGGTAAGTGTACGTGCACACAGCAAGCGAGTAACAGCAGTGCGATGCCGAGCGAGTACATGCTATTTTTTTAAACACATACATTTTAATGTACATGTTCAAACACATGGCCGATTCAAACCGTTGCCGAGCGGTGCGATGCGAATCCGGACCGAGCTGATTTGCTAATGTCAAACAAGTTTGATATTTTTCAAGCGGTTTGAAGCTGATTTCGTTTGTTGTGCTATCTGTTTTGTGTTTTGTCGTATTTACCGTTTTTTTCATTGTTGATGCGTTTTAGTAGGTATATAATATACATATTATATAATATTTCTTTTGTATTATTTAAAACAATAAATATGATAAAAAATGGACATCGAATTATTAATAAATGAGATTTATTTACGCCAAGCATTATGGAGTCCAAAACAGAAATTACCACAACCAAGATTATGTTACCAGATTATGGCAGGATATTTCAAAAAAATTAAATTTAGATGGTTTAATAATTAAATTAAAATATGATCGAAGGTACTACAAGTCATTCTAAAATACCCTCAAATTTTTTGTGGATTTTGTCGTAGCTGACGTAGAAAATGATAAAATTCACCATGTTCATACCTATTTTTATTTATTTCATGGATCCAGTGCGAAACATTTCTAAAGAGCCTTTTTTATCTTAAACGTAACTTTCCAAAAAATAAGTATAAAAAATAAAATTGTTCATTTTAAATAATTAAACTTTACAGAAACTTTTGTACAAAAAAATTATTCAATATAATACAATTCCGATGTGTATAATAATGTATAAATAATAATTATGAAAAATAAACTGACAGTTGCAGTGATCTATCAAATTCAGCAAATCACAAACAGCACAAAACAGCAAGCAGTATGAACACTAGTTAGATTCAGACTCGCTCGGTCTCGCTCGGCACGGTAACGCTTGGTCCAGCATCGCGCGCAGTGTGGACGACTACTAAGAAAATGTAAATTTTATTAAGAAATTGAAAAATTTTAAATAGTAGATAAAAGTTTAGATTTTTTTGGGCTATAGTAGGTTAATAATGATTTGGCGAGCTTGTGTTTGTGTAATTCGGGAGGATTTTAAATCAAATTTTAAATCAAATATTTAAAAATGAAAAGAAGCAGATTCGTAGTAAATATAAGC
Source organism: Brachynemurus nebulosus (assembly GCA_035578155.1). NCBI lineage: Eukaryota > Metazoa > Arthropoda > Insecta > Neuroptera > Myrmeleontidae > Brachynemurus > Brachynemurus nebulosus. The sequence continues at coordinate 11,338,099 of JAPWDM010000016.1, forward strand.
GTAGGGAATGATTTAAATTTAAATTCAATTTTAAAGTAATTGTTGATCAAACGTTTATTGTTAAATATGTTTCTCTAAACGTTGCATTTTTGCATTAGATCATTGTCATATTAGGTAATTATATCGTAAGATATCATTTTGCTGTACTATGTGGTCTGGGTTAAGTGTTCGTTAAGTAGTTGTTACGTTGTATATGTTTGAAGAATTTGCGAACACTAACAACCCATGTAGTAGTGTACGAGAAAATGATTTTCTTTAAATGCAAGATCGACGTTACAGCATATATTTTGCTAGCTAGACAAATTTTTGTCAAGTTCAATAACTTAAACATATAGCATATAGCTAATGCATATACGATTCATAAATGAGAAAAACAAAATTTTTAATTTTTGAAAAGAAAGGAAATTTTTTTAGCTAGAGGAGATAGGAATTTTTGATTTGTAGCAAAAACGAAATTTGTTTGATTTGGAGAATTTTTACTTGTTAGAAAATTTTTTGGGTTTGAAGAAACAGTTATTATTTTTTATTCGGTTTTAAAGAAGCAGAATTTTTTTTTAGGGAAAAACTTGTTTTGAAAAACAATTTAGTACCATTATTAGTATTTTATTTTATTTTTTTTATTCTCTTTTAAATTTTGGGAAAGAAGGAAATTTACTATAAAGAAGTAGGGAATTTTATTTTGAGCAAGATTGAATTAGGGAAGATGAAAGTAAGAAGCACTAAAAGGGATTTAGAGGAGATAAACGAGAGTTTGAGAGCCACGGACAGCCAATTGAAGTAAAAGGGGGTTGTTGACAGTGAAGAGCTCAACATTGGAAGTCGGAACCTGAAAAGTAAACTTACCGTGACACACCCACTAAGATGGAGTAAAGTCCGAGTGAAACGGGATATTGGTGGATATCCAGTTTGCTTATGGTACGGCCTTGAAATTCTATCCGCACTGATATGTCGAAGCTTCGCGAAATGTAAGTATCTAAAAGGGAGTCAGGGAGCACAGACCTTGACTAATTAGAGGGGATACTACATCGCGAAAACGGAGTAGCCACGACCAGTTAAATAGTAAACGTTACTAAGGGGGACGTAATTCCTGAACTTGTAGTCATAGAGAAATAGGGGAACTACGGCAGGTCGTCAATAGAAGACAGTACGTTTACTTGGTCGATTAATGCGAGCCCGTAAAAGAAGATATGCTCAGGTATGTATTTAAAGGAAGCAAGTCCATCAGTCAATATATGTGAAAATAAATTTAAAATATTTTGCATTAATTTGGATAAATATGTGTGTAACCAAATGCAGATATTGAAATTTTTACGATTTACTACTATAAATAAACAATTATTTTTGCAAGCCTCAGCTAAATCATTAAAAAACGCCGTGAGCAGCGGGGCCCCATCACGGAAGTCGAATTTTTCCTTTCATCTTCGGTATTCAATGTCTACAAGCGAAATGTAATTGAAAGTCTACAAGCGATTTGTCATTTTAGTGGTTTCAAAACTGATGATGAGTGTCCGGTTAATCGGGGCTTTAAAAAAAGGTTTTAAGTTTTTAAGGGCTGAATCTCAGTAAGGGAGAGCGGGGCTATGCCGTACACTTAAGGGAGAACTGTTATTGTTCATCTAATATCGAGTATAAAATTATAAGAAAATTAGCAATATATAATTTGGACAATTGACTACTGATTTCACACAAAGAAATTTGAATTATTCCACTGTTTACATATTTAAATTAAATTACAAAAAAGTGTATCTGTACGAAATAGCCCCGGGGGTCGGAATTATTCCGTACGGTAGGAGGGGCTATACCGTACAGTAAAAAAATCATCTTGTTAAGGAAGTAAATAAGAGTAATGCAATAAATTATTGTAAAAAAATCATCTTGTTAAGGAAGTAAATAAGAGTAATGCAATAAATTATTGTAGAAAACACATTTTATTATTTATTGTCGACTCAACTAAGAAACAACATAACGTAACTTGTATTATCGGTATATTTAGTTCAGCTTATAAAAGTATAAAAAGTGTTAGGTTAACTTTTATCAAAAAAAGTGATAAATTTTAGAGAACGAAAGTATTTTATTTAAAGTTTATACATTTAAACAAAAATCACAAGTAAAACTATTTACAGACTCGGCAGACTTTATTGTATTTCCTGCATCAACTACAATTTATTAATGTTACCATATTAAACCATTTGGGGCTAAGTTGTACACTTCTGTACGGTTTAGCCCCATCCTGTACCCAGTCCGCTACAAAGGCCCTATTATTTTGTTTTGGATATGTGTCTAAAATAACTTGCTTTATCGGTTCTCTGATTTGTGCAATGTCAGAAGGAATACCATGGCTAACAATACCAATGTGTTTCATTGAATTTGTTTTCATAGGGCTAGGTGTAGCAATTGTATCTTGTACTTCCATCTGTTTTGAGGAATGAGGCTCTTCGTGATCAATTTTTTCTTCAATTCTTCGTTTGTTGCCAAAGAAAGCCCGTATATCCATCGCAAGATCAATTAATTTTCAGTTAACACTAATAAACAAACAACTGTGTCGATAACTAACTGCCACGCTGTGCTGTACACTACACTACTTATAAATTATAATTTATTAAACATGGGATCGTTGCTTTGTCACTTTTCACAGGAAAATTGTAGAAAAACACGAGTCGACTTTCGGCTTTTACACCATCGTCAGGTGAAAAACATAACTAAAAATTATTCTTTTAGGCGAAAAGTATTTATAATACAAACTGAAGTAAATAATGTATTGGTGGGGGATGTTAGAGGCAGATATAATCAAACCAAATGTAAGGGAATTCCCAAGTTGAACAATTTTGATAAAACTAAAAATGTATTATTTGCAAAGGCTCCCGCAGCGAATTTTATTTTAAAACCAGTTAAGTGTAATATAATTAAAATGGCTAGAGTATGTTGGGCAAAACCAGAAACATGAAATAGTGGTGAACATTAATTGCAAGAAAAAAGAGAATAAAATATACAGGTATCTATCTGTGTTAATTTGTCAAAATAGAGAAATGTGTTGATTTACAAGAAAAGTTACACCCCCAGGTAGTTGCTTTTGTTAGACTGAAAGGATTGTAAAATTAAATAACCAAATTGATCTAAACAAATCGCCTTTGTTAAATTTATAACACGATGCATCTCACGTTTTTCGAATAGTTTTAGCTGACAGGTACCCATTTTTAAAAATTTTATTGATTCCTGGTAATTAATATTTCAAAATAGTTTTTATGCAATATTTCTGATTTTACAATCCTTTCAGTCTAACAAAAACAACTACCTGGGGGTGTAACTTTTCTTATAAATCAACACATTTCTCTATTTTGACAAAACCTCCAAATTCCCTCTAGTGTTACTACGCTAGTGTAATAAATTTTTTTTTCCCATCATCTCTTACTATAAACAAATAATTTTCTTAGCATATTATCGTACTTTTTAAGGTAGGGCATTGATATTTTAAGGTAGGGCATTGCCCCATGATGCCCCCCCTAGCTACGGCCCTGGGGCCCCATCACGGTAGTCGAATTTTCCTCTTCATCTTCGGTATTGAATGTTTACAAGCGAAATGTGATTGAAAGTCTACAACCGAATTGTCATTTTGTTGGTTTCAAAACTGGTGATGAGTGTTCGGCTGATCGAGGCTTTAAAAAAAGGTTTTAAGTATTTAAGGGCTGTATCTCAGTAAATTTCAATTTTGTGCCGAAAACAGGTAGCAGAAAAAAACCAACACAATTCGTACGAGGGCATTCCTGCCCATGTTTATCCGCTAATTGCCTTTATGTTTTAGTTTTAAATATTAAAAAAGGACCTTAAATAGTAAACTGGAAGGCCTTTATAAAGATATTTTTTCTTTCAAAAAAAAAAAAAAAAATAAATAAATAAATAAAAAAAAAAAATTATTTCTTTGGTATTGAGTGTCTACAAGCGAAATATAATTGAAAGTCCACAAGCGATTTGTAATTTTGGTGGTTTCAAAACTGATAATGAGTGTCCGGTTGATCGGGGCTTTAAAAAAAGATTTTGTTTTTAAGGGCCGAATCTCAGTAAATTTCAATTTTGTGCCGATAGAAGTTAACAGGGAAAAAGCCAACACAATTCGTACGAAGGCATTTCTATCCATGCTTATCCGCCAATTGCCTTTGTGTTTTACTTTTAAATATTAAAAAAGGAAATTAAATAGTAAACTGGAAAGCTTTTATGAAGATATTTTTTCTTTCCAAAAAAATCCAAAATTTCTATTTTATAAATAATAAAAATCCAAAATTCCTAAATAATAATTAAATATATAAATAAACAGTGACTTTAATAACATTTTCAAATTACTTAATATGTATGTATTTCATTTGTTAAAAAATTGTATTCACTTTTTTTAAAATTTTTTAAAATTACTATTCGCCTACTTGTGTTTAGAATAAAAGTAATGCATTTAAAACACATTTAACAATAGCATTCAATTCCGATGTAAAAATGGAAGAAGTGGGGGGAAAAGTAATGTGGACTCCCTAAAAGGTACTAGCTGGATACTAACTGAATACACGTACAAAATTTCAGCCCTCGAGGTTTCCTTAGAGAGTCTCCAGACGTGTTGGAAAACAAGCAAAAAAATTAAGGAAATATTGGCGTAAAAATCGTGGGGGTAAGGGTTAAAAGTTGAAACCTCCAAAAAGCAGTGTCTAGCTATTAGCTTAACCTGTACACAAAATTTCAGCCCTCTAGGTTTATTTGGGGAGATTTTGACCCGAACGAAACTGTTAAAAAACAAGAAAAATCATGTTCTTTTGGGTATAAAAATGGTGGGGGTAGGGGTTAAAAGTCGAGACCCCCAAAAGGCACCCCCTTGATACTAACTCAATCCGAATACAAAATTTCGGCCCTTTAGGTTTATTTGGGTGACCTGTGCGAGTGGTACAAACTTCGAAAACGTCGAAAATGCATGAAATTGTAGCTTAAAAATGAGGGAGGTGGGGGTAAAATATTAAAACCTCCAAAAAGCACAACCTAGGTACGAACTTTATCAACACACCAAATTTCAATCCTCTACGTTAATTCTGGGGGGCTGGGGGCCTGTTAGATCCAGCGAAAATCGTTTTCCCCCCCCCTCTACTCCCACCAGATCATCCTAGGAAGCTGAATTTTGGATATGTTGTAGATAATTGACCAACATTATTTAAAACCGGTTTGGAAAAGTTTTATTGCTTTTCCGTCCCCCACCACTCCCTTAAAGGTCGGGTCAGAAAAAAAATTTGCCCAAAATTTGACCCCACTTTGATAGTATGAGTTGCCTCGAAAATGAGCCCCATTTACCAAATTTCATCTCTTAACTTCCATAGGGGGGCCCTACACAAATTAAAAGGTTGCGGGAATATATATATATATATATATATATATATATATATATATATATATATATATATATATATATATATATATATATATATATCAGACATTTTTTTTCTACATATTCGTGTTCTACGGGTCCGAAAACGGATAGCGCCCCTACTCTCGCCTCTCACAGCTCTTATCGTATAGACTGTATAAGTCTAATTTTTCGGAGAAAATTCGACTAATTAATAATCTTTTAATATAAATTTTTTGTTTGTTTTGTTTTTTGAGTACTGAATGTAAACCGCTGCACGATTCTGAACGACACATCCAGGAAGAAAAGTTGCCAAGCACTAACCAAAATGTATTTTGGGACCACGGAGTATTGGACCAATGGGGTGTACGTACTCTATCCATCAACATCCCAGCTGACTGCTCAGCACAGAATACAGATCTGATGTTTAGTCGAACCACTTCTGTGTTTCGTAGCAGAACCCATGGAAATTTGCTGCCACTGTTATATTTGGAGGCCTAGGGACGCTAGAGACAAACAGCATACTGACTGTATAATTTACATATGTTGTGAATGTTGTGATTCAGTAAAGATTGTCTCAATGGAAAACATTCACAGCGCCTTGAATGTGTAGAAGTGCGTAAGATTTGCGAGCAGTCGACGTCCAGGGAGAAGATTCCCATATTAGTTATCACAAAACACTAAGCATGAAAAGAGGAAAGTGTTGTGTGGGAAAATATAAATGATACTGAGAAAAGGTTAAAAGTGCACTGTACTTTGGCAAATGAAATGAGATGTGGAATCGTGTGGTATGTACACTCAAATTAAGACTTTAAGTGTATGAACTATAAGTTTCCATAGTGGACTCTAAGTGTCTTAATGAACGCTAAGTGCTGTAGTGTTGTAGAAAAGAGAGACGAAAATTAAGAACAATTTTATGTAATTATAGCTTAGTAAGTTTCAGTTGTAGCATGGTACTTGGAAACCTTTTTGGATGTTTGGCGTTGATACAATTTGTTTATTATAAAAGCTGCAAGCGCGAGTCACCTTTTCGATTCATGGGAGTAAAAGACTGGTTCCTCCAAAAGGAGTAACCATCTTTTTAAAGAAGGGAACCATGTGAAGAGCCGCCGATATTGCAAAACGTGCATTACGAAATTAATACACATGTTAATACACTTAAACAACGCGTGTACGTTTTGTACAATGTCGGTGTCACAAAATTGTTTGGCTCAGCGAATCGAACAGGTGAATTACGTATAAATAAGACATCCAGTAGTAGAATAGGATAGTCTCTGGTAAATAATAGTAGATAGTAGCGGTCGACAGTAGAGTAACAGAAGAAATAAAGGTCGGTCGCCTTAGTGGCGACTGGCCATAGTCAGCAAGAGTAAAACATCCAAGGGGTTTCCAAGGGTGAGTATAGTGAATTGTTGTTTCTTTTGTTTTTATTTAAGAGTTTAATGTTGATATAATTTTATTTAGCGATTGGTGTTTTGTATTTTGTTTTTTTTTTCTGTGGGAGGGTTTAATATTATTGTTTAAACTCAAGGGTTTAGTTATGGGGGATAGTGTTAAGGTAAAGTTAGATAGTTGTGTCTTGAATTTATAATTTTGATTTTATTTATATAAGTCTTTTTCGCTCATCTATGAATAGTCCTTATTTTTGCATGTCTGTTGTAATTTAAGAATAGTTTGAAGTATTTTACTTACAAGGAGAGGGCACGACCTCGGAAATTGACTTTGGGATGGGATTTCGCAGGATTATAGTCCCTTAGAAGATTAATCAATTGTGAAAATATAAAGACCTATTGGCCAGTCAATTTCGAGAAAAACGGTTTCAAAATTCGAGCTTCATTTACTGTATCTTTATATATGAGATATTTGAATGTTAAATCAACAGTTATCGTAGCTCAGTCGGTAGCGTCGTATCTCTATGGTAGTGTGTCATAGTGGCAACAACGGCACGGGTTCGATTCCGACTGCAAGTAATTTTTTTTTTTATTTTGTTAATTAAATATTAAAATTAATAAATTTCAAAAATAAATAATTATTTCTAAAAATAAACATCATAAATTAAAATGTAATTTTATTTTTTCTTAATTCGTAACCATTTACTTAATAATTTTTTAACTGTGCAAGATGCGAAAATATTTTCTGTTTTGAATGTTTTTATAAAAATTATCATTCCGGTACTTGCATATAATTATAAGTAAATTTATAATAAATAAAATTCTTAATTTTTTTAATTAAAAAATGGTTTTGGTAGTTTTATTATTTACATACCTATGTAAGAAAAGTCAGATACTTATTAACAAATTATTAAGTAAATGGTTACGAATTAAGAAAAAATACAATTACATTTTAATTTATGATATTTATTGTTAGAAATAATTATTTATTTTTGAAATTTATTAATTTTAATATTTAATTAACAAAATTAAAAAAAAATATTATTACTACTTGCAGTCGGAATCGAACCCGTGCCACTATGACACGCTACCATCGAGATACCACGCTATCAACTGAGCTACGATATCTGTTGATTTGACATTCAAATATCTCATATGTAAAGATACAGTAAATGAAGCTCGAATTTTTTTTTTTATTTGATGATGCGCAGCATCTAAGGCTATATGCATCATATAATATATTATACATATGTAACATAGACAATAGACATCATATATGTATGTAAATACATTACATTTAAATACTTTAAGATTATGTGTATGAAATATATAATTATATCAATATGAGTACGTAATAATTATTATATAGGTACTAGCTTAGTAGTGAATAACAAAAACAATCAGTATTTTAAACAGTACACAAAAATTATTAATATTGGCTAATTAATTATTAATTATTATTAAGTTACGCAATTATGTATATACTCGTACATTCCGATATAGATTCAGAAAGTAGCCTTGTTACACTGCCGTTTAAAAAAAAGGGTAATATTTTAGATTTTATTTATTAAGTTCGCATCTCGGAGGAATTTAATAAGAGCGTCGACGCTTGTTTTGTTGTCTGCAAGAGCTTCCGACAGTCTTTGTGATATCTTATGTTTACGTCGGAGATTTGCGTATTTTGGGCAAGTCGTAATAATATGGTCTACAGTAATTCCTGTGTTACATATTTGACATATGGGTTGGTTTATCTTTTTAAGCAGGTGTTCATGTGTTAATTTTGTGTGTCCGATTCTGAGCCTAGCTATTGTTGTTTTGATGTGTCTGTTACTGTTAAACGATGTCTGCCAATGTACTATAGTTGGTTTTATGATACGTAGGTGGTTATTTGTTTTAGTTTGCCAGTCTGTGTTAAATTCTTGGTATTTTTGATTTTTGTAATTGTTGTATGAGTCTAGGTGATTGATATCGGCTCTTGCGATTTCCAGCAATTGGGTTGCTTCTTGTGCTAATTTATCTGCTACCTCATTTCCCACAATTCCAATATGGCTAGGTATCCATAGAAAAGTAACTAATTGTTCTTGCATCTGCAAGTGATTTAAGTTAGTAAGTATTGAGTCGATTAGGTGGTGTGAATGATGAGACTGTAAAGATAGGAGTGCGCTGAGTGAATCTGTGCATATAACAAATTTTTGATTTGACAGCTGTTTGATGTATTCGGTAGCCTGGCTTATTGCATATAATTCTGCTGAGAAGATGGAGTATTGATCCGGTAACCTGTATTTAAAGTGGTTATTGCCAATTACTATTCCGCATCCAACTTTCCCATCTTTCTTTGAGCCATCTGTGTAGATTACTATTGTATCAAATGGATATAATTCTATTCTACTACTGGATGTCTTATTTATACGTAATTCACCTGTTCGATTCGCTGAGCCAAACAATTTTGTGACACCGACTATATATATAGATATATATATATATATATATATATATAATATATATATATATATATATATATATATATATATAGTCGGTGTCACAAATATATATATATATATATATATATATATGTATATATATATATATATATATATATATATATCTATATATATATATATATATATATATATATATATATATCTATATATATATATATATATATATATATATATCTATATATATATATATATATATATATATATATATATCTGGGTTAGTTGTTTCTTTTTTGAACTTTGTTAAAGAGGTATTAACAGAGACTAGTGGTATTGTTAACCATGGAGGTATACCTAGGATTGGGATCTTAGCTACTGTGTATTCACGTGGGCAGTTTTCAGCTTCAAGGAAAAATGGTAATCGGGAATGTACTTTACTCTGGTAAATGTTTTGGTATCGGGGAAATTCTAATAAGATAGAGGTAGGATTGTGAGCTTGCGCCACTGTTTTACTATAATATTTGTTAGCTAGCAGTTTTCTCCGTATATTTAGTGGGACTTCGCCTGCTTCTACGTATATATTTGTTACTGGGCTGGTTCTGAAGGCTCCCGTTATTAATCTTAATGCTTGGTTGTGAATTGGATCCAAGTTTCTAACAATGTATTTCTTCGCGTTGTCGTATAAGAAGCTACCATAGTCGATGACAGACAATATAGTCGTCTTATACAAAAGTGTTAAGCTTTTACGGTCGGCTCCCCAATTTCTACTTGCAAGAGTTTTTAGTAGGTTCATCCGATTAAGGCATTTAGTTTTGAGATCAGTTATGTGTGGTCTCCATGTAAGTTTTTCGTCGAGTATCATTCCGAGGTACGAGACTTCATTAGCTTGTTGTATGTTTTCTCCGCATAGCTTAAGATTTAGATTAAATTTGGGTTTGTTCTTTCGGAATATAATGCTAATAGTTTTGTTGGAGGAGAATTCCAAACCATTTTTAGTGGACCAGAGTTCCATTTGTTTTATTACTGTTTGTAATGTACTTCTTATGTAGTTTTTACTGGATGATGATACGAAAACTACTAAGTCATCAGCGAAGAGGTTATATTTTATTGGATATTTTATTTTCTTTCCAAGGTCATTTAGCGCGATTATAAATAGGGTAGTACTTAATACGGATCCTTGTGGTGTACCATTTTCTAGGTTCCTAATTGTAGAGAAGACATTGTTTACTCTTACTTTAAACGTTCTATCTAACAGGAATGTTTTATGAATTTGGCCATGTTTCCCTTTATCCCCCACTTGTGAATTTTTATCAAAATTTTTGGCCTCCAAGTCATGTTAAATGCCTTTTTTAGATAAAAAAATATGGCTCCAGTATACTGGTTATTGATAAATCCGTCTAATATTGTGGTTGTTATAGTTGTAAGATTGTTCATGGTAGATCTGTTGTGTCGAAACCCATGCTGGTGTTCGTCTAAAAGATTTTCTTTTTCAAGGTACCACATTAATCTAGAGTTGATCATTTTTTCAAGTAGTTTGCAGAGTGTACATGTGAGAGATATTGGTCGATAGTGATCTGGGTAAAGATGGTTTTTATTTGGTTTGGGTATTGGTATTATTGTTGAGTGGCTCCACTGTTTGGGTATAACTCCTTTTGTCCAGCATAGATTAAGTAATTTTAAAACTTCTTTTAAGGACTTGTTATCAAGTTCTTTTATTAGTTTGATACTAATTCCATCTGGTCCTGGAGCACTGATTTTCATAGAGCTGAGTGTAGTTTCTAGTTCATGCATACTAAATAAGGTATTATAAGTTAAATTATCGTCTGTATCAAAGTTTAATTGTATTTCTTCTTTATTTTGTTTGTATTCTAGGAAATGACGATTATAATTGTTACAGCTGGGGTTTAAGTAGAAGTGGTCCCCAAATATTTCGCTTATTTCGTCTGGATTGGTTACAATTTTCCCTTCATGTAGTATGTTATGCACGACTAATGATCGTGGGGTATTTAATCTTTTAATTTGGTTCCATATCTCTTTTATTGGGGTGTTACTATTTATGGAGGAGACATATTTTTCCCACGAACTTTTTTTACATGATATTATTAGTCTTCTGGTAGCTGCACGTTGTTTTTTAAATTTAATAAGATTGTCAATTGTTTTGTGTTTTATGTACGTTTTCCAGCATTTATTCCTTGCTTTTATCGCTACAGCTATTTCCTTTGACCACCAAGGAACGTTTTGGTATTTAGTCGAATGTTGTTTTAGAGGAGCAGATACTTCAATTGCATTTTGTATTGCGTCGTATAAGAGTCTTGTATTTTCTTCAATGTCTTCTTCTACCATTTTGAACGCAGATAGCTTTTTGTATTTATCCCAATCAGCATTGTTTAGGTTTCTAAAGTTGTTGTTTACTGGATTAAATATTGGAGAAACACGATGTTGAATGGTTGTAATAACTGGGAAATGGTCACTGTGGCAGAGATCGTCATATACTTCCCATTCTAGTTTAGTTAGAAGAGATGAGCTAACTAGTGTTAGATCAATTGCCGAAGTGCTACCAGTAGAGATGGTAAAGTGTGTAGGTCTCCCGTCGTTGAGCAAGATAAGATTATCGATTTTTTCTATAAGTCTTTCAATAATTTTTCCTTTACTATTTGTTAATGTATTTCCCCACACTGGGGAAAGTGAGTTAAAATCCCCTGTTATAATGTATGGCTTGGGCAATTGCTCGATAAGTTCTTTTATATCTTGATATGTAAGATGATAAGATGGTGGTATATAGACATTACAGATTGTTATTTTATTGTCGGTTGAGAAATATATTCTGTTGGCGATAGCTTGTAGGTTGGTGTTCAGTTTTATCTGGTCTGTTAATATATTGTTCTTTGTAAGTGTCAGTACTCCTCCACATGCAATTCTTCCATCAACATGGTCTCGTCTTGTTATATTATAGCCATTAAAAATTGTTTTATTTTTTGGTAGTAATTTACTTTCCTGTAAGCATATTACAGTAGGTTGTATTTTGTTTACCAAGTTTGTAGTTCAGGGAGTTTAGGATAGTAGCCGTTTAGATTCCATTGTATAATTTTTATATCCATTTTAGAGCAGGAGTAAAAAAAGAAAAGGATTAGGATAAAGTAAACAAGATAAAAAAGAGATAGATTGTTTGGTGGTAATATTCTGTTAGGTTAATATTTTAGAATTCATCAGGAACACTACTTTCGTCGGTTTCGGTATTAGTTAGTTGATTATCGTTTTCTTTTCTCAGGGTAGTTAGGATCTGAGTAAATTTTTTTTAATACTTCTGTGTTCTAGCTGCTTGTACAAAACTTCTAGTGTATTAATGATTTCTGCTATGTTTTTAGTACTATTTGCTACAAATTCCAGTATTTCTTTATCTTTTTTTGCTTCTGTTACAAGTACTTTCAGTTCGTCATAGGTAAGAATGTAATCATTCGGGGCAGTATTAATTATATTTTTTACTGGTTCCAGAAGTTTTTCTAGAGCTACTGAACTTCTCCCCAATTTTGTCTTTTTTAAAATTTTTTATTAGGTAAAGTTGTTTTTAAGTTACCTGTATCATCACCGACTTCCTCTCGTGAATGTGTTACAACGTCTGTGCTAGATGTAGAGAGATTACGTTTTTGTGTTCCAGAGTTTATAATGTTATTGTCGCTCGATTTGCTCGGTACGGGGGTGTTGTTTAGTTCTTTTTCATCACTGTTATCTGGCTGATTCGCAGTAGTTGCTTCGGTTTCGTGAGTACTTTCAATCAATTCTTGTGTACTTGGTGATTGTATTATGTTTGCTTGTGATGTGCCAACTGTACAGGATTCGGATTGGCGTCCATAATAATGGCATATTTCACATTTAGGTGAGTCGCAGTTAATAAATATTCGGATATTTTCATTTTCGTAATTAAGTATAAAGCTGTCGGGGAAACTTGTTTCTTCTTTTGGGATTATAAGGACACTTCTTCGCCCGCTCCTGATGTGGGCATATTTAGGATCTTTGCTTATCGGAATGTACATGATGTTAGATTTTAGCTGTAGTTTTAATGACTGTAGTGCGAGTTCAATAATATTGTTAGGTATGTAGACTGGTGCAGATATGATAATCCTTTTTTCTTTTGTTAATAATTTGCGTATTGTTATAGGAATGTTTTTTATAACAATTTGTTTGTAGTTATTAGTTAAATATTCGGTTAATTTTATGTCTGATAGCATTAAACATACTCGGTTATATGACATATAGTATGAGTCCGTTATATTATTGATTCCGATAATATTGCCGATCGCATCGATATAATCAAGAATGTTTAGATTTACATCTTTCTGAAGAATTATTGAATGTTCTTTACTTGGTATATTCTTGTTTTGTGTATTATCGATAGCTTTTGATGTTGATTGTACGGTAGATTGGGTTGTATGATATTTACTAGTTTTTGTAACAGATGAGTATGTTTGTTTCGGTATGTTTGTCGTTGTATTATCCATAGTGGGTACTTGTGGTTGTTCAGATACAGAATGCAACGGTAACTGTTGTTCACTTTGTAGATTATGTTGGCTGCCAGCCACCATTTCCATGGTAGCTAGATCAGCACTTTACGTCAGGGTTAAGTTTTATCACTCTGTTTTATTTTATAACTGAATCACTTATATGACAATAATAATTATTATTATGTAATACGTTCGAGAAAAAAAAATAGATCATTAAAACTGGTAATAATTATAATAATTTATTCACAACAATCACAGGTATTGACTCGATTAATGTTAGAATCAATCTCAAGCTCGAATTTTGAAAGCGTTTTTCTCGAAATTGACTGGTCAATGGGTCTTTATATTTTCGCAATTGATTAATCTTCTAAGGGACTATAATCCTGCGAAATCCCATCCCAAAATCAATTTCCAAGGTCGTGCCCTTTCCTTGTTAGTGTTAAAGACAAATTTTAGAAAGCGTTTCGTGTTATATAAATGTAATCGGGTTTTTAATGTTTTTTTTTTTTTTTTTTTTTTTTTTTTTTTTTTTTGTATAGAATGATACGTATTTTGTATTATATATATATGTTATGTATTTTTCTTAGAAAATATGTATTTACCGTTTTATAAATAATATATATTTTTATAGGAAAAGAGTTCACTATTTTACTTATAAAAATCACCTCTGTTCACCATGCCTCCTCTACAGCCTAGGGTACATCTATATGGTGCGACCCTAGATCGACTACCAGGATCGATGCCCAACCCACAACTTCTCGTTGGTCCTAGGCAACCGCTCGACTAGGGCCAACAAACAAGCGGGCAGGTGAGTGTTAGGAAGAGTCAAGTGCAATAAAGTCACACGCACCTCCCGTTTCGTTACAATGGTGTCAGAAGTGGGATGGGGCAACCTAAGGGAGGCAACTGGTGGTGGACAGCAATATGAGTTTAGGGAATTGGATCGCTGAGTGTTAGGAAGAGTCAAGTGCAATAAAGTTACACGCACCTCCCGTTTCGTTACATGATGTACTAAGAAATATTGCAAAATAGTTAATGGAAAAAATTTTAATCCAGTAAAATTCAAACTCGTATATCATAACCTAATTTAGTTTTCTGACAAAACCTGGTAAATGGTATACGAGTTTGTGTAAAATTATTTTTTGAAATCGTAACATTTTTATCAGCATACCCTCGTACTTGACCAAGATACAACTATCTGACACTAGAGTTCGCAGGTGCTGTACACCACAAATCCAATGGTACGTAGTGGTCGGTGCAAATTTAAGGGGAAGTACGTAAAATCGGAAGATTGGGAGCGTCGGTAAACTTTTATTTGAGGCGCCGGTAAATATTATTTATTATATAAACAAGTACATAATATTATATATAAACAAGTACAGTACGCTTCAAAAAGTGATCGAACACTCTCACCCAAGGGGGGGGGACACTTTCGACGCCGCACTGTACTTAATGTTGTGGTACACTGCCGTGTCAAAAGTGTGGACGCCTCCCTGGGGCAAGGTGTCCGATCACTTTTTGAAGCGTATTGTACATATTTAAGCGAGCGCGTGTTGGAGTCAAATGTCAAGGTTTGTACGTCCACAAAATAAGTACAGTACGCTTCAAAAAGTGATCGGACACCTTAACCCAGGGGGAGTGCCCACATGTTTAACACGACAGTATACCACAACATTAATTACAGTACGGCGTCAAAAGTGTGGGCACATTCCTGGGTCAGGGTGTCTCCATACTTTTCACGCGGTAGTGTGCGACAGAACTCATACCACTCTTTTACTGATATTTTTGCTAGTTGACGAATAGAATATTCCAAAACATTTGTCAAGATATGCCATTTGGCCTCTTTTTCAATGACCAATTATATGGTGCAATTGATTTTTCGTTAAAGATAACAGGTTGCGAATGTGTACAGAATAAAATTGTGTGAAACATCGTAGTTCTGATTTAAGTTTTACTGTTAAATTACAGTAAAGAGACTTGTTTTATGGGAGAATATTCTACTAAATTATAGGAAAATATCTTAGTTTTCATAAGTTATGATAATAAAGACGTTGCACTACGATGTAAATAGACAGATTTGTACGAATGTTGTTTTTATTTAAAACCTATTGAAAGAATAATAAACTGTTGCAAAAGTGTCTAATTGTTAGTGTTACTGCTGCAAAAGTGTCTAATTGTTAATGTTACTGTTGCAAAAGTAGCTAATTACAAAATCAACCGTTTCAAAATCATCTAATTAAAGCAAACTGCTGAAAAAGTAGTTAATTATAATTTTTATTCGTTATTTACTAATTATTGATGAGTGGTAGCGTTGTTATTATTTATTTATAAAAACTATGGTTTTTTCCTAAAAATTTAATGGTAAAAACAACATCAAAATCATTATTATAAGTGAGAAAACAGTTTTTTGTGTTTCCTGAATATTTTTATTTATGTTAATTAGATGGTTTTGAGACTCATCGACTCAAATATATTGAAATAACATAAATATTATTTAATGATTTATAGTTACCACTTTGTATTTTTTATTTGACAATTATAACCTCTAAGCATAATTTCCTATCCTTACAATTCTATACAAAAAAAGTGGATTGTAACCTCGTATTTACTAGAAACAACTAATATAATTATATAACAATATATAAAAGAAGTTGCAGTAAGGATCAAATCGATCGGATGATTTGTCTTCGAGTTTAATCGTAGCAAAGGACAATGGGCAAAACTATATGGGAAGCTGCCCCCTAGCGCCCAAGTTTGAGACCGGTGCCGATCGATAGCCCTGGTCAAGTAGCCCAACTTTGCCAATGGGCACGCTCATGGAGAACCTGGCCTTCAAAAGTTATAGGGCGTCAAATGCATAAAAAGTCTGCATGTGGTCATAGCCAAACGGGATACTCTGTATAGGTACAAATGGGTTAGGAGACATGCCGTGGGCCGTCCTATCACTGTGTAAAACCACTTTCCTGGAAGTGGCCTAACCTCGTTTTTTCGCGTGGCCTATAGAGGAAGACGTACCGAGTGGCTTCAGACCTGTACATTGGGAGAATCCGAAGAAAAGTTTGGGAGTCCTACCGGTGGCGATTTCTGACAAACTCCTTGGTAGATTGCCGAAATAAGGTAGTTCGAAGTGCACCCTCCCAAAGGAGACTCTAATGCCTGCTGCAGGTCAACACACATCGTTTCCTTAAGAAATTGTGTGCGTAGCTCCACCGTACAGTACAATTGTGCATTACCAGCCGGCTTCCAGAATGTGCTGCAACTTAAAAATTGCATGGAAATTCGTCATTTTTGAAGTTAGAGCTATGAAAGTTGGTGATTAGAATTCTATGTATCAGTAAAGGCTAGTGGTAAACGCGTTTTTGGAAATTCATTCTCTAAGGGGGTAAAATGAGGGACGAAATGTTTGTTTTTGTTTGTAGTCCTACTTGGTGACACGCCCGACCGTTATCACGCAAAATTCGAATATATATGTAGTGTTACGATCCGTAATGCATATGTGTGGTTTGGATGGACGTAGAAAGGCGTCAAAGCCGTCGAGAGCAACGCGGTGTGGAAAGCAAAATACAATTTGTTTTATAACGATAACTTTGTGAGTTTTGAAGATATCCAATCGCACAAATACTCAATTTGTAAGGAATTTCAAAGGCTAGAAGGCCTGTAAAGCTCAACTGTTTTGAACCCTTATTTTTTAAGATTTTTAAGTTTCAATGTCTCGGGAAACGTAGGCGTTGCACCTACCTGTGAACTTATATCGACGATATCTCAAATAATTATTATCGTAGAAAAACCAAAAAAGAACCAAAATGTCGGGCAATTAAAGACTTGTAATTTTATACGGATGCATTTTTTTCGTATATTACATAGTTTTTTAGTTATCGGAGAAAAAAGGAAATTTTTTCTGAAATTTAAAAATCTGTGGCAAACGTAAATGAAACCTATTATCAAAAATAAGCATTCTGAAGCACTCAAACTCCCAGAATATATGGTTAGTACCTAAATGAAAGTAACTGTACTTGAATTTTGTTGACTATCAATTCTTGTCGCGAAGCCATTGGTTTTGTTGTTGCTTTTTGCTCTGGAAAAATGAGACAGCCGCATTCTTCTCACCATAACTCCGTCATTTTTGTCGCAAATAACTTATATCAGAGCTCATTTTGAAGGCCTTTTCAAGTTCTATAAATAATGTCAGATAAGTTTTCCTCCAAAAATATGCTGTTTCCCCGTTATTTAACGCCAAAAGGTTTGAATTTAGTTTTCGGCGGCCAAACAATCATTTTTAACAACTCATAACTCGAGTACTGTTTCATTTACGGAAAGGAAGAAAAAATCAATCGATTCGCTATTTTAAAACCTTCATTTTTACTTCAGTAAATTTGTTTTTAAAAACGAACGGTTTTTAAGTTATTCGTGAAAAACCGCTTCAAAACATGCATTTTTTAGATGAAAAATCAACAATTTTTATGGCAGATAACTTGGAAAATTATGATTTATAGAAAAATATGTACAGAGCATTTTTTGATTAGAATTCATCCCTCTATCGATTTCTGCATTTAATTTACGGGTGCCAATTTCCACCCCCTAGAAAGGGTGGCATCCACCCCCCCCCCCCCCCCCCCCCCCCCCCGGTAAAAGCGCACATCGGCACTATATAACTTTTGTTTCTTAAGTTATCCTCCTATTCTACTGTTAAAATTTCATGATAATCGGAGCTGTTTCTTAAAATCGACAGCCAAAACGGTCTGGTTACTGGCCTATGAGATAAAATAACAATTATGATATATGGCTACACTGGCTAGTCGTAAACTAGACTGCAAGTTGAACGTAAAAAGATTTCTAGGATTTTCACAAGTCTGGAAAACAAAGGAACTGAACGTCGTTATCGCGTAATTCAGGGAAGTTCGATAAGTCATGCCCAGAAGCCCAGGTGGCTGTAGTTTTTGCAAAAGAGGAGAGGAGACGTATGATGTGATTGTGGATAGGGGGTGGATTTTTTTAAGTTACTGAACCCTACCCCTTTTTTATCAAAGAGAGGGCGCCAGGGGCGCCAGTCACCTCAGCTACGCTACTGGCAATACCTACGTACATTTTGTTACATCGTCATTTTTAAAGGCTTAGGTTTAATTGAGCAGCAAAATAAATGGAAACTGATCAGCAAAAAAGGCTAATTGAGCAGCAATATCTGAGCAGCATAATAAATAAATATCAACTGTAAATGGTCAACTTTAAATGTATACATGGTCAGCTAGTAATTGCTAAAAAAATTAACGAGCAGCAATATGTGAGTAGCATTTAATATTTTTTTGGTCTGCTGTACAGTTGTTTGAACATATACATGACAATTATATGTACTATTAGTTAAAGTTTGCGACTTGTCGGTTTGTACGACTAAAGTAGTCTCTGGAACTATACCCAACCAATTTCAAAATTTTTTTCACTAGTAGATAAGCAATATTATCGGTTCCCGCATAGGCTACATTTGAAAGGTTAAAATTATACCGTGGGGCCCTAGGGCCCCAAAAAAGCTTAAAATAAACGGTTGGACGGATCGTTATAAAATTTTGCTCAAGTAATATTGAGATCCCCGAAAAAAATGAACGTTATATCAAAATTGATCCTTAAGGTCTTAGAGTCCCAAAAAGGACTCAGATAAGTGACTGGACAGATTTTGATTAAATTTTGTACAAACAGAACTGAGATCCTGAAAAAAATTAACGTGAGGTTAAAATTACCCCGTAAGACCCTAGGGACCCAAAAAAGCTCAAAATAAACAGCTTTAAATATAAAAGAATACAATAAAATATGATTTCCTACAAAATCAACTAAAGCAACATCTTGCAATTAAAATAATATTATTCAAAATACATACTTATATATAATTTGCATTAAAACCAACAATTTAAGTAACGGACATATTATCTACGTATCTGAATTTTGTTATTTACTTATAGCACTAATCTCGCTTAAGAAAATTTAATAATTATAGAAAAAATGTTACACTTAATGAATAATAAGAGTTCACTTTATACGCGATATTTCCCGTAATAGTACTCAGTATCTAATTTACAAAAATTTTTACTTGATACAGCTTCTAATTTAATAAAACCAGGAGCGCGCGCTTAATCTTTGCGTCGCCAATATATTTTTTGCTGCTGAATTATTTTTTTGCTGCTCAATTATACTATTTGCTGCTCAGTTACCTTTTTTGCTGTTCAATATTTATTTTTTAGCATGCCAAATCATATTATTATGCTGATCATATTTTGCTGGCAAGATAATTTTACTGCTGCTAAAATATTTTTTTAGCTGATAAATTTTGCTGATCAATAAATTAAATTGCTGTTCAAATAATTTATTCCCATTTTTAAAATTTAATTATCAATTATTTAACAAGGCCGAAGGTATGGATTCTGATAAAATTTGAATATGTTATAAAACAAGCCTAATTTCATTCCTACGTTATCCTAATTGTCTTAAACTATTTTCCATGAAGAAGATCTTGAATTGCTCAAATAGTACGATTATGTCGATCCAGTCACCCTATAGTTAACTACCCGTAGACTTAATATTATGAAATTAAGCAAAAACAGGTCAATTAGATGTTTTTACGTAGTTTTGAAATTTGTAAACAAAATTTTAATGTATATATTTTTCCTATTTTTTGAAAAATTAACTCCCAGATTTTAACCCCCAACCACCTGTGTTGATGTAATTTGAACAATAATATCAATCGATAGGTTTTTTCATATGGCCAATTTAAACTTTTTCTGTATGTCATACCGTTTTCGAGATATTTGATGAAATTAAATTTTTACCCCAATTTTTGAAGTCACATTAGTTTTGTGTATTGAGCCTATTTTGACCTCTGAATTATTATGTTTATAAAAAGTCCTTATGTCGTATTCGGTATTAAATTTCATTATTAAATAAAACAAAGTGCTTTGTAAAGTAAAGCAAATAAATCAAAGTATCAAAGAACAAAGTAAATCGATTTTTTTCATATTTTTAACAGAAAACGTAAAAAATAAAGTTGATTGAAAATTCCTAACGGTTCCGGAAGTAAGAGAAAGGGGCGTTTCTTTTGCGCGCACGGAGTTTCCACGAAATAACTTTTTTTAAAGCGGCAACACTGATATCTCAAAAAGTAATTAACTTATGAAACTAATTATTGGTTTATTGTATTCATTAATGTATTGCCCAGTGTACAAACTAAAATCGTGGCTTATTATGCACTTGTTTAAAATTTATTGCCTTCCGTACGTGCATTTTTATGCCCCAAAACATGATTTCTTTCTAAAAGCGCAGTTACAATTTTTAAAATTTTGACTTTATTCTAATTTGCACATTAGAAAACACAACTTCTAATAAAATGCCGTTTGAATTTTTTGTTTCAAATGTCTTTGGACCTGACATATTGGTGTCACTGTTTCACAATTTTTGAAATTTTAAATGTTTGCTTTATGTAAGAAAAAATGTACCTTTAGTTATAAAATCACTGAGAAAAAATGAATTGAAAATTACGATTTTTTTTGCGAGGCCCTTTCGTTTGATTTTTTTTAAAAGAGACCTCTCGAGTCTCTCGAGCCTTTAATCAAGTTCTTACACGTGCAAAATTTTCGTGTCGATGGCCCCATTACTTTGATTTTTAAAATTAGCTGACGATCAAAAAGAAAAAAAAAACAACCTCTCAACACCCATCTTAAACTAAATCAAGTTCTATCAAGTTTTTTGTATATGCGAGGCTCCAAATTTTTTCTAGTACATATTACTTGATACTTTTGTTTTTATTTAAACCTTCAATTGTTCTTATGAAATTATTAGAATAGTTAAATAGTGTTTACCCAACGCGTCCGCCAATATCTGTACTCAACAATAATATTTTTGTACCTAGTTCTGGGTTAACCATTAATTACTTGAAAGCAGTTTGATAATATAATATTTGAGGAAAGCACAGGACCCACCAGAAGGGAGGTAGCCGGAGCTGTAGCCCTGTGGTCATAGTTCTAAAGGAGGCCCAACCCGGCCCACCAAGCGTATTTTACTTAGTTATTACTTTAAAGTCGAGACTTTAAAGTCGAGACTACATGTAACGAACGAGTGCGAACAAACGTAAATGAATAGTAGCCAACGATCAAATGTGGACATAGTCATGAAAACGAACCAACACAAACGAACAGTTTCGAGCACTCACAGAAAAAGATTCGATCGTGTTTGTGTTTGCTAGATGTGGACGATTAAAAATTATCCTAAGAATAAATTCGGGTAGACAGTTCAGACAATATTCAATTGTCTGATAACAATTTAAAATTAATAGATTTGAAATTTTATTTCAGTGTTTTAGAATGCTTTTGGATAAATTAGGTACTTTTAAATAAATGTTGTTATAATACGACTATATGGCTTAGTGGTTAGTAAGCTGGACTCTAACCATTGTGGTCCCGCGTTCGAACTCCAGATGAATGAAGACAGTTGTAGTCGATGTTTCTCAGATTCTGGATGTTTGTGGTTCTCTAAATATTTCCCAAAAATTGCTAGTTACCAAGAGCGAACAAACCAACCCCTCTTCTATGGCGAGGAGGACAGTGGGATGACATATATACTAAATATACATACAAATGTAATTATAATGTAATAAAAATACTTTTTATCCTAATACTAAATATTGTAATGTATAGTATGTATATTTGTAATATTTTGATTCTAAGTTTGAGTTTTGCAAAATCAGTCAGTGGCGCGGAGCTTTCAGTAACGATGACGCCTAGTGCGTTCGTAGAGTTCGTCCCACCGTCGGGTCGGGCCGGCTTGTAAGCTACGTTCAAAGTTTACGAAAGTATATATATATATATATATATATATATATATATATATATATATATATATATATATATATATATATATATATATATGTATGTATGTATGTATGTATATACTTACACATTTTAGGCATCAAATGATGTGTACAGTTACAAATTTTCATATGATTGTTTATACGACATTGTACTATGCAAGTTGAATAGCTGTAATAATTATTAGCTTTCAAAGAATTCGGAATTTCATCTGGGTAAAGGCAACCTCTTTGTTTAATATTAACATGTCGCACTCCTTTGTCGTTATTTATTTCATTTGACTGAAAATAATCAAAACTCGTAAAAATTATTGTTTTTACTCTAAATTAATTATATGAACACGTTGACAGTCATAATGACGAAGCGCTCAGTTGGTATTGGTACACTATTTTAACAACTAATACACTTTATATCAAATTGTTGACGCGGTACAACATTGTGTCTCAATTATGTTTCACTTGACGACATACGACGTTCGTGATCGTCAACGTGTTAACAGCAAATAACAAGCTAAAAAATGGTGTACATAATAATATTATGTACACTATTTTTAATCAGTTAGATGAGCCACATGTTTATATATTATTTATATATTACCATATATTATATGATAATATATAAACATGTAGCTCATCCAAGGGCGGATCCAGCCAGTTGAAAAGGCGAAGGGGGGGGGGACAAATAGAATTTACAAATTTTTAACTGCATATTTTAATTGCATCGTGTACATAATGGTGTCGTTGAAACTGAAGTTAGTATATTTTAATATAGGTGAGAATCAGATTTATGTATAGAAAAGTAATATTTTAATACTTACAGAAAATAAAATTGTTAGTTTTTTACCAGAATTTACAATTTCTCGTAATGATGAGTCTTGATTAATAAAAGGCACATCTTCAGGTGAATGAATAGAAATCTAAAATAAATATAAAATATCATGAGTTATAATTTATAACATTACTAGCTGCGGCCCGCGGTTTCATCCGCGTAAAATTATCTGAATTATGAGTCAAATTATTGTGTAAATTTTAAATTAGATATTCGGAAATTCTGTACATAATCAATTATTTATTTTGCCTGGCCCTGCTTGTCCACCGACCTTAAAGTAACCATCTTTATAATCAAAAGCATGGTTAATTTCCGTACCGTCATGTAGATACCCATGTCACTAGTTTAGGCTTTTCTTGGGGTACGAAGACCGTAGGCCGTAGGGGACAATTTTACATCACTTTAATTTTTTCCAGAGATTTCAACAATATTTGAACAAAATTTTGTCAAAAATTCCTTCAGCTTTTTAATTTGGAATTTATTTGGTGTCATTAATGAACAATTTTGAGCACATATCCATTTAAATTTGATGTTCGGAACTTTTAAACAATATCAGTTTCTTACAGTCGCTTCGCGCGCTCAGCGACTCTACAGTAGACTTATTCATATTTCAATAACTTATTTTGATAAAACTTTATTAAGATCGTTCCAGCTGTTTAATTAAAGTCGTATTCGATAGTCCTGCGAATCAATTTAGACCTCATCTTTTAAACAGGGCTTGGGCGAACCGAACCGTAATAGTAACCGAAAACCGGTAAAATTGATTGATTTTGCCAGAGAGTAATCGTTAACCGGAGCAAAATTATTTTTTCAGAAACCGTTAACCAAAAGGAAACCGTTATTTTTTTCGTTCCGGTTCATACCTGAAATTCAATATTTAATTTTATTCTGTAATCTTCAACAATAAATTTCAAAATTTAATGAACTGATGTTTCTATAATATAGGTAGGTATATGAATAAAATTTACAATAACATTTGAAAAGTTCTCATGGATCTAAATATCACCCAATGACTCTAAAATAACTATCTTCTTATTTTATTAGCATAGCTAATTTCTGCAACGTAAGAATTTAGTATAGGTACCTATACCAGCAGTTTTTAAATATTGGCATGAAATTGGTCTTCCTCACTTCTCTGGCCCCAAAAGATGTCATTTGGAAGCATCTGTTATACTTCCGGGTAGCAGAAAGAAAATACTCTGTCACTGGATGCTGGTGGATAAGGAGGCTGTGTAAGGGTTCCAGATCGGGTTCAAGACTTGGAAGTTGAACTTTACTGCTATTACAGCACATTCCAGGAGTTTCATCTCGCCATTTCAAAGCCAGACACCAAGTACAGGGTAATCGCGGTCCAAGGTCAACAACTTTGTCCTTGAAGTAATCAATGTGGGGTTCATATTTATAACCAGATAAACACTTATTAGTCCAAGGCAGTAATTTCATTTGTGATCTCTTACTATTATATTTAGCTGTAGCAACTTGATTTATTTCAGGATGCTTTGGGTATACCTTTTGTACAGCCTCTTTAATAATTTCGGGGTGACTTTGGGTATACCTTTTTACAGCCTCTCTATTAATTTCGGAGTGACTTTGTGTATACCTTTGTACAGCCTCTCTATTAATTTCGGAGTGACTATGTGTATACCTTTGTACAGCCTCTCTATTAATTTCGGGGTTAGTTTTTGTATATTTTGCTATAGCTTGCTTTAACTGTTTTTTCCTGATCGCATCTGTAAATCTTTTTCTTCGTTTTTTCCCTCTTTTTTCGTTAAAGGATGTGCTAGTAGAAAGAGCAGTTTCGTCTAAACATAGGGTATTAGCGCAAGGCAAAAGGTGTGAGAGATTGCAAAATTTATTTCACATTCCATTGGCTTACTGGTGGTATGTGATTGTTGGACGGCACCAGGATTTGTGGATTCAGCCAACGGAATTAAAATATCAAAATGTCCTGCATTAAAATCTCCTGTGAATCGGATTCGTTTAACTCCTTGTAGTGCTTTCCCAAAGGTAGCAAGAAGAATGCCACCCTGAAACACTTGAAACTCGTAAGGGAATATCTCCCCCGCCGCCTTAAGTTCGCAAGTAGTACCATAGGTATGAGGTCTAGAGTCTAGACATTTCGGTAACGTACCGACGTTTTGTAATATAAGGAGATCCCGATTGCTCCTGAGTAAAAAGTCTAAATCTTTCCCAGTTATTTGACACATGACTAACAATGTTAGCACGAATTTGAGCAGCCATTAAGACATGACCGTACATCAAATAGGAAAGGGGGGAGAATAGGCAGGCGCCATCGCCAGGAATTTTTATTATTCGGCAATGGGTTTGTGTTTGGTTTGGTTGACTATAATAATTTTCTCTTCCATAACTGACAATAGGAATAACTATTTCCAATTGCAAAATGGCTACGTTATTCAGAATTTAAAGAGTTTAAATGTTTTATTTTAAAAACAAAAAAAAGAAAAAAAACTAATAATTTAAAAATTGCTGCTGAACAATACTATTGGGCGCATGTAATTTCCGCAATTTTTTCAAAATGCATCAACTGTTTGTTAATTTATATGGTAAATTCCGTACTGGTCAGAAAATTAACATAAGTATGTAGGTACACGACAAACCTATATACCGGATGAGTTTTTTGATAATTGTCATTCTATTTATTCCTAAAATATTCCCAACAAAAACGAAACCACTATTTTAGAAATTTGAACAAAAGGAAATGCTAAATATGAAGGTGATTAATATTGAGCTAGTTCCTTATTATCATAAAAATTTAGGCAAAGGGAAATGCTGAAAATGCTAAACAGACAGGTGACTAATTTTTAATTAATTGCTTTTATTTCATAAGAATTCGGGCAAAGGGAAACAGAACTAACCAAAGCTTAACTAACCTCACCACTTAGTTTTATATCAAAGTCGAAGTATATTATCAAAACTAACTAAACTAACTTTTTTTGTCGTGGGGGAAAAATATTCCGTAATACATATGACTAGGTATTTTCGTCAAACGAGTTGGACTTTTACCAACTAAAAACCCCCCACTTTCTCCCCCCTATACGCCGCGGAAGCGTCAACGTGATATTCATCACGACATAAAGGTATAGTGGTGACAAAACAATCAATATATATTTAGCGCAAAAACACGTGTAGTAATTTCGTTTACCTCCCTTAGTTTAGAACAGGGACAAATACCATAAAATTTCCGAATTAAAACTTAAAATTAAAACAAATACTAAAACTTAACCTAATGACTAGACCTATATAAGGATATTAAAACTGGCTAAAACCTTAGTTCTAAAACTTGCAATAAAATTCTTCTTGCACCACAAAAAAGAAGTCAAAAGTCTCACATTACACTTCTCGCGTTGTCTCTTGATCAGCCCTTTCCTCTAATTCCTTCGTACTCATGATCTTTCCCATCATGTCTGTCACTACTCTCCACCCTTCCTTGCTCCCTATCATAGTCTCCATGGTATTCTCTATGGTTAATGAGTGCCTTAGCTCGTTATTTGCCTGCCACCTAATTCCATGCCATCGTTCACATGTATATAGCGTATGTTCGGGAGTGTCTCTTTGCCCGCAATAAATGCAGCAATCAACTTCTGCTTTTCCGATTTTATGTGTATACACACGAAAAGACCCATGCCCTGTCAGTGCTTGTGTCACGTAGTAATTGATACTTCTGAATCCACATCTGTACCACCGAACTACGTCTGGGATGAGTCTCTTCGTCCATTGCCCAATCTCCCTCCAGTCTCTCCACCTCATCTGCCACATTTTCAAGGTGTCATTTCTCCTTCCTTCCTTTGTTACTTCGCCTCTTCCAAAAAACGCTGCATTAGGTCAATTGGCACTACCCCGGTTATCACCTGAAGTGCAGCCGTAGATACTGTACGATATCCACTAGCTACTCTAATTAGTGCCTTTCTCTGCACTCCCTCAATCATTTTCCTGTACTCCGTAAAGTATAGTGCCGATATCCAAATAGATGCCCCGTACAGTAACACCCGACCCACGGCCCATCGGCCTACGGTAGGTCCACAGAAAATGCTTCACCGCTCCGTCTCTCGCTTCGCTCTGGGAGGCTTTTAAAGAGAACTCCGAGGAGCTCTTGACCCCTAACATAGGCGTGCTTGCGGTTCCCGCTTCCAGACCACGTCTAGAGTTACGGTGTGTTGGTTTGATTTCGGGGTTTACGTCCCCTAGCTTTTGATGACCCATCACCATACCAAGCAAGGCAGCATGGGAGATGCTTGTTTAGTGGCGGCATCGACTCGCCACGTCACAGTCGCTTAAACTAAACTAACCTAACCTTAACTAACCTCACCACCTAGTTTTTATATCAAAGTCGAAATATATTGTCAAAACTAAACTAAACTAACCTAACCTGAACAAACCTTACCACCTAGTTTTATATCAAAGTCGAAGTATATTGTCAAAACTAATTAAGCTAATCTAACCTATCTTCAAAAAATATTCGATAATTTAATATTGTGTTTTAAAGAACTTTCCAATAATGTACCATAAGTGGGGTCTTACAATTAAAAAAAATAGGATTGGGGTGGCTGAAATCTAAGGGGTTGGTTGCAAAAGTTTCCCATGCCGGTCATAATGGTTCCTCCTTCATGTTCTAGAAATGGTTTTAACAGATTTTAATTACCTATTACGGTTCCAAAGATACAAGGTTTGGCTTGTTTTTAAATTGACACCCTGTTTATGTATTATATACACCAGTTAAATATAATTTTATCAAAAAATAATTAGTTTTATTTTCAATTGTTTAGTGTGGAAAATACACATAGGATCATGATTTCAAAAAATGAGTGCGGAATTTACCTGTAATCTTTTGTTTGGTGCGGAAATTAGTACCGCCCATACTATTAACTCTCGTTTTGATACTTAACTTTATATTCTATTTTGTTTTATAATTGCTTCTTCGGTACCGGATCAAATTTTAATACCATTATATCTTCGTAATTTGACATACGATAGAGAAAAATGAAAGAGTTTGCTCGTCAATGTCACTGCGATATGACACATACCATCTCATCATCATCATACTCATATCTTCGTAATGCTGTTTCGTTTAAAGATGTTCTAATTATCTGTTGATATATTTTAAAAAATTGTATAATACATTTTATTGTAGTAATATAAAAATAGTAGGCATCAAACTTACACTGGTTTTGTTTTCTGTATTGGTAACAGTAAATAGGATTATTATAGAGTAGCAACTTAACCCTAATTTTTAACAAAAAGCGACCACGAGCGTTTTAGTGGCTGATTTTTCTTTGAATCGATTCAAAATTTAAAAAGGAATAAAAAATTCCCATAATATTTTTTTACCAAATGCCGGCGTCACTGTGAAAAGTTGAAATTAATGAAAGTAATAGGTAAGATACATGTATAAATTTTGTATTTGTAGTATTCTCTAAGCACAATTGATATATAAAAAAAATTATAAAATTTTTTAGAGAGAGAAAAAACTATTGACAAATATAATATTTTAGAATGAATACGTAGACTAAAATCAAGCATTTATAAGAATACCTGTCAAATTATTTATTTTTATCAATTTTTAGCATTAAAGCCGTGGTTTAATCAAAAAATAGTATTTGAATTTTATATTTTATTTTAAATTCTGGATCGATTAAAAAAAAAAAAAAACCAGCCACTAGAACGCTCGTGACCACTTTTTCAATTTCTAAGCATATTTTTAAGGATAAGTTGCTAGCCTATTAGTATTGGTAACAGTAAATAGGATTATTAGTAAATAAATATATTTACAGAACCAATAATAACAAATAATTAATGAAATTTGAATAAATTTAGATCAAATACATTCAAATTAAGAATGTCAGTAAGAAGCAGTATGTGCAAATAAATAGTAACCATAGATATTTAATTTTTAAAATTCCAAAATTATTTTTCTGCAAATACTTAGCAACTAACAATTTGTATGATTTTTTTTATAATTTTATCCATAGGTAGCTTTATACAGTAATAAAAAATTGATATTTTACGGTTTTTCATAAATTTCGACGGTTAGACAAAAAAATTTGCAAAACCCTTTCTTAGCGAGCGCTTACGACTCAATAAGGACCTACATGCCAAATTTCAAATTTGTAGGCATTATAGTTTTGGAAATTTCGTGATAGATGAATGAGTGGTATTTCTCTTTTATATACTAGATAATATATTCACAACTCGTAAAAAAATTTAAACTTTTTTTAAAACCGAAACCAGAACCGAAATTGAAAATAACCGATCCTCTATAACCGTAATCGTAACCGAAACCGTTATTCTTTTTTTTGTGTTGAACCGGAACGAAAAAAATTTCAGTTCGAACTTCGAAGCCCTGCTTTTAAGTCAGATATACTGAAACTCTCTGCGATATTCATATTTCAATAGCGTATCTAGCTTTCATATTTTGAGATACTCACATTGATAATTTTAAGAGTACTTTAATTTGCGAGACATTTCGAGTTCCCAGGGCTCTAGAGAATATTCCCGAACTCGCATTAATTTGTTTTGGATTCTTAATAATATTAGAGCAAAAGTTAAGATCCGTACAGTTGTTTATTTTGGGTCTTTTTGAGTTCCCAGAACCCTACAGGACAATTTTAGCCTCACGTTCATTTTTCTCAAAATCTCAGTACTGTTTGAACAAAAAAATTAGTCAAAATCCGTCCAGCCAGTTCTTTTTGGGACCTTAGGATCTTAAGGATCAATTATAATGTAACATTTATTTTATTCTGAATCTCAATTGTATTTGCGCAAAATTTGGTAATGATACGTTCAGTCGTTTACTTCAAGCTTTTCCTGAAGCCCTACGGTCTTGTGGGGTAACTTTGACTTAATTCTGATATTTTTCTTTCAATTTGTATGCCAATTTTACCTATAGTTTTCTTTCATCATTTTTTCGATATATACTACCGTTTTCTTGAAACAATTGGGAACGGATAAATACAGTCCATATTTCATTTTTATTTAAATATAAGATTGTGTAGGGGGAAGGCTTAATGAATGGGACATTTTTCTTAAAAATCGTCTTAACTTCAAAACCAAGTATCAAATATTTTAATTCTTGCGGCATAAGATACTTCAAACATTACTTTATAATTTAAACTAAAAAAAATTTTATTCTTTTTAAATAATAGTAAATTTTGTTGTTTGAAAAAAATGAGATTTTTGTCCCATTCAGTAATTTTATTCACATTGAATGGGACAAGAAGAATATTGAATGGGACATATGTAATACAATGTAAAATTCATGCGGTTTATACAGATTAGTAAAAATATGGAAATGGTCAAAAATCTCAGCGGGCAGGCATTTTTGGAATAAATGATGAGGACAAAAGTCACAGCATTTTTCACAGCGCATCTGATGGTGACCTTGACTTGAGGTCAAGATCAAAATTCAAGGTCATATTCATAATGTCCCATTCAATATTCCTTGTCAAGTAACAAGTTAAAGTCAAGAAATAAAAAGTATACATAGCCTCAATGCGCAAACAATACTTAGTTAATTATAGCCTATACTAAGCAGTTTAATAATCAACTAATACAATTAATCTAAGCATAATAGTTATCATAGAATATTTAGTAATTTATAAAAAAATAAAAATTACGTTTTTCTATTTAAAATCGTATTTCCTAATTTTTGTTGAAACAAACGGAAAATCGTTAGCACATATATAAAAATAGTTATATAAAAGACACCTAATGACTGTAATACAAATTTCCATTAAAGGATCCTTGTTAGCTAAAACTCATTTGTCCCATTCAATAATCGTCCAATTCATTAAGCCTCTCCCCTACTCTAGAACTATACTATTAATTCTAGTTCTAATGCTACTTAATCTTTTTTCTTGTTTTGTGACTGCTTCTTTAGTACCGGATCAAATTTTAGTGCAATTATATCTTCGTCTGTTTCGCTTAAAGATACTCTAATTATGTATCTGCAAACGCATTTTTTGTAATAATATAATATAATAATAGTAGGCCTCAAACTTACATTGACTTTGTTTTTTGTTTGGCAACAGTAAGTAGGATTAATGATTTACAAAACCGATAACAGCAAATAATTAATTAAATTTAAGTAAATCCAGATAAAAAACATTCAAGTGAAAATAGAAAAATAGTATGTACAACTAAATAGTAACCATAGCTTTTTAAAATTACAAAAATTATTTTTCTGCAAATACTTCGCAACTAACAAAATTTAGTTGTGTTCCAGCATCTATTTTTGGACAAGTACAAAACAAGTTACGAATTTATTTGTGTGCATGCTCGAATACAAACAAGTAACGAACTTGTTTGTAATGTACAGTGTGCTGGAACGGTTTAAATTCGTTTCTGACATTCTAGTGACTTTCACTTCAGTGCCTTGGTAACACTAATTCAGTTGTGTATACTGCTAAACTACTGATGCTTTTAAATAAACTGTACAACAATCGAACGTCAAATACATAAATCAGATAATAAAATGGAAGGTAAACATAGTTTTATGAAGGAATACATAACAACGCATAACAACCATAACAACCATAAAAATATATTGAGATAGATAGCATAGATAGATAGAGATAGATAGCACGTTGGACAATTTGTCCATTCAAAAGTCCGCTGACAATTTTGACAATTAGGAACAAGTTGAAAACATCTCAAAAAGGATGCTGGAACGTTGTACAATTTGTACAAAATGTACAAAATGTTTGATTTTGTTTTGCTGGAACGGTCTAACTGAGTTATGTACGCATGTTCAAACATGCGATGCTGGAACACAACTCGTTTTATAAGTTGTCCATAGGTAGCTATATACAGCAATACGAAAATGTGATTTAATTTTCGCATGCTATTTTCCTATCGTCTTTACAATTCTGATTTTAACAAAAATGAAAAATGTTATATCGAAAATCTACAAGCAACTTCAAATTTCACGTTCCCAGTTCCAAAAATTATGGCTTTTGGAGCTTTTAAAAATTTTCTATACATGATGAGGTCATCAAGTTGAATTTTTTTTTTTTAATTAATAGTTACAGAAATAATATGAATCGAAATTGTTGGTGAATTTTCTGTTAGGCTGTACCCTTATTTTTAATTTTTAAATTAAAATAGGATACCGACCAAAAATTATTCTGCGATCGACGGGGTGAACACGACTGTATTATATAGTTTGTTCACCGAAACGATAGAGTTGAAGAAAACAAACGCACTTTTCCTTCTTCCTTAATATTTTTTCTTGTCCTATCAAATATTTTGATATTTACAATTTCGCCCACTGACGTAAAATTTTAGGAACCTCTTATTTAAAGAATGGTGGATCGATTTAATTTAGGAATTTCAATCCAATGTAGGAATACTTTTTGTCTTTTGAAATTTGATTCTAAGTTTTGGAATTCCAAAATCACTTTAATATCGGAAACACTTTGTCGAATATATTATCGAAAGAAATTTCATTTAAAAACATTTTTGCAATACGTATTCTTCTATTTGTAAGTTACAGACTTTCCAGCTTTTAAGTTTTCGATGATCGCACATCGAAATTCAGTGGAAGCTGTTATAACTGTTACATTATTATCTAAAATCATTAGTTTCAAGGAAAAGGTTAATAACCCGGAATTAGTTTTGTGGTTTGGAGCTCCAATTTTTGTTTGGTAGGTTAAGAGTTCAATACCAGCAACGAGATACATTTTGAATATTATAAATATTTTGCATTTTTATCCACAATAGTCATTTCATATCCAACAAAGAAAGTAAAGTTCGCAAATTGAAGTGGTATATGATTTTTTTAATGAAAATCTGAGCTCTGCAAGGTGAGGAAACATTGTAGAATTGTTGTAATAATAACTAAAAATATTTCCTTTTTTCAGTACGTATAGTCTAGATCTAGAATTATTAAATTTCGCAATTCCTAAATGATTACTGTAATTTGAAACAGTGGTAATTTTTAACCACCCAGAGAGGACAATGGAGTTTCAATTTTTTAGTGTTAAAATTACTAACCATTAAATCTTCATGTGTTGTTATCAATTTTAAGTGACCAGGGCTTGTATATCTATTTGAGATCATTTTCAGATGTGTAATCTTTCGCCTAAAACAACAGAAACCTTGATTATCTGAGCCATTGTAGACCAACTGGGATGAAGAGATAAACACAAAATAAATAACTTAAATTTAGAACTTAGATAATTACATTCGAAAGTTCGATTAATATGGGTAGCAGAAATTTTATTCTAAAGTATAATGGCAACGTCAGTTTAAGTGGTTTTGGTTAATCGGGTTTGTATTGTAATTTTAATAAAATTAATAATTTAATAAATTTACTTAGTATGCAAAGAATTTATCGTAAAACATGCTCCATATTCTGTTTCTAGTGGTAAAAAATAATCGCAGCATTTGAATTCTTCATTGTTCCATAAACATTTGAAAAATATTTCATTACATTTCAATCGAAACTGTAAAATTTAGAAAATTCATTATTAAAATTCTAAATAAGAAATTAAAAAAATCTAATTATTACCTCCAGTAAATTATTTATTAAATTTGTATAATTTTTACAGTCCAAACAATTTTTTACTCTGGCACAACTGTAACACTGACCAGTGAAAAACACGGTCTCTGCTAAAAATTCTTGTAGACTTGATTTTGAAATAGGTTTGTATCTAAAAATCAGATGTGTGCCAATTAAATATATTTCGTATTTCATAAATTTAACATATATTTATGTTATGTTCGTAGGTTCATACTTATTTAATTTCTCCCAGAATTTATTTTTATACCATACTTCACAAATGGAAATAGCTGGAAAACTTGTATTCCAATTTAAATAGGTTGTTTCAGTAGCGAAACTAATACTTCGATTCAAATATGAACAATAGGATTCGTTAAACACGATAAATGTTGCTGTGCAAGACACTATTAAAATAATAAACCAAAATATTCTGAAAATTACATATAAATTCATTAAAATCGTTGGGTAACCAATATATAGCTAGTTGACGCGAGTAATTAAAATATCCAATTACTAACAAGTAACACTACTCAACGGTCAGAAACCGATTCGCCTGAAACTTTACAGAGACTTAGTATTGACGAAAACATATAACCTGTAACTGTTTATAGCGGCCCAAATTCATTTTAACAATTATTAATAATAAAAAATGAATAATTACATAGCCATGTGAAAGCGTGGCTTTCCAGCATTTGGAGTGAGCGTAGTCGTATTCGGGACAGATTTGCAATCACAAGAAATGATTCTCAAGTTAATGAACCCTAATAATATAAGCCCTCAAGTTCATTAATCCTAATACTATATACGCCAAGCCTATAAACTCGTATCCCATATATCCTAGAACCATATGTTTTGGATACATGAACTTTGGAACTCAAACTTCTAAATCATCGATCTAGAAAACATGGAAAAATGAATCCTATAAAACTATAAACCCCGAATCCATAAGCCTTAAAACCATTAGGCCTGATTGCAAACGCCTAGCTTGTGAGCCCTAAATCAGGGTCGAAATTTCAGACTTATCATTCTGCTTGCGTTTAGCTGAATCCAAGAATAACCACGCGGAAGTAGCTACGACAGAGGTATTTATTAGTTTGTATAGGTAACAAATCGAGAAAATCTATGATAATAATTACATATATAAAATTTATTAGCTTTTGCCCGCGACAAGTCCATGATGATATAATGGGTACAATTATTTAATCTTTAGCGACTTCATGCGAACAAAATTGCAGACAAAGGTTAATATTATAATACCTCTATAAAGACCACATTATTTACCATTTGGTGGACAATGCAAAAATAACCAGGTTACGAAGTGAGCTCACACCCGAACATGCTACATAAAACTGAGCGTCAGAGAAACAATCCTGCCATAAAGTAACGCCTACAAATCTAGAAGTTTAGTCCTGTTAAGGTACCATCACAGTGTGATTTGTCGAAAAATAGACAAATTTTAACGATTTTTTTTCGGATAGATAGGGTGTGGGGGGGTAATGGGGATGATTTTCTTTTTACGATTAATACCACTATTTAGCAATACAAAAATATTTTTTTTATTCATTTTTATTTATTTTTTATAATTATTATAATTTTTTGAAAAAGGTATCTTTAAAAAATGGCGGAAAACGGTACACACGATTGCGGCCGCAGTTTTCATCCGAAAAAAAAAATCAAATAGATTATCAATCTGTAGGTAAGCCGCTGTGTACCTATGGGAGCTTTCTTTTTTTCTTGAAATTTAAAAAAATGCGGTGGTTTGAATAAAAAGTACAAAATTTTTTACAGTTTTTCGTGTGAAAAAATAGGAAGATTTCAAAAGGAAAAAAAGCTCCCATAGGTACATAGTGGCTTACCTAAAGATTTATAATCTATTTGATATTTTTGTTCGGATGAAAACTGCGGCCGCAATCGTGTGTACCGTTATCCGCCCTTTTTTTGAGGACACTTTTTAAAAAAATTATAATAATTATAAAAAATAAATAAAAATGAATAAAAAAATATTTTTGTATTGTTAATTAGTGGTATTAATAGTAAAAAAATTCATCCCCATTTCCCCATCCTATCCATCCGAAAAAAAAATAGCGAAAATTTGTCTCTTTTTCGGCAGATCACACTGTGATGGCACCTTAATAGATTTCCCTGAAATTTTCGTTTCTAACCAGAAACCTAACACAAATTTTCGTATTTTAAATTCAAAAAAATTACAGATTTTTATGTAAATTTTCAACCCCTATTTAACCCCCTCAGGGGGTGAATTTCCAAAAATCCCTTCTTAGTGCACACCTACGTTATAGAGAAAATTTCTGCTCAAAATTTCACGTTTCTAGATCTAGCGGTTTAGGCTGCGCGTTAATCGATCAGTCAGTTAATCAGTTTTGATTTATATATATATATATATATATATATATATATATATATATATATATATATATATATATATATTATATATATATTATATATATATATATATATATATATATATATATATATATATATATATATATATATATATATATATATATATATATATATATATATATGTACATAATATGAAAACATAATAATTTACTTTAATAAATAAACTCAAAGAAGAAAAATTATTTAATAAAATACATACCTCGTATAAATAGAATACCTGTTATCAACGACATATCGTAATCCATGGGTTGAACTTTGTTTGCCATAAAGAATTACACGTTGTCGGAAAGTTTTCATTTCGACTCTCTTATTTTACGAAACTATTATGTTTCTGTTCTAATTTGTAGTTTTAGTATGCGACGGTGAATAATAAAGTATGATTATCTTTATCTAAATCGAGATCTAGATAGTTATCAAATAATATGTAGGTAATAAAGCACAACAATAAGGCTTTTAACAAGATTATAATAATATTATTACTTACCTACGTAAAAAACAATAACAGATAAGAAATAAACTATTATTCACATTTGGCTACATTCACATTTTTAAAGGATACAATGCCTTGGCCATCCATCTAGCTTGATGATTAGCTCCAAGAGACATAAAGTGTACTCCGTGCGATGGAAGTCTTCCCATTTATATAATCGCAAACTCTAAGAATTCTCTGTAGTCATCTCTCACTTGAATTTTCGTCAGTCTGCTAACTGTAAATTGAGTCACAATTTCCTTCTCATCTCTTAAAGCTGCCATAACATTTGCAACTGGTCAATATTACTCCAGCATTACTTAAAACGTTTAAAAATGGCAATATCAGGCTTAGATAATTGATATCACATAGCCTTGTTAAAGACACTTGTTAGAATGATTTTTAATATGCAATGTCGACATGCTATGCACAGGAAGTCTTTTTGCAACTTCTGTTCCAAAAGTATGCAGGCTCCATTTCTATGACCTGTGTTTCCAGCAGTAGTACCGAAATACATTGCATTTACCTGTTATGTAATCCCCTCACTCCAATATGTACCAACCCCAACGGTCTATTTCACTGATAGAAAATTCAAATATTCCCGTTTCTTTAGTTGTTGTCAGTACCTATTATATTATATTATTTTTGGAATATTATTTTGTGTAATTTAGATACTGGATCATTTCATCGTATAAGTTTAGAACCGAGAACCTTACTTTAAAATCTTAAGTAGCATAAGAATAAAGAATTGAGTTTAACTAATTGACATTATACCAAAAAGAATTTTTTGGTATCTAGGAGTCAACAAAATTACAAACAGTTAGGTAAAAATTTTAGTTTTTAGTTCTAAATCTGAGTGTTTTATCAAGTGATCTGGTTTCAGTAAAAAATGTTAATAAAAAGGCTAAAAAAACACTAAGTATATATCACGAAATAAAAACAGATAAATATGGCACTGTGTCTCCCCAGACAATATTTTCACGCGTCAGCACTGTAAAATAGAGCTAAGTTTAAGTTGAAATTTCATTTTACTTGAGCGACCTCTAAATATCATCTGATTTGCCTGAAATTTTCACAAATTACTTTTATACGTCTTAGAACAACATAAGAGGGTCAGATAGCAACATTTCGAAACTTCAAAAATAAGGACCACCCTAAGTATATATATATATATATATATATATATATATATATATATATATATATATATATATATATATATGTATATATATATATATATGTATATATATATTATATATATATATATATATATATATATATATATATATGTATATGTATATATATATATATATATGTATATGTATATATATATATATATATATATATATATATATATATATATATATATATATATATATATATATATATATATATATATATATATATAGACCTCACTCGATTGTTTCACACAAATGTTCTTATCAGAGTGGGGAGGGCCAGAATCGAGTGAGTCCATCCAGTGGCGGTTCACTTGCAACATATATACATGGAATTGGATAGTGGTTTTACACTCCTTATAAGTCCAAATCAATTGCAAAAAAAAAATTGGATCGTACTAAAAATGGAATTCCTAATATGCTTTACCGACTACATAGGAGCTCCAGTATAACGTAGTGGCCGGTACAAAATAAGGGTAAGTACGTTATATCGGATCACCAGGGTCGTCAGTAAAATCTTTTTAAGGGAGTACAGAAACATAATATCCGAACACGTATGCATTCCATTATTGATATACACACACGTACATACTTACTTAAATACATGTTTACAAGAACAACAGTCTTCATCTAAATACATACTCACATATACACAACTTGTATAATGTTGTTGTAAGTATATTGGAAAAATGTATAAGCTGCAAAATTTAACAATTTTAGTATATATACTCTTTTTAGAAACCAGTCAAAATATTACAAAACCGACTTCACTCCTGGTTAGCAATTGAAAAATAGAACAAACAGTGGAATTTAACAAAAGTTTTAGAATATTCTATTCGGAAACTAGGAAAGATATCGAAAAACTAACTTTACTATGGGATTTGCCATTAAAGAAATTGTTAAATAATGGAATTTGACAAAAGTTCTAGATCATTCTATTGGAAACCTAGAATAGATATCAAAAAATAAACTTTACCATCAGATAGGTCATCAAAGAAAATGCGATATAACGATATTTGAGAAATGTTCTCGAATATTCTATTCGGAAACTAACAAAAATATTGAGAGAGCGACTTCATCAGTAGATTGCTCCCTGAAGAAAAAGGTCAAATAGTGGCGTTATACAAAAATTTTAGTTATAAAATTTACGCCAACGTACACAATTGCAAAAAAAAAGTATAATATTTACATTTTCCTTAAATAAAGTATCCTAAAACTCTTGTTCAATTGCGCTATTTGACCTTTTATTTAATAATTAGATGAGTGATAAAATCGGTTTTTTGATATTTTTACCAATTCTCAAATAGAACATTCTAGAAAATTGTTCAATTTTTGTTATTTAGGCTTTCATTCGATGGCAAATCCGATGATGAAATCAGTTTTCCGATATTTTTGCTAATTCCCGAATAGAACATTCTAGAACATTGTCCAATTTTTGTTATTTAAGCTTTCATTCGAGGATCAATTCGATAGTTATTTGAAGACCAATTCGATGGTGAAGTTAGTTTCCCGATACCTTTGCTAGTTCTCGTATAGAACATTCTAGAACATTGCTAAAGTTTTGTTATTTATGTTTTTATTCGAATAGAACATTCTAGAACATTGCTAAATTTTTGTTATTTATGCTTTTATTCGAAGATCAATTCGATGGTGAAGTTAGTTTCCCGATATCTTTGCTAGATCTCATATTTAATTTCTACGAAGTATGTACAGCAAAATCATCCAAAAATCCAAATTAATGCGAACAAAATTTTACGAATTTTGTTACTTCTGGATTATGTTTAACATGCCTTTAAAATATTAACATATAAATCTTAGATTGCAAAAAGAATCTACTTTTAATTTTTGAAAGCCGCCAATGATTATGATTTATTACACACACAGTCTCAATTATCAGCTCACACGTACACAGAAGAGACGTGGCTTATGTGACAGAATCAAGTGTGACTCAATCGAGTTTGGTGTATATATATATATATATATATATATATATATATATATATATATATATATATATATATATATATATATATATATATATATATATATAGGGGAGAGCGGGGCTATACCGTACAGCGAGGCTAAACCGTACACCCATTTTTCGTGTCTAGATTTCAAGCTAGACAAGTCCAATCGTTGTCGCAACCTAGCGCCTGACCGCGGGAAATCACAGGATTGAGTTCGTTCCGCTGTGCGTATAAATGCCAATATGACGGTGAAAAAACTTGTTTTTATTATTTCTCTTATAATTTTGGGGCACTGCCAAATAAAAGTTGGGTGGAGAACCTTTACTTATGAGCTAATAGCGATAAGATCATGAGAAACTACTTTTCTTAAGCTCTCTCTTGATCACTAGTGAAGACTAGTTAGGAGACGGAATTTGAGGTTAGGTTATGAAACTCCCACAAGGTACAGGATGGGGCTAAACCGTACAGAAGTGTACGACTTACAAGGAGATGCACCCAGAGTGAAATTCGAGATTTTAATGACACTTCGCTGGTGTGTAGAATAGGCAAAAATAAGGGACCCGTATTTTTTTTTATCGGCCATCTTCCACGTTTACGGGGTGAAAGCAGCCCCTATAGTTGGGGGTTCAAATCGTATTTCTTAAGATATCTCGAAAACTATAAAAGATAGAGAAAAACTTTAAATTGATGAAATGTTAATCTTTGAAAGACCTATTCACCTGTATAGATTACACCAGGGCCGGGTTCACAAGAGGGGCTGGAGGGGTGAAAATAGGGGTAAATTTTCTTGTACAGCCTGACTGGTTCAATGTATCAAATTTTTGCCATCATAAATAGAAAGAGCATAAAAAATTAGGGGACACGTGTTTTTGCGTTTTTTCGAAATATGTGTGATATCCAAGCCATATACGGAAGAAAAAAATAGGGTTGGTTATATTGCATTATTATTGATTGCAAATACGTACTCTATTTTTTTTATTTTTATGTTGATTTTCATCATAAAAAAGTAAATTTTTACTTTCCGATAATAATTCATGTATTTTTCAATACTAACTTAATTGGTAATTTAGCCATGTGTATATATGTATGTTTACTTATATTCGAGATATTTTATAACTATTTCTGCGAAAATTAAAGTTCTCTGGTGTGCTTGTGTTAATGAATGCTCAAAAAGAAGCAATGTCTTTCGCTCACTGTTCAGGTGCCTTGTAATAAATTTTACGATTTGGGAAATGGGGTTGACACCTATAAAACATACAAAAAGAGTAAGAAAAATAGTTTGAATGTTGAGAAAGAAATAAACCGCGTTTATTTGGTTAAAAACGAATTTGTAAGAAGATAAAGGCGGTTGTTGAACGTAAGACTATTGTTTCTTGTTAAACATTCATTAACACTTGCAGACCAGAAAACTTTAGTAGAAATAGGTATAAAAAATATCGAATATGAGTAACCAAATATACACATGGCTAAATTACCAATTAAGTAAGTACTGAAAAATACATGAATCATTATCGGAAAGTAAAAATTTACATTTTCATGATGAAAATCAACATAAAGATAAAAAAATATCGAACGTAATAATGCAACATACGCAATCAGTAATAATGCAACATAATCAACCCTATTTTTTTCTTCCTTATATGGCTTGGATACCACTCATATTTCGAATAATGCAAAAACACGTATCCCCTAATTTTTGATGCTCTTTCTATTGATGATGGTAAAAATTTGATACATCGAACCATCCAGGCTGTACAAGAAAATTTACCCCTATTTTCACCCTTCCAGCCCTTCTTATGAACCCGGCCCTGGTTTAACCTATACAGGTGAATAGGTCTTTCAAAGAGTAACATTTCATCAATTTAAACTTTTTCTCTATCTCTTATAGTTTTCGAGATATCTTAAGAAATACGATTTGAACCCCCAACTTTAGGGGCTGGTTTCACCTCCTAAACGTGGAAGATGGCCGATAAAAGAAAATACGGGTCCCTTATTTTTGCCTATTCTACACACCAGCAAAGTTTCATTAAAATCCTGAATTTCACTCTGGGTGCATCTCCTTGTTAGCCCCAAATGGTTTAATATGGCAACATTAATAAATTGCAGTTGATGCAGGAAATACTATAAACATTATAGTTTTAGTGCTGCCGAGTCTGCAGATAATTTTACTTGTGATTTTTGTTTAAATGTATAAGCTTTAAATAAAATACTTTCGTTCTATAAACTTTATCACTTTTTTTGATAAAAGTTAACCTAACACTTTTTATACTTTTATAAGCTGAACTAAATATACCGATAATACAAATTACGTTATGATGTTTCTTAGTTGAGTCGACAATAAGTAATAAAATGTGTTTTCTACAATAATTTATTGCATTACTCTGATTTACTTCCTTAACAAGATGAATTTTTTACAATGATTTATTGCATTACTCTTATTTACTTCCTTAACAAGATGATTTTTTTACTGTACGGTATAGCCCCTTCTACCGTACGGAATAGCCCCGACCCCCGGGGCTATTTCGTACAGAGACACTTTTTTTGTAATTTAATTTAAATAAATAAACAGTGGAATAATTC
This sequence comes from Brachynemurus nebulosus, assembly GCA_035578155.1. Lineage (NCBI taxonomy): Eukaryota > Metazoa > Arthropoda > Insecta > Neuroptera > Myrmeleontidae > Brachynemurus > Brachynemurus nebulosus. The sequence goes on from JAPWDM010000016.1 coordinate 11,380,597, forward strand.
AAATTTCTTTGTGTGAAATCAATAGCCAATGGTCCAAATTATATATTGCTAATTTTCTTATAATTTTATCCTCGATATTAGCTGAAAAATAACAGCTCTCCCTTAAGTGTACGGGATAGCCCCGCTCTCCCCTATATATATATATATATATATATATATATATATATATATATATATATATATATATATATATCAGACATTTTTTTCCTTCAGAATCGTGTTCTACGGGTCCGAAAACGGATAGCGCCCCTACTCTCGCCTCTTCCCGTTCTTATCGTAATTCGTATAGGCTGTATAAGTCTAATTTTTTCAGTTGAAAAATTCGGCTAATTAGTAGATAGAATTAATTATTAGATAGAATAGAATTAATAAACTAATTGTTTCTTTACTTTGCATTGTACTGTCTAATCTGTCATATTAAAATATGTAATGACCTTAAAATTAATTCTGAAACACAAATTAGACCTAAAGGTGGCTACACACGTAACTGCAAGCTTGACAAGTATGCATGATCAAGCTTTTTGTACAAGCATGCACAAATTCCCTTCGCCACCACACGGTTCAAGCATGCTTGCACAAACGCCAGTTTGTTTTTGAAAAATGTCGAGTTCGAATGGCGATGCGCTCGCCTTAGCTGTTTTTGTCCTTATTTATATAAATAAAAAAAAATTCATTTCTCTTTTATAATTTGTCCTAAAGGAGTTTATTTTTTTTATAACTGTATTCTTATCAGCGTTTACATCAATTAACTTATATTGTTTCAATAATATATCCTATGTTGTATCTCTCTTCACTTTATCATGGTATTCCTTCGATTTGATAAGCCAAAGACATTCCTGACTTTGGTATATATGAACAAAATTTTCAGGTAATTCGCGGTTTATTTTTAAATCACTAGACATGATGTTTTAATAATCAGATTTACATCAACAATAGGAAGATGTAACAAACAGATCTCATACAAGATTAATATCGACTTGTACAATCTTGCACATTGGTACACACACTCAGTTTTGCTTGCGCAATTTAACGCGTTCAAGCATGCATAATTGAAATTCAATTAATCTTCAAGCCGCTTGTACAATCAAAATGATTGTGCAAAATTATCATACAAACGCTCAAGCATGCTTGTACAAAAAGCTTGATCATGCATGCTTGTCAAGCTTGCAGTTACGTGTGTAGCTGCCTTAAGAAATGGATTTCTCGCATCGTTACCATAAAAAGTGGTATTACTCAATGCCGACCATATTGGATTTATAGTAAACAGGCCACCAGAAGTCGCGCACAAGTTGCTTGCGATGGTTTCCGAAAACCTTAAGACCATACCTAAGACTATACAAAATTTCAAAGCCAAGTGCACGATCCGTACGGATTTTCAATAATTACTGCTCCGCTAGTTTGAGCATTTTTTTATGTGAGGAAATTCCGTGTGAGCATTTATCACTGTTAGGAGATTTCGTGTGAGCAAATTTCTTGTGCGCATTTTTCATAAAACGTATCCAAGGTCATGCGTGTTGTGGAGTACTGGGATCCATACATTTGTATCAATGGTCTATAAGTTTATAAGTCGAGTGACGCTTGTATATGGAATTGTTGACGTCCTACGACGTGGCGTGTGAGTTAGTAAAGTTTCACTTGATGTTTTATGACTTAAATGACCGTCAAGGTATTAATTTTGTCATAATGATTTTTGTGTATTTTAATTTCACTCCGTAAAAGACTAGATGATTTAGGGGCGCGAGGGGTAATAAAAGCTAGAGGGTAATGAGAGCGGTGCAAAAGTACACGCTTCTAATGCTTGTATTCGCTATTACGCAACTTAATCGTCTTTGGTACTTGTCAGCTAAGCTTCTCTCATGTGCATTTTTCGATAGTTGCACGCATTTATTTTGTAAACAGAGGTTTTGTTTTTTGTCGGTGCTTATAATAAGAAAACAATTTTAACGATGTCAAAGTAAAAACTAAGTTACCAATTTTTTATAATTAATTATCACTACTTATAAAGCTAAGTTTGTCTACTTTTTGTTATGATTATCAGAACTGTGATAACAAGTTAATATTGTAATCTGTAACCATGTTTTACAAAATGATAGATCTCGGGAAATGAGAACCTACATGGCTCTCATCTGAAAAAAATTGAATCCAAGGCTTTTTTTCAAAGATAGTTATGATAGTTATGGTTTCTGCAAGTGTAGTTATGGTTAAGATAATTATTTATAGCAGAAGCGGTGGAAACTGGACACACGCAGAATGTTTGGACTCCGATAGTGTAGTTGATTATATTTGTGTCCTTTCCGCTGATCTTTAGAATCGAAACCTTTAGAATCCTTAGAATAATTCTTTTATTTTGATTATAAAGTTGAAAATAATAAACAAATATTTTACTTCCCAAAATATTTGTTTATTATTTACAAATATGGAATACCATAAAGTAACGCTCAAAGTTGAATTTTATTCTTAAAATAATTTTTTAAAAATTATGTGACTATAGTTTGTTTATTTGGTTTGGAAAATGAATACCATATTTCCTTCTCTGTTTTGCAGAATAGAAAAAATTTATAAAACAGAGAAAGAAATATGGTGTTCATATTCCAAACAAAATAAATAAATTATATTTATAATTTTCAAGTATCTATTTAAATACTTGATAATATTCTGAAAATATTTTTAATAAAATATCATACTTAAAAAATTTATGTAGGTAATTGAAAATTTATTTAATCATAAACATACCTAAGAAAAAAGCTGATTAATATCATGTTATAACTGAAAGTACGTCAATACTGATAAAAAATAAATATATGCTTGAGTTTTACAAATCTAGGTGAATCTAAATATGTATATTGACAAGTAAAGGTCTTAATTGATAATTCCCGATTTTGATGAAACTTGGTAGGTGTGTAGGACACAGACAGATAACAGACACGTATTTTTTTTATCGGCAAAAAACGCCATTTAAGGGGTGAAATGCACCCCCAAAATTGGGGTAAAAATTTAATTTTGTCAAATTACTCGAAAACTATAACAGACAGAAAAAAAGTTTAAATTGACACAACCCTTCATTTTTAAAGATCTTTCTACTGATGTACTCAAATCCAGGGTCGGACCTATTGGAGGGGCCTTGATTATAAAATTGAGGGTAAATTTCGAAATAGGGTGAATATGGTTCGACCAATCAAAATACTAATATCAAATATGAAAACTACATCAAAAATACTAGTTTACCTGTTTTTGCTAAAAGTCTTATAAATATTTTACTTATAATATCTTTTTAAATCGTTTTTATTTATTGTATTTATACTCTACAGTTTATATTTAAACAAAAATATTGGATAAAATTTTATTATTATGTTACTCGTACAAAATTAAGGGCTCTGTACAAATTCCGGTAGCTCTAGTTAATATTGGAAACTGTTGAAATATTTTAAAAACACAATCGGTAGAGGCAAAATTTAAATTGACGTAGCATATAATTGTTTTAGAGCTCAAAAAAATATATAGGGATATTAACATATATAAAATTAAATAAAATTAAATATTTACTATACCCAATTTTAGTACAACCTACTTCCGATTTTCCAACATTGGTGAATTCCGTTCAGGTCACCATTATTTGACAGATATGCGAGTAATATTTTTACAATGAAGCCTTTTAGATTTTCAGTAGTGATCGTGTAATATTAAATTTCCTTTAGAATACTATTTTTCTAGTTAATAAAAATGCTGGATCATTAATTTCAAAATAATAATTTATACTGTAAAGTAAAATTTGTTATGTATAAAAACTGTAGTAATTAATTACATAGAAATATGCAAGAAATATGACTATTAGTCAATTTAAATTTTGTCTCTACCGATTCTGTTTTAAAATATTTCAACAGTTTCCAATATTAAAAATTAGGGGGGACAGATCTACCCACACTGTCAACTTCCCATTGGGTGTCCTTAAAGACTAGAGACTACCGTACATAAATAATTTCTTAACATCAATTAGATTTTTAGGCCATTGTAATCGACGGGGGTACGTACCTTTTCTGTAGGGGGTAAATTGATGTTATTGGTAGTGTTGAAAACCCCACAGAAAGGCCTGGGTTCGAACTCCTGATCACTACGATAGACTTGCGGGAATTTAAGGGTGTTCTCTTTTCACTCAATAAAATAATGGTTCAATTAACAATTTTATTAACAAACCAAAATAAATGAATAATAATTACAAGAAACAAAAAATAGGAACATGAATGAAACTTAACAAAATAGGAATCGCTTCCCCAAATAATCAAGTAAACATTTATGAACAAAAGATAAAATATAAGCGACAGAATCAGGACTTACCTGGACACAAGTTATTCCCGTGGTTTAATTACAAGCTCTTGTTATTGGTCACCAAAACAAACTTCCCAGTTACGACCTTGAGTATGTTAAATTACTCTGAGTAGCCCATCCCCCTGCTAGCAACTAGCTACCTGCTCCAATGCTCTTTACCACTCCATACTGTTCTGCTGCCCATGACTTGACGTGACCCGACTCTCACTTTGACTGCTCTCCGACTTCTCCCCGGCGATTTCTCCTTGACTTCACCCCGACTTCTCCGCTCCTTCTCCCAGACTGCCCTACTTTGACTACATCGCTTTGACTACTTCTTCACTTCTCCACTCTGACTACTTCTTCTGACTACTCTTTTAACTTCTCTTTTTGACTACTCTGTCCTCTGTCTACTTCTTTTGACTACTCCCCTAACTTCTCTTTTTGACTACTCTCCGATTATCGTTTTACAATTCTTTTTATATTATTGTTTGACCCACATAATCACGTCATTTTTACCAGAGTCAGCAGAAAGCATGCAGTAGTAAATCGTCGATATTTTTTGGTTGTTTGTTTTGGTTTACTGGCCTCGTTAACAACTTGTGTCCAAACAAATGGCCCGATTGCAACACCATTATATAATAATGGTAACAAATCTATATGATCTATGTTGTGTTAATAAAGTTAATTCCGTTTTTTATCAGAAAAAACAAACCACTAATCCGAATTTGCTGAAAACTTTATCCGGTCTTTATTCTTTAATTACACATCGAATGAAATTAGTCCGGAGTTCATATCATCATTTGTTCTCGAGATATGCGAGACGAAAAAAAAATCACGAATGAACGAACGAACGAACTAACGAACACACACACAGACATCACAACAGTTTCCAATATTAACTAGAGCTACCGGAATTTTTGTATAGAGCCCTTAATTTTGTACGAATAACATTATAATAAAACTTTATCCAATATTTTTGTTTAAATATAAATTGTAGAGTATAAATACAATAAATAAAAACTATTTAAAATAGTATATTGTGCAATAAGTGCGGGAAATTGTCGATTGCCCACGAAAGCGAAGTTGAGCGCACGAACGTAGTGAGTGCGCTCACTTGCTTGAGTGGGCAATCGACAATCCCGCACGAGTTGCACATACTACTTTTTATTACAAATTTCACATACATTTTCCTATTATTATTACTATTTTTGACATTTTTATTACTTTTTAAAATAATATTTTTGAGTGTTCATCTTTTTTTCTGAATTAAATATTGTTAAATTACTTTGTTGGTGGTTTCTATAGAAATAATTATGAAATATTTATTAAATGAAATATCAAGAGGCGGCTTTGCGTGTTTTGATTAAATTTTGCGTGTTTTATTGTCAATTTACGTGTGGAAAGTTTACTTTCCGCACGCAAAAAAGTATATGGGAAGAGTACAGTGGGCAAACAGCTATTTTGCGTACAGAAATGTGTGCGCCAAGTTAGTACTTCTCCCGCATGAGTAATAAAAAGATATTATAAGTAAAATATTGAGTGCACATGTAAGATTTTAGTTTAAGATTTGAGCTTTTAGCTTTAACGTAACGGCTTTTAGCAAAAACAGATAAACTGGTATTTTTGATGTAGTTTGCATATTTGATATTAGTATTTTGATTGGTCGAACCATATTCACCCTATTTCAAAATTTACCCTCAATTTTATAGTCAAGGGCCCTCCAATAGGTGCGACCCTGGATTTGAGTACATCAGTAGAAAGATCTTTAAAAATGAAGGGTTGTGTCAATTTAAACTTTTTTCTATCTGTTATAGTTTTCGAGTAATTGAGACAAAATTAAATTTTTACCCCAACTTTGGGGGTGGATTTCACCTCTTAAATGGCGTTTTTGGCCGATAAAAAAATACGTTTCTGTTATTTTTCTGTGTTCTACACACCTACCAAGTTTCATCAAAATCAGGAATTATCACTTTAAGACCTTTACTTGTGAGATAATAAATTTTTGAAGCTTTTGCTCATTAAATTTATTTATGTACGACTGAATCACCGACTGAAGCCTATATGATTACATTGTTAAAAATATGAAAAGTGGTATGACACTAGTTGTATAATAAAAAGCATAAAGCACTAGTATTATAAGATAAGGAATAGTCCAGGGATTAATTTCTAAAATTGTTGGTGCCGGAACGCATATTTCCAGTTTTTCACAAAGCAACGAGCAAGTGGCCCAAAACAAATAACAAGCAACGAAATGTATTTACGAGTAAAAAATGCAATCGTTTTGGTTTACCATTTCTCTTATTCCCCTGACAATGGCGCTATGAGCAAAAAAATGTAGTTTTTGGCTTACCGTAGGCCTCTGTTCGCAACTCTATAGCCCCTGAATACACTGACCAAGCAAAAATAATCCCTTTGACGTGTCCGGGAAAAAGTAAAAAGCACGGGCAGGTGCCGGAACACCGTTTCGCCGCCTTCCGGCTGAAATTAAGCTCTGGAATTGTCTTAATCGATAAATTTTCATTTTTACGGTAAATAGAAAATATTTTATTTACTTATAAGCCAAATCAACTGAAAATGATCTGAGATAATTAACAAATTAAGAGAAATTAGACGTACAATTTTAAGATACTATAGTTACTCTAATACAAAAATAACAAAGAGTAAAAAAGACAGAAAACTAGGTATTTCGCCATTGCTATTTAATTTCTATTGCGAGGTCGGTGTATTTTGCCAGTTTTTTGGTGTGTATTTTTTGTAGGTGGTGTGTATTAGGAACCACAATATCTATGAGGAATATGGTCGATTATTTTGCATTGTCTGTCCTAAGTGAGTTGAGTAGAAGCAGCTGTAATGTGATGGATCGTTTTTGATTTGAATTGGCACAAGAAGGAGGACAAAATCCAACAATAGGTCCACAAATTTCTACATGAGAGACATCCACATAATCTTAACCAGAGTAACGTCGACAAAGCAGCGTTTCACGCCTGGTTGAGTCAGGTGACTCTTTTCCCAGGGACCGAAGGATTCATACTGGCTATACAAGACCAAGTAATTTATACAAAGAATTATTCAAAATATATACTTTGTGACTCGTCAATAACATTTGACTTATGCTGGAGATGTCATTCCAAACCCAAAACGATCCAACGTATCATAACTGCCTGTACTCAGCTTACTCAGTCCGAATACAAATACCGTCACGATCAGGTTGGCAAAATCATATACCAGAAACTAGCGGTTAAGCACCAGCTTATAACCGATAAGATCCCTTACTACAAGTTTACACCAAAAGTAGTAGCAGAAAATGACTCCTGTAGACTTTACTGGGATCGGTCGATTATTACAGATAAGACCAACAACACACTGACACCCATCTTACAGACGCACAACACACATACATAAACATACAATACACTAACACTGAAACACAAACACTTAACACACATACAGATCCAGATTCGTCTGATGGAGAGGGAGGATCGACCAACTGCCGCACCATCACTGTTACCGCTCTGGTGCACAATCCTCCCCAACTCAATAACACACAAAGTCCGTCAACCTCTGTACCGTCTAAACGTGCAATTCCAGGAACACCCGATCTTAATGAGCATTTTGATGAACCAGAACACATTTACACCAAGAAACGTAAAATAGAACGACACATCCACACACATACACGAACACACACACAAACACAAACAGTCCTTTCCCTTCCCTCTGTCCCTAATCCTACCTATCCTCTGAGGACACGAAAACGAACTAGGCTTTCACAGCCGTCTGTCATTGAGCCAACATCTACGCTCCCACAAAAGTCTCGTCGTACGACCCAGTGTACACCAAAATAGACGCATAACACCTCGTTTCAAGCAACAATAATAACAATATAAGGAGTGATGTGGCAAACCCGTCCGTGAATGTACTACGGTACTTTTACGGATTGGTTTGGCACATTACCCTTTCACAGAGCCTAATACCTTGCATAATGCCGGTATAGGTGAATGTTACCCAGTACTGTCCTACTGAGTAGTGAGCGCCAGGTTGGCGTAAAAGTCTATAATAATAATAATAATAATAATAATAATAATAATAATAATAATTCCACTTGGCTAAGTTAGTTAATAGCAGTATTGGTCAGGTTAAAGATGCCAAACTATCGGGCAAAGGGTTGCTCATAGAGGCATTCTCACCAGCACAATCTGAAAAAATTCAGAACTTAAAGGAATTAGGACAGTAAACAGTAGAGGTGGTGCCCCACGGTGTATTAAATTACTCCAGGGGCGTTATCATACACCCCTCTTTAGCGTACTGTACCCTGGAAGACATAGTGTCGGAGATGTCTCCACAGGGGGTAATTGAAGCGAAAAGGCTGAAATATAATAGGGGGAATAAACATCCCGAATCCCCCTTAATCTTGCTAACTTTCAATAGGGTCACTCTACCAAAAGAAGTGATCATCGGCCTTTTCACTAAAGTGGACGTGCGACCGTACATCCCAGCACCGATGCGGTGTTATAAATGCCAAAGGTACGGCCACGTCTCACAACGTTGTAGTACAGAGCAACAGATATGCGTGTGTGGAAGGCCGTTACAAGGACGACCATGTGACGAGCCAATTAAATGCATCAATTGTGGGGGTAATCACTCGGCTAAGTCGAGGAATTGCCCCATTTTTAAACAAGAATCCGCGATTCAAGAGTTTAGAGCCCTGGAGAGGTTAACCTATCCAGAGGCAAGACGGAAGCTTCTAGGCAATACGCCTCGTCGCTCAGCTCTTGAAGGTTATGCACGCGCTGTTGCGGCCCCCGCCCCTACAGCGGCTGAAAAGACAAGTGAAATTAAAGAAATAAAGGAAGCCATGAGACAAATGCAGGTGAATATGCAGAAAATGCAAGAGTGTCTCATGCGCTCTACGGGTGTAGCTGTGTCTACACCCAGTACAGCCGCTGTTGTGTCAACCAAAGTCCCTGAGGCCAAGAGGGTGCTAACAACCACCCCTCAGGGACCCGTCGTACGTACTGTGACGTCTTCTCCCAAAAAGAAGACATCACCGAAGAAGGCTTCGCCTCCGAGAAGGCGCCGCAGTGAAGGGGAGAAGGAGGTGGCAAAACCAAGGTCCCCCAAAAAGGGACCCTCCACAACCACCTCGGAGGCAGAAACAATGCTGCCTCCACAATCGACGGTGCCATTACTACAACGACCAACGGCACCGTCCCGACCGGGCACACCTGAATGCTCGGTCACCCCACACCCGAGTCGCTCTATCCAAACACCGATGAGCGACTCGGAAAGTACGACCGCGTCAGTACGTACGGGTACAAAGCGCCCGACGTCCGACGCTTATACCAACACCTCGGCCACCGAATCTGACAATTCGGACGCCGAGGTGAAAGTTATCAAAGGAAAGAAAGGCTGGCCAAAGGGGAAACCTAGGAAGTAGCCACACTTCCTAGAGCAGTAGCAAAAATGGCTTTCATACAATGGAACTGTAATGGTGTTAAGCACCATTACTGTGAATTGCATATGCCTCTGGCTGAGCACGCGCCTATGTGCGTGTGCCTCCAAGAGACGCATTTACGGCCGGCGGAATAATTTACCATCAAATACATCAAGTCCGCCGGCATGACGTACAGCCAGACATCAGGGCGAGGGGAGGTGTTGCCATCATAATCAAAGATGGCGTCCCTTTCCGGGACCACACTTTAAACACCCCCCTACAAGCTATAGCAGTACAATTTTTAAAACCGCCCCAGTATGCTCAGTCTACCTACCAGATTTCGACTGACCAACGTCGCAGATTTGACCGAACTTACCTTACAGTTACCACGTCCATTTTTGTTATTAGGAGATTTTAATGCTCACAGCCCTATGTGGGGCTGTAGCCCGTGGAAGACTCATCGAACGTTTTCTAGATGAGTCTGAAACGGTCTTGTTGAATTCCGGTGAAGGTACTATTATTAATGCAAGAACCGGTGAGTTGTCGGCTATCGACTTATCACTTAGCTCACCGGTCATGGCACACGGTTTTGAGTGGACGCTGGCGTCACACTCATACGGAAGTGACCATATACCTATTATTTTAAATAGTACCATGCCGATGACTCCACAATCGTCTTCGCCGAGATGGCGTCTCCGTCAAGCTGACTGGGACATATACATTGATTCATTCCGTACACCCGAGCTGACTGGAGACGTAGAAGATGATGTGGAGCAAATATCCTCCAGTGTCATTGAAGCAGCACATAAGAGTATACCAATGTCGTCCAACATTCCACCTAAACGTCGACTACCATGGTGGAATGAAGTCGTGAGAGTAGCAGTTGCCGAGAAAAAGCGGGCGTACCACGAACTCAGAGGTCGCCCCACGCAGGAAAATGTGATAGCCTACAAGCGTGCTCAAGTAAATTGAGTGTAAATTCGAGCGCCCCGGGGTCGTGCGTGTCACTGGGGCAATGGGCTTGTCCCTAGGGCCCCTCATTCCCGTATCCCTGGCGTGGAGTCCCACGTCCCTTATGAGGCTCCGTGGAGGGTGGGGAGCGGGGTGGGGGATTTATTGTGTTACTTTTATGGGTACGAAAAATATGTGATCTTCGGGCGAGTCCGGGCCCCTCGAACCGGACGCGAACCAAGCTCCGCCGCCGTCATCTGGCGCGAGCAACGATAGCGAGACTAGTCCCGTTACCTTTGCACCCGTAGTCGCACCGCAAGTAAGTGGAGCGGCTACGCAGATCAAAAAGGGTAACCCTCTCTCTAAAAAAGGGAAAGGTCGTGGGCGTACCATGCAGTTGGACGCCCCAAGAATGGAAGCTGTAAATTTTGTGAAATGTCTTGTAGTGAAACCAACGGAAGGCGACTTCAGTAAAATGAGTCCCTTCCAGTTGGCTAAGTTGGTGAAAGATAATATTGGCCATGTCAAGAATGCCAAACTGTCTGGAAAAGGGTTGCTCGTGGAGGCATTCTCAGCGACACAGTCCGAAAAGATAACAAGCTTGAAGAACCTAGGACAGTATGCGGTGGAGGTATCACCTCATGGGGTATTAAATTACTCCCGTGGTGTTATTATGCACCCTTCATTTGCATACTGTTCCCTTGAAGAGATAGTGTCGGAGATGTCTCCACAAGGGGTTATAGAAGCAAAGAGGCTTAAATTTAACAGGGGAGGCAAATATCCAGACTCCCCTCTCATCTTATTAACTTTCAACAAGACCACGCTACCAAAGGAAGTGGTCTTGGGCCTCTTTGAAAATTTCACAAGAATGTAGCGTCGAGCAGCAGATTTGTCAGTCTTTGACAGTCGAGCCAGTAAAGTGTGTTAACTGCGGGGGCAGTCACTCGGCGAAGTCGAGGAATTGCCCCATATTTAAGCAAGAATCAGCCATCCAAGAGCTGAGAGCCCTTACTTACATACCCAGAAAAACTCACATACCCAGACGCAAGGCGTAAACTACTGGGCAATATGCCTTGCCGTTCCGCCTTAAATGGCTACGCGCGCGCTGCTGCAGCTCTTATCCCTACAGCGGTTGAGAAGAACAACGAAATACGTGAGATTAAGGAAGCGATAAGGCAAATGTAAGTAACCATGCAACGAATGCAAGAGAGCCTCATGCGCTCAGCAGGTGTAGTTAGTTCCACACCCGCTCCAACCGCTGCGCCAGCCGGGGTCCCTGAGACCAAAAGGGTTATTAAGACAACCCCTCAGGGGCCCATCGTAAGAACTGTGACGTCTTCTCCAAAGAAGTCTTCGTCACCACGAAAATCACCGAAAGGTAGAAGACGCCACAGCGAGGGGGAGAAGGAGGTGGCCCAACAACGGTCCCCGAAAATGGGACCGACCACCTCCACCTCGGAGGCAGAGTCAATGCTGCCTCCACAAACAACGGCACCGCTACCACAGCGGCCGTCCCGACCGGGCACACCGACCGCCCGGTCACCCCCTTCCCGAGTCGCTCAATAACAACAGCAGTGAGCGACTCGAATATGTCGACCGCGTCCGTGCGGACGGGTGTTAAGCGCCATACGACCGACGCGTACACTAACACCTCGGCCACGGAGTCTGATAACTCCGATGCCGAGGTACAAGTAGTAAAAAGAAAGAAAGGCTGGCCAAAGGGGAAACCTAGGAAGTAGCCACACTTCCTAGGGAGCAACCCAAGTGGTAACAAAAATGGCTATTATACAATGGAACTGTAATGGTGTAAAACATCATTACTGTGAATTGCAGATGCTTCTGGCTGAGCACACGCCTATGTGCGTGTGCCTCCAAGAGACACATTTACGGCCGGCGGAACAATTTAACATTAAATATCATCAAGTCCGCCGGCACGACGTACAGCCGGACATCAGGGCGAGGGGGGGTGTTGCCATAATCATAAAAGATGGCGTCCCGTTCCGGGACCACCCGTTAAACACCCCCTACAAACTATCGCCGTACAATTTTTAAAACCGCCCCAGTTCACAGTATGCTCGGTCTACGTACCAGACTTCGACTGGAATGTCGAATCCCTGACCGAGCTTACCTTACAGTTACCACGTCCATTTTTGTTACTAGGAGATTTTAATGCTCACAGCCCTATGTGGGGCTGTAGCACAAGAGACGCCCATGGAAGACTCATCGAACGTTTTCTAGATGAGTCTGAAACGGTCTTGTTGAATTCCGGTGCAGGTACCTTTATTAATGCAAGAACCGGTGAGTTGTCGGCTATCGACTTGTTACTTTGCTCACCGGTCATGGCGCACCGTTATGAGTGGACGCTGGCGTCAGACTCATACGGTAGCGACCATATACCCATTATTTTATGGGGACAATAGTACCACGCCGATGACTCCACAATCGTCTTTGCCGAGATGGCGTCTCCGTCAAGCCGACTGGGACATGTACGTTGATTCATTCCGTACACCCGAGCTGACTGGAGACGTGGAAGATGATGTGGAGAAAATGTCCTCCAGTGTCATTGAAGTAGCATATCAGAGTATACCGAAGTCGTCCAGCATTCCACCCAAACGTCACGTACCATGGTGGAATGAAGTCGTGAGTGTAGCAGTTGCAGAGAAAAAGCGGGCGTACAACGAACTCAGACGTCGCCCCACGCAGGAAAATGTGATAGCCTACAAACGTGCTCAAGCACGTTGTAAAAGAACTGCAATATGTTAGGACTGCAATATGGAGCAATATGTTTCGGCCATTAATACCTCCACTTCAACTTCGGAGGTATGGAAAAGAGTAAGAGCCATTACAGGGAAGTCCTCCCGTTCACCAATGCCTTCCCTTCTCATTGTCGACGGTCGGAACATCACTGACCGCGCAGAAATAGCTAACTGTTTAGCTAAACACTTTGAGCGCGTCAGTGGCTCCCAAAACTATGACCCAGACTTCCTGCGGATCAAGATCGAACACGAACAAAACGATCTTGATTTTTTCTCAGATGAATCCCTCCAGTATAACCAACCGTTTTCTATGCAAGAATTACTGGATGCGCTTCGGGGATCTAGGGACACATCCTCTGGACCTGATGAGATCCCCTACGCCATGATCCGGAACCTGCCTTATCCTGGTAAGTGTAGGTTACTGGATCTGTACAACGAAATTTTTAGGCAAGGCGTTTACCCTCCGCAGTGGCGAGAAGCTACCATCATTCCCCTGCTAAAAGAGGGTAAAGATTCATCGCAACTAACTAGCTACCGTCCAATATCCTTGACTTGCTGTTTCAGCAAGGTATTGGAAAAAATGGTGAACAACCGTCTCGTCTGGTGGCTGGAATCAACCACCTTATACCTAAACATCAATGTGGGTTCCGCCGATACCATTCGACTACGGACCATCTTGTTCGCCTCGAGGATGCCATTCAAGACGCCTTTCTCCAACGAAAACACCTTGTGGCTGTGTTTTTCGATTTGGAGAAAGCTTATGATACGACCTGGAGGTATGGAATTCTCAAGAAGCTGCACGACTGGGGTTTAAGAGGTAACCTTCCTCAGTTCGTAAAAAGTTTTCTGACTGACCGTTCTTTTCGTGTCCGGGTAGGTGACACTGACAAGTAAACGTTCCGAGGCCGGACCTATCGATTTTGATGAAACTTAGACATGTTGTAGAACACTAAAAAATAAGCGACACGTATTTTTCTGTACCGGCGGAAAAACGGTCTGAAGGGGTGAAATCGCCCTCCAAAAATTGGGGTAAAAATTTAATTTTTTAAATATCTCGAAAACGGTAAGATATAGAGCAAAAGTTTAAATTGGCGATATTGCTCATTTTTAAGGAGCTATCTATTGGTACGCAATTTGTTCAAATTGTGTCAACAGGGGTGGCTGGGGGTTAAAATTTAGGGGGTAATTTTGCAAAAAGGGGATGAAAATTAAACAATAACTGTCAGTTATTGTTTTATTAAACATTAACTGTCAATTACCCACTGTCAGTGTGTTAATACTAAAAATGAGTGTATATTAACTAATATGTATTTTAAGAGGGTGACTCACCTCCTCTCTAATGTTGCTCAAACTGAATTTTGAAATCGAAAATTTCATTTCTACGTTATTCTAAATGTCTTAAACTATTTTCCATGAAGAAAAACTTCTTAAACTACCCAAGTAGTACGACTATTCGACACAGTCACCCCCTAGTTAACTACCCCTAGACTTAATATTAGGACATTCAGCAAAAACAGGTCAATTAGATTTTTTGACGTAGATTTCAAATCTGTAAACAAAATTTTTATATTGTTTAATTTTCACCCCCTCTTTGCAAAATTAACCACTAAATTTTAACCCCCAGCCACCCCTATTGACACAATTTGAACAAATTGCATACCAATAGATAGCTCTTTAAAAAAGAGCAATATCGCCAATTTAAACTTTTGCTCTATCTCTTACCGTTTTCGAGATATTTAAAAATTAAATTTTTACCCCAATTTTTGGAGGGCGATTTCACCCCTTCAAACCGTTTTTCCGCCGATAAAGAAAAATACGTGTCGCTTATTTTTTAGTGTTCTACAACATATCTAAGTTTCATCAAAATCGATAGGTCCGGCCTCGGGACGTTTACTTGTGAGTCTAAGGCCCACTCCCAGGAGAATGGTGTTCCTCAAGGCTCCACCATTAGTGTCACCTTGTTTTCCATCACAGTCAGTCATATTGCAGCTTCAGCCCCAATTCGTCGTTGCTTGTACGTTGATGACCTCACTATATTCTATGCAGCCGATTCCATCGAGGATATTCAACAACGGCTGCAACAAGGCACCAACGACTTCTGCAGAAGCTCTTGGTTTTCGATTCTCACCACAAAAAACATCGGGGGTACACTTCTGCAGAAAGCGCAACGCACATCCGGATCCTGTTCTCACATTGAAAGGATCCAACCTTCAGTGCGTCGATAGCGTCAGGTTTCTAGGACTTATTTTTGATAAACAACTAACGTGGCGTCCACACCTCTAAGCCTTAGCTGCGAGTTGTCGCAGGACAATAAACATGCTTAAGTGCTTGGCAGGTGCATCGTGGGGTGCGGGCCGGGAGTCGTTGCTTCGCCTGTATCAGTCGCTAGTTCTGACTAGGATTGATTACGGCAGCATTGCTTACTCCTCCGCCCGGGCGTCTACGCTTCTACTCCTAGATCCTGTTCACCATGCAGGCATACGACTGGCTACGGGAGCATTTCGAACGAGCCCTTCCATGAGCCTCTGCGTAGAGTCGGGTCTTCCTCCGCTGCGACTGAGACGTGAGCGTCTCTTGCTCAATTATGCAGCGGGGATATATGCAACACCTTCACATATAAACTACCCGACTCTGTTCAGATACCGTTTACAGGGGCTCTACGGTCGACGTCCCACCATAAGTCGACCAGTGGCCGTTCGAACGCAGGAGTTATTAGAGAGTCTGCACTTACAGTTCGCCAAGATATTTCCCAAGCGTCCTATGGAAGTGCCCCCTTGGCTGATCCCTAACGTAAGGTGTCGTCGTAAGGTGTCGTTTAGACCTGACTGGTCTCAACAAGGAGGAGACCAGTTCATTAGAATATCGATCCCGCTTCTACGAGATCATTAGCGAACTTGACTCTCTCTGCATATACACAGATGGTTCCAAAACAGCTACGGGTGTTGGAAGTGCCATCGTCATTCGTGACGATCCTCACGCTTGGTCACTTCCTCCCCAGGCCACTGTGTATACTGCAGAATTATTTGCGATTTTGCAAGCCCTGCGATTCTGTCAAACATCCGAAGACAGCGCATTCCTCATTTGTTCCGACTCGTTGAGCGCGTTGCAAGCGATCTGCCGCTCTCATACCATCGATCCACTGGTGCAGAACATTCGAACGTATCTCTACATGCTCCGCCAAAAGTCCATCATCTTCTTTTGGATTCCCGGACATGTAGGGATACCTGGCAATGAACTCGCCGACCAGGCAGCACGTCATGCAGCCGAAGTCGGTGAGCCACAGGACATTGCCATACGCCCAGAGGATCTGAGAGTGAGCATACGATCCGCGATTGATCAGAAATGGCAACGTGAGTGGAACAACCTCACGGCTAAGCTCAGACAGGTGAAACCTGAAGTCCGAAGAACTCCGGCACCTGTAAATCTGAGCCGGCGAGAGAGTGTGGCCCTGACACGTTTACGCTTGGGCCACACGGCGTTAACACATCGTCACCTTCTCGCCAGTGAGGATCAGCCAAGGTGCGCCGCCTGCCGGACGGCGCTGACCGTGAGGCATATAGTTGAGGAATGTGTAACCTTTGAGCCATTTCGCCAGAGGTTGCAGCTCCCAAATAATGTAGCCAATGCTCTTAGTTATGATGCTGTCTCTGAAAGAAGGATGACTGAATTTCTCAGAAATTCGAAACTACTTCAGAGACTGTAGGGGCTTTACATCTCAGTTTTTATTAAAGTCGTCTCTTGACTCTCCCCCGACATTTTAAATTTTTTTTAAAAATTAGATGTGTAAAAAATGATCTGTGTTGTCTTATTTATTACCTATACCCTGTTCCAGTTGGTCTGGCAGGGTACTTTTAGTCTTTTGTTATGCCACTAAGGGCCTTTTACACCTTTAGTGGTACTGTTTGTTATTCATACATGTTGTTTGTTTTGTTATTGTTTTTTAATGATGTACCACCGAAGGCCTTTTACACCTTAGGTGGTACATCAATTGTTGTTTATCATCTGTGATATTTTGTTATGTCCCAGTGACGCAATAAGTCCTGTCTGTAATTATAACTGTGATAACTTTGTGATATATTTGTTTTTTAGTCAGGTTCCTCCACCCCGAGGCCCTTTATGCCTCGGGGGGAGTCGCAGCGATGGTCTTCAGGGGTGCCGCGACTAGTGAACCGGAGACAGTTCAACCGCGACAGTCCAACTGACGACAGATCAACCTAACGATAGATCAACCTAACGACAAATCGACCGACGACAGATCAACCGACGACAATTGAACCTAACGACATTTTAACTGAAGACCATTTAACCTTTGTACAATCTGCTAACTAATAACAAAATTATTTGAATTTTATCTAACAATAAAATTTGCCTCCCTTGAGACTTGAGACTAAATATACACAATTAAGGGTATATTATTTGGTTGGGTTGTGTTGGATTTGGTTACCTTTCATTGAATTCGATTACTTTAGGTGTTGTTTGGTTAGGTTAGTCTGTTAAGTTGTATTTGGTTACGTTAGGTTGGGTTTGTTTATAATTTGTTGAGTTCGGTTAGTTTAGACTGGTTTTGGTTAGGTTAGGTCGGATTTGTTTACAATTTGTTGAGTTCGATTAGTTTGAGTTTGGTTAGGTTAGGTTGGGTTTGTCTATGATTTGTTGATTTCGGTTAATTCAAGTTGGGTTTGGTTAGGTTTATATATAATTTATTGAGTTCAGTTAGTTTAGGTTGAGTTTGATCAGTTAGGTTTTATTTAGTTGTGTTTGATTAGGTTAGGTTGGGTTTGTTTATAATTTGTTGAGTTGGGTTAGTTCAGGCCAGTTTTGGTTAGGTTAGGTTGGGTTTGTTTATTATTTATTGAGTTCGGTTAGCTCATGTTGGGTTTGGTTATGTTAGGTTGTTTTATATTAGGTTAGGATAAGTTTATTTATAATTTGTGAATTCGGTGAGCTCAGACTGGTTTTGGTTAGGTTAGGTTAAGTTTGTTTATAATTTACTGAGTTGGATTAGTTCGGGTTCGGTTTGGTTACGTTAGGTTATATTAGGTTAGATTATGATGGGTTTATTTATAACTTATTGAATTCGGTTAGTTTAGGTTGGGTTTGGTTAAGTCAGATTTTATTTGGTTGTGTTTGGTTAGGTTAGGTTACTTTTACTTATGATTTGTTGAATTTGATTCGTTTAGGTTGGGTTTGGTTAGGTTAGGTTGGATTTGTTTATAATTTATTGAGTTGGGTTAGTTCAGGTTGGTTTTAGTTAATTTATATATTAGTGTTAAGCAGTTAAAATGTCCTGTGGTTTAATTGTTCTTCGGTTCAATTGTCGTTTGGTTAAACTGTCGTTAGGCTGAACTATCTTGAGGTTGAATTTTCATCGGCTAATTTGTCGTTAGGTTGAATTGTCGTCGGTTGATCCGTCATCAGGTTGAACTGTCGTCGATCGAACTGTCGCGGTTGAACTGTCCGCGGTTTACTTGTTACAGAACCGTCTTCAGGCCTAATGCATTGCAATGTCTAATGCATTTATGTGTTCCGGTCTGTTTTGTGTATGTTTTTATTTTTACTGTTTATGGCGGCGCATGCCCTTAGTTGGCGATGCCGCCGGACACTGCTGACCGCGCCATCCACCGGCAGTAGTGTCCCAATTTTAATAAAAAAAATAAAAAAAAATAATAATAATAATAATAATAATAATAATTATAATTGTAATATATTATTATTATCGTAGGTATTTTATAATACAATACCTATATTGTACTTTAAAATACAATCAAATAAAACACTGATTAAGTAATTATTATTTTGAAGAATTCTTTTAATGCTTGAGATAAGATATAAGTATAAAAATTTTAGGTATCCGATTTTCAGAATTAATTTTCTAAAATTTTTTACTTAACTAAAGTGACACAATGAAATCTGTTATAATTTTATTTCTTATTTTTGGTCTTTGCCAATGTAAGTCAACAATAATATTTTTTTTCTTTTAAACTGTTTTGCAAATATTTCAAGAACATTTTTTAAAGATAAATGCTAATCTGTTGTATTTTACCGAATTATAGCCAAAAAAGGATTTGGTTCCGGTGAACAAGATTGGGATTTTGCGCAAGTTCGACCTGGAGCATATATGTTTTGGTGGTTGTATTATACAACTGCTAATGTTGCACAACCAGAAACGAAACCGTTATTAATTTGGTTGCAAGGTGGTCCAGGTGGTTCGTCTACAGGTTATGGGAATTTTATGGAATTAGGACCATTAGATAGTGATTTAAAGCCACGAGATACTACTTGGGTATATCAATTAAAAGTTATTTTTACTTTTTTATCTAAATTATTAAAAATTAAAATACTTGCAGGTGAAATATTACAACGTACTTTTTATTGATAATCCCGTAGGAACCGGATTCAGTTATGTAAACAGTTCAAGTAAATTGACTACCACTAATAAAGAAATTGCTTTAGATCTTGTCGAATGTTTACGCTTGTTTTACAAACGTTTGCCAGAATTTGAGTCAACACCATTGTATATTACTGCGGAATCTTATGGAGGAAAAATGGCTGTTGAGTTTGCACTAGAACTAAATAAGGTAATTTTTAGAAACTTTAATTTTTAGGCATAAAATGAAAAATTGAAAATTTTCAGGCAGTTGAAGAGGATAAATTAAAATCAAATTTGAAAGGCGTAGCACTAGTTGACTCTTGGATTAATCCTATCTATTCTGTGACTACATGGGCTCCATATTTACTAAATATGGTGAGCTTCCAAAATATCTTAACATAGAATTAAAACAAATAAATTAAATAACAAAATTGTTTTGTATTAAGGGAATAGTGGACGAGGAAGGCTACAAAATTGTTGACGATAGTGCACAATATTGTCAGGAATTATTAGATCAAGAGCAATACGCTGCAGCTACAGATTGTTTTTATAATACTGAAAACGCTGTTTTTAGAGCTGCTATCAATGTTGATTTTTACAATGTCTTAACTAAAGAATATTCTCTTTCACGTAATATAAGAGATATGTCAGCGAAATTTAAAGGACTTTGTAAGTAGTTTTTAAAATCTTTTTTAAACTGAATATTTAAATTCTAAGAATAGTTTGAATAATTTATTATTACCTATGAACAAATTTTAATTTTTATAGTAGATGGTGTTTAACGTAATCACGATCCTGTTTTGTAATTTGTATTATTAAAATTTTTTTCTAGTACTGTATAGTAAATATTGTAGTAAATTTATATTAACACTATGAGGCCCGAGCACTTTCATAGTAAACTTCCCCGGAAGCCGGTAATATTTAAAAAAAAAAAACTTTATACAAACAAATACATAAAATGATTCAAACACTGAATAGATTCAACACAGTTCAACATGTATGTGTAATAAAACTGTAAACATACGTACATACTACATACATATACACTGACATTCAAATCAATTTTATTTAAAAACATAAATTATATTTTTTATGTATTTTTTGTTTATCTTGAAATTTTTATGTATAGAAACCAAAAGAGTAGTATGTGTTGGTAATGGTATGTTCTATTTTTGTAAGTAGGGACACATCCGTGTGATGAATGATGATAAACATCACACACATAATGCGTAACCAACTAATCAATTAATCATTGATCGCGGTCGGCCTCTGGGGATGTTTTGTTTGGTTTCGGATGCCGAATCCATGGGACTGAAAGTGTTAATTATTTTCGTTTTTTTAAGATTCTCTATTGTTGTCAGAAGGTGACTTGTATGATATTATGAACAGACAAGTGCGTCAAGCCTTAAATATTCCAAATAATATTAAATGGAAAGAAAGTAATGGCGCAGTATTTGATGCATTGTCGATGGATTTTATGAAACCAGTTACAGATGTTGGTAAGTTCTGAGACAAATTTTTAACAATAAGCACTCTAATAAAATTTTTTGTTTTTAGTTGAAAATTTACTGAATACAACTAATGTGAAAGTTTTTGTTATTTCGGGACAATTAGACTTAATTGTTGATACACCAGGTAAAATTTTATATGCTCGCATTATTGTATTTGTATTTTTACACCTATATTTATAATATTTTTCTAGGCACTTATAAATGGGTATCTGAATTAAAATTCAAAAACAGAACTAGCTGGGATGCTGCACGAAGACATGCTCTAACTGTAAATGGTTATATTGAGGGGTATCTGAAAAACATAAATAATTTTGCATTTTGTTGGGTCGACCGTTCAGGACATATGGTACCTGCAGATAATCCTTTAGCAATGTTAAAAATATTAGAACATTTAACAACAGACTAGTGTGTTTTTCTACAATTACCAAGATTGTAAAATTTATATGAAATAAATAAAAAAAATTTAATGATGTCTTCACGATTGTTTTTCAAATTTCTTTATCTACTGTTTATTTTAGTTCAAAAGCTCATCTTACACGTCGAGATCAACTTTTACAACTACCGAAACCACTAGGTCTTGGCGACCTTTCCGTATAGAAGACTTGTGTCGATATTTAGGGAGCTGGAAGTAATTTTTAAATGATTTCATCGTTTGGTAGAAGTTGATAGTAACAAAGATCTGAGTAAAATAGACAATTTAAACAATTTCTGCCATTAAATTATGATACTAAATAGACCGGAAGCCCCTGACATCAAATCTCCCGTCATCGTTGATTTAAAAAAAATTATATAACAATTGATATCTTAAAAAAATATAAACAAACTGAGCTCGGTATGACGGGGCAAAATCTGGCCGGAGCTAGTTTAATTAAGTTAATTATCAGGGAAAATTTTTAGGTTTTTCCTGTCATCACGGATTTTTATGAATTTTATGGTATACATTAAAGATTATATTCTCTTTCAGAAAAACTTGACAAATCTTCTCCTGGTCCAAGTAAAATTACTTCGCAAGAAACAAGAATAGTCACTGGAGTAATGCGAATTTTCAAAAAAATTACATATAGATAAAGTCATTTAATCGCTTCTGCCTTGAAGCGTAACTTTACTGTTCTTACTCTAAAAAGCATAAAAATAAAAAAAGGCAGAAAATTTCGAAGCTGATTATTCGAAGGCAGAAAGACAACGTAGTATATAACATGTTCTAATCCACACCCCACTTTTACGAAATTTGGAAAAAACGTTGAAAATCCGAAAAGCCGAATGAAGTCGTTAACCAGACACAAGTCTGATTAGTTCAAGTGCGAGTGCTTACTACAAATGCGCATAGAATTACGTTTCAGTATATCAAAACAGTTCTTAAACGCAGTTCTAGGCGTGTTTGCACTAATCAATGTGTAAACGGGCCATTAGGTATTATTCTTTTAGCAAAAAGTAGTTTTTTGCCAAAATTTACCAAAATTAAGTTTTTTTATACTCCATGGTAAAATTATACAAGTTTTTAAGCCATTATTTTATTTAAACCAATTTTCATATTAGCAAGTCTTCGAGAAAAAGTAATTTTGTGATCGGAAATTCTCTATGTTATGCAGGATGCTACGACAGAGGTCTTTTTAGAATTGTAGTTAAGATCATAAGTCCCTGTTTGTGCCTCCTTTATTTCTCCCTTCTAAGAAGTTTAGTCGGTAAAATATGTACATTTAAAAATACATTAATTATTAGAGAATACTTGTTGACTACGTACAAAACATGCAAATAAAAAATAATTCATGTGTACACGTTGTTTAGAGATGTCGATTTTAAATCGATTAATCGAAAATCAATTAATCGAAGCTTAAAAAATCGATTCTTTTTTCGACTTCTTTTATTTGAATCGATTCATGAATCGATTATTAAAAGTAAGAGATTGATAACCGATTTTTTCCAAAAATAACTTCATTTTAATAGTAATTCTACAAAGAAACATGTGTTAAAATGAAACACCAAAAACTCTATTGTTAATTGTTACTTTTTACTCGTTAAATCAACGAACCCCTCCTATGGCTCTATATAAGTCAGATTATTAATACAAAAGGAAGAAAGAGACCACCTATCTGTGTCCCTTTCCCACAACCCACAAAAGCGACTTATTTAGAAAACATTTTTTTGTCAATTTGATTGAAATTTTTGAATAAGCTTGGTTCAATTCGTGGTATTCGTCCTACATATTCAATTGCCTTATTTTTTATAATTATAATTGAAAAGTTAACTCATTCATCGCCTTTACAAATATAATGTAAGGCGTGTTTTTATACGATATTACCGATATTACCTATGTACTATCAAGTAAGTCCCTTAAACAAAAATTATCAGCTAATTTTATTAAATTTTTCAAAATTTCGATTTTTTAGATCGATCTCACCGAATCGATTTTTTTTTAGCCGATTTTTTTTTTGAATCGATTTTTTTGATTTCGATTTAAATCGATCCAAAAATCGATCTTTTTTTTGGAGAATCGACATCTCTAACGTTGTTACAAGTCCTTACATAGAACGACTTCCGAGAGTAATTTGCGAGAGAAAACTTGTAGAAAGTATGAAATACGTGAACACACCTGTGCAAGTAATGTTTAAAAAAACTTGCCCAAGTGACTTGCATCTGGACACCTAGCATAAAGGTTTTTTTGGGTGTTTGTGTTAATGAATATATTTTTATTTTAGGTGGTCATCTGTCATATTTTACTGAATTACAAATATTATAGTATTACTATTATAGTATTTTACTGAATTACAAATATTATAGTTTTATTGAATTACAAATATTATAGTAAAGTATTTATATGAAACGTATTTTTTTGTTTTAATGAAGCAAAATAGTATTCGCATCTGAAGTGTAAAAATATCTCTTCTCTTGTATTCCGTGTCTCTACATCAGTTTGTGCAACGAATCAACCTAAATTAGTAGTGTAATATGGCCGGTTTTAAGCCCTCGACCTTATGAAAAATTAACACTTGTTACACACTAGAGATGAATGCCTATATTCAGGAGCAATCGAGTCATGTTGGTTGTCTATTGGCGGCGATAAAATTTCCCTGGTGAGCGTTTGTAGAAATAGTATATGACATATGATTAATATTATTTCATTGCTTTATAAAAATTTTGTGATGATTTTTTTGTTGGATATTTATGAAAGAGTAAAAAATACTAGGAGACCTCTTCGCGAGTGTGAATAATATTTAAAAAGTTATCCACATGAAGTGAAATGTAATGTTGACACCTCAAAATGTTCTGAGCAAACACTGTTACGTTCTGCACGTAAAATTATTTATTAAATTGTATCAAATTCCAAAAAAAATTTTTTTTTATAAATGTAATTTTTTTATAAACATAATTTGGCACGCCACTGTACACGTAATTATTTCAAGGCTAATTAGTTCAATTAATGGCTAGTAGGTGTTATTCATCTAAAATCGATATAATTCAATCAGTTGTCAGTTTTGTTTTACCGCGAAATTGTCCTTATAAAAACATGGGTTGATTGACAGAAATATTTTTTTTCATTTACCTTCATTGCGACGTTTGGAGCTGGTTCAGGTAAAAAATTCTTTGTTTAATTATTTTCAATTATTGTCTGTAAGATTTTTTTATTAACTCTATTGGAAAATGTATTTATGGTAATAGGGTAAAGTGACAAAATTCATGTTAATGTTAAACTTGTGATTATTGAACAGTGCTAATAAATTTTCTTGTATTCAGGAGACATGTGATTTAACCGACATTTACGTGAGCAAAAATAAAATTCATGTGTTTGGGATTAGTAACCAACGCCCTTTAGTAACTAACAAATTTATTGTATCATGGAGCACTGATGTGCGGAATTTAGTTCGTAGCCTGTCTACTTCGTATTTGGAAGGATCCGTTCCAGAGATAGCTGCATGGATTCAAAATCTACCGACAGCCACATATCATCTTCTAAAACTTCTGAAAAGTGAGATAAGTGCTATTCATTTAATTCCAACATCTTTTCCTGGGTGAAATGTTATGTGAGCCTTCCCAATTAATTACGTAACTGAGAACTAACTCTATTCCCGCGCCCTATAATTAATATAAACAAATACATAAAATGAAATGATTCAAACACTAAATCGATTCAACACAGTTCAACATGTACCTATGTGTAAAACTGTAAACATACGTACGCGATACGTACATACTACATATACACTGACATTCAAATCAATTTTATTTAAAAAGACAGGGTGACTCGTGGGAACCGGACGCTTTTTAAATGAACAGTACAAAGTTGATTTACTTATTAATGTTATTTAATTGATAAAGATATAATGCTGAAAACATACCATTTCATAAAACATAAGTTGCATGAAACATTAAGTGTACTACATATATTGTCTTCATTTCTTGAAGATGACGTCATGCATGTGATGGCCATCCACTTGAATGCAGATTTCCATCCTCTGTAGAAAATCATTACGGACTCGGGTCAACATTTCTTCTCCAATCAAATTCACCTCTTCCGTAATTGCATCTTTCAGCTCTAACAAATGTATCGTATGCAAACATACGATGCTGTATTGACCACTGATCCATTGTGACTAAAATGGTAGGACACACTCAAAACACTGACATAACCCATATCGAGAAACAACAATGCAACAGCTGATTCAAATTCGTCCGATTCCCGGAAGTCACTCTGTATAAATTAAATTTGTTATGTATTTTTCTTTATGTCTTAAAATTTTTTATACATAGGAACCAAAAGAGTAGTGTGTGTTGGAATGTATTTGTATGAATAGAAACACATTCGTGTGATGAATGATGATAAACATCACACACATAATGCGTAACCAACTAATCAATTAATCATTGTTTGCGGTCGGCCTCTGGGGATGTTTTGTTTGGTTTTGGATGCCGAAGCCATGGGCCTGAAAGTGTTAATAATCTTTTTTTAACAAATTTTGTTCCCTTAAAATTTGTACGTTTATCCTATCGGTTTTTGCTAATTAATTTAAATAAAAATAATTGTTATGTAATTTTTTTTCGACAACTGAAATAATCAATTTTTGATGAATTAACATAATTTTTTAAATGGCTAATCTAACTAAATTGAATCTAAACTAAATTGAATCATATTAATTTTACACTTTTTGTATCATTTTGCTTATTGTATTAATTTTCCTGGTTCGTTATTAATAATTTTATTATTGTAAAATTTTGTGTACCTGCCTTTGGAAACTGAACGCTTCGTTGTTTACCTTTTTTCTTTCTTTGTATTTGTCATAACAATTCCTAACTTTCTATTATTATTGTTGTATGGAACCGTTTACTTTCCAATAGGAATTTATTTTTGTATTCAACTAAATGTTTTGCTATCAGTTTATCAGATAACCAAATAATGGAGTCGGACAACTACCAAATTTTAGTGAATAAGGAACTGTTTCCCCCCTCAAATTTTTTTTTTGTAGCATGTTAATTACATCGAAGACTATACGAAATGAACATTTTCTAGCACTTGCAACCGCCGCTACGAAAGTTATCGGCCATTTTGTGAAAAATCGACCATTTTAGTCGTACTTTCTTAATATAGATGAGTATATCTCGCTATGTGTAGGTCTAAAAAAAATGAGAAAAATTGAGGCTATTCACTATGATATAGTCTACCAGCGGTTACAGTATGAAATTTTTATCTGCACACATAACCTTAAAAAAAAATTATAACTGGAGATACTGCTAAATTTTGGTTTTTTGTTCTTAACTTCGGATGTTTTAAGTGAAATTTGATGAAATTTTCAGAAAATATACTTTATAACGTGGACAATAACTGGTTAAAATTTCAAGTCAAAATATCAAACACAAACCCCGAAAATTAACTTCAAATTTGAAAATTGACTGGCCAATGATTTTTGTGCATTTTATCGTATGAGGTTCTTTTTTTTCTTAAATTGTAGGTTTTTTTATGCACTTTATGATGGTGAACAAGAAAAAATTTTTAAGCTTAAAAAAAGTGAAAAATATTGATTAGAAATTCAAAATTTTCGGCAATCAACAGTATTTGAAAACTAATTTAAATCAAGGTAAACCGCTATAAATTTAAAAATTTAAGTAATAATTTGTTCCATACAAGGGTTAGAAGCTTCCATATAAGGATTACACGAATCGAACCCGATTAAAAATCAAGTTTGGAGAAATTAAGGTTCAATTGTTTTTCAAAAATACACAACATCAAAAGTATATAAGCTGGAAGCTCCCATCACCTCACAAGCTGCAAATTCAATATTCTTTAAGAGTGTACTAACAAACTAAGAAACAAACTAAGTGATTTAATACCCATGAGTCTTCCAAGGGAACTATTTACTTAATTTTTCGAAAGTTGGTTTTTTAATTGGGTTCGATTCGTGTAATCCTCATGTGGAAGCTTGTAACCCTTGTATGGGAGCAACTATTATAACTCATAATGTTTAAATTATGGCAGTTTAAATTATTGCAGCTCTTGTTGAATTACAGCTTGTGAGGAGGGTGAGATCTTATATACTTTTGATGTGTATTTTTGAAAACAATTGAACCTTAATTTCTCCAAACTTGGTTTTTAATTGGGTTCGATTCGTGTAATCCTCATATGGAAGCTTCTAACCCTTGTATGGAACAAATTTATTACTTAAATTTTTAAATTATAGCGGTTTACTTGATTTAAATTATTTTTCAAATACTATTGATTGCCAAAAATTTTGAATTTTTAATCAATATTTTTCACTTTTTTCAAGCTTAAAAATTTTTTCTTATCCATCGTCATAAAGTGCATAAAAAACCTACATTTTAAAAGGAGAAAGAACCTCCTACGATACAATGCACAAAAACCATTGGCCAATCAATTTTCAAAATTGACGTAAATTTTTGGGGCTCTTGTTAGATATTTTGATTTAAAATTTTAACCAGTTATTGTCCACGTTATAAAGTATATTTTCTGAAAATTTCATCAAATTTCACTTAAACCACCCCGAGTTAAAATCAAAAAATCAAAATTTACCAGTATCTCCAATTTTTATTTTTTTTTAAGGTTATGTGTGTAGATAAAAATTTCATACTGTAACCGCTGGTAGACTATATTGTAGTGAATAGCCTCAATTTTTTTCATTTTTTTTAGACCTACACATACCGAGATATATTCATCTATATTTAGAAAGTACGACTAAAATGGTCGATTTTTCACAGAATGGCCGATAACTTTCGTAGCGGCGGTTACAAGTGGTAGAAAATGTTCATTTCGTATAGTCTTCGATGTAATTAACATGCTACAAAAAAAAAATTTGAGGGGGGAAACAGTTCCTTATTCACTAAAATTTGGAGCTTATCCGACTCTGCTATATTAAAAAATATTCTATTTTCCGAGATTTTTAAGGTAAAACGAGCAGATGTATGGTTTTTGTTAAACAAATTTCAGTTTTTTAATACATTTTCGCCTTAAAATATTTAATATTTTCAAAAATGTATGATGCAACTTGTCAAAATTTAAAATTATTTGTTTTGTTGTCAAAAAAAAAAAAAAAAAAAAACTGAATCTGCAAATTTATTTACCACTAAAATGATGTGTTTATACATATAATTATAACGTAGTATTGTCATTTGGATAGAAAATTACGTAAAAATATTATTGTTTGAATATGATTTAACGTAATTTTTATGCGATTGAAGCAAACTCTTATTAATTATAGGATGGTGTAAACATCATCTAAATTCTGATCATATCACATAAAAAACCGCGCCGTGATTTTTTATCTAAAAAAAAATGGAATAGAGATACATTATAAAAACATTTAACTGACAAAGAAAAAGAATATAGCCGAATCGTTAAATTGGATTAAAAAAATCATGACACGCTACTTATAAAACGGTTTTTTTCGAATTTAGCTCGCAAAAAATGAGACAGAAAAAAAAAGAATGCGAGTGCGAGTGAAATGGAGAACGACATATTTCCTAGTTTTTCTCGAAAAGTAAGTAATTTAGAGCAACGGTATAAAACCATTTTTTACGCATATTAACTTTTACTTTGGCTTGGTGTAAAAAAATTTTGAAAAATTGCTTAATTCTGGCAAAAAACTCATTTTGTTGACAAAAAACGCCCGGAAAACCTACTTCTGGGCATCCGACGTGTCTGGCTAACGAACTTAGGCGAGCCAAACCAGATTCCAATACACACACCAAATTTCATGTGCACTAAACGTTTCGTTCGAGAGTTATCGTGGGAACACATAAATAAATATATATATATATATATATATATATATGTATATATATATATATATATATATATATATATATATATATATATATATATATATATATATAAAACGGGAAGGCTTTTATGAAGATATATTTTCTTTCCAAAAAAATCCAAAATTTCTATTTTATCAATAATAAAAATCCAAAATTCCTAATTTATAAATAAACAGTGACTTTAATAACATTTTTAAATTACTTAATATATATGTATTTCATTTGTTATAAAAGTAGATTCACTTTTTTTTAAATTTTTTAAAATTACTATTCACCTACTTGTATTTAGAATAAAAATAATGCATTTAAAACACATTTAACAATAGCATTTAATTCTGATGTAAAAATGGGAGAAGTGGGGGGAAAAGTAATGTGGACTCCCTAGAAGGTACTAGCTGGATACTAACTGAATACACGTACAAAATTTCAGCCCTCTAGGTTTCCTTAGAGAGTTTCTAGAGTTGTTAGAAAACAAGCAAAAAATTAAGGAAATATTGGCGTAAAAATCGTGGGGGGTAAGGGTTAAAAGTTGAAACCTCCAAAAAACAATGTCTGGCTATTAGCTTAACCTGTACAGAAAATTTCAGCGCTCTAGGTTTACTTGGGGAGATTTTGACCCGAACGAAACTGTTAAAAAACAAGAAAAATCATGTTCTTTTGGGTATAAAAATGGTGGGGGTTGGAGTTAAAAGTCGAGACCCCCAAAAGGCACACCCTTGATACTAACTCAATCCGAATACAAAGTTTCAGCCCTCTAGATTTATTTGGGTGACCTGTGCGAGTGGTACAAACTTCGAAAACGTCGAAAAAGCATGAAATTGTAGTTTAAAAATAAGGGGGGTGGGGGTAAAATATTAAAACCTCCAAAAAGCACAACTTAGGTATGAACTTTATCAACACACCAAATTTGAACACTCTACGTTAATTCTGGGGGGCTGGAGGCGTGTTAGATCCAGCGAAAATAGTTTTTTCCCCTCTACTCCCACCAAATCATCCTAGGAAGCTTAATTTTGGATATGTTGTAGATAATTGACCGAAACATTATTTCCAACCCGTTTGGATAAGTTTTATTGCTTTTCCGTCCCCCACCACCCCCTTAAAGGTTGGGTCGGATCCAAAATTTGACCCCACTTTGATAGTATTTGCATCGGAATGAGCCCCATTTACCAAATTTGAGCTCTTAACTTCCATAGGGGGGCCCTACACATATTAAAAGGTAGCGGGAATATATATATATATATATATATATATAGATATATATATATATATATATATATATATATATATATATATATATATATATATATATATATATATATATAAGGTGGTCCAGAATTATGTACCGTAATTGGTAGAGCTCGTAGTTCGTTCAAAAATAATGGTACCTTTTCATGTACACTTTTTTTCAAAACTCAATAATAAGGGAGATACAACTCTGTAAAGGGGTGAAACGAAAACCATTATTTCTTAAATATTTTCCAAACGCTTTTGAATGACGGATTGATATTTTAGGGGTACTTATTTTGCGTCAGAAGGATTAAATTTATGTCAACATTTATTCCACCACTCTTGACTAAGGAGTGGTTTTGGGTGGTAGGTGTGAGTTATAACGTCTTTTCTTTTTTAATTTGCAATTATTTAAATAAAATCCCTGATAATATAATTCCTCAGATAATTTCACGCAGAAAAGGTATACTTTTCGTGTAATTTAAAGTAGAAGTATCTATTTCCAAATTATCCCCTAATCATAAGTGATCGAATAATTGATACCATAAATTTAATTATCCTAATGTTTATACGTGCCCCTAGAATATGAATCCAGTAATCAGAAGCGCCTAAAAAATTTTAAAAAAAGAAGTCAGTTTCGTTCCACCCCTCTACATTTTACCCCTCTGCTTTATCTCCCTTATTATTGAGTTTTGGAAAAAAGTTTAGATGAAAAGGTACCATTATTTTTGAACATAATATTAGCTCCAGCAATTACCGTACATAATTCTGGACCACTCTGTATATATATTATATATATATATATATATATATATATATATATATATATATATATATATATATATATACACATATATATATATATATATATATATATATATATATATATATATATACATATATATACATATATATATATATATATATATATATATATATATATATATATATATATATATATATATATATATATATATATATATATATATATATATATCAGACATTTTTTCTACATATTCGTTTTCTACGGGACCGAAAACGGATAGCGCCCCTACTCTTGCCTCTCTATATAAGTCTAATTTTTTCAAGGAAAAATTCGACTAATAATGTTCAATTTTATCAATATACTTTAGTATAATTTATATTTTGTAAATTCCTAGGGTTCACTTTTTTGATGTTGGGATCTTTGATTTTTTTTCTTGTATCCTTATCTACTGTACTTATCAGCTTATCACTGGCAGTAAAAAGTCCGGCATTTTGAGACAAAAAATTTTTCCATATGATTTGTTGAAAAGGGTTAAAAAAAGAAGAGAATTCTAAAAATAAAATGTTTAGAAGTGGGGTAGACCGGGGTTAGTTGGGTACAGAGGTAAGTTGAACATGTAAAAATTACCCCACACAAAAGATATGGTCAAATTACCACACTTAAATAAATCAGTCTTATCCAATTAACGACATTACAGAGGTAAGTTGAACATATAAAAATTACACCACACAAAAGATATGACAAAATTACGGTTATTTGGATAAGGGTGACTTAAATAAGTTAGGGTAGACCGGGGTTAGTTGGGTACAGAGGTAAGTTGAACATGTAAAAATTACCCCACACAAAAGATATGGTCAAATTACCACACTTAAATAAATCAGTCTTATCCAATTAACGACATTACAGAGGTAAGTTGAACATATAAAAATTACACCACACAAAAGATATGACAAAATTACGGTTATTTGGATAAGGGTGACTTAAATAAGTTAGGGTAGACCGGGGTTAGTTGGGTACAGAGGTAAGTTGAACATGTAAAAATTACCCCACACAAAAGATATGGTCAAATTACCACACTTAAATAAATCAGTCTTATCCAATTAACGACATTACAGAGGTAAGTTGAACATATAAAAATTACACCACACAAAAGATATGACAAAATTACGGTTATTTGGATAAGGGTGACTTAAATAAGTTACCCTTATCCAATTAACCATATTAAAGAAATTTGTATCATTTATAAATAATTTTTTTGAAATATTTATATGGAAATATTATCACAATTAATACATATATATGTATCACTAGTATTAGGTACGCAATTAATATGCGCCCAATTTTTGCACAACTGACATTCAATCCACGTTTCTTTGGGGCTACACTTTGAAAATAGTTCATTGCATATTAAGCAAGAAATCCTTGGTAATAATATTAAGCAATTACTATTAATACAAATATTAATTTTTTTAGTAACTTTTTTACACTTTTTTTTTATATTTTGTTCTTTCTCTAATGTTTTTATTTCTATTGAATCGGTTAAAACACTAGATTTTCTTTTCCTCTTGGTTTGACCCTGTTCTTTTGAAGCAGCCCTTGGGTACGGTCGAACTATTTCTGGAGAAAATATTGTAGGTGATGATGTTAAAATTTGCGATTCTGGGGGATCAGTTACGAATGACGGAGCGAAATCATCTTGAGTAAAAATATTTTCATTATATGGAAATATTCCAGTCTTTTTAAATCCTTTTATGATATTTGTATTAGTTGTAGCTAATGGTAATGAATCTGCTACTATTTTTGGGATATCATATATTGTTATTTTTTCACCTGGATTATTTCTTAACCATAAATCTTGTGCAGTTGAAGCATATTTCTTAAATGGTCCATACACAGCCACATCAAGTGGTTGTAATTTATGGCTACAATGTGGTGGAAAGGATAACATTACGATCCCATTATTTTTCGCTAAGTTTAAGGTTGGTACATGTAAATGTGAGGAATGATTATCTAATAAGAGTAATACTGGATTATTAATAGATGGTTTAACGTGTGCGATGAAATGCTGCATGTACATAAAAAATTCTTCATTTGTTACCCAACCGCTAGAATTTCCTGCACCAATAGAACCTTTTGGTCCATTATTAATAAAATGATTTTTATATTTTTTTCGTGGAAATACGAACATAGGAGGCACTGTATTTCCGTTTGCAGAAACAGCACATATTAGTGTGACATTAGTGCCCCGTTCAGCAGAAGTTATGGAGCCAACATTTTTTTTACCTTTGGCAGCAATTATTTTAGGAGGTTTTAATACAGTACTAATTGAGGTTTCATCAACATTATAAATATTTGATGCGGTAAATTGATATTTATTCTTAACTTCAGCTAATTTTGTGAAAAATGGTTTTACATTTTGAACATTAAATGATGTCGCTCGTCCGATACTTGTTGCTTCTGGTTTTCTAATTGATAATTCTCGATTCCTTTTTAGAAAACTAGTAAGCCACTCTTTGCCAGCTATTTTATTAATTTTCCATATTTCAGGCATTTTAATATTAAATTTTTCAGCACACTCATAAGCAAGCTGGCGAACATTTTTCGGAGTCAATCCATAAAATATCGAAGCCATTTGTAGTAAATAATCTTTTAATGCAATTTCCTGGTCCTTAGAAAATACTTGTCTAGGTTTTTTATAACCAATTGTCGGTAAATCTTGCGTTTCCTTATTTTTATATGCTTTTAACTTAATTATATAACGTGATAGTGTCGTACGTTTAATATTAAATTCCTTTGAAGCAGCATTGATACTTCGGTTTCCAGAAATTATTGTTCTTGCGGCATCATTAAATGTTTCGATAGATATAAAACCTCTTTCAGTTTTACGTTTATAATTTCTCATATCTAATAGAAATAAAAAACAAATATATAATAAAAGAAAATCTTAATCATAGTTTTGTTAATGAAAAAAATTTTACATACTTGTTATTTGTAAATGATACAAATTGATAATTGAAACTGATGTATTTTGTTAAGATAAATCTATTACTGTTTTATATTAAAAATTTATATATTTGAAGAAAATTTCAATTTTTGTAAAATGAGTGTACATTATAATATATAAAATAGCATTGTGAAATAAAAGCACATAATATATGAAGGTATATGCACTTAAACTTTGTAATTAAACAATTACGGTCACATACAAAAAGTAGTCACAAACGCCACAAACTTCACAAACACAAATCGTTCACATTTTTATATGTAAAATTTATAATTTTGAAGAAAATTTCAATTTTTGTAAAATTAATATATATTAAAACCACTTTTTAAGTAATAGTTTAAAAAAATAGAAACAAGTTCGCATTTACATGTATTTTGTTAAAAGTAACACAATTCGTTCACTTTTATTATATATAAAATTTATACTTTTGGAAAAAATTACAAATTTTTTTAAAATTAATAATGGTTGTAACCACTTGTAAGAATAATTGAAAAAAATAATAAAAACAAGTTCACAAAAAACAATGTTTAAGTACATATAACAACACATATTATGTGCTTTAACTTCACGACGGTGTATTGTACACTAAACTTTTTATGTTTCCTATCATTTAATATATTCTGGTTTATAAAAAAAGGGGGAAACATCACAAACACATACGTGTTACTAAACATATATGTGATATATGTGGTATGTTATTATGTATGTTTTAATATTTAAACAAGGGTGCCACCCCAACACATCTTACTGAATATATATATATATATATATATATATATATATATATATATATATATATATATATATATATATATATATGTATGTATGTAATATGTGTTATGTATATGTAGTTAAAATACACATGAATATATGTAAAACTTTTTATGTTTCCTATCATTTAATATATTCTGGTTTATAAAAAAGAGGGAAACATCACAAACACATACATGCTACTAAACATATATATGATATATGTGGTATGTTATTATGTATGTTTTAATATTTAAACAAGGGTGCCACCCCAACACATCTTACTGAATATATATATATATATATATATATATATATATATATATATATATATATATATATATATATATATATATATATATATATATATATGTATGTATGTAATATGTGTTATGTATATGTAGTTAAAATACACATGAATATATGTAAAACTTTTTATGTTTCCTATCATTTAATATATTCTGGTTTATAAAAAAGAGGGAAACATCACAAACACATACATGCTACTAAACATATATATGATATATGTGGTATGTTATTATGTATATTTTAATATTTAAACAAGGGTGCCACCCCAACACATCTTACTGAATATATATATATATATATATATATATATATATATATATATATATATATATATATATATATATATATATATATATATATGTATGTAATATGTGTTATGTATATGTAGTTAAAATACAAATATTGATTTTTATTTTTCTTACGTATTTAGAAAGGTTTTTTATATGATATTGTATGTATACAGTATTGAAATGGCTTTTTATCTTATGATAATGTATGAAAAATGTACATTTAAAATACTAATGGAAGTAAGATATTGTAATACGTTAACAAAAGTCAGGTGAATGTATAATATTTTAACCAAAAGTAAGTTAAAGTATTGAAATATTGGTATATGTGAATGTTTTATTATGATTTTTCTAACTATTCATAAAAGTTGATAAAACGTACATCATAAATAACAAATTATAAATTTACTCTTAAACTATTATTTTTACATAAAAAATACTTATCCACATTTGTTTATTTTAAGAAAATACATGATAATTTTAAAAAAAGTTTTAATATTTATGAATTTTTAATAGTTTTATATCTTATGATAATGTATGAAAAATGTACATTTAAAATACTAATGGAAGTAAGAT